>OX457047.1:19719337-20036837 GCA_949752735.1 Lumbricus terrestris | reverse complement strand
GCTGCCCAATTTTTCTGGGGGTATATCTTGCGCATATCATTTTTATGAAGGGAATGATACGTGTGTATATATGTGCTTGTGCGTGTGCGTGTGTGTATGTGTGCGTGCGCGCGTGTGCGTGTGTGCGTGGGTGTGTGTGAATGACACCTCTCGATTTTTTCTGGGGAATTCTGATTCCTGATGAGGAGGAAACTTCCCCCACGCGAGATGTCTAGATTAAGGTTAGACACTGATTGATTCGAACACAAAATCTAACAAAAGCCTTGCCACCTCCTCACAGTTGACAATCATATAACAATACTCGTACGATCGACGAGGTTCGCTTGGGTCTTTGTCACACCGGTTGGTGACACGACCAATTTCAATGCAAATCCTCTAAGTTTCTCTACGCCTGGACACAAATGCCGCTCCCTGGAGGGGCCAGTTTATTAGCTAGCGCTATAGCTGTCGAATGCGTGGTTGATTATAGCTAGCGCTATAGCTGTCGAATGCGTGGTTAGCTGTCGAATGCGTGGTTTGCGGGAACCGGTTTATTCACAGGCGTTTAGTCATCGGTAGGCAAGTAGGCATTGAATCACGACTTGCAATAGTCGAAGTCCACGCGGTCACGTTCATCAATTGACACCTCATCGCAGTTGACAATCATAATTTTTTTTATGTAATACAGAAGAACTGGAGAGTTTGAAATTCTCTGTTAATTATTGAAACTCTCAACAGTTCCTCCGTCATTACCGACAATCGCTAACCGTCATCTGCCGAGAGTCATTGAAGTTAACGAAAACTAAAAGTAACTGCATCATCGCTAGAAGACTACTATACTATTTGTTGGCGGGAGCACTAGCTGGGGTCGGGAGCGCTACTGAATCTGTGAGCGGCGCTTTATAAATGTTCAACTAGGCTACCATTACAATTACAATTACAAATCAATGAAATGTCCTATTTCACTTAGGCTAATCATACCTTATCGTAATCTCGAAATTTCTAAAGCGTCACTCGAAGCCAAGCGCAGAGCACCAGCTTATTCACGAGCGCTGTGTATGGTCAACAGGGTTGTCCAAAAGAAGGCCGTCGACCCGTTAACTTAAACTAAAGCTGCAACTGAAAGTTCTGAAACTGTAACTAAGATTGAACTGAAAGGTACAAAGCTATAGATTTAAAACTAAACTTGAAAGTCGAAAACTAGATTAAATTTTCGATGTTGCTAACAAACTGGATGGCGGACTGGACTGCGATTGACATTGACGCCTGCTCCAAACTGCAGATCAATGGCATAATAATTCCGCCTAGTCCTGGACTTCACCCCATCCATACTATCAAGTTGAATACATGAATTTAATTAGATCTGCATGCTGTTAAACTGAAACTGAATGCCAATAATGAAAAACAAACTTCATTTGATTGATTTTTATTAAATGTTTGCATTTAAGTTGGACTGAAAACGGAAACAATAACTGAAAGGAATCGAAAACTATAGTTATAACTTGAAAATATAACTAAAACTATAGCTACAATGTATAGCACTAACTTGAAAATTTAGCTAAGACTATAGCCATAGCACTAACTTGAAAATTTAACTAAAACCATAGCACTAGCTTGAAAATTTAACTAAAACCATAGCACTAGCTTGAAAATTTAACTAAGACTATAGCTATAGCACTAACTTGAAAACTTAGCTAAAACTATAGCTATAGCATTAACTTGAAAATCTAACTGAAACTATAGCTATAGCACTAACTTGAAACTTTAACTAAAACTATAGCTATAGCAGTAACTTGAAAATTTAACTACAGACCAAACTGAACATTTGCAGGGCTAGCATGTCTAAAGAGAGCTGCCTCTCTTCATTTCTTGGGCCCCCCTCTCTCCTTGCCAGCGCTGCAGAGAGCGCTCTGAGTAGAGATCTCTTGAGCGACGGTGTTACAACAATTACACTCGATCGATTATCTGGTGATGTTATTACGACCCAGAAGAGCAGAGGTTTCTTCTACCATCTTTGATGGATTTCTTCTACATGGTGGAGTTGGCGTGTTTTTAGACTCACCACCGCTCACCGTTATATATATTATATATAGATATACTGTCCTTCGTATTCAATTAGGAACTTCAGACACGTTGCTTGTTCATTCATTCCGAGAACTTATATAGCGCCTCTTCAAGAAACCTGCTCAGAGGCGCTCTCTGCGCTGCTCTGTTTGATGTCAAGTGTAATTAAGAACAAAAATGTTACAACAATTAGCAAACAATGCACAGTAAACTTGGCAGGCACACACACACACACACACACACCAACACACACACGCATACACACATACATACACACACGCACACGCATACGCACACGCATACACACGCAGGTGGAGCCAACCAACGGATTCCATCGACAGCTAACAGACGACAAGGAGATGGGTGTTTTTGTTGTCATTATCTGTTGAACTCTACGCGTATGCGTGTGCTCGTCAGCGGGGATTGCTCTCGATGTCCGACCAGTGTTCGAGTATTAAGTTTTTTAAATCCAAACTGCCGTAGCATCACAGATGTTGACAAGACAGAGCTTTTTGCTTTTTGAGGTACCTTAAAAAGGGTAATAGTTAATGTCTAGTCATGTGATATATAGACAGATTATATAATAAATAATACTACATTGTACAGAGGTACCAGGTACCTATAGACTACATACCATTGAGCTGCACATGGGCTATATATATATATAATATAAACATGATATGTATGCATGAAATAGGTCACATTTATAAATAGGCAGCATGCAAAATACAGATATAATGCTGTATGTATACACACGTAGACTATGCATAATTACATTATGCGCGCACGTACATAAACACTTGCATAGATGCAGGAGAGAGACAGACAATTAGACAGTCAAAACAGAGACAGACAGACAGAGACAGAGACAGAAAAAGAGAGACAGACACACAGACATACAGACACACGTACAGACACGCAGACAAACAGACACACAGACAGAGACAGACAGAGATTGAAAGAGAGAGAGAGAGAGAGAGAGAGACGGAGAGGAACACAGAGAGAGGGATATATAGAGAGATAGTGAGAGAGAGAGAAAGAGAAACAGACAGACAGAGACAGACATACAGCCAAACAGAGAGAGAGAGAGGCGGACACACGCGTACACACACGCACGTGCACACACACACGCAGGCACGCACACAACCACACACGCACGCACACAAACACGCACACACAAACGCACACACGCACGCACACATACACACATGCATGATGCCTACTGGCGAGACAGTTAGTTAACTGTGCTTGGATCGAGGTAAATATTGAGGCCAAATTTAATATCGACGGAGAGAAGAAAACAGTCGACGTAGAAAGCAGACAAAGGTAAATAGAAAAATCAACCAGGACAGACAGATAGAAAGAGATATAAAAAAAGAAGAACGGTACATGGTATGTCCTCTTCTTCTTCTTCTTCTTCTTCTTCTTCTTCTTCTTCTTCTTCTTCTTCTTCTTCTTCTTCTTCTTCTTCTTCTTCTTCTTCTTCTTCTTCTGCTGCTGCCTCTCATCAAGTCTCATCGTCGATGTTGTTGTTCAGCCTTTCGTTGACATCTGATGTCGTCTGCCCGCGCAGTCACGATTAACCGCCGGAATTTCCACTAAAAAAACTAAGCCGTAGCCTACGAAATCAGCCCACACACTCAGACGCACACAAACACACACACACACACACACGCACGCAAGCACATACACTGTACACACATGCACACACAGTGGTGGCGTCGTTGCCTTGAAGCCGGAAGGTTCGAGGTTCGAATCCACCTCGCCGCGCAAGGACCTTGGGCAAGTCCTTCACTCAAAATTGGTCAGCGCTTCGGCGTGACACTCCGATGCAGTGTCCGCTCTGCATTCGGGAGCGCCTCTGAGTAGAGAGAGGTTGAAGGGGCGCTATAACAAGTGCACATACAAACACACAAACAAACACACGCACGCGCACACATGCACGCACACACACGCAGACATGCACGCACAAACGCACACGCACACACATGCACACACACAGACGCACACGTACACACGCACATACACACATGCACGCACGCGCACGCACACACACACATACGCACACACATGTATCTCTTTCTTTCGTTCTTTCTTTCTTCTTCTCTCTCTATTATATAATATATTTATATATAGGCCTATATATACGCGTGAGTGAAAACATTATAGACAGCTCAGCAAAATAATATAAATGCATATATATATACAGTATATACTAAACATGTAGGTCGCTTCGACGTTGGCAAGTGCGCCTGTACTTCTTGGCTGCTTCTCAAGTTTGCTCTTCAAACATCGATGGTAAAAAATTGTCTTTCAGTTTTATTGTCTTTTTTCTCCAGCTCTGAGCTCCGCAGTGAACGCATTGACCTATAAAGTCATGGACGACCGCACATTGGGGTGGGGGCCAACAGAAGGCACTTAACCCCTTCCCTGCCAGCTGGAAATGGGTATCTAATTGGTTTGGACTGTTGAGTTTGACAAACTAATCGCAATAAAGCACTAATGATAGTAAAGATAAAACAAAGTGAAACTGATTATTATTATATTCGTTTAATTGGCAACAAAACTGATAGACACACCGCTATCAGGTACACAAATTAGTTCAACAAATGAAACACAATTATAGGCTACCTAAAATTGTTTATGTCCATAACAATTGAATCCATCTTATAGGATGAGTGTAGAAAATTACGTAAATAATGTAAATAATATATACTGATGAATTTACATTTGGAAACCTCTGCGAACAAGACCCATGTTCCGAATTTGCTGTTCTGCATTTTCAAGCTCTTGCTAAAAATTTCACCGCGACCAGTGGTTAAAGTGGTTTGGGTGAGCAGTGGGAACGCCAACTGTGAGCAGTGGGAACGCTGATGAAGTTTTATTGAGAACGCCCATGTTTCCAGGGTTCCATGCATGGTGAGAAGTGGGAACGCTTGCCAACAAATTCGAGAGCACGCGTTCCCACCCACTTTAAACCCTGACCGCGGCCATTGTGGTTTGCCCCTGCCCCATCCTGCTGCAGAAATATCTGTGGGCATTCATGCTTAAAAGTTAAATTATCTGGACTAGAACCGTATACAGAAGCGAAGGGTCAAAGCGATACCAGGCATTCCACTCTGCAGGGATACCCATGCACATTGCAGGTGAATGTTCGGCGGTTATACCATTATTATTATTCTTAGGTCGAATCCCAGTGATAGCAATCTTACGAATGGCATCTAATTAATCAAATCGTGAACTTTGAAAGGACTAAGGTGCAGCCAACATCTGACCGAGTGTCTTAATTGGTTCAGCAATAGAATCGGAACAGCATTGTAGTTCGTATCTATTTAAAGGACCTTCACCTGTTCCAGGTTTCGCCTTTCTGTTCCTATAGTTTCGCGCGTGTTCAATGTTTGTTCATACATACTCGGGCGGCGCGGTGCCAGAACGACGGTCCAATAAAAAATATGACGTTTGTTGTCTGGGAAGTCCTTTTGCCTTTTTTACCTATATAATTAGGTTCCGTGCGTACCTGTGGGCCTATCTATAAACTCCGCCATTGCTCGTTCTCTGCCAGTGCCAGTCCCAAGCCTGGATAAAGGAGGAGGGCGACACCAATCATCTTTGTTTACACAACAGGCCTATCGTTAAACAGCAACAGGTATTTTATCTTAATAAAAAGTGTTAATCAATTTATGGTATAGGCTACTCGGTTACACGGTTACTCGTGTGTTCTTTATCGGTTATAATTTATAAATATTTATGTCGTCTGCATGGCAATATACATGTAATTGCTTTTCGATTATAAATCACTTCTTTCGCCATTGCTTCAATGTTCTCTTATCATGCACCGCGATCGGTTTCATTCTAATAACTTACCGGTACTGTAGGCCTACTTATCTTGCTTTTTAGCTTATTCGTTCAAGCGTATGCATGATTGTAAATGTGCTGCCGATCACCCATACGTCAACTCCAGTCTCCACCTCCCAATTGCTCTTACACTCATTCACTCACTCGTTCACTCACTCCCTCCCTCACACGCCATTTTAAATACACTCATTCACTCACTCACTCACTCACTCACTCACTCACGCAACCACTCGTTCACTCACTCACTTACTCACTCACTCATTCGCTCGCTCGCTCGCTCCCTCACGCACTCACTTACTCACTCACTCACTCATTCGCTCGCTCGCTCACTCACTCACTCACTCACTCACACACCATTTTACATACACATTCATTCAACAACCATTATCTCACCCACACACTCGTTCACTACCTCCTCCCTCCATCCCTCCCTCCTTTCCTCACTCACTCACTCACTCAACTCACTCACCATTCACCCACTAACTCACTCAGTCACTCATTAATCCACTCAACTATTCACCCACTCACTCACTCATTCACTCATTAATCCACCCACCCATTCACCCACCCACTCACTCACTAATCCACTCACCTATTCACCCACTCACTCATTCACTCATTAATCCACTCACCTATTCACTCACCCACTCACTCATTCACTCATTAATCCACTCACCTATTCACTCACCCACTCACTCCTGCACAGCCAACGAGCAGGAAAGACATTTTCAAAGCGTTGTGGCTTTCCGCGGTGAGTGCTGTGAGTGGTGTTAGTGCTGTTAGTGCTCTGGTGTTGACTGTCACCAGTGTGACTGTGCGGCAGGTGTGCTTTGTCCGAAATACGGGGCAACTCGAGAGCAGACTATCGGCGCCTCTAAAGACATCACTATGGCGTCACACAGACCAGACTGCATGGACGGTTGGAAAATACGTAAATAACGCATTCCAATGCATTCCTACATCATACAAACTGAGCAGCTACGCATAATATGTGACTAATATTATTATTATTATTTCTTGCAAACCTGTGAGAAACTCATATAGCGCCTTCAAGCTACTCACAAGAGCTCCCGACTACAACTCGGACACTACATCGGAGTTTCACGCCGAAGCGCACGAGCAATTGTGAGTGAAGGACTTGCTCAAGGTTCCTATAGGCGGTGGCTTGAGGTGGATTCGAACCTGCAACCCTCCGACTTCAAGGCAACGAACCCACCACTACGCGACCACGTCCCATAATGTATAGCATAATATTCAGATTATATATACCGGCAACTGTTCTACAGTATTTTAGATTTTATCTTCTAGTTGTACCTGCTCAATCCGGGTCCATTACTTCAATTGGTCCATCTGTTTGGAATACGACGTCCCCGTTTACTCGATCTCATCTTCTATAGCTGGTAATCCCTCCTTCTCAAGGACGGATACAGAAATTTTCGAAGGGGGGGGGCAAATTTTCGATCTTGGGATAGGGGAAAATGTTTGTCTTGGTCGCCGAAAAATCTGATTACCTTTTTTTAGTCATTTATATTTATCTCGAATTCCCAAGAAAAAGATACCATTTTATCCGCCAAGATAGCTGATGACCTTTTTTTAGCCGTACGGAGACTACGGACCTTGTAGTATACGGACCTCGTGGGCGTAGGGTGGGGCCTGAGGAACTGCTCGTGGGGGTCCACGCCAACTTTCCGAGCCAGAATAGCTGGTCAAAACTAAAAAAAATTCTGAATAGGGTCATGGCCGGATTGGCCCCTGGATCCGCCCCTGCTCCTCCTAATTATCTTTCTCAAAACCTTTATCTTCTCTTGTGGCTTTACCCACTGGAAGCGACTGTGAACGGTTCATCCAACTAGAGGCGCTTCATATATAGTTTAATACAATACAAAAATACAATCTTTCCAGAGTTTGAAGTTTGGACGGTGCGCTTAGGCCTACTAGTCTATATATAGGCGGTCTTTAAGGGGCGCTACGTAAGACCTTATAATGATTAATGAATGAAGTTATTCCTGTGTAACGTTCGTTCAAGGTCTTCTTTCTCACGTAATTCATTTAATTTTTTGTCGCTCGTTTTCACATAGTCCTTTGAGTCTATAGACGTTTTTAAAAGGGCTTTTTAAAAAATTATTGTTGCACCCGCTGTCTACAGCACGAATGAACCGACGAGAAGTCCCATCTGATTGGCGGAGATATCCTTCTGGTCGAAGTAGCAACGGAAGTGCTCCCTGATGCTCTTCTCCGTCTTCATCTCTTCCCACAATGCATCTGCGTCGTTCGTGCTCTTGATCACGTTCTTCGGATGTGCGTTCATGATGACGACGTGTTCGCGTCGGTTGGCCAGACGTCGAAACAACCGGAAGTACGTCATCAGCGTCTCCTTCCGGTCGGCGCTGTCGATGAAGATGACGTCACACTCGGTCGTGTTCCCGCGCTCCCGTATGAACTTCGGGATCGACTCGGTCGCCGGGTCCCCGGTGTAGGCGAAGAACCGGTCGGGGAACTCTATGATCATGAAGTCGGACATGTCCAGGGTGAAGTTGAATCGCTCTAGGTTCTCGAAGGAGTGCACAACGAGGTCCTGGTTGGCCGTGAGGAAGTGGAAGGCGTGGTGTCCCGCGTGGAAGCCAGTCTCGCAGACGGTTCGAACGAACGGAAGCTGGGCCAGGTCCTGGATCAGCCACGACTGCTCGTTGGATGCGGCCTGTTCGATGATGTTGTTCAGCTCGAGGGCGCTCTTGTAGGCGTCGGAGTGGTCGAGGTAGCCCTCCGGATAGGTGAAGTTGCGGCCTGCTTTCAGGTGCATCTCGTCGCACATGAAGTCCCGTGGAACGAAAGGAAGTTCCAACACCTTGCCCATGGTCCAGGCACGAGGAGTTGACGACACATCCTCCTCTTCCTCCTCCTCGTCCCCTCTCACTTTCGCTTCTACTGGAGCGTGTGCGGAAGAAAAGAGGAAGTCCATGTAGCTCGGATCGTAGAGAAGAAGCAGCGACAGACAGGCCAAGGTCAGGTAGAAGGTCGGAAGGAGAGTACGCCTTCGACGTCTGAGGAAAGTAATGCCACTCCTGACCATGCCTCCTCCTCCTCCTCCTCCTCCTCCTCCTCCCTGATTTGCTCCTTCCGTTTGACTCTTAGTTTGGTCCATAGACCTATGGGAAGCAAACACTTCAAAGTTAAGCTGTATAGTAGAGTGTATGCTTTTCAGATCTGTGCAGACCATGCAGCGAATAATTTATTTTGTTTGTATGCGCACTTGTTATAGCGCCCCTTCAAGTTCACTACTCAGAGGCACTCCCGACTACAGCGCGGACACTGCATCGGAGTTTCATGACGAAGCGCTGAGCAATTGTGCGTGAATGACTTGCCCAAAGTCCGTATACGCGGCGATTTGAGCTGGATTCAAACCTGCAGCACTTCAGCTGCAAGGCGACTAACATACCACTACACCACCGCGCCCCACTAATTTATATAGTGACTTCACTTCAAACTTAGAACCCCTTTCAGGTTACTCAAATCGATCCAATGCATTGAGTCTACTCTCTTACCAGGCCCGACCCCGCTCTACCTTAACTTTTCCATATTCGATGACCAGGTCTCCCGCAGTCATCGTAGGCTACGCCAATAATTACTCTATACTGCATACTTAACGTACATGTACCAGCGATAATTATGGTTAATTTTCTCATCTAGGTTCTTTAACATCCGCATTGCTGACAATTCCTGGATAGCATAATTACAAGACAACAAAATTAGGCAATTTGACCGAAGTAAAGTAGACATATTCGCAACAGTTAGGCTTATAATCACCTTTTTTGAAGAATCTTAGGCCAAGCAAAACATTCTTAAGATATCAAGAAACAGCCAAAATTAATCAATCGTTAATTTGGATCATTGTCTACAGCAATAATTACAATTTTAATTATAACATAGTAATTCTACAATTTCTACTAAGAATAAAATAATTTACCTGCCAACGAATATTTTGCGAATGCTCGGAACCTCACATGTGAAAAATCATACGTTCTCCTTATGCCTGTATAGGACAGCAATTACCTTCTGCTGACAGGTGTGTAGGTCTATCTCAATTGTTCTCTTCGACTGCGCAAGAAATTAGCATCGGTGTAAACTGTGCACCTGATTAATTAATTGCGCTTCTGCAAACCTGTGAGAAATTCATTTTGGTTCGTGTGTGGAATTTAAATAGTTGCCTCAGGGAACATCGTCGTTTATGCTACCTTCCCTGCAAGCCAATGATCAAGCAATAGACCTAACCGCCACAGACTATTAGACCTACAATAGCATAACATAATTATATTGTTAACCTCGTGTAATTTCAAACTGACAAACCGCGATATGATTACAAATCATAGTGTGAACGAGTGATAGAAGGTTATTTATTACAGGACTCCACACTAACAGGAGTCGAATTTAACTGTATGACAGCTATGCAGGGTGTCCATGGCAACCTTTACTGCTCATTTTACCAACCCAGTCTGTAGAAAGTAGAAATTCGCGAGTGGTGGGACTGGATACCTAGTAGTAGCTAGTACCACACCCTTCATCAAGAGCAGCTCAGAATTTTTATGGCCGCGTAAACCATGCGGAATTCGCCATCGAGAGTAGTACTCATCAATGCAGTACTCTCAGAGTAGCCTACTGCATTTGATGCATGATTCCGATGCGTATTTCCTTGAAACGATGGATCTCTTATTCACTGCGATCATGGAAGCGTCGCCAGAAACTCGCGAGTGGTGGGGGAGGTTGGATACCTAATACGACAACATTTTTGAAGATAAGCTCAGAATTTTTATGGTCGCGAAAACACTGCAGAAATGGCCGTTGAGATTGCTGCAAAGCTGCACGATTCCATAGCATATAAAAATATATAATTGAAACGATGGCCCTTGTCACTGTGATTCTTGGACGACGCTGTGTAGCCTATAATAAGAAAGCTCGTTAACGTCGCCTTCCTCTTTTATCCACATCTTGGGACTGGCACGTCCAGAGAGCGAACAGTGGCGGGACGCGGTACCGCGTCCGTGCGCTCTTCGTCCCAGATTGTTACCGTAGTCCTCCGCCACTGGTTGCTCTCTGCCAGTGCCAGTCCCAAGCCTGGATAAAGGAGGAGGGTGTCGCTAATGGTCTTTGTTACCACACAGTGACGTTAAACTGCAAATACAAGTGCACCTCCTCAGTGCCTAAATTGGTGAAAAATAAGTGCCTGGACGCCCCTTACCTTTCTAGTCTGTGCTCGCCAATAAGTGGCTGGACGGCGTTCAGATTTTAAAACAAGTGCATGGACGCCGTCCATGACCGTCCAGGCACACTTTAAGCCCTGCACCTCCTCCAAACGACCAAAACTCCGCCGCCCATGGTTGCACTCTGCAAGTACCAGTCCCAGGCCTGAATAAAGGAGTAGGGCGACGCTAATCATCTTTGAAATGGCAGTGTCGTTATATAGACAGCAGCAAGCCAAGCCTCCAGACGCCTGAACTCTGCCTTTTGAGAATTAGAGATTACATGAAATTCGTTGACACTCGTGTTAAGCAGAAATAGTGAAATTCTTTTAGACCCGCGTTGAAGGGAGGCACACTGTAAATGATCATATATATAAATAATATATAATTATTTTTATATATATATTATAATTTTATATATAGCTATATATAATTATATATATAATTATATATATCTTCACAATGCGATCCAGTTCACTAACGGAGCAATAGAAAACTCTTTTGAACCGAGAAAAATCGAGATCGAGTTGTCACAGATTTTTGCAAATGAACTGACTTATTCACTCTGGCCGCGCGTGGGCAATTTTGTAAGTTGTCCAAACACTAACATTGCAAACGATTGCAATGCGACCAACGTTAACGATTAAGCATTAGAAATCGGTCCACGCCTTGTTTAAGCTTTTTGCTTCTGTATATCTATAGAACTCCGTTTGCACTCAGTGATTGTAGATGTTTGATTGGTAATTATGAGTTATTAGCATATAGGTCTAGGCTACTACAACAACAGCTCATATATCTATAATTCCCTGTAAATGGTTTACAATATCAAGAAAATCAGTTACACCGACAAGATTCTTATGTAGGCTATTGACATAATTTTTATGCACGATCACAATTTTGTATACCTGACCAATTTCAATTCTCAAAATCCAATTTCTTTAAAATAAAAATTCTTTTAGGTTGGACACGTGAATGTCCTTTATTCAAAGTCACAGGTGAGGTGGATTTAGCGTTCAACGATTCTAAGCAGCTCCTCGATTAGGACCTCAGTGATCTTAGGGGGAGGCTGCGGCATATATGGTAAAGACTCTGGCATGGAGTGGGCACGGATACGAGATCACTTCCTGCTACTCTCCCTGGAAAGGTTCACTCAACCTTCCATTCGGCAGATGGCGTTGGTGCTGGAGCAGTAGGACATGATGATGATAGACTCTTGCATGGCTGCCAACAGTCAAATTCGGCTCCTGTAACAATTTGTGATCATCCGTTCATTATGCTGATTGTAATCATACTGCGTTGTGTCAAATTGAACGACGATTAAATGTAGGCTTATTATTATGCTAATATCACCTGGTCACCTGGTGCCGTCAGCTCTTGGAGCTCTGGCGACATTCGTGATGTATCCTCTCCAGTGTCTCCTCTCTCTTGTCGCCTCTCTCAGCTCCTCCAGGCTCATGCCAGACTTTTCCTGTACCTCATCCAACCATCTCTTCCTCGGTCTTCCGCGTCTCCTCCTTCCCTCACCGCAAGCCGTCATCAGCCCCTTTTCCAAACCGTTAGATCTCATCACATGGCCGAAGTTTATGCTAATATAGCTTAATATGTTATAACCCATTTCGCCTCGTGTACCTTGCAGACCTACATAAGCGATCGCTTACATCATGCTTATTAATAACGGCGTTATTACTATGCGCCACGTTTCTGGAAGATCACATGTAGGAAGCAGTAATTCTCGTCGATATCTGGTTGTGATGATTGTCTCTTCACTTACAATGTGCCATTTCCGATTTCTCTTAGACCCACTCTGTTGGCTATTATATCTTAGCTTTTGATTTTACGTAGGCCTATAATTATGTCCAAACTGCGAAAGACATATTGACCATCGTACGAATATTATAGCTTGAGACTTTTTGCAGTTCTACTGAATAATTGTCGTTCTGATTCAATTTACTATTGCGTCTAAGACAATCATCTTTGGTGTCCTTTATTCGTCTGAGGAATATTCACCTTCGAAACATCAGTGTTGACAAGAAAGCATGGGGAATTATTGCAACTCTATTGAATTTACAATCGCAATGCGTTGCAATACCACTTAAATGGCTACGGTAGTGGTGAGGCCTGTGCTCACTCATAGCAATCGCAGGCATATAGGCTAGCATTATCAAATTGGACATGCACAAGTACAACCAATATTCTTTTGACAAATTTCGGCAAGAACAAAGGCTACAGCATAGCAGAGCTTTTTACAGGAATATTTTAGTACGGCATAACCTCCTCTTTCCCTTCCATGGTAGGCTAAAGTTTCCTTTTCAGATTTTTCTGATGATCTTTTTGGCATCATGATCATATGATGTTTAGTCCTTCTATGAAAATCGTAGGGGCTTACGGTCAATGATTACAAATGACAATGACTTTTTTGAATGACAAAATTGACAATGGCCATTTTTTCATATTTATGGCTGCACACAAGGGCTTTTAAAAACTGCACAAATCCATTTAGAACTGTACACTTTGTGAAGAAGTGCATGTTTAAAAATTTGGCATCATAATAGATATTTATTCGAAACGACTAAGCCTACCAGATCTGACTTTTCTGCAGCGCGTTTATGCCTGGCATTGATTGACCAGAGGCCTATAAATCTATAAATAAACTGTTTTCAGAGTTTCGTTTACTGCGTCAGTCGCCCACGTGTCTTTAAATATAAGAAAAATTAAAATATAAAAATATAAAATATATAAGAATTAATTATCGGAGGCGTACATCTTTGGAGTAATTCTAAGCAGCAGCAGCTGCATGTCGCTGTCATTAAATAATTGGTTTTAGATGTGCATTTTAAAACGGCTGGTTATGGCGCTCAAATTTAACCCTTTACCGACACAGAGTATTATGATTATATCTCATTATCATTTACTGCACTTTGGTACTTAAAGAGTTAAATTAGTAGACTTTATTGCTACGTTAACGGCTGGTGAGTAAGTAAGTACGTATATCGCTTTGCATTCAGATCTGCTTCTGACGATAATTCTTCTGACTAACTAGTTCTGCTTCTTCAGCCTCCACCAATCAGGGTCTCGTATGATCTGCTCGTCCGACGGAGCACCTGATGGGGCATCTGATGGAGCATCAGCTGCCGCCCTACCCTGCCTTGCGTCATCCTGGTCACTACTACTACTGTCGAGAATCGTTTGACCACTCCTCTCGCTCTCCTCGTTCTCCTTCTCCGCCTCGCGCCTGGCGCTCTCCCATCCGAGGCCGAACCATTTGACCTGCTGGACGACATCCGCGTAGGTCCGCTGAGACTCGCGTCGAGCCCTCGTCTGAGACTCGAGTTCCTGCCGCAGTAATGTCTCGTCGCAGATCTCCTGTGTTGCCATGCGTAGAGCCAGGTCGATGGCCAGCTGTTCGAGAAGACTTGCGTTCAGGGAGTCGATGATCCGGTGGCTAGGAGAGGAAGATGAGGAGCAGGACGAAGGGTGCGTAGGCATCGTATTGGAATTATCGCTACGCTTCACCGATGCTCCCAATGCATTCCACTTGGTGTGGGCAGTCGCTTCGGCGATTAGGTCTTCGTCGAAGATGGTTCCGTGGCGATTGAGGGCAGCGATCCGTGTCGGGCCCTGCTGCCTCTCCAGCTGGCTGCTTCGTAGCGGAGTCGGCGGTGGGTCCTTCTCCAGGGGTTGCTGGAAGATGAGCGGAATTACCGGGGAACCATCACTCGGTTCCTTGTGAACTTCAGGTGCAGCTGGTTTCGGGTCGTTCGCAAGCAGAGGCTGCTCGGCTTCGCTCCTTATGACCTGGCAATCTGCTCGCCTCTGTTCCAGTTGCAGTGCAGGAAAGTCCGGGGTCGTCTGCGTACCTGCGTCACAATCTTCAACTGCGTCGACCAATGACAGCGTCTCGGTCTGCGTCGCTATGGCAACCGTCGTCGTAATCGGTTTATCATCGCGTTCGTCCGTCGGCGCATGGGCATTCGCCGCTTCCGGTTTGAATCGATCGTTCGACGGCACGTGGTCTTCGTCGCTCGTCTCCGGTTCCCTCGACCGACTGTCCTCCGGGTTGAGAACGCGGGCGTACTTGCGAACGTGCCTCAGCGGGTTGTTCTTTGGCTTCTCAGCGGCGACGTCCGTCAGGCCGGACTCCGCAGATCTTGCGTCGTCGGACGATGCCACCGACGATGCTGCATCGTCCAGATCGGAGGAGGCTGCGGCACTGGTGACGTCACTCGACCGCTGGCGCCTCCTGCGTTCGGGGGACGTCTGACGGGCGGCTGCGGCGGCGGCACTCGGGGCTTCCGCAGAGGCGGACGCGTGTGGGGCGCCGGCGGTCGGCTGAAGCTGGACGGGACCGATGACCGCGGGGTCGTTGCCGTGACCCGGGTCTAAGTCGTTGGCATTGTTGAACATGTCGTGTAGTCCGTTGTCGCCTTCGACTTCGTTTCGCAGTTCTGAAAGAGAAGAGGAAGAAGAGCAGTTCGTTAAGGATGCTGCTGCGAGAAGCAATAATAGGCCCTGGCTATTGAATTATTACGGCAACTTGAGAACGGTGTGTAGAGATATCAGAACCACGTCAACTATGGTATACATATAATATCAGAACCACGTCAACTATGGTATACAATGTATACCATAGTTGACGTGGTTCTGATATATGTATACTATACATATATCAGAACCACGTCAACTATGGTATACATATATCAGAATCACGTAAACTACGGTATACATATATCAGAACCACGTCAACTATGGTATACATATATCAGAACCACGTCAACTATGGTATACATATATCAGAACCACGTCAACTATGGTATGAATATATATATTAGAACCACGTCAACTATGGTAGCCGTGGACGTGCAGCGTCCAGCTTATAATACAATTAGATCAAGGCACTTGAAACTACTCCACAGATGACTGAAGTTAGTGATCATTCATGGTAATCATTCATAGTAATCATTCATAGTAATCATTCATATTAGTCGCAATTGTTGTAATCGTAATCTCCGTATTTCTAAAGCGCCACTCGAAAGCTAAGCTATTGCTCCATCAGCATGCAACCAGGGCCGCATTAAGGCTAGTGCGGGTCCGGGTGCTGTGGTAACCTTGCAATGCGGGCCCTACTCTCAGTCTTCTGTCAGCCACTGGTCTACCATGGACGCACATATAGGCCTACATGTAATTATACCGTGTTTCCTAATGAGCATAGGCTACACTATACAGCTAGGAGATTTCCTTTGGTATGCGGGCAATTGTTTCTAAGGAAAAGTTTCCTACACTAGTAGATGTAGGTCTATACGTGACAGAAGGAACGAACGACTAGCTTCTTCAATTGTTATTTATGTTTATGAGCCCTATGCTTATGTTCCATCCAGTTGATTTTCTTCATTGTTCCCCATGTCCACATTTCGAAGACCTCTAGTCTTCTTAATATGATTACATCGCTTGCATGCTCTCATGGTTCATGTCTCAAATCCAAACAACATCACGTGCACTCCATGTCAATGTTTTATCATCCGTTTCTCTGGATTCCTGCTTTCTCTTTTCAGTTTATCGTAATCCTTAAATTTAAATTTATGAGTTCCTTCTTCCTATTTTCAGGTCTAATAAAAAAAATATAGCATCATATTTATTTCGCAGACTCCAATAATATCCTGGCAAACCGCTCTTTAGAGCGTCATGATCTTCTTGCACCAATTATCTAGGTATAGGAATTATCGGAGAAGAGTAGACCTATACAGTGAAAGAGATCGAGACAAAGGAAGTGGGTAGGACACAGGTTGTGGGCAGACTTACTGCGAAGAACGGTCATGAAGGAAAAATGAAGGGAAGCGAACAAGATGAGGACCACGACAGGTTATGTATAATAGCATATGGACAGGCCTATGGAAAGTTTGAAGAAGAGGTATCGGACATTTCAGCCAGCGTCGGAGGCAGAAAACTAGAGAAGAAGATGATAAGCTATAACAGGTTAAAGAAATTAAGAGTTATACAATAACATGTTTTCTAACGTTATTTCTCTTATTATTTTAAAGACGCCAGTCAAAATGATTGACCCGCATGGCTTATATTTTAAGACAGCCCATCACTGTTGATACCTCCCGAACAGGGCCGGATTAAGGCATGTTCAACATGTTCGACCGAACAGGGGCCCTACACTTTAGGGAGCCCCACACATGCGGGAAAAATATTTCCGATAATTTTTTGATTTTTAGCAAATTTCAACCAAACGACTAAAAATGTCATCAAAATTGTTGGCCGTAGATCCGCAAAAAAATCCCGAACAGGGCCCAACATTTCTTAATTCGGCTTTGGTCCCAAAGATAAATTTACAATAACAATAAGTTCCTGTGATTTCAACCAATTCATCCGCTGGGGCTAATAAATCGGATGTGTGGGAGAACTTTGCCAAAATTTCGTTGACGATAATTTCGTATTTAGCCTATTATTGTTGCAATATTCTTGCTAAGAAATTTCATCATTTCCGAAAATGCGGGCCCCAAAACCCGCGGGCCCGGGTGCTGCAGCACCCTTAGCACCTACCTTAATGCGGGCCTGCATGCAACAAAATGAATTGTGGAGAAAAATTGCTGTTTTAGGAGCAGGAAATTTCTCTGGAAGGTGAGGTCTTGTCTTTGGTGTTGCTGGTAGGAAAGTGCCTTTATTATTGTACTATAACATAATCAACCCCACCCTAGGATTTATATAGGCACTGCTATTATTCGTTTACCTGAGGAAGATGATTGTTATCCCTTAAGAGTTAAAAATAGGGATTGCATTATCCTGGAATGGCTAGTCTTGATTGAAGCGATGCTGAGTAGGCTACCCAAAAGTGCTGTGAAAAGCGATTGCATTATAAGCGCTGGATGGTGACAGATGAATGCTGGTCAGGCATGTGTTGGGGGAGGATTGCATCGGGTCCCCGGCCGTCCTAGGAGAGAATGGACGAACCTTGCGCATGTATACATCGTCCACAGGGTTTACTGTGCACAGGCTAGCATTTTAACGGACATTATAGAACGGCGACTGTAGAACGTATAGAGCGTATAATAAAGCTGCGTATTAGATCATCGCGGAGACCTAAACTGCCGGACAGTTGATCGAGTAACAGGCGACTAGCGACCAAATTATCGGCAGTGAGCAAACTTGACGTTGAGCTGAAATGGTAAGGCAATGCACGCCTTCCCATCTCCTATGGCTTAACGTGCCAGGATTTCGCGTGCCATTTCAAATGTGGATCTTATGCACGACTTGTGGCTTCAGACGACCAAAGTAATGGTCAGCGAACCACACGTAGGCTGGACACACTTTCTGGGAACGGCGCAACATCGCCGAAAGGCTATGACATTTGATATCTCCAAAATAATCTTTCCATTCAGGCATCGATTCTTTCCAGTAAACCTACTCGAAATTGTGCCGGTGCATAAGATGCATCAGCGCTGATTTGCTCTTGGTACCGTAGGCTACTAGATCCGAATATTTAAAAGCCATGGCATTGAAATTCAAAATTGGTTTCACTTTCACACACACATAACGTCCCGTTAGAATTCCCATAATTAAAAGAACGTCCGCTCAGCATTCAGTATGCAGTTAGTATTCACATTGTACTCAGTATGAAGTATACAACTTTGCACCATGCATGCGAATTGACAAGTTTTCTTTGTGAATAGCTACTAGTACCACCACCACCACTACCACCACCACCACAACCACCACCACTACTACAGTAGTAGTACTACTATACCACCACTACCACCACCACCACAACCACCACCACAACCACCACAACCACTACTACAGTAGTAGTGGTGGTGGTGGTGGTGGTGGTGGTGGTGGTTTTGGTGGTGGTGGTGGTGGTTTTGGTGGTGGTGGTGGTAGTAGTAGTACTACTACTACTACTTGGCTACTACTACTGCCACTACAACTACCACTACTAGGCCACTACTGCTATTACTACCACTATTACTACCACTACTACTATACCACTACTACTTCTATTACTACTACGAATATCGTGTGGAGAAGAAGGTGATCGATGAATAATTACCAATGTCCATGAACTCTGCTCGATTGGCTTCATAGTCGAGGTAAGCTTTGACGATCAGGTAGACCCACGAGACGAACACGATTATAGTAGCCAGGACGCGAAACAATTCCGATTCTGCAATAGCAATAAGTCGATATGCAATTATGTAGACCTATACACCAAATCCACTCGTCGGCTAAGCCATAGAGCAGGGGTGTCAAACCTTTTTTGGTGGCGGGCCAGTGTGAGCATCTTCCAACAAGTGGCGGGCCAGTGTAAATGTAATCGGATTTTTATATAGCGGTTGTCTCATGGCCTCGACCCTGAGGGTGAGATCTTCACCACCGCTCGCCCGTTTGAATACATCTCAATGGCTTTGTACAAGTTTTCGGGCGATAATCGGAGTTCTGGAAAATTTCACATCTTGTTTACAGAACAAAGGCATTCAATTAATTACATCTATGAAAGCAGATTGACGAATGATTGCTAGCAAAATAAAATAATGTCTTTGGAGATTCAAAGCATGGCTCTTAGCGTTAGAAACGGAATTTTAAGTGGGGCGCCATCTATCGTTGAGAGTGAAATCATGACCACAAAATGTTCACAAGTAACATAGGCTTTAAGACAGAGAATCCTTTAGAGACAACCAACCGGAAACCATAGGTGCACAGTCTACACAGAGCTGTGCGTCTGAGCAAAAGTGACGTCAGTAAGAAAAAACCTCCATGTATTTGGCGCTGACTGTAAAGTATAAAAATTTGAACTTTTATCCTCTAATTTTGTTATCTTTAGGGAAGGCTCCGCGGGCCAGAAAAATATCGTCGGTGGGCCAGAAATGGCCCGCGGGCCAGCTCTTTGACACCCCTGCCATAGAGTGATAAAATAATGATTATTATAAGACACGGATGAGAAGGCTGAGGTTGAAGCACTTTATTTATTTCTCTCATTTACTGTAGCGCCCCTTCCAGATAATCTACTCAGAGGCGCTCCCGACTACAACAAGCAAAGCCTTCACTCGCAATTGCCGTGCGCTTCGGGGTGAAACTCCGATGCATTGTCCGCGCTGTTGTCGGGAACGCCTTTGAGTATGGGGCTTAAAGGGCGCTATGTCAAATGTGGGAAATAAATAAAATAAAATCATGCATAGGACTGTGTCAGACTGTCAGTGTCTCAAGGTCTCAGGCTTAGTGGACTATACTCCTCTTCTCTCATCTAAGCAACCAGTGGCGGCGCTAGGGGGCTGGGGGCTAAGCCCCTCCCTACAAGAGGCTCAGCCCCCCCCTAAAAAAGGGCCATCCGAATTTTTTACATTGAAAAATCCACGATTTTCGGCTGAGGACTAAAAAAGGTCGTCAGAAATTTTTGCGGCGAAAATGGAAAATCTTCATGCGATTTCAGTCGATGACTAAAAAAAGGTCGTCAGAAATTTTGGCGGCGAAAATGGAAAATTTTCATAAGATTTCGGTCGATGACTAAAAAAAAAGGTCGTCAGAAATTTTGGCGGCGAAAATGGAACATTTTCATGCGATTTCGGTCGATGACTAAAAAAAAGCCGTCAGAAATTTTGACGGATGAAAATGTGAAATTTTCGCCGCGAGGCTTCAGCCCCCCGAAATCCTGGCGCCGCCACTGTAAGCAACTGGAGAGCGCGCCTCTGATTATGTTTGCATTTTGATGAGCGGTGTACATAATTTTATTGTATTCAACATAAAATGACGTAAGATAACATAACAATAATTATTGTTCTAAGTGGTTCCGAAGACGCTGGGTCTGTGTTAAATCAGAGCAAATTAACCTGGAACACTTAATGGCCCAATAATTTTCCTAGATGCTATGCTATACGTAACCGCTGAGACTGTAGCCTATGTGTTCACCGAGACAGTGCTGTCGTCTAAACCATTCAACGACTCTATAACTCTAGCACTGAAGAATTTCTACGCTAATCTTCCCTTCGGTGTCTTCAAAAATTATTTCAACCTGTGACTCCGAATGGTTTTTGCCTGGTGCTAATTCAAAGAACCATAATATATGCACTATAAAAAGCCTTTTATACAACATAATTTATAAGAAAATCTCGTAGTGCGAGACACCTTGCGAGAAAAGAATTAAATTTGTTCTATTCTATTCAATTTCTTTATTGCTGCCATAAAAATACAGACAATGGGTGCACGCAGTGACTAACTGTAGTTGACAATGATATTGTGTCATAGGCCCTACAATGATTATGATAGCATACAATCAAGGTTTTACGATGAGAGAAAGAGGCAATGGTGTCACCGAAGAGGATGGTAGAATCTTTTAAGAGAATGGAAATTGGAAAACCATCATAATATGTAGGCAATAAAGAAAACTATGTTTAATTATTATTACAGTAATTATTAAAATTAAGAGCAAATGGAGGCAAGTGAGCCCTTTATGACTTTGTTGTATGTAGCCTAATATGTAAGTCAGAATGGTGCAATGTATAGTGCTACTGAGCACAGTGTGCTCATCGTCCATTTTGCCGCACAGTCAGCAAGCAGAATCTCTGTGGTTGGCCCCTCGCTTTGGCACAGGCTTCCTTTGTCGCTGCGCTTGTTCCCCAGAATTCACCCTCACTCTTTTTATGCACATCTCAAAATCATTTTTTATCCGTACTGGGTCGAGAGCACGACGTAGGCCTAGTTGCAGTATCGGAGACCGTGAGTGTCGGTTAGGATTAGGTTAGGCGTCAAGTGGGTGTGTTAAGGTTTACAGTGTTAGGGAAATGCCGTCATTAGATACTGTCAAAAGATACTGCATTTGCTTAGGTCCTCGATACTACAATACGCCGGGAACGCTTCTGAGTAGTCGGCCATAATGGGGCGCTATATAAATATTCGTATTGAATGAACGAACGAACGAACGAACGTTCACAATGAATGAGTGAATGAATGAATGGACGAACGAACGAAGGAACGAATGAACGAACAAACGACGTCATTTCGAACGAACAAACGAACGGACGAAAGAACGAACGAACGAACGAGCTGACGAGCGGGCGAATGAATGAATGAATAAATGAATGAATGAATGAACGAATGAACGAATGAACGAAAGAACGAACGAACGAATGAATGAATGAATGAATGAATGAACGAACGAACGAACGAACGAATGAATGAATGAATGAATGAATGAATGAATGAATGAATGACCTACCGGCAGACTCCGCGTCAGTACTTCTTTCGTCATTCTTATATAAGTCCACTGTAGGAGAAGCTGGTGTAAATTCGCACGACGCTTCGCTAGCATTGCTTGCGTTCATGGCTGAACGAAAACGTCTTACTGTCCGTGGTGTAGACTGAGATACCTCAAAGACTGAAGGTCGCCGATTAATATGACCCTGTGGTTACTCGATTGGACGACGTACTACAAGCGCCCCTCGCAGCTCTCTAGATGTTGACGATACTTGCAAGTATAATTACTCCACGGACCTGTATGCGGAGACCCTTCGATATGACGTCCGTTTGTTTGTTACGTCATAATTATAACTGTATGTATGTACGTGCATGCCTGTGGCTTTGATACGACGTCGATCTCTTTGTTACGTCATAATCACTATAGCCCAGCGGTTCCCAACCCGTGGCCCGCGGGCCAAAAGTGGCCCGCCTGGCCTACAAAAATGACCCGCAGCATCTCAATGAATTAAGAAAAATATATGTGAAACTTGACAAGTTGGACATGATAGAATATATAATTCTTTTTCTATTACAAATAATTTTATTTGGACGTTAATAAATTGCATCAAACTTTCTTTTTGGAATCAATTATAACAATTTTAAACACTTTTAGTTAATTAAATTTTAACCTCGTGGCCTCCTAATATCCTCTAACTAAGAAAAAGTGGCCCGCATGTCCTTCAACCTAGAAAAATTGGCCCGACAGTCAAAAAAGGTTGGGAACCACTGCTATAGCCTATAATAGGACCTGTGAAAATTAATGACGTCGACCTCTTTGTTACGTCACAATCATGACCATATGGCCCTGTGAAATGACGTCGATCTGTTTGTTGTGTCATCAGGATTATTACAACGCGTCTCTCTAGATCGCATTTAATCATTCATAATTATTATGTCTAATATGTTCATAGTGATTATTATAATTAAATAACTGAAATTTCTTGGATTATTCAATCAATGCCGGCCGCTTCTTGGTGGCCGCTGCAGCGGCGAATATATTCATTCATTCAAGAATTTATATAGCGCTTCTTCAAGAGGACTACTCAGAAGCGCTCCCGACTCTAGCACGGCAAAAAAGGACAGTTTTAAGTTCAATAAAAAAAAAATGTTTCAGTAATAACCCCAGCAAGTAGACGTAGCTCCTGTGGGAGGCCATTCCAGACAACTGGGCCAATCACAGAAAATGCTCTATGCTGCGTCGTTGCAGTTCGTGCAAATAGCAATCCCTTCTGTGCAGAACGGAGGGGCGGTGGTCTTGGGTACCAGTGGAGCAGCAAAGCTCTTGCAAGTAGTGTGGAGCAATTCCAAGCTGGCATTGCCTAACTAGGGCAGCGATCCTGAATTCAATGCGCTGGCGAGTAGGAAGCCAGTGTAATGTATCCAGCATATAGCTGGACACATGATCAAATTTAGGGATATGTCCAATTAAACGTGCTGCAGAGCGTAAGACTCTGTTTAAGCACATTATTCGATTTGATGGGAGGCCAGAGTAAAGTGACGAGCAATAGTCAATACGAGAGATTATGAAGGAATGAACCAGAGTGGTGAGAGCACTAGATGTCAGTGAACGAGCAACTGTGCGAAGCTGACCCAGTTGATAGTAACAGTCTCGAGCAAGTCGGTGAATGTGAGGAGCAAATGTGAGCTCTTGGTCCGACAGGACACCAAGGTCACGGACCGTATAAGACTATAGGATGCGCTTCGGCGTTAATTGTGGCGCAGCCCCCCCCTTCAAAGCAAAAAGCGGAAATCTCTACAACTGTTTACGTCGTGATAAGAAAACTAGAGACAGATTCCAGTGCATTACAAGTAAAGCAAACTGGTCGGTGTTTGGCCAGTTTAGGTGATTTTTAGAGCACCGCCAGAAAATCGTGAGTAGTGGACTGGATATAATTATATCTTATTGGAAAATAGGCCTAAATTCGCCTAATATTAAACTCTTCTTAAGGAGCAACTCAGATATTTTCTGGCCTCGCAAAGTCTGCCGACATAGTCAGCGAGAAAGCTGCAGCGCGGCACGATTCCAATGTACTTAAAGACAATCAAACTGGTCGGTGTTTGGCCAGTTCGTGTGATTTCGAGCGCCGCCAGAAACTCGCATGTAGTGAGGATGGGTAGGCCTATAGGCTACACAGTAGGAAACTCTGTTGGAGGAGGAGCTTTAATATATGTATATATATATTGGAGCTGCCTATATATAATATATATTATATATGCATATGTATAATTGGACCTACCATCTGCAGAAATAATTAAAATTGTATTGTATTTGTATTATATTACATTGTATTGTATTGTAATGTGTTATATTGCATTGCATTGCATTTCATTGCACTGAATTGCATTTCATTGTATAGGATTGTATTGTATATAAGAATTTATAGAGCCATGGGCGCCCGCAGAAATTTTTGCAGGGGGGGGCAAAAACAATGGTCACGGTCAATTTTTTTCAGCAAGAGCTTAAAAATGCAAAGCAGAAAATTAAGAACACGGTTATTTTTCACAGAGGTCTCTATATTTGTCAAATCCTCAGTTTTACATTGTGTATAATTTTGTAACATTATATAGCATTTTGGTGCGACGAAATTTGTTAAAAACCACAAAGTAGTACTTAAAAATAGGAAATCGATTTTCCAAGGTGGCCAAGTGCCCCCTCTTGCCCCTATGTGCGGACGCCCATGTAGCCTATAGAGCGCCTCTTACAGATTAGCTATTCAGAGGCGCTCTCAGCGTGACAGCCCCGAGGAAATAAAAAGACTTCAACTGGCGAAGGGATGAAGTTAGATAATTATATTTATAACTAAGCAAAGACTCCGTGTGACTTGTACGTCTTATAATTATTAAAACTAAAATCTCAGTGACGATGTCAGCTGGTTATCAAAATAATAAAATATAGCTGATAATAATAATAACAACGACTAGGTCTAAGAAGCAATGTGCATGTGGCGCGGTGGTGTAGTGGGTCTGTCCATCGCCTTGCAGCCGAAGAGTTGCAGGTTCGAATCCACCTGAAGTCGCCGCGTATATAGGGACCTTTTGCAAGTCCTTCACTCGGAATTGCTATGCGCTTCGGCGTTAAACTCCACTCTGTAGTCAGGAGCGCCTCTGAGCAGAGAGCTTGAAGGGGCGCCGTATCAAATGCACATACAAACATATGTATAGACTTGGCCTATAGATTTATTTTTCGGCTGTAGCCTAAGCCCAAACATGTACGCTACTCCGTTGGGCGATATCTATCAGGTCATCATATTTCGCCGCTAGAGTTGTAGCTCAAGATCTTTCTACTTAATGCAGGAATCTTAATAATTCTATAATTTGGTTGCAGCTTAATTAGAATTATCTCTTGTAATACATGCACGCACGTGTAGGCCCTATACGCATAAGCTGCATGTAAAGACACGGTTGCTGGTAGCTAGGCCACTATCGGCATATACAGCAAATATTTCGCACCAGACTATCAATTGAGGTTCCTAGTTCTCATGCCTATTGAATTGTTCTATAGGCTATTGAAATGATAGACCCCACAGTCACCACTGGCCATGGCCTATATATAAAAAGCAAAAGTCAATAAGTTATCTAAAAGGTTAAAGGTAGGCCTAAATTATTATTTAATTAGTGTCGGATTAGGCTTATCAGCTCGATCTGCATAGGCCTATCGATACGGAACAGATGGTAGGTCTAATAGGCCTATAGGGCCTACTGCATGTGCTCCAAATGCAATCCCTGTAGGCCTATACGTAGGCCTACTGCGCTATTTAGATCTACTGACAGTGTTGTCAAAAAGCGTTATGAAAAACAAAGACAAGATTTATGAATGCGAGGCAATTAAGTTTCTCTCCACAATAGTAATTATTATTTTTTATTTTTTAAATATTATTTATTTATTATTATTATTTCCCCGAAGTATTTAGGATCCATCGGGGACTATTCGCTTCTATAACTACTGCTATAAAACCAGTCCGGAATGGCCATATATTCGTCTGCTTCCAATTAAGCTTCCTTATTATTATTATTATTATTATTATTATTATTATTATTATTATTATTATTATTATTATTATTATTATTATTATTATTATTATTATTATTATTATTAGTAGTAGTAGTAGTAGTAGTAGTAGTAGTAGTAGTAGTAGTAGTAGTAGTAGTAGTAGTAGTAGTAGTAGTAGTAGTAGTAGTAGTAGTAGTAGTTGTAGTAGTAGCAGTAGTAGCAGTAGTAGCAGTAGTAGCAGTAGTAGCAGTAGTAGCAGTAGTAGCAGTAGTAGTAGTAGTAGTAGTAGTAGTAGTAGTAGTAGTAGTAGTAGTAGTAGTAGTAGTAGTAGTAGTAGTAGTAGTAGTAGTAGTAGTGGTAGTAGTAGTAGTAGAGTAGTAGTAGAGGTAGTAGTAGTAGTAGTAGTAGTAGTAGTAGTAGTAGTAGTAGTAGTAGTAGTAGTAGTAGTAGTAGTAGTAGTAGTAGTAGTAGTAGTAGTAGTAGTAGTAGTAGTAGTAGAGGTAGTAGTAGTAGTAGTAGTAGTAGTAGTAGTAGTAGTAGTAGTAGTAGTAGTAGTAGCAGCAGCAGCAGCAGCAGCAGCAGCAGCAGTAGTAGTATGAATTTTTTATAGGGGTTAGCGAAAGAACCCGTTAAGCGTTGTATAAGTAATATAATACTTTAATTATTATTATCATCATTATTATTATAAATATTATTATTAAATTTACAAATAGTGAATAATTATAAACGAAAGTCAAGGAACGGCTTAGGCCTAATTTCAGCAACGTCAGATCTGGTTCGAATTCACCTCAATTAAGCCGCCTCGATCGATCGAGTAGGCCTAAGGTCTTGGGCAAGTCGATCACAGCTCTATAGTCCTTCACTCGCAATTGCTCGCGCTTCGGCGTGAAGCTCCGATTCAGTGTCCGCGGCTGTATTTGGGAGCGCTTCTGAGTAGTAATCTTGAGGTGGCGCTATATAACAAGTGCACATACAAACAAACAAAATATTCTGCACCATCTGATAGTTGGATGATTGGATCATAGAATAGATAACGCGTAGCTACACATTATAGGTTAATATTCTGTGGTTGGCTGGATCCAGATTTTACGAGGGCTTATGACAACAGATCGAGGCCGTTGCCCTCGAAAAAAATTTGTTTGACATAATACAGCCACACTTTGACTCTTTTATTTGATAGTTGCGTGACTTCGTCTGGTTACGTTATTATACAGTCAAGGATCAACCCTTGATAAAGATAGCCCCTCCCACTTCTGGCTTGGCCGACCAGAAGTGATCCAGCACTTAGGCCATTAGTGTTAAGCTACCGAACCCACTGCTGTAAAGCCGACCTGCGTGTCGTGCTATAGTGGGCCGTATTTCGTATAACATGTACGTGTAATCATTCTGCGGTGTGTCGGATTGAGTCATTAAATGAAGATTATTATTATTGAGTCATATGAAGGATTATGTGTAGTTAGCCAACGTTGACAGCGATACGATTAGACCTTTTTCTAGAAAAGCAGGGCACCAGTCTGTACAATTGGCGGATGTAGATGTCGCGGGGGTGAAGGAGGCACGTCACCGTGTAGTTGCTGTTGTAAATCGAGCGAAACTAATAGTAAAACCGTAATTAATTTAAGACCTACAAGTTTCATCAAATGGTTTTTGTGATAACTTAAGAGACACTGTGTGAACTACTGGATTAACTTTATCTATCGTGAACGGCGAAGATGATTAACGTGGCGCTGGAGAAATTCCGTGGCCTCACGGACAAAGTGTGAGTTATAGATAGTTGACAACGCCCTTCGAACGGAGGGATGGCACATGAGTGTAAATGAAAAATTGTGTATTAAGCAATGGAAAGCTGAGTGAAGTTTAGCACTTATTACAGCTTTAGTCATTTGCAGGCACCCAATCGCAACTTGATGTATTGCTTTCTTGTGTTGTCACTTTTAGGTTGTCATGTAAATAACTTGTTTTATGGACTTATCTTACATAAAACAATCTGCCATTTAACCTGTGCTGTCAGATTCAGCTTATCGATTACAACCAACATTGACAAAAATAACAATGGGGATTAATTCACGGAGTGCCATTCTCGTTATATTTTGAATTGTACTTCCTTGTGCAATTTTGTCAGTCATGCTCTTTTGGATGAACTTATTTGCTTAAAACACAGTTCGACAAGTTTAGAACTCGTGTATAATTAAGTGACAGATATTACCTGTTGTTAATTGTGTAATTATTTGAAAGAGTCATGTTATTTTTGAGGAACTGATTTGCTTAATTTGCTTTTTATTATTATGAATTAGAATTTAAGCAATTTGTTATTATCCTTTTGAACAGGACAAATGTGGTCATGAGCTACACGGAGGTTGAGGCAAAGGTACGAGAGGCTACAAACGACGATGCATGGGGTCCTACCGGACCAATCATGCAAGAAATCGCTCAGTACACTTTCACTTACGAACATTTTGCGGAGGTGATGGGAATGCTTTGGAAGAGAATGCTTATCGATAACGCAAAGAACTGGAGGCGAGCCTACAAAGTACGTCGTGCTTGATCAGTTGCATACTTTTCCTTCAAGCGTTACAGCTGACAAAGGAACTTTTGAAAACTTTTGCTTTTATCTTAAGTCATATTGCACTTTTGTAGTTGATCTTGACAGATATTTGGGATGCGGTAGTGTAGTGGTGGGTTAGGTCCTTGGAGTCGGAAGGTTGCGGGTATGAATACATCTCAAAACCAAACCAGTTATTTACTCATTCATTCATTCATTCATTTCAAACACTTATATAGCGCTTCTTCAAGAGTATCTACTCAGAAGCGCTCCCGACCCAACCACGGTTAAAAAGAATAGTTTTAAGAGCAGAGTAGAACGTAGTCTCAAAGGCTCTAGGCACAAGACGTAGTTCCACAGGGAGCCCATTCCAGGTTGCAGGGCCAACGACAGAAAAGGCACGGTTCTGTGTAATAGAAGTGCGTGATCGGGGGACAAGAAGCTGAGCCTGTTTAGAAGAGCGGAGAGAGCCACGGCGCTGGACGTTCAGGGTGGAGCAACAGAGCTCCTGCAAATAGACAGGGGCCACACCCGCGAGACAGCGCCAAACCAAGGAAGATATCCGGTAAGTGATCCTTTGTGAAAAAGGGAGCCAATGCAAGACATCCCGCATATAGTCAGTAACATGACCGAATCTTGGGATGCGACCAACAAGGCGTGCCGCAGAGCGCAAGACCCGATCCAAGCACCCAACCCGAGTCACCGGAAGACCCACATAGAGGGCGCTGCAGTAGTCCAGACGAGAGACGACAAAAGAATGGACTAGCGTTAAGGCAGCATTGAAGGTTAAGGAGCGGAGCACTACTCTAAGCTGACGCAATTGGTAGTAGCAACTGCGGCATAGCAGGTTGATATGCCGCGTAAAAGTAAGTTCTTGGTCCAGTGTGACTCCAAGATCCCGGACAGAGGAAGAGAAGGTAAAGTGAGGGAACTCTCGAGCAAGAACCTCCAGGTCAATTTTAGCGAGCTGTTGGCGTGTGCCAAACCAAATAAATTGAGTTTTGGTAGAGTTTAGCCGAAGGCGACTGGAGGACATCCAGGCCTCCAAAGCCTCCATTGTCCGGCTCATGACCCTAACGGTGGATAGGGCTGCTGGCGCAAGACAATGCAAATACGCTTGCAGGTCATCCGCATAGGATTGGCTCAGGACAGAAGAAGCGGCAAGGAGAGAACCAAGATCAGCAGTATAAATAATATATAAGAGTGGGCCCAGGACAGAACCCTGGGGCAGGCCATACGGAGCAGGAACCCACGGAGTCCTGGTGGACCCGTAGACCACAGAGAAGGAACGGTCGTGAAGGAAGGAGCCAAGCCAGTCGAGAAAGTTCCCAGAAAGACCAAACGAGGTTGATAGGCGTTTATGAAGGATATCGTGATCCACAGTATCGAAAGCCGCACTCACATCAAATAGTGACAACCTAAAAGTGACTGAGCAAGTCCTTCACTTTCAGTTGTTCGTGCGCTTCAGAGTGAAACTTTGATGCCGTGTCTGCGCTGTAGTTGGGATCGCCTCTGAGTAGTGAGCTTGAAGGGGCGCTATATGTTCGTATGTGTTTGTTTTTATGTGCACTTGTTATAGCGCCCCTCTCTCTACTCAGAGGCGCTCCCGAATGCAGAGTGGACACTGCATCGGAGTTTCACGCCGAAGCGCTGAGCAATTGCAAGTGAAGGACTTGCCCAAGGTCCCTACGCGGCGAGGTAGATTCGAACCTTGAACCTTCCGGCTTCAAGGCAACGACGCCGCCACTACACCACCGCGCCCCACATATACCAAATGCCCTTCTTTTATCACTGTGTTAGAAAGTTGTTCTCCCATGTCTGTTATATAGTTTTACATCGAGATTACTATGTACACAGCTCCATGCTGCTCCATTGAAAAAGTTTTGCTGTGCACAGTTCTGTAAATAGTTTTTACATTATACCAGATGCACAATTGTGTTTTAGTTTACCATCGTTTGCCCAATAGGGGTGGTCCATATATTACGCATGCAGGGAGAGGGAGGGTTATCGTATTTAAGGCGATTTGCATAGGGCTGCTTAAAGCGGGGAGGGTCTCAACAAAATGTACATGTATACACAAAATAAATTTCTAATTTTAGCTTCCACGTTAGTCTATTTATGACTGTATGATCCTATAGTAAGCGTTTCACAACATAATCATTAAATTCGGTTAAGGTCTAAGCAGTAAACAATAACAGTTAAAAAATTTGGCTAGCAAATTTCTATGATGTTTAACAAGGGGTCATTGCATAATTACGTAACGCCGAAAATGACCGTTTTCGGCCCACCCACCCACCCTGTAACGCTTCGTAACGTTGCCCTTGACCCACCCACCCTCCCCAGCGTTACGTAACGATTAGGCCTATTCAATAAAATCAGTTGAGATTTCAGTCTATTATTGCACTATATGAGTTTCATAGTGACTTTAATATAGCCTTGCATGTGAATTTTAGGCTAATTTGACAGTATATAGACTAGGCTCAAAATATACACAATGTTTTATTCATATAAACGAGTCATGCATGAACTGTGATTTTCTTAAATTATAAGCTATAGGCCTACCGCAAGAATAAAATTTTACACTGCTGAAAAGTTTCACGGACTGTCTCATTAACAGTTATTAATCAAAATTAAGGTGAACTAATTATTTGCTTAGTCTGGGCATTTCGTTAATTATTAATAGAAATATTGCCGAGTTTCGTTGGGCATTAATTTTAAATGTTTGAGATCGTGTCCACTAAGTAAAGCATGCTTCAAAGTGGTTCTTCAATGTCAGGAATCCAAGGGCAATTAGGCCTACCACGTTGTTTCGTTGGTAAAGCTATCACATATCCAAACAATTCGAACAGCGGTTTCCGGTTGGCACAAATGGGAGAACAGAATTGACCTGGCATGTAACTGGTGTCTGCTGCCGAATCTTATTCAGATAAATAGACCAACTTCGGTTAAGTTTTAAATCAATGCCACGAAGTTTAAACTTCGACCACATCATGTCTGAAGTGTCATTCGAATCTTTCGATGGTAATCTAATATTCATTAATAATTTTTTTCATGGCGTTACGTAACGTTCAGCTTCCCCCACCCACCCACGTAACGTTTCGTAAAGTTCTCAGTGACCCCACCCACCCTCGAGCGTTACGTAATTATGCAATGACCCCAATGTAAATGGTAACTTACACCTGCAGTAAAATAAATATTTATAGATGACGTTAGCTAATTAACTTTTGTAGGGTGTAGGGAAGCTTATGTGTACACACGCATGGGGAATGGGTTCCGCAAAAATGTGTGAGCTGCAACAGTGGAGGGCTGGCTGAAAATGCTATGTTTTGCGTACATAATATTTGGGTGGACCCTCATCTTACTTTTACTGATATGATCTTTTGACTGAGGTGTGTTGCATTAAACAGTCGCTGAGGTTGCTGAACTACCTGCTGCTCAACGGCTCCGAGCGAGTTGTTTCCAGTACTCGTGAGCATCTCTATGACATGCGTGGCCTTGAGACCTACTCGTTTACCGACGACCAGGGCAGAGATCAGGGTATCAATGGTCAGTGAAATATTTTACGTTTTTTCCTGTGCTCGGCAAAATTGAGCTTGTCCTTGGTGGATTTAGGATTATTGATCTGTCTGTTATAAATGAGGATTTATCTTCTGTTTTCATTCAACACCTTTAAAGTGTTAAAGGGATCATTCATTCATTAATTCAGCTCTGCTGTGTTTGTATTTGATTCGCCAACCTCGCTAAGCGTCTTGTTGGGTATGGTAATTTCATGCTGTTGCTATGTTTGCTGAGTCGTAAATTCAACAAGCGGCCTGTCCCTTCAGGAGGTTTGTCTTCATGATTATTTATTGTATGGTATACGTCTGATAATGCGCATTTCATTAGCATGTGAATTCGGCTAACGTGTGGCAGCATCATGCCTCCCAACTCATGCTGGACTTGTTAGCAAATGTATTGAGGGCAGTACATGTGAGCTCTCTCGTTTATGTGGTAAGCGACAGTATATGTACAATTGTACATTCGGCGATGTTCTGTACAGGTATTTGATTCTTCTTTTCCCTGATTGACAATACCGGAGACATGTATTGCATGTATTATTGCTTGCACACTTTGCTATTTTGCTTGCATGTCTTACAGCTCAAGACACATTTTCAAACGCTCTCAAGAATGTTTTCAGATTTGTTAGAGACACTGTTAAGCACCCATTTAGTTTGTTTATTAACAGTCACTTTACAAATAGCCAGATGCATGTGTTCATACATACATGTTTGCATTCATACATATATACATGTGTACAACTGTACATACATGTGTCATAGATAAATAGAAATTAAATAGCTTAGTTGGCTTCTGATTAGGTCTGATATCATAATAGCAGAGGTTAGTTTCAAAGTTCCTTCTCAGTCAAAGGAAACCACCAGTCAAGTTTTGAAACTTAGATTAGCAGCCATGGCTGTCAGGCCCAGCTGTGAATCATTTTACAAGATAAAGATTGTAACGAGGATATCAGCAGGAGTGTGAGAGCCATTGAGCAAAACCAGATACACGCAAAGCCCTCTGCGCAGAGTCTCTTATGCAGAGAGTCAAAAATCACTCAATTATACAAAAAGCAATTTAATAGATTCTAATATTTGGTCAATATTGGATTCTGATATTGAGTCAATATTGTATAATGCATTGAGGATGATATTTAATGATATAATAGTTGAAAAGATGATAAAATGATATGCTGTGATCAATAAGTTAGTTGAGCTTAAATTTTGTGTACACTTTACTTCACTTTGGGTGCCTGATACAATGATGCATGTATGATAGATTTGTTTATCTTTTCAACAGGTCACTTGCTGAGGGCTGCATTCCTGCCTCACAAAAACGGGCCTTAGTCTTTCCTGCACTCAAGAAGCCCAATCTTGACCCTAGTCTCAGTCAAAACTATCGACCAATCTCAAACCTATCTTTTCTGTCCAAGACTCTTGAAAGACTTGTGTCAATGCAACTTCTCCCCTATCTTGAGCAATCGGGACTCCTTCCATCCCACCAGTCTGGCTATAGGGCTAATCACTCCACGGAAACAGCCCTCCTCTCCATGCTTTCTGATATATACTCTGCTGTTGACAAGTCTCATGTCACTCTTTTAGCTCTCTTCGACGTCTCTGCAGCCTTTGACATGGTTGATCATGAGATTCTATTGCAACGACTTGAAACCTCCTGCGGACTCAAGGGTTCTCCTCTCCTTTGGTTTCGGTCCTACTTGTCTGATCGCACCCAAATGATCATCTCTGGCGACTCTAGGACTCAGTGGGTCCCTGTTGTCTTGGGTGTTCCTCAGGGTTCTGTCCTAGGCCCACTCCTATTCATCCTTTACACGGCTGGTATTACCTCTCTTTTCCCTAGTAACTCTGCAACTGGCCACCTTTTCGCTGATGATGTCCAAGCCTATGTCCATGGACCCCCTTCTGCTCAACTCCTTCTTGCAAGTCGAATCGACGCTCTATCTCAAGATCTTCACCTGTGGATGTCGTCCAATCGTCTTTCTTTGAACTCTTCCAAAACCCAGTTGATTTGGTTTGGCACTCCTAAGCTGCTTCAAAAACTCGACTATTCACTGCTCTCTCAAACTTTTCCTCACTTTAACTTCTCCTCCAGTGTTCGAGACCTAGGTGTCACCCTTGATAGTTCTCTCACCTTCACTGAGCACATTGCCAATCTTACTCGCTCTTCCTATTTCCAGCTAAGGCGTCTCAAGGCTATTCGCAAATCTGTCTCATCATCGATCTTTACCTCAATTGTGCATGCTTTTGTATGTTCTCGGATCGACTATTGCAACTCTGTTCTTATTGGACTGCCTAAGGTTCGCCTAGCTCCTCTGCAATCTGTACTCAATGCCGCTGCTAGGCTCATTGCCCGTCTTCCTCGATTCTCCCACATTTCTACATTCATGACTGAACAACTTCACTGGCTTCCACTCTCGGCCCGTATTCAATTTAAAGTCCTGATTTTGGTCCTTAAGTCTCAAATGGGTCTTGCTCCGAAGTATCTGTGTGATCAGATACATCGCCCCCTTTCTGCCACTTCACTGCGTCCTCTTAGGTCCTCTGATCAGCTTGACCTCTTTGTCCCCCGAGTCAGGACTGCCATGGCTCAATCCAGATCATTTGCCTGCATTGGTCCCTCCCTATGGAATGGCTTCCCCCATCAGTTCGCTTTGCCATTCTCTCTGGTAGTGTATCCTCGTCTTTCTCTCGTCTAAAAACTTGTCTTTTTTCTCGGAGTTAAACGCACTGGGAGCGCTTCTGAAAGGCTCTTGCTGCAAGAAGCGCTTTATAAATGGTCAGATAAGATAAGATAAGATAAGATAGATGGCACGGTTGTTTAAGCTATTTGTCTTCCAGATTCTGAAATTTAGAGAAAGTATGAAGTGTGCATACAGTCCAGCTGTGAGAATTTTGTTTATACAGTTGCTTTTTTAAAGAGTTATTTAATTTTTAAATGTAGGGCAATTGGATTTGAGTAGTGATCTAGGCTGCACTTTTAAAGGAGAAAGATCTGCATAAAAATCGGTATAAAAATAAATACATGTAGGGCTTGTAAGCATGGTTCATACGTAAAGGGTGAGTAGAAGTCATTGGTTTAGTGTTACTTGAAATGTTTCTTTTAATTGGTTTTGATGTTTCCTGTTGCTTAAATGTGTATTTATTATATTTAGGATTTAAAATTTTTTATGCGCGTTTCTATGCATGTATTTTTAAATTTTAAGTCAATTGATCTAATACATTAGGGGTGCTCGTGATGCATGAAACTATTATGCAAAATAAGTCTATGTGTAGAAAAATGTTGCACGCAGATTGTATTTTTCAGTAGCACACAACCAGATTTAATGCTTTGTGCTGTCTGTGCCCTCGTGCCCATAGCAGTTATATCTGCTGCCAAGTTTGGCCCGTAAGACATTTGTTATTAGGATGATTTAGTCACCAAAATTCTGTCGACAGCTCAGTTTTAAAAACAATAGTTCTTAATTAAAATGTAGCATTAAATAGACATTACAGACCATTGTATGATGTAAACCAGAGTGCATTAGCAATTGGTAACATAAAGGATACCGTAGTTGCATTGCATTAAAAAATTTGTGGTTCTGAAGACTTTCATTCATTACTGCATGCAGTGTACAATCCAGCCGGAATATGGCATGTTTCAGTATAGCTGAGCTGAGAGATGTATTTACAACTGTGGTCGGAATATGGCATGTTTCAGTATAGCTGAGCTGAGAGATGTATTTACAACTGTGGTCGCCTTACACATGTTCTGTGGAGATTAAAGGATGTGTTGAAAGTCTAAGGAGGATTGCGTTATAAAACAGATGTACAGGTTGTCTTTGAAGCAGCAAGCTGAGCTGGGTTTACTATACAATGTATACATGCTGATATGGACCAGGTGTTTGGATTGACTGTGTAGCATTTAGACCTTATAAAGAGCAAATAGTTATTTTTATGGTGTCTACGACTACAAAAGTTCTACCTTATGCAGGTCAAAATCTGGCAGCGAATTTGAAGCATAATGTAATGAATTTTTTTGTTAGTGACTTTCATGTGTAAACTAATTATTCTTGTCTTGGTTTTCACAGAATTCTCTTTGTTTCAGAGTTAGCCATGTGTGATGTGTAACATTTAGACCTTGTCAAATTGGCTGTGTGATCTGGGGAAAATTGTTTGTTGATAATTAAGCACTTTTGAAGTGTACAAGTGCTGTTAAAATAAACTGGATTCTCCTATAAATTTTGGCAAATTGTTAGAAGTTGTTTTGTTTTATTTTATGTAAAGAAATGGTTTGTACTCTTCCACATTCCCATCACTGAGAGACACTAGCTTTCATAAATTTATTTAGAGTTTCAGGGTTCTTCATAATTTGTTCTGCGTTTTTATATGTTTGCTTTTTTCTCGACATGTTCTGTGATTTGTCTAACAGAGGTTTTTTCATTTGACACTTGTTTCACATGTCTATTGTTGTTACAGTGCGCCAGAAGACTAAGGAAATCATTGCCTTAGTACAAGATGACGAGGCACTGAGGATGGAGAGAAAGAAGACGAAAAAGAACAAAGACAAATATGTTGGGATTGTTGGGGGAGGAGGAGGAGGTGGTGGCCAATCCAGTTTTCGATACAGTGAGTGTCTTTATTGATTCGATTCTGGACTCAAAACCTTTGCTAGTATTAATTTCTCTGTGGAAGTCAATTTTGAAAGCTGTGATACAAAGCTTAACTTGTAGCAACTTGTATGTGAAATTTGAAATATATTCTACCCATCAAACAAAGAAATAAATATTTAGTTTGACAAGTTGTGTCATGTAAATGAAACATTGTATCACTGCCAGTTCTGCAAATACGTTTTTAGAGAGTTGTTGGCGTAAATGGAAGACCAAACTATTTGGCAATAAAGTATGATAAGACATTTTTTATCAGTGATAGTTACATTTGTTTTAAGAGTTGACGGTGATATTGCAACTGCCAAGTTTATGTTTTTTTCTTTCTTTTTATCTGCAAAATTGCTTGTTGTCAATGTGTTTAGAATTATTGGTCTTTCTGTGATGAGTCTCTTTTGATTATCTTCAGTCGTCTCTGACACGTTAGAGATGAGAGTGCGCATGAGGTAATTGGGAAATCAATGCTGCTTGCACATACATGGTTATCAACTGCTTATGATGTTGCTAGTGAGGAAATTTGGCTGTTGCTTGAACTAGAAAAATGAAGAACTACGACGTTACATGTGAATGGCAGGTCATTCAGAAACAGGGATTTACATATAGAATGTGCTCCCACTGTCTATATGGGGGGGGGCTCGGTAGCACAATGGATAACACATTGGTGTAGAGTGCGAGAGGTAGCGAGTTCGAGCCCCTGTTGGGCGGACATGCTTTGTAGGCTGAGCACTATTAGCGCCGTGTAATTGCAAAGCTGTCTGTTCTGTTCTGTAATTAAGTTTAATTAAGATTACTGCATAACTTGTAAATGTAAAGCGCAGTGCGTCCTGCAGGCGCTTCATTAAAGAAAAGATTATTATTATTATATATTTGCCTTAAATGCCTTGGGTTTGCTGAGATGTGTTTTACTGCAGCCTTAAACCGTCCTTTTCAGCCAATGTTGCTTCAGGAGTGCTCCTGAGTAGTAACCTTCAAAAGGGGCGCTATCTAAATCTCCATAATGAATGAATGACTGAATGAATGATTCGTGTGAATGGCATGCTTTGCTAAGGCTTGCAGTTTTCTTTATCTCCACCGTTTTGTTCTTTAACCACAAGTCTTACTGTTACTGAGCGGTTGCGTTGGTTACGTTACATGGTGACTTTGTAGATGACGATTACGACAACTACGAACCGAGTTCGAGTCGACGAACGACGAATCAGTTAGACGACAAAGATTGGCAGATCGGAAACAAATCGATCGCAGAGGAAGCGATCGATAAAGTGAAGGAGTTTGTCGGTGGCATCAAAATCTTTGACACCCAGGAGGATCACTAGTAGGTGTTAATTAATTAACGTTCTGTTAAATTACTACTGCATATCAGATGAAAGACTAGCTGGTTTATCTGAGTGATTTGTATAGCATTGTTTGATCCTCTTCTCTCCTAACTCCGCCACTGGTGTTGCACTCTGCCCGTGCCAGTCCCAAGCATGGATAAAGGAGGAGGGCATCGCTTATGGTCTTTGTTGCCGCAGAGTGACGTTAAACTGCAACTATGTATGTATGTTTTCTCTCCTCCATCAGGCGTATGCCGATGATGAGGCCTGTACTCGACTCCTCCAATTCTTTCTTTCTCTGATGGTATCTACGGCTGCTCTGATGTTCATATCCATTTCTTCCAGATCTTGACGTACATTGTCCATCCATGTCTTTGTTTGATCCTCTTCTCTCCTTGTCGTCCCCGACTCCGTTTTCCATCCACATGACAATACAATGCTCGTGCTGGTAATCTCTTTTCCTCCATTCTCATCAGATGTCTAAACCACGTCAGTCTTCTTTTTCTGATCTTATGTATCAATGTTTCCTCCTGTCCCAATTTGATCTAGTGTTGTGTTATTCAATCTAGTACTAGTGTTGTTTAATCTAGTTTAGTGTTGTTCTGTCTAGCTTAGTGTTGTTCAATCTAGTATAGTATTTTCCAGCCTAGCATACTGTTGCTGAGTCATTAGTGTAGTGTTGTAGTGTAATCTTGCATTGTGTTATTCATTCTAGTACTAGTGTTGTTTGAACTAGAATAGTGTTATTTAATCATGTACGGTACTAGTGTTGTTTTATCTAGTGTAGTGTTCAATCTAGTATATAGTGTTGTTCAGTCTAGCTTAGTGTTTTTCAATTTAGTATATTTTCCCCATCCTAGCCTAGTGTTGCTGAGTCATTAACTAGTGTAGTGTGCTGTTGTGCAGTGTTGCTGAATCATAAGTGTGTGGGTTGTGTCTGCTGAATGTGTGTATGAATGTGTGTATGAATGTGTGTATGTGTATATTAACACATGTGATTTGTTTCGCATGCACTTGCCTCTGTTGCCAAGCGGTACAATTTGTTATTCTCATCTAAGCTGGGAAGTTAATGGCATTGGCTCTGTTTACATAACGCCTGGATTTGTTCAGAACCAACTCTGACGAGCAAAAATGAGCAAAAACTGAATTGATTGATTGATTAGTGCCTTCCTACGTGCCGCCAGGGACATTTGCAGCTACGCTTTCCGTTTTCGCTGTTTGGCTGTCTGTTTACTCGGTGTTTCCAGACTTCTGTTGAGTAGCCAATAATTTGATTGAGTGATTTTTACTTATCTCTTTTCAAATGGATGGTGGCATTATGGTCCATGTTTTTCTAAAAATAAATAATGTGATTTTAACGACGATAACTTTGTGATGTCATCTGTTTGTGTCGGTAGTTTTTCTTTCATTCATTCATTCGGACATTTATATAGCGCTTCTTCAGGAAAAAACTACTCAGAGGCGCTCCCGACTCCAGCGCGCCCAAAAAGAATAGTTTTAAGTTTAGTAAGGAAGGATTCTGGTAGAGTCCCAGGGTGTAGGCGTAGCTCAAAAGAAAGGCCATTCCAGACCACTGGTCCAACCACGGAAAAGGCTCGATTCTTCATGGTAGTAGTACGAGCAAAAGGAACTAAGAGGACTCCCTTATCAGCAGAGCGTAGCTGACGATGTCCTTGGATACCCAATGTAAAGCTGCATAGCTCTCTGAGGTAAATTGGGGCGAGGCCCTGACAACATCGCCATACCAATGCAGCTACCCTGAACTCAATTCTTGTTTACATTTTACTCAGGAAACTGGTCATCTAGGTAACTTTTGGTTGACTCCTGTTCCAGTATATTTATTGAAGATCGTATTCACTTGTTTAACAAAATATACTTGGTTAATTGGTGGTGTCATGTTCATTCAGGAAGACAATGGTATCTTAATAATGTAATTGATTTAAAAACTGAGCACTTTGCATTCAGTGCAATGGAATGAACTTTGCTCATTTGCAATGGTGTATGATTATGGTTGATGGGCAGTCCGCAACTTCAGACCAAAGTCTTTGTCTCAAGTGCACTCGAGTTTGTTTTTAAAAGTCGTGGTGTTGAGGCCTTGGTCTTGAGACTTGGTCTTGAGACTTGGTCTTGAGACTTGATATTGAGACTTGGTCTTGAGACTTGGTCTTGAGACTTGGTCTTGAGGCCTTGGTATTGAGGCCTTGGTCTTGAAGTTCAGGATCTTCACCTTGATCTGAGGTTTAAAGTCTTGGTTTTCCAATGAAATAAAATGCAATAGGCATTTGTAATAAAATTTCGCAAGAACCTCTTTTGTAAGTACAATTTCTGAATTCTTTGCAGTCCGCATTTATCATTTCTTTGCTTGAATAAAATCAAGGAATCATGTTTCAGTAAAATAGTGGTTGTTTTCTGCTCTCTTGGTCCAATTATAATTATATTCTCTTGTTCCTAAGAAGAAGAGGTGGAGTAGTGTTGCTTCTAAGGGACTTGGGGGGCTGTGATGGGCCGAATATTCTTGAGACAGTGTGCATGGAGTTGTGAGAGAACTTGCAGATCCCTGAAGGAAATAGCAATTCCCAAGACACGTGAACACCATGTTTCCATCTGAGTGGACTTTGTGAGGAGGCACTACATAAGTTTCTGAAGTGAATGAATGTTATGAATGAACATATACCATAGTCCAGAGCAGAGACAACTCGTAAGAAAACTGATTAAAACAGAAATCATTCAGTCATTGCATCATTTATACTCATTTTTAGTGGTGATGATGATGAAGATGTCTCGACTGAGCGCCGCAACTACATCCGTGAGGATGACGAGGGATACGGAGCGGACTCCGAGAGACATGACCGATCGTCGGGTTATAGGGATCGACATTCAAATCGCGAGGGAGGCAGGAATGAAACCGGAAGAACTGAAGCACCGTACCGTTCATCTCGTTCGAAGGAAACCAACGAAAAGCAGGTAACGTTCGTTTTTCATTCATTCGTGTATTTATGTAGCACCTTTTCAAGGAAACTACTCGTTTGATTGTAGTAATTTGGATATTCGTATTGTGCCGTTAAGGAACCTGTAATGGAGCTTCTCAGTTAACTCATTTGCAGGGACAGATTCAACTCGAGACAAACGCTGGAAAGATTATGTTTGTAATATAATTGAATTTAAGAATTCCACTGTCAGGAGTTCCTTATAGGTGCCGTGAAACTATCTTTTACTATACAACGACTGAGTTCTTTAAAGATTCAAGTTGAGGTGGGATGAAAAATTGATGTTAGACGATTGTAGCAGAGCATTGTTGTAAAGGTCAAAATATCTTGGGCAAAGTAAAGTATTTGGTGAAATAAGCTTATAAATATGAATTCTTGTATTGCACTGTATTACTCATACAATATTCATTCATTTTGCATTGACAGTAATTGGAGACTGTTGAGTGATATTTAAATGACTTGATGGGCTCAAGTTCATTTGCACATGAATCTTTTTATGGGTGTGATATCCTTGATTTGAATCGTGATATGTTCTACCATTTTGACGACTGTTTATTTGATGCAACTAATGAAGTTATTTGTGGTTCTTGAATAATTAATCTGTTGTCGTGGTTGCACCTCGGTTAGAAGATCGTTTTATCCCAGTATCATACCTGTGGTGGTAACCATAGGCGCAACCACCCTATGGGACCCACGGGACGCGTCCCCCCAACTTTTGAGTGGTCCCCTAACTTTATTATTATGGCCCCCCAACTTTTAGGACGTGATTCATTTGGTCCCCACTTTTAGGACGTGATTGCACCTATGGTGGTAACTGCTTATAATTCAATGTGTAATGGGCAAAAATCAATTGTTTACCTCACCCTACTCTGTTCAGTTGGCCAGATTTGCTAAGCTGTACTGCTTTCCCAAAAATACTATAAATTTCAATTGGCAGTGAAGCTGTAGGAGGAGGTTGCTCTGATTTGGTGTCTTACAAATCTTGTAATTGTAATCCGCAATTACAATCCTGTCTTGTTATAGGGTCTGCACAGTATTTCCTGCGAAATTGTGAATGATTCCAATGATTTTCATGTGTGTTAGACAGTTTTGCGGTTACTCTTTTGACTGATTTATGTGCAACCATATTTTTTAAATTTGAGCAGAATCAAAAATCAGCCGTCCAGTCAAATACAGCTGCTGCAAATGGTGATTTTGCTGACTTTGCGGACTTCAAGTCGGCTGATGACTTTCATTCTCGACCCAGTGAAGGTAATACACTTTTGTATCATTAGTTTTGAATCTGGTTATTTGTCCACTATTGCAAGGCTGAACTCTGAAGTTGTATGAGTGGTTAGCTTTGAGCAAGGTAAATCATCAGTTAGCTTTTTTTACCTCTGATTTTTTACGTAGTTTATGCATATCAGCTGGGAGGCTCAATAATACAGTAATGATGCTCAATAATATAGTAATGATGACATTGATATATAGTAATGATGACAATGATATATATATAGATAGTAGTGATATATAGTAATGATGACAATGATATATAGTTATGATGACAATGATACATAGTAATGATGACAATGCTATTTGATTTATTGTATAAATCCTTCCAGATGACAAATCACAACGTAGCTTTTAGTTAAAGTTAATTAATAAAACAAGATATTTAACTAAAGTGTTGCGGATGATTGGCTTTGAATTTGTTGTTAACCTGATATTCTTGAATAAAACCTTGCACTATAACATTAAAATTATCGTCCTTGCAAGGCAGTTCGAATTCATTAGCTTGCGGATGAAAGGCATCATAGCATTGGAATAGTGGTGGGAACAGGTGGTGCAACACATGGTCCAAACTCCACTTGAAGGTCTTGTTGCACCCACGACCACCCCGCACACAGGTGGCACAAGGGGGTACTTGCCTCTCCCTTGAAAATTGACACTATTTCTTAACTACCGTACTACGTTGTGGTTTTCAACATATTTCTTTGCACTATATCACTGGTGATACTTGTAAATGATGCACAGGGCAAAACTGAATTTTTTTAATTTAGAAACCTTGATGTTCTTGATACCTGTTTTGCGTAATTTGTTCATGCTCTTGCTGGAACATTTGAAAGCCTAAACAAGGCTATCAATAGTCAGATCTTGGTTGTTCAGGTCATTCTCAACTGACAATTTAGACTATGCCTGTATGCAGATTGTTTACAATGAATTGTAAATTGTTATTCATTGTCTTTTGCTTCAGTTGGTACGACTATTCCGAAGAAAACTGTCCAGATATCCTCTGTGCCTTCAGCTGCGAAACCACGCCGGTAAATCATCATGATTCGGTTATGATTGGTACAGTTACAACTGTGCATCTGGATCAATCTTAAGTTTGCATTGTACCTGACCATTTATAAAGTGCTTCTCACAGCAAGAGCCTTTCAAATGCACTCCCAGTGCGTGCAACTCTGAGAGAAAAGGCAGACATTTTGCTCAGTAGCTTTTGTTCCACGTTGCGTGGTTTGCTTGAAATTAAAACATAGCGTATTCTTGTTAAAAACCTTTTCCTAAGTATCAAGTTGTCTACCAGTGGGACAATTCCGTCATGTAGTCTGGATTGCAGGGAACAGGAAAGTGTGACTACAGGAGGGAGGAGCATGTTCAGAACAGGCCGAGGTCCACTAAGACAGTCATAATGAGGTTCCCGTGTGCAGCTGTTCTAATGTTGGGTTATCCTCTCGTAGATAGATAGCAGACTGCAGTCTGTTGTGTTCCTGATGCCACAGAGACCCCGCAATGCCGGTTATGCATATAAAAATGCGTCAATCCTTGACCCTTTACCGACCGAGTTACAAGATTTCCCATACCATTTACTATACTTTGGTCGATAAAAAGTTAAGGGACGATGGACAGGGGTCCATTCCAGGCAACCATTCTGAATCTTCCTTGGCTTCATTTTACTTGCCAGCATGCAACCACAGCACCAAGTTGCAGTGCTAGGTTAGTTGCCTTAAAATGTGACACATTACAGCGATATGCTGCAATGTTTAGACTAACTTATTATAACTATTAGTTGCCTTTTGCAGTGCAATGGCATAGCGGTATGTTCCATGTCTCCATGTTCCATGATCCATGTAACTGGAGGGTTGTAGGTTCTAATCTACCTCAATCCACGTCTTCATAGACCATGAGGTCATCCATCACCTGTTGGTGTCTGGTGCCATTTTCACTAAGTTCTTCCACCTTCCTGGACAAGATGCTCATTGTGCTCAGTTCTCTGTTAGGAAGGAAGGCAATGGGAAACTGCCTCACTCTTGTCATCCCTTGGGAGCACCCGTATGGCACAAAGCCAATGTTGCACTGTTTTACAACAGCCAAATGTTGTTGAGAAAGGAAGGGTCAATCCAGCCTCAGCGGGTCCATACAACCTTTTTGGATTGATCCTTTGACTTATGCACCAATCACTCGAAAGTCATTGAGTTTGTACTGATTGCTGTTAGTTTGTGTTTAGTCGATGCTCTGTCAATAAACGGCTACTACTACTACAATGGACCAGCCATTGGGCAGAGAGCTCATCATTATCAATTGTATTTTAGTTGTAACAACGTGTTGTCTGCATTTATGGCTTTTTACGTAAAATGTTGGTGATTGTTTTTTTCATTTCATGAAAAGGCCGAGCGGCGGACATCTCCAACTGTCTGACGACTCTCCAGCATCTCTTCCGAAGTCTCAGACTGTTCCGACTCTCCAGTCGCTCGCGCCATCGAAGAAACCCGAAGTGACCAACGCTGATCTCCTCGGAGGTCTTTTCGTCGACCTGCCAACCGCGACACCACCACAAGCGGCGCTTAATTCCCAGCAGATGAACGCGCCTGGAATGGCACCGTCCATCCCCCAGAATAACAGTGTTCCGCTGTTTTCCCCCACATGGCAGCCGGGACCAAATGCGTCAGTGATGCCTGGGTTAATTTTTCCTGGTGCCCAGCAGTTTCCACAAGTGCAACCGATTGCTGCTACCCTGCCAACGCCAGCGAGTCTGTTGGACTCGGGTGGTGATATGACGTATCAGGGCTCCATGGGCGGAGTCCTTGCTCCGTCCGTCAAAACAGCGGCTGTCGATGTTACGACCTCCAGTCAGACTCTGGTAGGTAGATTCGGTTTCGATGTTAAGCACGTAGTTCTTGACGTTAAAGTGGTGGATCTGTTGATTGTGTAAGTGATGTGTGTGAGTGGTTCACGTCCTCCTCCCATATGGAAGCGTCTCTGATTGGTCTGCACTGTGAGAGGCGCTTTATAAATTTATAAATGCAATATGATCACTTCGTACCATACTCAACCCAGCCCACATGATCTAACCTCAACCTAGAGTCGATTTCTTTGCAAAAGAAGTTTTATTGTGAGAATGTTGTATTACTTTGCATAAATATTTCTATTTATTTCTTCTGTAAACTAATATGCATATGCTGGTAGACTAATAAAGAAAAAATTCTTACAACCTTCATACTTATGAGTAAGGATGACTTGTCGTCACTTGCGATCTTCGAACAGGATGGACCCAGTGCACGAAAAAATGCTGGTAGAAGTGTTTTTTTGTTGCATTCTATACTGGAGGCTGTGGTAGATCCTTCAGTTTGATGTAATTTTTTGTAGACATCCTCACAGCCGCTTAAGGCCAACAGCCTCTGGAGTGGTACCAACGTCAATATCAATCTGGACAATCTAGCGGGTGGAGGAAAGGGACAGAAGAGCACAGCACCGTCAATGAAGCAACTGCAATTGGGTCAAACAGCGCCTGTTCGACCAGGTAACTTTCATTTATTTATTCATTCATGACAGCTACTACTCTGTGGTGCTCCCGACTTCAGCACGGCTAAAAAGGGATCAGTTTTGAGCTTCCTATTGAACGTGCTTCAGTGGACTGTAGAAATGTAGTCGGATTTTATATAACGGCCGTCTACGGCCTTGACCCTGTTCAGTTTTCAATGAATTTGATCGGGTGAGATCCTTCACCACCGCTCGCCCGTTTGAATGGACGCCACGCTAATGCTAATGGAAAAGTTATAATTGGCAACAGAATTGACTGTCTTTGCAACAGTAGAACTTGTTTATTTCAATGTACTGGGAATAGGTGACGAAGCAGTTGGACGAAAAGACTGCCGAAGATAGTTCTGTCCACTCGTTTAGTACGGATAACACTTATAGTAGTTTGCTGAACATCGTTGAACCCCAAATTTCTTCGTCACTTGAATGTCTGCTGTTCTGCAACTTTTTGCGTTCTTCAGAATGTGACTAAGTTAGTTCCTTAAACTAGTTTTGACAATGAAAAATTTTATTGTAAGTTTTCGGATAAATGAATATTTATTTTTAAGTTGTCTCACAAAGATTTTCACCGGCTGCTTGCTATTGTGATTCTTTTCAGCCGTCCAGCCTGGAACTACTATTCCACCACAGGGCATGATGGGATTCCCTCAGCAACAGGGCATGATGGGAGTTTCACAACCGCAAGGCATGATGGGATACACCCAACCACAAGGCATGATGGGATATCCACAGGCACCGGGAATGACACAGCCACAGGTTATGATGGGAAACCCACAACAGCAGTATGGAGCGGGCGGATTTCCAGCACAACCGACCTCATCTCAGATGTTCTCGGCAAAATCGACACAGGGAACCAGTATGGGCTTTGCCAACTTCGGCAAATAGCCAGCCATTGCCTGCAGGCTTGATAGAGATGTCTGCTTGTTTAACAAAATTTCAGAACTTTCCAATGCATTCAATATTTTTGAAGTAAGAACTGCGTGAATTACAATTCAAATTGGGTTGCAGGTTTCAAAAAGTCATATCAAATTTGTTGCAATTTTATGAGGCTTGAAGTTTATTGCAGTCATGCGCTGTTGGATGGTTTGAGCAGGGTTGGTTTAATAATTAATTTCACCCCAGGAAGTATACAGCAATTGCTTTGCTATTGTTTTTTATGTTGGGTGATTGTAAAAACTGACGTACACTTAAATTGAGTTACAATGAATTAGTTAATATTAGTTGTATGTTAAATATTGCATCAGCTGTGGACTTGTTGAAACTAGATCCTGGAATTTTGTAGGCATATGTCATTATTGTGCATGTACAATTTAAAATAAGCTTAGATTGGATTAAATGTCTTTTGCAAGAACTGAGCTTTATCATTGGTGGCTCACCTATAGATGTTGAACATAGTTAAAGATAAATTGGTTTATAAAACTCTGTTGCTTGACAGTCTCAGATGATTTTTTTAAACAATTTCAGTGCTGAATAGCTAGTACCTTTTTCAGTCTTTCCTCTGCTTTGTCTCCTCTCAAAACCTGCTTTTTCTCATGGGGACTTGCGCACTGGGAGTGCCTCTGAACGGTTCACCCTACTAGAGGCGCTTTATAAATGTTTAAATACAATGCAATACAATATACCTTGGTGACCGACTAGTGATAGGTGCTCCATAAATGTTTAGATACGATGCGATACAACTAGCCGACTAATCAGGACATGCACTCTCTGCTTCTTGGTTAAAACCTTTCTACTAATGTTGGTTGAAATTACTGTGATTCGCTGTCTATTGTGCCTGATGAGTGATGTTCAGTCAGGTTGACGCTACATCTGTGGCCCTCATTTTCCTGTGGTATTTTGCAAGTTATGAAGCTCTGTTGTACTGCGTTGCTCAATGTCATGTAAGCAATTCATTGTTACTAACAATTTTTTTCGTTTCTTTTGTTTTCCACTTTTTAAATTCTTTTGATTTAGATACAGCAGTGCACTTATTTCTATTTATCTGCAAGATAATCTTTCGTTGCCTTGGACGTTCTATTGTTAAATGCCTGTCTTTGTTTAGACGCAGCTCAAGTCTGTTTTCTCGACCTGTAAATTTTGAAGCGATTGGTAGATAGCTTATTGAACGCAATGTTCAATTTAAGTGTCTTGGAAAATTTTCTTTTAGTCTAATCAGTCCTCACATTTAATTTATTTTGAACTTAAGGTTCGAAGAGCTGCTACAATAGCAGTGATAATGTTTGATACCATTGACAACTTTTTAATGTGTTTAAAAGTTGCTAATCATTCGATTCTTGTACCAGTTGACTTCTGTAGTGCCTTGTGCTCAACCGGACCTCTCTGGAGCGTTGGTTTTTGTACGTATGCCTTGGCTTTTGTACATTTACTTGTGTTTACTATGGAATGTAATAAAGGCCATTCAGATTAAGATGCAGTGTTTCAATATTGTTTGAAATATTGTGTGCTTTGGCTGGTTGGGGGGGGGGGAGGGGTAGAGCAGTGCTGCTTTGCAGGAGACTTGTTCTTTTAATAACATTTATCACAGCAAATGTCTTTTAATAACATTTATCACAGCAAATGTCTTTTAATAACATTTATCACAGCAAATGGGGCCGTTTTAGACCATGTGATGAAATGATTTTCCCTTGCATATGATTGGCTATGGTTCAGCTTCTGTTTAAAGCCATCAAGTGCATTCTACACTGAAATATTTTGGTTAGTGGGTTTCTAATTGTGTTTGTAATGTTCTGAATGCAACACAATGTTTCTGTCCTATTTACTATAAAGCTAAGTTCTATTTACGCTCAGCCATTTTTGTTTCTTGTACCAGTTGACTTCTGTAGTGCCTTGTGCTCAACCTGACCTCTCTGGAGCGTTGGTTTTTGTACGTATGCCTTGAGCCATTTAAAATTTAAATGGTTGTGTCTCTGTCTTGGCCTTGCTTCTGTTAAGTCGAATGCTTTTTATTTGTTAACCAGGCAAAAAATCGAATCCTTCTGTCCCAGGCAAAAAATTGTATCATTCTGTCAATGTTCGATAGCTTTCAAAAACAACTAGGTTTCGGAATTTGAACGTAGTGATGGCAACGAATGTTTTGAGGGCAGTTGATTAGATGGAATGTATTCTCAATTTTTTACTAAATTAATATAATTTTTTGTTACTCTACTTGCTGCTAAAGTATGCCTTGAGAGCGACAACATTGGAAGCATTTTTTCTGTTATTACATTTTTGGGTTTCTGATTTCTATATTTTATTCTAAGAATGATTCATATGTGTGTTTTCTGTCATATGATTCAATTAAATTGTTAAATTCATCAAAACAGCACTGCTGCCAAAGTTATATGGTAGAATTTAAATCTGATGATTTCAAATAATAGAAAGCTTCATTGTAAAAGCATGAAGATTCAAAAGTTAGACTGCCAAACATTCACAATTATGTTTAGTCATTGTTTTAAGATGAAGAATTGGTTTAGAAAACAGCTTAATATGGACAGTTTGGATGTAACAGAGATTTGAGAGATTGGCATTACACATTGCAGTTTGATGAATTTTCTTTTAAACTTAATCTTACGGAACGTTCATTGTGAAGGTTTTTGCAATGGCAGAAAGTTGGGTATTAGTGCAGGAGTTGTAATGTAAGTGTAACAGTAAGAGTGTAATAAAAGTGACGGAGGAAACCAATGCAGGTCATCTTTAAAGTGCTAACGCAGACGTTGTAGCTACTGTAGTATTGTTAACCGTTGTATCATAAATGAAGCTCTGTTTTCAATGTTCAGCTGTTAAAGACCAATTTTTTTAGATTTATTGGAATTGATATGTGCCGAATTGAATGCTATTTCAAGAATTGTATGCAATTGGTTTACTTGTAAATAAATAGATCAACGTAGATACCTGTAAACACTATCACGGTTGGAAAATCAAACCAGTACTGCAAAACGTTGTGAATATTTGGGTATTTGCTCGGCATTGAGTAAGTTATTATTTAACATTTTGTCTCTGAATGAAGTTACCAAGGCCAAAAATAGTAATCATATGGCTTGTTGTCAATGCTAGTGCCGGATTTAGGTTTTTTTAGGTTTTGTGAGGTCTCATGGAAAGCATGAAGATCTCTTGTTCGAAAAATATAGCAAACGGTCTCACAAAGCTTGAAAACATTGTATCTTTTAGTTGAACAGTTGACAGCAAAGCATTCGAATTGAAAAATTCAAATTGTTTTCAAATGAATGCGTCTACCGATTACTTAATTAGTTATTAATCATTTGGTTGGCTTGATCTCAATCCTAGATTTTAATATAGTATACCATTGAAATAGTACTTCAATGTAGTTTTAAAACTAATTATAGAAAGATTTTGTGGCTCTCGACAGATTGCAAGACCCTAAGCTTTTTAGCTTAATGGTAAATCCGGCACTGGTCAGTACTTCTGGTCAGTACTTCTGCAGTTTGAATCGCAGTTCATGTTATGAAATGTTATTATGTTTGTTGATAGCTTGCATCCTGTTAGGAGAGGTTTAACCATCGTAACTTGTACCTGCACTTCTGAGAAAAGATCTTGCAATCCAGGTATTTTTCCTTCAAAGGCAGATGGGAATAGCTGAATGATGAGAGCTCTTGTTTAAATGCAATTAGCATACATTGACTTATGCTTGAAGAACATTGTGGTATAAGAACACTGGTCAGAATATCGATTAATCTTCAGAAACAATTTGTTGAGCAAGTTACCCTAATGTGAAGTCATCTCTTGGGGGCATTAACATAATCTTTCCTTAACATCAGCTTCTTCCTGTCAGATGGCCGTTTGTGTTACTTCTGTAGACCATTTATTTAGGGCGTCTATTTTGTAATCGGCTATAATTGACAGCATTATTCTAGAAGAAGAATAATGAGTGCGGGTGTCACAATAAGAGATGGGATCACATGAACATGTCATTGATGCAGAAGAGATTAAATCGTGTGAAGAGGTTATTGACCCTGAACCGCATGGTTTCTATGCAGGCCCTTTTCCACTGACTTAAGATTGATGTGGTCTGAGAAATGAAACCGACTAGAAGAGGGAGATAACAAGCAGGTATGTAGAAATTTGATTTTGTACAGAAATTCTGACTTCTGTTTTAGTTAATGAACTGATATTAACGCTATTTTACATATCGATTATAATGTACACAATTTATAAATTTGTCGAATGTTGCATGCTTATGCCAATAAATATGTTTATATGCACATATATTATGCATAGCGTAGACGAATTATATGTATATACATTTACAGGTGTCTACTGATTACATTGTTATTCATTAATCTGTATACATATATCTAGTTAATACACTGTCAAATGACTGTATTTTCTAGTTTTGGTTTCAGTATCCATTTAGCGTGCCTTAAATTAGTTGCGATCATTGTGTACATTACTAGATAACTGCAAATTAATTATGAAAAATTGTTTGTGTTTGTGTATTTCTTGTGTGTTCATTTTCAACAAGGAATAGAATCGATTGCCACATTCTCTTTGTAGCTCAAATTCCCTTCCTTCCTTCAAAAAGTGTTACGCTCTTTCCAGAGCTTCTACTCCCACCCAAAAAAAACTCAAACAACTGGGCTCAATCCCTTTCCTTCTCCGTCCCGGACTGGCCTTCCCCTCCCCACATGAGTTTTGGCTCATTTCTGATTCCTTCTTTATTCACTGGGAAATTGTGCCCACCCTGTATCTGTGTAGGGACTCTTTCATTTCGGCTTTCATGCATTTGGACATATAATTGCATCTTAAATCTCCTGGAGGCTGGCTGCTTGCACCTCAGATTCACATTTCTGTGTGACCATGCATTTTACAAATTTAATTATTATTAATTATAATAAGCTCTAGCCATAACTTGATTGATGCTTGAATAAAACCTTTATATTCATAGTTTTCAGTTTTCACAGTACTTTATGCACTAAGTCAAGAACCAATTTGCAGCAGTTAAAATACAGGCATTTTGTATAATATTATATAGCCAATATAAATGCATATATTTAATTTGCATAGTGCTCCTATAGAGAATTAGATATCAAGACACTAGATTTCGAGACTGTAATTATCAGTGTTCTCCACCCATCTAATCAAAGTCTACAGGTCATAGAATCCACAAATTATTGTCTAGACATTGCTCTGCTCATTGGCCAGGCATAGGCATTACTTATCTTCCTATGCCACAGTGGATCATGACATTTACTGCAATTTATTCAAAGTGTACTTCACTGTATGCCAGTATGTTTTACTCAGAACAAAACGAATAGCCTACTCTATCGGCAAACACCTACTTGGATAACCTACCTATGGATCATAATTACGGCAAAGTTTACTGCTAAGCAGCAGCATGCAGTGACCTTAATTAGTCAATTTGTTCATTCTAACATGCCTCGATAACAACCTTTCGTTATTGCGATTTTTTTATACGAGTGATCATGTTTAGACTTTCCAATTGAATCGTACAATGTAGTCGAATTCAACGTCCCGCGAAATGAACATGCTGAGACCAGCATAGAAGTCCAGAAACTCCATCATGGTCACCACAGCGTTGCTCTGTTGGCCCGGAGAACCTGACACGAAATGTCTCGCGAAGTTTTCGAAAAGCATTTCGCAAGTCCACTCGCCGCTCTGATATTTCGGGTGCTTCTTGTAGTTGTAAGCGATCTTGAGGTCGTTGAACGTCACCAGACCGTCGTGATCTTGGTCCACCATAAAGAAGACCTTTTCGACGATGCCGATACGCCATCGGGACATCGGTTGACGGACCAAGTCCATGAGGTCGTCTGTCGATATCTTCCCGGTTCCCGAATAATCCAGGCAGTTGAACATGTTCAGGCATTCGGCCTCCGAACAATTCCTCAATAGGCCGAAATCACGCATGCCCTTTCTGAACTCCGAGTACGCGAGCGTGCCAGGGTCGTTTGGATCGTATGCGCAAAGCGTGTTACCCAGATCTCGAACCCCAGCCACGCCATGACTACGACAGACGCCCTTCAGCTTGGCCACAGTCTCTTCCAATCGTGTTCTATTGCACTCGCGGTTCATATCTGACGGACGCAAAATGTGTAAGACACAGTACTGAAGTTCACACACACAGTTCCTAAAATTCACACACAGTTCCTATGGGGATATAATCACCGTTTCCTAGTTTAGCTGTGATCTCAGCAAACCTACTGCTGTAGCCTAATCGACTATTTTTGGCAGAATGTTGCAATTTTTTTTATCTGTTTTTACTCAAAACTTTTAGTAGCTTGTCGTATGTTTATTTTTAACTGGAGAATGACGCTAAAGAACGTAGACCTGTAAGCTTACCATAGCAACAGATTTGCGTCATTATTTATTTTTAATTTTCACGCGTGAAATAATACGTCGACGCTGTTGCTTAGCGGACATGGCTGTATTGATTGTGTGTTTAATTATCTTACATTTAGGTGTTTGGTTTAATTTAAGTCAAAAAGTTGATCTAATAATCGTGGAACAAAACCATTGTCTGTTAATGACTGAGTGTGCAATTTGTATTTAAATGATATATTTTCTGATTTGAGTATGCTCAAGAAACGCACCCTAAGTTATTTTGATGTGCATTTAACTCACAGGAAGCGTCCGAAAAATTCCCACATAACGATTAGACTTGATTGGACGATATGATGTCAATCAAAGAGCTACTCCGCCCATTATTCATAAGTGTCATAAAATATAATCTGAAGTCTGAGCAGTTTTATTTTCAATTAAATGTTTTAAATATTTATACTTTTAAAAAAGCTCTTAAGAGACCTAAATCGAGTACCGGAACAAAAATATAATACAATAAGTGACTTCTTTCAAATTTAGGCTTATTGATGGGTGGAGCTACGTCATTCTTAGCCAATGAAATGGGGTTTCCCGCTGACGCCACAGCTTCGCGCAACGTGACCTCCACGCGTGTTTGTAAACAGCTGAGTTTCACTGGATTAAAGTATACTTTGCAGCTCAAATTCAACGAATCTGTTAGGAATTCTTAGAGTACATTTGCAGTAAGTTACTCCAAACTTATGTGAAAAACATTGTTCAGCATAAGTTCGCCTTTATTTGTTGGCATTTCTACGCATTCTCCGAAGTCTCACGGTAATCAGCGTTTGGCTATCTATAGGCTTACGAGTTGGATTGAACTTCTATAAAGCTAAGTTCCTAACCGTTTCGTGGCTTTTGGATTGAACTTTTATAAAGCGAAATTCCTAACCGTTTCGTGGCTTTAGATACTACATATTTTCAGATCAATATTAAGTGATTTTTTTATTATAATTTTAGATTTTACCTTTAGCATTTAAAAAAGCAAGAGCTCCGATGAAATTCTTTTGTTGATACGAATGTCTATAAACCCTTATCTGATTAAACTTTTTTTAAATATTGACCATTAGCCCATATAATATTATGGTATTGACAAAACCAATAAATTAAAAACCATTTCAAGTGTCCATCTCTAAAACAATTTGAAAGGATAATATAAATTATTTATGCATTTTACTAGCTGAGCCTACTATATACCTACTCCAAACAGCAATTCCCTTAATTGACAGTCAATCATATTAAACGTTGGTTTAGCCTACAATATTTGATATGCAGCTATATTATTTAAACGACTTGTGATTTGCAAAACTCGTAAAAGCTCTATGACTGTGTTGTGTGAAACGAATAGGCCTAATATTTAATTTTTTAAAGCCACTTTAGTTTGCAAAATATAATGGCAGCTAGTCTATATTAATTTTAAAGAGAACGCATCGCTTTCAATCAGAAACGTCGATTGAAATGACCCCCAAAATCAAATAATGTCAAATATCTTTACCAGTGCATATTAAACACATTGTTTTGCTGCTCTATGACATATAAGTCTGCAACAAAACGATATAAAATGGTTTTTATTGTGATGAACGAAGACCAAAAATTAACACAAAAAATTAACAGCCTCCCATTTTCCTGCAAGTTCCCTTTCGTCGAAGTCAATAGGCTATACAAACTCTTAGTTATTTTAAAAATTTCGACAAAGTTTCCTCCTAAAAGCTTAATAAATCGAAAATAGAATAAATTTAGGATAAAACGATCGTTTAAGTTCGGTTTGAATCGAAAAATTAATCGAAATACTTTAAATCTTAGCAGAGCGCCGTGTAGTGAAGTTGTTCAACCTGGGCTTTGTTAGGCTGAATTCACCGACAGCCGAAGCTGACTGTTCTACAAACAACGGCTCGCGTAGCACGGTCTTCCGTCCCGATAGAATTCGAACCCGTTGGCGGCGAACTTTTGAGCGCAGAGGATAACCTCCATCGATGGTTAAGCAGAAGAAATCGATTCCAGTGTCTGAGAAGGAACGGAAAGTTGACGAGGAGCCCAAATGGTAGGAAAATTGAGTTTGCAGCGGTTCTCTGTTTTTCACCAACGCCGCCATATTGACTAGTTAGCGTGCCCGAGGAAGCGGGCATTTCGTTTGCCTTTGCGTTTATCTGATAAGCTTAGGATCCTCACTGGGACAGTTTTCTCCTTCTGGAACACGTCCATGGTTTGTCTGGAGTGAACTAACGTCGGAATTAAAAGGTGTTACGCGTGCTAATTCAAATACCAGTGCGAGATAGCTTTGCTAGTTATTTCAGGGACAGTGGGACTTGCCTGATACTAGAGGCTGCCATTTTATGTTTAGCATGTTCACTACTTCGTTTGAAATAAACAAGTCTATCTGCTTAAACTTGTTTTACTGTTAAAGCTGAATTCTGAAATATGTAATATAATGGGTTGTGCATAATAATGTGTCAATTTATTGCAGGGAACAAGGGTTTGTGTAACATTAGTTACAGAAATCTACTCCCTTATTTTAATTCTAATGGAAATAGCTGCTTATTATATAATAAAAAAATGAGTTGATATTGATATTAATATCGTATTACTTTCTTAATTTAAGTTGAAAAGTTTCTTGAAATGAAGTAAGGGAAACTTCACTCAGCTTGTGGCAGTTAATTTCACAGATGGGACCAGTACACTAAAGATGCAATCATGTGTGTTTTAAGTTGAAGCAAGGCAGCAAGCAGAGGAAGCTGATCTTAAGAATGCCATGGTGGGATAGAACACAATGCATGCTCAAGGAAGCTTGGTTTATTTATTTATTGAGACAATTTATATCATTCCATTCAGAAAGACTAATCTGGACAATCTTAACCATCGAACATAAAGATGACTTCTAGTACTATTGCTAGTCTTGTTGCATTGTACACAAGGCCAGCAGCTTAAGGTCCACCTAAACTACAAATTTGACAGGCTTGCTATTTTTGAGAACATTATTATCTGCAGCTCGAGACTTTGGAGAAAGTTAAAAGTATACAGTACGGAGTTCATAAGGTGGTCAGAAAGAGAATTAAGAACTGCTGTAAGGTGAATGGATGACAGCATCTTGAGTTAGTGAATGATGAGCAGGTATAAGTTGCTTTAGGCATAAGTGAAAGTCCCCCACGGCGCTGCTCGGCTTATTGGTCATATTCCAAAAATGCCCCTATTTCTGCTGTCGAGACATGCGTGATGTTTTGCACTGGCTTCCAGCTTTGCAACGCATCTACAGAATAGCAGCACATGTCTGTTAGTGTCTCACTGGTTGTGCTCCGTCCTACTTGTCCGATCTCTATCTGCGACTTAGCAGCTCGTCGAGCTTTGCACACTTTGGCTATTGGGGAGCTCTATTTTGAGCTGAGATGGTGGCATTTTTGCTCATGCCCGCTTTTCGATCAGCGTCGAGCCGTCTCAGTTGTTGGCCCCTACACTTGGAATGGGCTCCCAATGACGCTGCGCTTGCTACCTTGGAATAATTTGCCTGCTCTCTAATAGTTGCTCAAGACCTTTCTTACTAGTTGTGGCTGGGCTGGCAGCCTGGCAGCACTCCTGAGTAGGTTTCTTGAAGGCTTGCTATATAAGTCCACAAAATGAATGAATGAATGAACTGGGGTTGTTAATATCGATCGGTTTTGTTGTAAACCTATCATCGGTTTTAAATATCCAATTTTCAACCAATTGTTTTTTTTTATTTTCCTTACCGGAACTCTTCTATTCCGAGCTGAAAAAGAAAGATGGTAGCATCTTTGCTTAAACTTGTGCATCATGCTGCAATGTCAGTCGTTCATCTGATTGTCCGCTACTTAAAACCATCATTAATAGAAGCCCTACTTAACATTTAAACATTGCGCAATATCCTATTAAATGACATGATCAGTAGTGGCGATTTTAAAGTTCACTGATATCTAGATGATTGCAAGTGAATGGTTGTAATTCAGGGACGATCGTCTCCAACTGTCCGGCATGGTCAAAGATGGCCTGCCAGTTGACGCTGCCAGCAGCGCTAGCGTGCTGCCTGTCGTCGCTTCAGTCACTGAATCGGTTGCCATGGTTACCAAACGCACACGTTCAAGGCCTCCGCCAACCGTTGCGTCTAAGGATCCAAAGGCGACAGCAGAGAACGATGCAACGACAACAGCAGAAGTGGAGTTGCAGCTTCCTGACGGTGTGCAGTGTCAACCGCCTGTGGCGGTTCACCAGATAGCCACAAGATCTACTACCGGTCGACTGGCTAAGCGACCTGCACAGGAGATACCATCGAAGAAGATACCACCGAAAAAGCAGGGTTAGCATTAAGATGACTTGTTGCTTTTCTTTTTAATGTCCGGGGCTGTTCATATATCATGGCCGTAGGGAGTGGTGTCACCGAAGAATGCCACCGAAAAAGCAGGGTTAGTATTAAATTGAGCTTTGCTTAAGTCATTTTAACGTATCTCGTTGAATGTATTTCTCTCTGGACATTCAGGATATGAGAATTTTTTAGCGGAGCTGCTGTGCATATGTGCTGCACAATGGTAGAGTTCAAGAGTAACATATTTTGTATGGATGGGATTGAGGTATGACAGCACAGTTGGTGTAAGTGTGGTAGCACAGTTGCTGTGAGTATGTTACTGTGAGTGTGGTAGCATTATTTTTTGTAACTATGGTAGCACAGCTGGTGTAAGTATGGTAGTACAGTTGGTGTAAGTATGGTAGCACAGTTGCTGTGAGTGTGGTAGCTTTATTTTTTGTAATTATGGTAGCACAGCTGGTGTAAGTTTGGTAATGTGCTCAGTTGCTGTATCATCTGTGACAACAGACTCTTGATAAAAGAAGTAAATTTTTGGGCCTATATTTCTGAACATTTGTTATGCTGTATATGATTCCAACTTCTTTGCTGTTCTGAGTTTGATGTGGTCTGTAGCATTTAGGCTATATTATTATGTTATATGGATTTTAATTTGATGATACGTTGTAGGTAAGGCGCCAAGAGCTTCTTGAAATACATCTATTGTTTTTTTTAAGAGATGAAACTTACTATTGAAACTTGACCCTGAATTTTAGACCTCTAACAACATGCTGCTTTGCTTACCTAAATGCATTTAGTGCATTATTCTTGTCGTTGAAGTGTCATTGCAAATCTGAAATTATGCCTTTTATTTTCAGCAAAAGAAGTTCATCAAGCAGTGGTCGAAGGTGGCATTGCAGAACCTGCTCGTTCACGAAGGCCATGGGAACTTTGGGGGACCGACGACACGAATCTTTTCTTTGAGGCTTTGTTCGAGGTATTGTTGGGTACACTGTGTACCTTAACTGATCAGTTTTACTAAATTTGGTACATGCTGTACTAAGAAAATTTATGCATAGGATGTCTGTCCATACAGGTCCACGTCTATTGTTCATTCATTAGCCTGATGCTCAGCTTTATGTATTGACTTTATATCTGAATGTGCAACTGTCCTTGGAACTGAAACTAGGTAATAAATTTTTGATTTTGATAGCTTGTAGTTTGTTGTACTTTTGGTCTTCTGCTAGTCACTCCAGATGATGGTAGATCTATCTACCATGCTTGGTCAGTTTTAGTCATGTGCAAGTGTGCCGTGTATTAATTTTAGCATGGCAAAGATTTTGATGCGATTCAAACCTTCATGGCTCAGCGGCACAAGAAAAGAGGAGGCACAGAGTCAGCCGCAAAGACCAAAGATCAGATTCGCCATTTCTACTACCGAACAAGCCATAAGATTTCGAACCATATCAAACTGTCGTCGGCAGCAGACGGTAACATTTTTTCACTGGCTCTGTCACTTATTTAGATAGAGGGCTAAGAGTCTGAGGTAAGAACGAGAAAAGAGATAGTGAGCAAGAGATAGGGAGAGATCGTGGGATGGTCATTTATGAATTGAAACAGACATTGATGGAGGGTTAAGGGTCAAGAGACAGATATGTAGAGAGGGGAAAGACCAGGAAGAGACAGAATGACAGATATGTAGAAAGAGAAGGACCAGGAAGAGACAGATGTATATGTAGAAAGGGAAAGACCAGGATAATCAGACAGAAAATTTAATATAATTTTATTTAATAACTTCTATGGCACTATTTCTATGATGCAGAAAGCTTCTAGTGATTGATCACTTCAAAGTGAACTTGAAGTCAGAATCGTAATCCATCATAATTAGAGAGATCAGGTGAAAACCCAGTTAACCCTTTAACGACCAGCTGCATATGTTTCCCATACATTTTAGTACACGCTGGTCGTTAAAGGGTTAAAGAAGCCAAAATTTACACTACGATTGATAAAACAGATGAGTCACTAAAGGACCAATCAGTGAATTGGAGAGCCTTAAACCAGCTAAGAGGAGCCGACCACAGTGTCCTAGTGCATGGCAAAGCAAGACGAAGCAGGATTGAAGAGACATTGACTAATTTAAATGTGGTGCCTTATGATCAACAAAGGCAGAATTCTTTGCTAAGTAGCCAGCCAGTGTAAAGATGAATGCAGTACAAGGGTAATATGCTCATACTTAGAGGTTTACACTTTGATCTGGTCAGAGAATGTTGAGTAAGCTATTTGTGGTTAGTGTAAGTTTTTTTGACAATGCCAATGAGAAGTTCGTTGCAGTAGTCAAGTTGACAAAAAACTTAGCAGATGCTGCTAGGGAAATGAAGACAATTAGGGCATGTAACATTTGGGCTCTATGAATATTCTAGGTGTGAAACTGAACTGATTTGCCTACATTTTTGACATGATCAAAGAAAAACATGCTGTGGTAAAAGTTTTGACCAAAATACCTGCACATATGTGTAGATCAGCAGTCAATTTATCTGTAGCTGAACAGAGTCCATGATGCAATCTGCTTGGCATAATCTTTATAACACTTGCCAGGTTTTGATTAAATGTTATGATTCCTCAAATTGACACAGATTTATGGCTTTAACTTTTGTAATTTTTTGTAACAGAATTGAATTGTATTTTTTCTTATGACAGATTCTAGAAAACAGGCACTTGAGCTCTATGGTCTCGTATGCTATGGAGAAATACGTCGGAAAAGTTTGCTTAGTAAGCATATTCCTTCCTCTTTAATGTAGTTCCATATTCGCAGTTATCTTATGTAATTAGTTTACCAGTATATGGATAGGTTTTTGACCCAACGAGAATTAGTCAGTAAACAGTAAACTGTAAAATCTTTGGCATTAGTTCTACTTGCCAATAAGTTGAAATTTGCAAAACTGGCTGGAAATTATAAATTAGTAGTTGTCCTGTAGAAGAAAGGTGTTTTTGTTCATCTATGAGCCTATTATGTGGCTTTGTACATTGTCTTTATCTGATGTAATTGATTGGACTGTTTTTCTTTGGAGCTGTAACTAGTTCATAAATTTTTGATTCTGTTACCTGTAGAAGTGTAGATTATTGTACTGCACTTGTAGTTTTCTGCTAGTTAAACTTGTAGCAATTAGGGTTGACTCGTTATTTCAATTCACAATAGAATTTCTGATTACATTTCTACTGTTTGGCTTGCCTTGTTTCTACTGCAAGGTAAATTATGCCTGTTTATTGGTTGTTTATTTTTTAATATTCTACTAGCGGCTTTAAAATCTTCTAAATATTCAGAGTATTGTGAACTTTAATTAATGTGGCTGGTTTAGCAAATTGCTTGTGATTGTCTGACCCTTCCTTCTAGTTGACAATGTTGATAAATTTCAGAGGTGAACAAAATCTGGTCACGGTTGAATGAGCTACTTACTCAGGGGTGAGTAAAAGTTCTGAATGAATTCATGTCACTGCGTTCTTCTCTCCCAATATGAGGTTTAGCCTATGCTTTAGAGTGCTCAATTGTAAATATACATTCCTTTGCATCTGTGTTCTGAATTAATTATAATGTAGTGGAAGATTTAACTTTTTGTGAATTTTCACATTGCATTTTTGCAGAAAAAAGTCATGAGTTGAGGTTTTATGTATATTTGTATAATGTATGTGAATGCTTGCATGTATGTTTGTAATTGTATGAAGAGGTGAAGGCACTTGATATGTTTGGTAGTGACCGTGCTTCTATTTCACTATCATCAATACTGTAAATTGCATTTAAATGGATTTATATTTGGAGAGACATTAAGAACAGACTGCAGACTGTGACCTCTGAAGAACAGGGCCTGCTCTAGTCTGCAGGGTTTGCATTGTGGTTGGGTAATAGCACCACTGTTTTTCACCCTTTAAGTTATTCAAATGAGATTTCATTAAAAGTTATTCATATGAAATTTCATTAAAAGTTATTCATATTAAATTTCATTAAAATTTATTCAAATGAAATTTCATTAAAAGTTATTCATATTAAATTTCATTAAAGTTATTAAAATGAAATTTCATTAAAAGTTATTCAAATGAAATTTCAGTAAAAGTTATTCATATGAAATTGGCAATTCAGTATTGAGCTATTTAGTGAAAGATTTGCAAAGTGAACAGAACTATTCCCTTACACACACTGGATAACTGACAAGAGCATATAGTAAATGGATCGTTTACAGCGCCATACCTTTTACATGTACGTCTTTAAGAAAATCTGGGATTTTAGAAAATAGTAGAGGTGTTTGGTCACTAAAATTTTGAGCTTTGTGCATGTTTTTTTTACTCGCTTTTATTTTTCATTTTACAGAAGCACAATGATAAGAGTGCGTGGCAAAAACCTGAGAATCAAAGTGCCTCAGTGTCGTGCTCTCAAACGGCTGTGCAACGTCGAAGGTAACCTGTTTTTGCAATGTGGAGTTTCTGTTTAAATTAGAGAAAGTGCAGCAACTGGGGTATTGATTCTCATACATCATCACTAGCAGTTTGTTTAGCTTGTCCTCTTCTAAATAGTTATGACTAAGTAACATTTCCCCTACATTTTATCACTGTGTCTTAGATCCTGTCATGGCTTCACCCGTATTTAATGTCACTTGTTGAACCACCTGTGCTCATGCGAAACACACGGTGGAAACAGGTATTGGAAGAGGCAGTCAGTAATGAATTAGTTGGTTTGTGTGAAGGACTTGCAAAGATACCTTTTGGGTTAAAGCAATGGCTTATTTGTTGCAGACCTGTCAATACTGATAATTAGAAGAAAAAGGATCATTTTAGCTTAAAACAATGTGTAATTGTGTATCCATGATGGCAATTTTCCTGTCGAGCCACTCGGCGTTTGCTGGTGTGAGAAGCTTCTTTTTATATATCATCTGAAACCTTCAATTTTTTAATTTTTCTGTAAATTGATGACATCTCTTCGGGACAATGAAAGTGCTCCCAGCAGAGTCTAAGTTAAAGAAAAAAGTTTTCAGATATTGGTGAAATCTGCTTGAAACTGTTGTCTTTGCTGGTGCATTCATTCATTCATTTCGAAAATTTATATAGCGCCCCTTCAATAAATCTACTCAGAGGCGCATAGATACCTTGCTTTGTGTGACCACTTAATAGGTGTCTTAAAAAGGCATTACATATGCTGAAAGAATGAATGGAACAAACTAACGTGCATAAGATCTCAAATTGTAATTACTTGCAGACAAGTGTGTGAATGCATAACATTGTTAACAAACTTGTGAAGATGAACTTGGTGAATTTCAGAGCAGAGAGACGACTCCAAACTGAAGCTGCCGGAAAAGGTCACCCTTAAAATGCATCCACGTACGAATGCATCCTGGAGTCATGTCCAGATGCTATCGCAGAATCCTCGTCTTCTCGTCAACGTTCATCCTGATCAACATCTGTCGGCCATCTTTGATTATCTCAACAGAAAATGGCGTCTTGAATGCCTTCAGATGGTGACTGTTTTAAGCAGATTTTCTTTAAAAACGTTTTGGTCAAGTGTCTGTATTTATAAGAGGAAGGCTGTATTAGAGAGGATAAGGATTAGGCTTAATTAAACTTAGGATTTGTCTTAAAGAGAATTTGTTTTGAAGAATTTTAAATTGGGAGAATTTGTTTTGAAGAATTTTAGGGTTTTTGAAGGCAGTTATGAAGTGGCTTGGGAGGTTTTGTTAGAATGAATTTATTATGAGAGGTTTAGGGCCAGGTTTTCTTTGACAGTTTCTGTGGTTTAAGTTGGTGTCTGCATCCATTGCACTTATTTGATTGAATCTGATTTCTAGTTAGGAGTTTGATTGAGATACAATTTTTGCTACTTTTTCTGATGTTTGAATAATTGCTTGTATAGGAAACCGGTTATTTGTTGCAAGAGATAAAATGCTGAGCTATCAGTGTCTCACATGTTGTTTCATTGAAAAGATTTATGCATGTTATTTGATGAATATAATGTGTGAAAATTGCTGTATGTTGGTTTGTTTGTTTGTAATAAACAGAAAGAGGCTCTCGGTGAAAAAGTGATCGACCCTTTAGAGTTGCGTTTACACGTGTCCTCAGACTACACGCTGACGCCTATTTCCATTAGTCGATCAAACTCGCAGCCAAAGCTGGACCTGAGCTTTGAACACTTTTTGGAAAACATAAAAAGTTAGTATGATGCTAGTTAAGCTTTTCGTAGTTGTTAATTACTGTGCAAAAGGTTAGTTTTGAATGAGTCACGTGTTTGTTGCAATCTTAAAACTTTTCTCTTTAGCCGATGTTGTGTCATGAGTGCTCCTGAGTAGTTACCATGAAGGGTGGTATATAAATCCTCTTAATGATTGATCGATTCTTATAAAATCATTTCAATATAGCATCTTTTGCAGCAAATTTTACACATAAGGTGGTCAGGAGAGGCATTATTTGAGTTATGCTGGAATTGCCAATACTTGTATTTTCGCACATTATTTACACTTGTTTATAATTATGTCTTTATGACTAAATTAGTACCTGTAGTTGGCAGGACACAGGTCATTTTTCATTTATTGGTTGACTCATCGTTGGCCTAGTTGTTGACCAGTCTGAGCAAAACTGTAAATGACTTTGACCTAGTAGAAGTTTGATTACAAAATAAACTGCACGTATGAAGTGATTCATATGTTTATTTTGAACGGTTTTTTTCTCGCTTTCAGACTCGGTTCCTGCCTTGTCGACCTCCGTATCGCCGCCAAATAAGCGAACTTTAAAAATAGCAGCACCTCGAATCGAAGATCAATCAACGAAGCCTGTGACAGAAACTGCGAAAATGAGTTCTAGTTCGTCTGCCACGAATGAAGAAGACCAATTGCAAACGTTGCCACAGCTGCTTCAGTCATCTTTAACGAATTCACTCGTTAACGAAGGGTCAGGTACAAATGACCAGAGCACTGCTGTTGCTATGGAAACTGACGACAATGCCTGTGATGTAAATGCAACAGCTCTGTTCTGTAAACAAGCGGGTGGTCAGTCAGAGGCTCCGGGCGTCTTTCCCGATACGTCAGGCGCTGATACGTATCTGTGTTCAAATGCTACGACTGCTATGGGCAATGATGCCCCAAGTTCTCTGCATCTGCCTTCATCTGAAGTAACTACAACATCAACAGTGCCAACAACGTTGTCGGCTGTTGCAACGTTAATGCTGTCAATTGCTGCAACAATGCCATTGCCTGCGACATCATTAACAGTAGCTAACACAACACAGTTGTCAGTAGTTGCATCTTCATCATCTGTAGCTGCCACATCATCGTCGATAGGGATAGGTATGAAAACATCATCCTTCACAACAATGTCATCGACGGCAACAACAATAGTATCCTCTGTTCCAACAGCAATGATGTCAACTGCGGCCGCATGTTCTTCAGCTGCGGCTTTACCACCTTGCGAGTCTCTTTTGATTAGCAGACTTTCAGGTCCGATAGATCGGACACTTGCAGCGGAAGTGACCGTAGCGGAGCTCTTTATTATGGCCGGACGACCAAAGGAGTTGATTCTCGAGTACGATTGGATTCGTAAATGTTCGTCGTTGGCAAGCGCTGCCGTGGAGCAGAGCGTTTCCGTTGGTTCTGGTCTGCACCATCTCACAAGTGTTGCACTGAATGAGTTCGCTGGATTTAGCCGAACAGTGGCCATGGTGAGTGAATCGGTTTATTTTTTTGGAGCATTAATCGGGAGAGCCTCTGAGTGGCGATCTTGGCGGGCGATATATAAATTCTTGATTGAAATCAAGTTGTTTTTTCAATGTGTTATTGTGGTTAGCAATGTTCGCTTACTTCAGAAGTCTGGACTGTCGGCTGAGAGGTTGGGTTAAAATCCCAGTGTCGGCAGAAGTTTTATTTGAGATTTTTGTTTCACCTGCACCCCAGTAATGGCCTGTAATGACCATACAGTGATAGACTGCTGACTGGTGGAAAGATATGGTGGCGTGTAGTATACAATTATTTGCTAAAAAATTTAAATGAATGAGACTGTGATGTTTAAATATTCAAAATATCTTGGAGTTGCTGATCAAAAATAAAGTTTGACACAAACTCATAGAAAATGTGATTTTTTATTTTAACCATATTTCACGTAATGATGCCTGGTATACTGCTAATTCATTCATTCGGACATTCATACAGCGCTTCTTCAAGAAAAAAACTACTCTGAGGCACTCCCGACTCCAGCACGCCCAAAGAGAGCAGTTTTAAGTTTAGTAAGGAAGGATCCTGGTAGAGTCCCAGGGTGTAGGGCTGTAGGTGTGTACCACTGTTTGAAAGTTACTGGCTTACATAGGAGTTGAGCACTTCATGGTTTTACAATGCATTGGTCATTTAAATTGAACGTAGGCTTTAATTCTATTAGAAATGTGATGATGATGACAGTGTATCTTGGTTTGAGTCCATGTGTTTTATGTGAAATGAGTGCATTTTTGAGAAGTGGAATGGTTTAGTTGGTTGCTGTTCTCACCAAGCTTCCATGCTTAACAGACCTATGAGAATATTCACTGTATGACCTACATATTCCCATATTGACCCATATGTAGAACATTGAAGTCCATATTGGAACATTGTCAAATGGGTTGCTTTATGTCTTGCTTATAATGTTGTTGTTGGTGACACCATAAGTACTTTTAATGTGAATGTCTGCATATATTTTGAAATTTCTTATGACTGCAAGCTTGTCTTTTTCTACTGCTTTTTGTCTCTTTCTGTAAAGATGTTTTTTTTCTCTCTCTGTGTATGGCAAAGCTCGAGGGTACGTACCGTACGTATTCTATTTTTTGAAAGGTACGTACGTATTTTAACGTACCCTATTTTAGGGTACGTAAACAATAAATAAAATACGTTAACCACGTCATTGCTCATTATAAGAATGTTCAATTTAATTTAAGCAAACACTCACCACCCAGTATACGGCGTAGTAAATTGCTGCAATGCCATATTGTAGCCTAGGTCTATGTTTATCCAGCATACATTGCACTTAATGCACTAATGTCAGTCAGTCGTCTCAGTTCTGCTGCAGCACTTCAAAGATGTGTTCTTATGCGATAATTGCCTGATCCATCCCAGAACTGCTTGTCGAAGAAATTGCATTCAATCAAATAATTGTTTTTTCGCATTTTTCAAAACTTTCACGTGCGTCCATTCCTTCCCACGTTCTCTGGGCATCGCTGACTGATGCGTAGGCTATATAGATATAGCCTACTGCAACTTTCGAGTTAGGCTACACCAATTTTCAAACCAGCGACGTGTACTTAGCTCTCATCAGAAAGACAGTAGAATTTGCATTAAATTAATTATAACCAAAGAATTTATCGAATTCAATTTACTGCTACGCTGCCGGAAGTACCGGTTTCAATTACGCTTAGGCCTATATATTTGACGTAAGATTATACATTGGCTATGGGTCGCTGAGTAAGCCATAAATAAAATTTTCGTGTATGGTGCGTACCATACGCGTATTCTATTTTTTGAAAGGTACGTACGTATTTTAACGTATTCTATTTTAGGGTACGCGTACCCTCGAGCTTTGGTGTATGGGTCTCTTATCAGACATCTCTTATCTTGGGAATGACTGAATAATTGGCCACTTGTGCTATGTTGTTGAGTTTATCGCTTTGAGGGAGACTGCAATGGAATCATGCAGCGTGAGTCCCATTTCCGCGCCTCAGATTCACACTTTGGTGTGACCTTGCGCGCGTAATAAATTTATGTAATAATAATAATAATAAAATTGCTACCAGTATTTGTGACATCATCTGTTCGGCCACTATCTTTGATCCATCCGCTCCCATTCCTGTGCGTTTGCTTTCTATAACTGCCACTCTTCTTAGATACTTCACATTGCTGAAGAAGTAAAGAAGAAATATTGAAATGACTATTATGATTAAAGGAACCATATTAATGACATGATTAAATGAAATTTAATTAATTGCATATGTTTAGGGTCGTCTTGGTGCAATGAGCCCGCCAACAACAGCTCTCGGACTAAAGACGGATGCAAATACAACAGGTGGAAAAGGTCCGACGCGAGGTCCTCGTGTCCGACAGAATCCCGGTGTTTCAAGGACACGCAAGGATTCGATGAGCAAGGCGCCAGACGCAAGTCTGGATCAAAGTGCCAACTATCCGTGGTCAAATGCATCCTCTGTCGTCACGCCTTACGACGCTACCAACATACTCTCTACGGTCAGCTTGGTCAATTTTTTATTATTATTATTATTATTGTTATTATTATTATTATTTTATCATCATCATCATTGTTATGAAATTACTATTAGGAGGAGGAAATTTGTTTGAAAGGGGTCAGACTTTATCTTCAGGTCAATTTTTATTATTATTATTGTTATTGGAGGTTGTTTCAGGGCTTGCGTGTAGTTTTTGGTAGATTGTCGATCTCTGGCATTATTAAAATGCTTGCCAGAAATAGAGGTGCCTTGGAAAGCTGTTGCATTGAAACACTGGCAAAGTGTAAGCACGTAGTATTTATCAAGATATAATGGTTGCAGTTAATGTAGTTATTTTTCGGTATATTTTAAATTTGTTGGTTTGAGTTGAAAACCTTATAAATGGCATATTGGGAAAGAGACCTTTGCAAAACTTTCTTCGTGTGTTCTGGTAGTGAGTGGATAATGGATATGCACGACCAAAGATAACATATGCAGCTGCTGGTCACAGCATCTTACTTGGCAAACTACTAATAGTGCTGGATGCTAGAGGTTCTGCATTTTCCTGCTCTAAGACGTTATTTATTGTACTATTACTGTATTTCAAATTACGATAAATAAAGTGCAAAGTACGGAAACATGTATTGACAGCCTTCGCTCTACACGTTCTCAGCGCCTGTCAGCTCTGTCCTGTCAACGATTTCTACTCCGGTTACTATGGTAACGTATTCCAGTGCAGCCGCCGGTGATGGAAATTCGCCAAAGACTCTGATGACTCCGAACAGCGAAGGAGTGTTCCGCGTTCCGAAGAGCCTTCCACCAAAGCTGCAGGCGAAGAATAGTGATGGACGAACAATTGTCGACAAAAAGATACTGGACGGATTGGGAATTTACCATGTATGTTTTAAATTCATTCATTCATTCAAAAAGTGAATTTGTATGGTGCCTCTTCAAGGGGGCTACTCAGAGGTACTCCCGATCTAAACGCAGCCAAATAAAGTGGTCTTAAGGTGAGAGAGGAGAAGGAGTTCTAGAAAGGGAGTGGAGCATCACGGGGAGGCCGTTCCAGGTTGAGGGTTCTACCACTGAGAAGGCACGGTTCTGTGTAGTTGAGGTGCGAGCAAAAGGGGCCGAGAGCAGACTTTTTGTTCATCCGAATGAAGGGAGCGAAAGTGGCGAGCACTAAGATAGGGCTACAGAGTTCACAAAGGTAGGCAAGAGCAAGGCCTAGCAGGTAGTGCCAGACTAGAGCTGAGATCCTTTGCTCGATTCACTGCTTGAGGTTGAACAAATGAAGATTAATGTCATGCATATAACTGGATATGTGGCTGAATGTGGGTGTACTGCCAAGAAGGTGGGCTGCAGAGTGCAGCACGCGATGAAGCAGGGTGGATAAAAATCGTGATTTTTTTAATAAAAATCCAAAAATCGGATTTTTTTGATTTAAATCGGATTTTTTTGATTTATATCGGATTTCTTTCTTATAGTTCATATTTTGTATGTAGTGCCTTTTTTGGGTATCAAGTCACATGCTTCATTAGGTAACAGTTATTACCTTTAATTCTACAGCTATACAATACAGGGTGGATAAAAATCATGATTTTTAACTAAAAATAAAAAATCCGATTTAAAAAATTTAAATCCGATTTCTTTCTACTAGTTCTAAGTTTGGATTTACTGCCTCCATGTGGGTATCAAGCCATTATGCATTATTGTAACTGATATTTGGTATTCGGTACCTTTTTAGTTTTGCAGTTATACAATACAAATTAACACCATTGAAGTGGTATATATACTTAAAACTAATACTGTGATCGACGAACAATCAATTAAATCCAATGAAGAAGTCAATGTTCTGTGAAACTGTGAAATCAGATCGCTATGTAAGTGGTTTGTATGTGCACTTGTTATAGCGCCCCTTCAAGCTCTCTACTCAGAGGCGCTCCCGAATGTAGAGCGGACACTGCATCGGAGTTTCACGCCGAAGCGCTGAGCAATTGCGAGTGAAGGACTTGCCCAAGGTCCTTACGCGGCGACTTGAGGTGGATTCGAACCTTCCGGCTTCAAGGCAACGACCACACCACTGAGTCAGTGAGTCAGTCACACCTTGCAAACTAGAACACTACGGTACTAATATTATTAGGTCACTGCTAGTGCTAGTCACCAGTAACTGTTTAACTATTCGATTTAAATCGTGATTTTTATTACCGATTTAAATCGTGATTTAAATCAATGATTTAAATCAATCGATTTAAATCATCTCCACCCTGCGATGAAGTAATTCAGATAGCCAATCAGTAAATACTCGTCTAATGCTATATAGTTTTCCACTTGTCACCAATTGATTACTAAATCTATTCATTCATTCATTATATGCATTTATATGGCGCCTATTTAAGGGGACTACTCAGAGTCGCTCCCAACCTCAGCACGGCCAAATAAAACTGTCTCAAGATGAGGGAGAAAGCCTGAGAAGGATTTTTACAAAGAGAGCGGAAGGTCAGAGGAAGACCATTCCAGATATTATGTAGTGTACAGTTTCTCCTCAAAGCAGTAATCAATATGTGTTGTTATTTCAAATGCAAGTGCTCAATATTGGCACTGGTCAATGCTTTAAATTGTGTTGCAGTTATGTTAAAGATTTGACACTTTTGGTGTTGTGTCAGTTTGTAGCTGTTTTTGAATTTGCGTGTCTTTGCCTTTCGGATAAATATGTTATGGAGAGAAATATGCAATGGATAATTGCTGCGTTAGATCTATTCCATGCCAGATGCATTCTCTCTTAGAAAATAACTTTCTGTTTTTTTTTGTCATGGTGGCTTAACCATTGCTTTGCATGATACAGGATTTTGCTTTCTTTCAAAGTGCAGCAATCTTTCGATTTATTTGCTTCATCAGAATGGCAATTGTAGAATTTTTTCTTCAAGTTGATGCAATCAATGCAAGCATCATTGTCTTCTGTTTTCAGTCAAAACATTCTGAGCTGTTCATGCCGCGGAAGGCAAGAGCTCGCAACTCTAAGAAACCACTTGTCATCCAGCGCACCTTATTGCCTAAAAGCCAGTTGCAGACGAGCCAGATAGTGACTTTGACACTGGTTCCTGGCGTGTCAAGTGCAAACCAGACTGGTTCCTTCCTCCCAGTCGCCTGCAGTGCTGCCCTCTCGTCACAGCTCCAGCTGACTCCAGCAGCCATGGCGCCAGAAACGATGAGACCGACGACCACTGTCGTCAGCAGTACACAGCAGACTGTCATCAAGATGGCTCCAACTGAACTGAAGTCAACAGGAATTCGGCGAATTGTACCGGTCCCAGTTCCAGCAGGTATTTATTTGACAAGTCGCTATGCAGGTGACATTCAAAGTGCTTACTTGCATATGTTAGCTTGGATGATTATAATGATTCCTTTTGGAGGGTAAATTAAGATTTGTTCCTGTCTCTGCTCTGCCACATTTCAACATGTGGTGATGTGTTCAGGCGGCCGTTTCGTAGATATTTATTAAACGATGTCTGCATTTACTTTCTAATCATTTCATCTGAAAGTAAAGCATATAAATTATGCTACTCATCAAGTAATAGTGTATGTTTAGCTATTTGTATTGCAACAGTGCGTGCATGTTTAGCTATTTGTGTAGCTTCATTCGCCTCTGAGTAGGTACCTTGAAGGGGCGCTATATAAATTACGATTGATTGATTAAGGAACTAAACGATTAAGGAACTAAACGCTAAAATGTGGCTATCTAATAGATATAGCCAGAATGCCAGATGTGATTGAGTTGAAAGTGTTGCATATGACACATGCCAAGCACTGCATTTGTATTGTTAAGTATAGGTATGATAGGGTGTTGTCATGTAAACTTGTAGATTACATAAGTAAAATATATAGGACTACTCAATGTACTCATGCATGGGAAAGTTGAGTTAGGAGGAAATAGCTGTCAACTGTGCCAAGTGTTCCACTCATCCACTGTAGTTTAAAAGATGATGGCCAGAACAATAGTCAGCTAGAATCAATATCAGAAAGGTTTCAGTTAGTAAGTGAACATTTTAAGATTTAAAAGGTGTTTATGGTTCAGACTTTTAGACATGGATATTGCATCAGTTGTAAAGTCTTTGAGGAATTTTTCATAACACTCTTTTTGACGTGCAAGTGCTCTTATAATGCCTTAATTCTGGCTCACTGGGAAAATCCAGCTATCTCTAGTGTATATCAATGTTGTCACAGAAAAGTTATGTGTGCGGTATGCTTTCTGTCTATGTTTAGACACCATCGCTGTTTTTCCTGCGGTCGAAAGACTTGTTGTCTCTTCTCAGAATGATGTTGTTGTCATGACAACCGTTCCTAATGGTAAAAGAACTGATTTGTTTTATCTTTCTGGTAAAGTTCAGATAGAAGGTTGATAGATTGACCTGCCATAATACATATGTAGGTGAGCTGTTTTAACAGCAAACACCTAAATTAGAAATTTATGGTTCTCTTGTCTGCTAAATTCTGGCATGTGAATATTTATTTTCGGCTTCATGGAATAGAATTGCAATTGGAAAACATTCTCATAATCAGCTAATTAAATTGCCTGACAGCAGCCACTTGTTGACAGTGGTTTGTTTAAAGGCAACTGAGTGGCTAATGTCATTTGTTTGGTAATTTTGGAATTAGAAATATAGTGTTGTTTCAGCAGAAAGTGATTTGTTGAATTTGAATGATGGACACCGTGCAAAGTTGCAGTATGGCATTAAAATATTGCCGTTAATTTCGTGTATATGAAAGGGAAGCTGTACCTTGTTTGTAATTAGAGTGATGATTATTGTCATCTGAGACTTAGCCATAAATGATTATCATCATCTTCTTCTGCTTGTCAGGTGCGGACCAGACTCTTAATACGTCATCTTTAATCTCGGAATCTTCGCTGCCAACTGTAAGAATTTACTTCAAGAACATACCAGTCTTAAATGAGTTTTCTGTCTTTCAGTTTATCTTTTATTTGATTATTTATGTATATTTCAGTTTTTTAAAGTGTTATTTGAAATATATAGTTCACACATGGTCTGGTGAATTCTTATTTTGTCAGATTTTATTCAAGTATTAAAATTGCTGAAGTCGAGATGATTTGCATGTAACAGCAAAATTTTACACACCAGAATAGAGAACTCTTTGGAATATGTGGTTAAGAAATTATGAAACCTGCTCAATAAGTAAAAATTGAATAAGTTAGGGAGAAAATTCTCTGAGGTTAAGTATCTGCAGCGCAGTTAAAGCAAAGCCTAAATTTTTTTATTTGAGTCAGTTATGTTTGGACAGTACGAACTTTTTACAAGGGAAGTTCATGCAGATTTGGCTGATTTTATGCCAGGGATATTCAGCGTTCCTTGAAAAGTTTTGGGAAGATTTGGCCCAACACATACCAAGAAATAAAATGAAAAACCTAAGTACATTTTTTACATATACTTCATTCAATCTTTCATTTCGAAAATTTATATAGCGCCTCTTCAAGAAAGCTACTCAGAAGCGCTCCCAGTCCAACTTCAAGTTTGAGCAGACACTAACTGTACATTGGACAGTTGAAATAATTTAGGTTGAAAATTTTAAGCAATTTATTATATTTTTTGCTGTTCACTGTAGCGTCAGTTGCAAATGCATTCTCATGTTATGCATGAAACAGAGTTCATATTTAACTGAGACTGGGATTTTTATTGCCTTTTTGTTTCGTTTGAACTTTATTTTATAAATGATACTTCCGAGGATCAAAAGATTTGAAAGCCACTTCCAGCTGTGCATAAATATACGAAAGATAAGCCTGACTAGTAAAATTGTGAACAGAATTACTATAATTGTATGGAAGTCAAAGTGCCTTAAGTAATCAGTTAGTGAGTTGAGCAGAGGAAACAGATCATGCAAACGGAGTTGTATCAGTAACATTGCAAAGGTCATCGCACTGCACTGTACTTGCAATGTCAGTGTATTACTTCGAATGCACTAATTTCATTATTCATTCATCTGAGAATTTATATGGCGGCTTTTCAAGATCATTACTCAAAGGCGCTCTCTTCGCTGGCCTATGGCATGATGTTAAATGTCATTACAACGAATAATTACATAATTAGTACAATAATGCACAGTAAGCTAGAAAAGTCGCATTCTAATGGATAGGTGAATCAAATTGATGACAGTTAGCTATTACAGGTTGCGAATCCGAATGTACCTCAAGCCGCCGCGTAGGGGCCTTGATCAAGTCCTTCACTCTCATTTGCTCAATGCGCTTCAGCGTGAAACTCTGATTTAGTATCTGTGCCATAGTCGGGAGTGCCTCCGAGTAGAATCTTGAAGGGACGCTATAACAAGTGATTTTCTTAAACTTACAATTAGTACCTTTGTTGATATGTTTGCTTTTGCATGCTTTGTTTCAGGCGATCACTGGCATCGATGCTTTTCTGGAGCTGTCCGAATCGCAGGATGCTATTTCTGTGCAGCAGGGAATTACCCAGTCACTCGCAACTACTTTGGCTTCTTCGTTCATACCATCACTTGGTGATAGTAACCTCTCGATGACGTCACTGCTAGATATGTCACTACCAGAAGGTACTTGTACTCTGTCACTGCTAGATATGTCACTACCAGAAGGTACTTGTACTCTGTCACTGCTAGATATGTCACTACCAGAAGGTACTTGTACTCTGTTACTGCTAGATATGTCACTACCAGAAGGTACTTGTACTCTGTCTGGTTGTCCCAAACCAAGGGCAGATACAGAAATTTTCGAAGGGAGGCCAAAATTTTCGGTCTTGGGAGCGGGGAAAATTTTTCTTCTTGGTCGCCGAAAAATCTGATGATATTTTTAGTCATTTGTCTCGAATTCCCAAGAAAAAGATACCATTTTATCCGCCAAAATAGTTGAGGAACTTTTTTTAATTTGTCTCGAATTCCCAAGAAAAAGATACCATTTTATCCGCCAAAATAGTTTGACCTTTTTTGCCACATGGACCTCGTATACGGACCTCGTGGCGTGGGAGGGGCCTACGGAACTACTTGTCGGGGGTCCACGTCAACTTTCCGAGGCAGAATAATTGGTCAAAAATAAAGAAAATGGGGGCTTGTGGCCGGATTGGCCCCTCTGGATCTGCCCCTGCTCCAAACATCATTGTCTCTATCTGTTGTCTTTGGTCTTCCTTTGTCTGTTGTGTCTTTATCTGTCAAGTTGTTTTTGCTATGTGATCTTGTCTAGTCCCCTAGTAAACTCCAGGCACTATTTAATCATTATATTATATCATCACTGATGATGTCCTTTTCCAGTTGCCTTTGTTGTCTTTTTATTCTATTTGTCCTTATTGGCTGTCACTGTTTGACATTAAAAAGCAAGCTATGCAAGTATTATGTTTCTCATTCATTGGTTCCACTGTTTGCTAGTTTGCATGGAAATCAATGGAGATTTGTTGTATAGAATTATGTTTTTGTTGCCAGCATATTGCTTCTAAGATAAATAGGTTGCCCTGATCTTAAGCGGGACTCCTGTCCCTTTTGGGCGTGCCTTTGTTTTCTGAGAAGCTGTACCATTTCTTTGTATGCTATGTCAATTGAAATGTCTCTAGAGTCTAGATCAATAATTGATTGATTGATTGATTGATTGTTTGATTGGAGTTTGCATGATGTAGTTCATTTTTGCCTATGTTTCACCTACAGTTTTGATTGTTTCACCTGTTGATCTCATTGCTTCACCAATTCACCTGTTGATTTGATTGTCTTTCAGTTACTGACTCCTCTGATCGATTTCTTGATCTGGACCTGACGAATTCTAACAGCAGCTTCCAAGGTAGGTACATTTTTTGATGCACAGCTATCACTTCTGTTCTTGGTGATTCCTGAAGCAGCCAACAATGCGATGCTTCATGAAAAATTGGCAGTAATTATTTCTATATGGCTTACTTCAAAAAGCATTTTGATGCTTAATTTGCCTGCGTCAAGGTGATGGCAGATATGGGTAGCAGTAAAAAGAAAAGACTTTCTCTTCTCAAAATTTTCCAAATTTCTCAGGAATTAGTCTACTTGCATTGCAGGATGATTTAAGTTTTTGCTGAAACTCTTCAATAATTGCCAATTTTCTTTCATTCATTCATTTCGAGAATTTATATAGCACCTCTTCAAGAAACCTACTCAGGCGCTCCCAGCCACAGCTAAAAAAGAAGGATTTGAGATACTTAAAAAATGCAGGGGAATTTAACCTAGGCATAAGTCACAAGGTTAGTGGGAGGACATTCCAAATAACGGGACCCACAACAGAAAAGGCTCGGTGCTGTCTGATAGAATTATTTATGGGTAGCCAGTTTGATTCTAGGACGTTTCATTCCCGGACGATTCATCCCCGGACGATTCATCCCGGACGATTCATCCAGTGGACGTTTCATCCCAGGACGTTTCATCCCAGGACGGTTCATCCAGTGGACGGTTCATCCAGTGGACGTTTCATCCCAGGACGATTCATCCCCGGACGATTCATCCCGGACGATTCATCCAGTGGACGTTTCATCCCAGGACGATTCATCCAGTGGACGGTTCATCCAATGGACGTTTCATCCCCGGACGGTTCATCCCAGGACGATTCATCCAGTGGACGATTCATCCTCGGACGGTTCATCCAGATAGATAAAATACATACTAATATGATGTGAAAGGACGGAGTTTATTAGGGGCCAAGCTTAGACCCCCACGAACTGAAAACAAACTCCGCCCATGTCGGCAGGGTAATACAACGTCCAGGCGAAGAGTCACCTATTCTATTGTTCATTAATCACCTATTCAATGGTCGGTGGCTTGATGTAGTACGTTCAATTGGCCATTGTTTAAAATTCTGTACACCACAGTACACATACTGATGAGGATTGGAATCAGCTCAGAACATCGACAATTGCATGATTTTATATCGATTTGATTGCATGTCTTATATCTAATTAATTCCATGTTTTATAGGCCTAGGTGTTCCATTCTGATATTTAATTGCATGTTCTATAGGCTTATGTGTTCCTTTATTATATCCAATTGCATGATTTTATATCTATTTGATTGCATGTCTTATATCTAAGTAATTCCATGTTTTATAGGCTTATGTGTTCTGTTCTGATTTTTAATTGCATTTTCTATAGGCTTATGTGTTCAGATATGCTGATTATGAGAATGAGCGTGAAGATGCTGATAATAAGGGTGCGCACAGTTTCAAATCTTATTCTGGGATGAAACGTCCGGGATGAAACGTCCTGGGATGAATCGTCCTGGGATGAAACGTCTTGGGATGAAACGTCCTCGGATGAATCGTCCTGGGATGAAACGTCCACTGGATGAATCGTCCGGGATGAATCGTCCGGGATGAATCGTCCGGGGATGAATCGTCCTGGGATGAAACGTCCACTGGATGAACCGTCCACTGGATGAACCGTCCTGGGATGAATCGTCCTGGGATGAAACGTCCACTGGATGAACCGTCCACTGGATGAACCGTCCTGGGATGAAACGTCCTGGGATGAAACGTCCACTGGATGAATCGTCCGGGGATGAAACGTCCGGGGATGAAACGTCCGGGGATGAAACGTCCGGATACCGCCAGTTTAGTTGAGCAATATGCGATTGTTTGATAATGATGTGTTCCATCAAATTAAGTTTTGAGATAAAGACTCGTTGATGAGTAGAAGTAGAGTGCTAGAAAGAATGATCATACTAGGTATTTTGTTGAAGTTGTGACATCTAACATGTTGCTTAACAGAGCTTAGTGCGATGTGGGAGTCTTGTGGTAAGGTAATGCCTTATCTGTATTCATGCTATCAATAAATTAGCATTGTGTCTTGCAAGAGAAATACTCAAATGCACTCTCATCCTAGTTCCAATTGACAGTTTTTCTTAGAGTTGTTGTGGACATGATAGATCTTGAGCCAAAATGCAGAATTTATTGAATAAAAATGGCTGTATTGGATGACCTGTTTACTATTAATCAGTTTGTTAGTGTGCTTCTCTAATGCATTGCAAGCGGAGTTTAACTGCAGTAGCTGGTATGTGACAATTGTTTGCGTTTATTTAAAGAAACTTGTGAAATTTTGTGACAGGTTTTCTGAATACAGTGGGGCAAAAGAGCACGTCTTCTAACTTGATTTTGCCGAATGACGATTCGCTTCTTAACTCCGTAAAGAATCTTCCCAGTCTCGCCAACAGTGACGAGGCGTGGTTCAATAATGAGGTCTGTTTGATTCTGCTTCATCATTTAGCCTCTGTCTAGAAAATTCTTTTCGCTGCGCTGTTTTATTCGTATTTTTGTGGTCTCACGGGTAGAACACTTGTAGACGGCGTGATGGATGCTCTGGAGTGATTATTAATTTATTAGTCAACGTTTGTTAGATGTAGTCGTCTTTGGAATGAGCACGTAGCTTTCAAACTGGTCACTTTGCTTGATAATAGATTGTCCGTTTGATTCTTGAATTCAGAAATTAACTGTGGACTTTGATGAGCCCGTCATATACTTCGGAGAAAGTTATTCCTAACGGAGTCAGTGCAGTTGTTCCAAAGGCGTTGTCAAAAGGGCATCTGCTAAGAATGACTTACTTTTGCTCCTCCCTTGTCCTTTTTGACTGCATTTAGCTGTGCCCTCTCCCTACCGATTTGCATGCAAAAACCAATGAACAAAGTGGCAGGGGAGCAGTGCTTTGATGTTGCAGAGCACACTAGCCTAGCTTTGTGAAGTAATCAGATCAGACTCTTTAAAAGCTGGCATTTGGACACAAAAGGTCTGATGAAGTAAATTACAGGATGGAAGTAGACTAAGCGAGTACCTGACTGTATACTAGTCGGCTGTTGCCCCCATATACATGTAAGTGTCTAATCTGTGTATTTGAATGGCAGTATAAATAATATTCTGTTTATGGTATTAAATGAAGAAGAAACTATATTAGGTTGTACTGAAATAACTATTAGCCAAATTCAGATGTGGGCGTCAACACTGGCCATAATCCCTCTTCCCCTTGTCCGCATTCTTCTGTATTTGGATGACCCTCCCTCCTCCCGTCATATCTGACATCCTATATTGATGCTCCCTGTGTTCCTCTTAAATCGTGTTGTTCTGTTGAAAAACCATTCTGAGTCTGAAGTGATGGACACTTTCCATTGTTCAGTGAAGTGATGGACACTTTCCATTGTTCAGTGAAGTGATGGACACTTTCCATTGTTCAGTGAAGTGATGGACACTTTCCATTGTTCAGTGAAGATGGACACTTTCCATTGTTCAGCGAAGTAATGGACCCTTTCCATTGTTCAAGTGATGGACACTTTCCATTGTTCAGTGAAGTGATGGACACTTTCCATTGTTCAGTGTGTTGTGTTAATGGAACATGACGGGCAGAAGAGAATCATTCAAGATTCGTTTCTTTTCGGACAATAGCGAGGCCACACTCATCATGCATTTGCGAACTCAATTTATGATAGAGCAACAAGTCATCTTCTGTCCACTTCACGGCTTTCCTTTTTCACTTTTTTATATTGCATCATAATTAGGAGAGATCACTTAATTTATGCTGCTCTATCATCATCCACAAATGGTGGGTAATTGTCCGGGGGGGTAATTGTCCCCGGGGGTAATTGTCCCCGGGGGTAATTGTCCGGGGGGGGGGCAATTGTCCTAGAACCACCACATACAAATGTGGAGCAGAAATGAGTGGCTGTTATTTTTGATTTGATGTTTTCTGTTTGGTAGGAGAGCCTGAGTAATTTGTTGCCGAACTTTGCGTCAGCGAAGAAGAAGTTGGATAAATCGTTGGCAATGCCGGCTGCGACTTCCGTCATGATGACGTCGCCGTTAATCGCTGGCAATGTTTTCATCAACGACAACTCTAGAGAGTCCAGTATGTTCAGCAGCTTAAACACTGTAAGTATAATCTAATCTAATCTAACATGAATATTTGTAAAGCGCTTCTCACAGCAGAGCTATTCAGAAGCGCTCCTATCATGACGCTCTCATGAACAGAGAAATGTCTTCAAGCAGCAAAGAGATGCGCACAGATGAATTCCCATAGTATAATTTCCATAGAAATTCATCATTTGGGGGTAAGATAAAAGTCAAGGCTAATGGTAATGCCATTGTATGGAACATCGTGCAGAAATTCTTCTGAGACAATTGCCTTCTTGTTGATATGCAAGTCTTTCATCATCTTTCTCTCGTCTGAAAACCTGCCTTTTCTTTCTGGGTTGAACGCACTGGGAGCGCTTCTGAAAGGCTCTTGCTGCAAGAAGCGCTTTAAAAATAGTCAGATACAATACAATAAATGCAGAGAAAAAGGGGCCGAGAGGAAATTTTTGGCTTGATATCTTGCTTACATTGAAATTTATTTATTTACTAACCCATAGAGGGTGGAGTTGACTCAATCAAGGTACAGTTGTCTATTTAAATACTCTGCTGCTCGTGGCAATTCTTGACTTTGCTGTCTTTGTTGCTTTATATCCACAAAAGAAGACACCAGTTAAGTATCTTATCTGGGAGATTTTATAGTTCAGTTGATGAATTATCACTTGCCCTTTTGATTAATTAGTGAATTAAGTCAGTTACGATTGATTTATTGACCAATATTTATTCATTTCATGGTTACAGCACTTGCATACTTTTTAATTATCATAGACTTGGGTATTTTTGGGAGCAGAGCTTATTCAGGAATTTGTTGGTAAACTGTAAATAGGTTGCTTTGCAGTTTTGACTAGATTACTGATTGAAATGACTTGCTGTGCATCTGAAGTTTGGTTCAGATGTGGGGTGGTGGTGTTTTAGTGGTTGGTTGGTGCCTTTGAGCCAGACATTTTGAATCCAACTCAGGGCCGCATTGGGACCTTGAGCAAGTCCTTCACTTGCAATTGCTCATGCGCTTCGGCGTGAAACTCCGATGCAGTGTCTGCGTTGTTGTCGGGAGCACCTCTGACTAGTGAGCTTGAAGGGGTGCAATAGCAGATGCAAGAAATTTAAAAAAATTATAAAGCTAGACGATTGAGCGATTATTTTTCTTTGATTGCAGATGGAAGTTAATTTTCAGTCGGCAATGGATGAGGAAAACACGTTCGAAATAGGCAGCCGCTTCAAGCAGGTCGTCGAACAACAAAACTCCGATCCGTATTGCCAGCTGCGGACACTGACCTCCGAATCGTCAAGTCATAGTTTCATTCGCAACACGTGATGACGACTTGATGACGACTTGAATCCCAGAGTCTCGCTTCGTCGTGTAGCCGATTGACTGGCTAAATATGTCCGTGTTACTTTAAAAAACTGCATCAAATTGTACTGCATGACTGCTCTGCGTTATTTTGGTCTTGGACCATGTAAGTTATTGACTCAATTACACAAGGCTTGGCCTGATTCAGCCTTAATTCGGACGACGTTTGACATGCACAAGTGTCGAAGCATTTATAACTTTTTTATATTCGGTGATGCTTATTACAGGTTTGGACTCTAACTCGGCTGTTTGGTCGGGTGTGGAAGGGTAGAGGTAGAGTCTTTTACGGTAGTTAAGTGCCTGATCAGGTTGACGTTATCCAAATTGGCTACAGCATGTGTTGTCTGGAATCATCTAAGGGATGGACTGTAGGAAAATTATTTGGAGATGGCTTTGTTTTTGATTGGAGAAGTTTTGGCCCGGCTGTGTACAAGGTGAATGTTGATTTTCTAGTTCTGTTGGAAGATTTTATTGTATCTCTTGTATACCAGTATTAATGAAAATATATTTCATCCGGAAGAGTGGATAACAGAAAAATAGAGGTTTTTATTTTTTTTAAATGCTTTTTAAAAAAAGTTTTTAAGTTAACGTTTTTCATCATTGTACTTCAAACTTTATCAACCAATCAATCCTTCATTTGAAGCAGCTAAGCTGACACCGATGCAACCTACAATATTATTCAGGGTATTGCAGACAGTCACAATGCAAAGATAAAATATGTTAGTAAGTGTGCTTCTACAGAACCTGTGAAACGAAGTTACGATGATCTTTGATAGGTAATGAGAAGTTATATGGTCTAGCTCAAGGATTATATCTGCTACTAAAGAGGTACCTACTTGAAATGCATATCTATGACCACACCTAAGCAAGCAATTTATCCTGAGGAAATTGAACAGATGCAAGGTGCTTCCTTCTCTTTGACAACTTTCAAGAGACAAAAATTATGTCTTTCATTGGAATCTTGGTAAGTCACTGTCCATAAATTAGGTATGCATGGATGTTAATCATTGGGATCTAGGTGATTTGCTTACGAGGGGGGGGCGGTCTCAGCAAAATTTACACGCAAAATATTGTCTAATTATGATGTCCATATTTAAGCCTATTTATAATTCTGTATTATCCTAAAGTCGAAAATAAGATATTTTGTGTATGTGATATGTGGATGACCCAGGGCTAACTAAATTAAGTTATGGCCATTGATTTCTGATTTACATTTCAGGGAGCTGGTTAGTGGTGTGTTGAGAAGTAATTATTGTGCAGAGCATTTGGACTTGGGCCTCTCAGTCCTTCAAGACAAAGATTTATTTCAAATATAAATTCCAATAGTTATGACCATAACAAAGTTATTGCATCATTTGATCTTGCGGAATTTTGCCTGCTCATGATATCGATCATGCAAGTGTAGATTTTTTACATTGGCAGTTGATGTTTCAATAGTGTCCTGCTTTATCACTCACATTGCATGATTCAGCAAATCATATTTGTTTTAGCTTAAAGTTACGTATAAGGTGAGGAACATAACAACTACTTAAGTGTCAATGTTAACTGAAGGGAACATTGCACCAACTTCATAGGATAGGTCAACGTGAGATGCAGAGGGTGGTCAAAGGACCATCACAGTTTTCTTCAGTTTTTTCATTTCATACAGGCCTATACTCTGGCTTCACAAACAGAATGAGTATGCTATTGAACTTGATCTCTCAAATTAAACTGACTGGATGCTAAAGGAGCTAAGTCTATAAGTAAGTGTTATTGTACTAGTGTACTGCACTACAGGTGTCATCGTTGAAGTTGTGTTAGTTGTCAAAAGCCACCAAGTAAGCATGATTTTGCACTAAAGATGTACTGTGTTGACACAAGATAAGGCGCACAAGATAAGGTGCAATTGAGAGTCTGTACAAGGCGCTCAAAAATGGCCATCAAACAGCTGGAAAATGCATCTCTGAGGGTCTATAGAAAGCCACACAGAGTTCTGCTGTCACTAATGGAGGGTGGTAGACTAGTAGAGCTTTCCAGATGCCACCACTGAGAAGTCCCAACAAGCTTAGATGGTGGTTCGAAAGCCCGGTACAATAAAGTGTCGCAAAGAAAACTGGATGCCTATACTAACCAGTTTGAGTACCTCCTGGAAGACACAGTTCGGCAAAGTAGTCTGTTGCAGGGCCAGTCATGACCTTCCAAACCAGCCTAGTGGTCTTTAATTGTATCCGATTGGCAACTCAAAGCCAGTGGAGCTCACATTGCATGTACGGAGATATTTAGTATTTTTATTGACTTGTTTTTAAGGATTTATTTCACTAAAAGGGCTGTTTTTTGGCTTTGCATGGTAGAGATAATGCAAATGGAACTGAGAGCATTCCTTTCCACTGAGCATAGGAATCAACTAGCCTGAGTATCCGACACATCTGACAAGGATCATGTAGGTAAGTTGGAGCAAGACCTAGCTGGCATCAGCATAGCCTACCAGATAAGTGACCCTGCCATCAATATGCTGACGGACAGGGAGCCAGCACATGACTTCCAGCAAGCAATTTTAAAACGTGACTGAATTTGACTTATAATAACATTAGCATTCGTATAATTAATAATAATAAAGACTTCCTGTAATAATATTGTATTTTTTGTCAAATTTTGCTAGCCTAGAAATAGCCTAGAATCCACCAGATAATCCTAGAATGCTTTCTGTAAATGACGTCACACGAGTGAAACATCTCGAATGTTATGTCGTCTTTGTAGCCATCACGCTCTCTAGCGTCTCTACTCGTCGTCGTCTTCGCCTTGAGTGATGGCGATTGGATTGGTGCGTTCGAGTTATTAAAATGGCAGGAAATAAGTGGACGACTGACATTTTGCTGTGATAATCACAGAGTAGGATAAGAGTAGGCTATCCGAAAACCATCACGGGCTCGCGTCGAGCATTAGTAGCTGGTATTGTCCGGTAGTAGGCCAAACATCTCGGTCGGTGCAGTGGATAAGCGGCGTCGACATGACCACACTGTACTGGGCGGACACGTCTCTTGGACAGTGCCAGTTGGTGACAGCCAAGATGCCCATGAAACGCAACGTAATTAGAAGCAATTTTGCCACACATTTGCTTTATGTGATGAATGAGAATCGTACGGCGGTATATAGTTTGTAAGAAGATTGCGAATGATAGTTAATACGGTTTCTGGTGATTCAGAAACGTCTTCGACCGGAAGATAGCGTGCTCTATCTGCCCTGCTGCCTCTGTCGTCGTTGTTGCGACCTCTCTTTGAAGCGAACCTGGACAACGGACGGCTTCCAATGCCTGCCAAGAAGCAAGGTAAACGAACTATGTTGATGTTTCCGGTCCTCCGGGACTACTAGAACTGGCCTCTGGGATCAGGCTCGATGCGATTTGTTGACATAACTGAACGGATCAAATCTGGCTAGCAAAACAGAATGTTGTTGCAAATTGCAATCAGGCCATTTTGGAACGTTTATCTGCCCCATCTGTATAATTATGAAGCTCATTTGTCTGTCTGCCTGCCTATCTGTATGTGTATTCGTCCAAACACCATCCATACTTTCCTCCGCCTGTCCATTCATCAATCCACAAGTTATTATTAATTGCAGCGTGCAGGAACACTGTAAAGACCTTTAGCCTAATCTCATGATTTAGTTTATATAACTAGTATTTTTGTCAATGCCTAAAACACTCCAAAATGTCAACCAAACACGCACCTTAATTTGAAGTGGTATAAGTAAAATATCAAGTGTTAAAATGAAATTGAGCAAATCTCTCAAGCATTCATATTACACACTTGCTGTGCACTCCAGGCAAGTCAAGTATACACTTTGTTTCAGCAAACACAATATACTATAGGCCCTTTTTTTACAAAGCAATTGAAGGCTCCACAATTGCAGTAAATTTGAATTCTGAATCATAATGAAATCTATAAATTATAAATAATAATATTTCATTTCTTTATTGTAACAATCAACCATAAACAATAGACATAGTATAACATGCTTAATATTTTTCTTTAACTGAGTGCCTGCAAACGCACTGCGCTTTACATTACAAGTTATGCAGTAATCTTAATTAACACCAAACTGAACAGATAGCCTGCAATACAAGGCGCTAATAGCAGCCTACAAAGCTAATCCGCCCAACGGGGGCTCGAACTCATTACCTCTCACTTTCTATGCCAGCGTGTTACCCATTATTCTATGGGACCCCAGCTATGAGCCTATGACGACTAGTACTACTCTGGGATGTTAACGAACAATTTTGTTACTGCATGTGAGGGAATATAATTAGGCTTTGGCGCTGGAAACCGCATAACAGTCATTCCAGGAAATTAAGTTGTTCCAAAGTTGTTGATAACGTGGGATTGTAGTGATGAACTGATGATGCTGATGATATAGCATTTGGGATGGGCTGGATGACAGTGATAACAGTAAAATTCAGTGTTTTAGTTGCTAAAAATGACATCTAGGACATTTTATTTTTGCATACTATCAAAGTACGTGACAGCAGGTGAAAAGCTAAAGTTGTAAATATGGGTGACACTCGAAAAAAAGATAACTTGCGAGATATAATCGCCTTCCTGACTCCTCCAACATTTTTTTACTTCACTGAGGGGTTAGAAAAAGAGCTATGGGGTTGAAACCCCCTCTGATGACTAGAACACCAATGATACTGGTGATTTCAGCGATGGTGCTGATAGCGATGAGCATGTTTTTTTCTTTGTTCTTGGTTGGGCTGGGAGCGCCTCTGCGCAGTTTCTTGAAGGGGCGCTATATAAATGCTCTGAATGAATGAATGAATGAATGCAGGAATGAATGAATGAATGCTGCCTCTAATGCTGATCAATGATTATGAAGGCAATGATTATGAATGTGGCAGTATGTAGGTGTAATTGATGCATTTGTTTGCACACTCAGTGTCCATCAGCTGAACAAAAAGGTTAGACAGTAAAAGTCTAGGTAGTTGTAATTATCAAGGTGATGGTGATGGCAATGAGATGACAGCAATGTGATTTTGATGATGGCAATGTGATGATGGCATTAACAATGAAATGATAGTGATGGCAAGAGAAGATGGCAAGGAGATTATGGCGATGGCATTGTTATTTTGATGATGGCGATGAGATGATGGTGAAAGCAATGAGATGGTGTTGATGACAATGAGGTGATGGCAGGGAGATGAGTGTGATGGCAATGTGATTTTGATAATGGTGGTGAGATGTTGGTGATAGCAATAAAATGGTGTTGATGGCAAGGAGATGATTGTGATGACAATGCAATTTTAATGATGGCAATGAGAATGAAATGATGATGATTGCAAGAGAAGATGGCAAAGCGATGATTGTTTTTTTATGGCGGCAATGACATTGAAATGATGGTGATGGCAATGTTGGTGATGTGATGGCAATGGTACTGGTGATATCAATAAGATGATGGTGATGGTGATGGCAATGAGACTGTGATGATGATGATGGCAATTAGTGATGATGCGGATAACAATGATGTGATGTTGTTGACGACGGCAGATACCTTGACAATGCAAATAAAGCGTTGCTACGTTTCTTCCTGGCTTTTGTTGGCTTTTAATTTCCGTCTGTTTGTGTGATTGATTGAGCCATTGAAGCGGTTTCTTAGCTGCACACATTGCTTTTTGGCTGTTGATACTGCCACCTATAGGTCGTATGTGTGTGTAAAATTGCCAATCAAGCGACCCATACACAAACAGATACTTTTTACAATGTGTTTTTTCTTAGACACTTCTTATTCTCCATATCATAAATTTATTCACATAGATTGGTCGTAGACATGAGTTCAGTGTAGGCATTACCTGTTGAAAGTTATTAAGTCCATGTTAGACTTACATGCAGTCTGCTTTACCAATACACCTCTACATGGGGCGTGGTGGTGGAGTGGTGGGTTCCTTGGAACCGGAGGGCTCCAGGTTCGAATACACCTCAAGCCGATGCATAGGTACCTTGAGCAAGTCCTGTACTCGCAATTGCTCAAGCACTTCAGCGTGAAACTTTGATGCAGTGTCCGCACTGTAATTAGGATAGCCTCTGAGTAGTTAGCTTGAATGGTTGAATGGACGCTATGGCAAATGCGAGAAATAAATAAAATAAGTAAATATGTGCATTTACTAATGTAAGTATGTAGGCAAGTAAATACGTATATTCTTTATCATGCCAGTTGCGAACTCGTGCTCTGCTGTACCTTCATCTTAAAATCGATATGTCAATGAGAGTACAGTATTGTTGTTATAAACATTTGGCTGCAAGAGGTAAAGTGAAGTCATTCTTGAAAACATCTGGACACACCAGTGTGCAGCAACACCCAACCGTCACAAAATGAGATGATGGTAAAGGCACTGTACCCAAGGATGATGGTTAAGGCATTGTACCCAAGGATGATGGTGAAGGCATTGTATCCAAGGATGATGGTGAAGGCACTGTACCGAAGGATAGTGAAACTTGTCGCAGCAGAAAGTTCCTCCAACAATGTGATTTGTTCTTCGAGCCAGTGCAGTATTTTCTCATGTATTGTGAAGCAAGTGAAAATAGTGGTGGCATGCTGGCTTTTACTTGGACAGAAATGTTCTTGATGGACTGGAGCTGAAATACCAATGTAATCAAAACTGTGGATGATCTGCAACAATAGAATCACAGTACTCCTCAAGATGCGTTGAGATGGATGAGTGGTCAAGATTCACTGTGACAGTTTTTGAATTTGTAAAAAGTAGTATATTTTCAAAGGATACGCAACGAAATAACTTGAGAGGAAACTGGACAAAAAGAAACAGTAATTGACAGAATCAGGAAGAGAAGACTGACTTGGTTCGAACATGTTACACGGATGGAGACGAAAAGGCTACCAGCGACAGTGCTATATGGACAAACAGAGTGGAAGAGAACAGGGCTGTTTTTAAGGAATTTTTAGAACTGCACAACTCCTTCTTTCCTATCCCATCATCCATGGCAAATTATACTTCCAATTGGAGGACAATGACCTTTTTACTAGTTTTAACTGTACAGAAGTGCTTCTACAACTGCACAAATCCATTTGGAACTGCACATTTTGTGTACAACTGCACGTTAAAAAAAGCCATGGAAGAGAAGCAGAGGAAGACCAAAAAAGACATGGATGACCTAGAAACGCAGGGCATGGACATACGAAGAGCGGTGGATAAGACCAGAGAAAGAGCAACTTGGAGACGTCTTGTAAAGGTCTCATCTTTAGCATGCGCTTGACGGAGGAGAAATTGACTTGAGTATATTTTTCATGTCTTGTGTTTGTTGCGAGGCTAGCATCAGAATCTAAGCCATGGATAGATAATTCACCATCCAGAACCACACCCCATGTGGATGACAATGTTGTTAATAAGCTCATGATGTGAAACAGGATTTCTTGGGAGGCACAATGTCTCATTGTGTTTTTCTCTCACCATTCTATTCACTTCTTAAAGCTGCTCTTTTCCGCTTGGCCAGGGTAGGGCCAGGTCAAGCACTTTTGAGTGGAGACCTTGAAGAGTCTTTGTATACATGTTTACTGATTGATTGATTGATTGACTGATTGATTGCCGAACTATTGTCATTGATCCTCTGCCTATCGATTTTTTTCCGATTAAGCACCTATGAATAAGCTGGTTTCCGTGACTTCGCTTTTGTGGGCGCTGTAGAAATTCCACGTTTACATTTACGATTCCAGTCGGGGATGTGGCACATTGACAGTTCTTTAACGAAAATATCTCATTGCACTTAATTACGTTTCAGATGCCCACCGGGCGCTGGAGCTTCTGGAGGAGTATCACAGCCAGCTGGTCCAGCCACACGACCGACCCCTGCGAAATGCGATTGAGCGAGTCATTCGGATCTTCAAGAGTCGCCTCTTTCAAGCCCTGCTAGGTGAGTTCTCTCGCAATCCATCATCTCTGGGCACCAGTGATTGCCTAGCTATTATTGGCATCGCAAGTAAGCGCGGGAAAACTGGGCAGATTGTCAATGCAGCTCGGCTTATATGAGTTAAAGTGTGTGATTATTTTTCGCCTGGAACAATGTCTTGAACAGTTGCCCAGGCGTTCTTTCTCTGATTTCAGATAGGGTGTTAGAATTTAAGAGTTTTAGATTATAAGTAAAACTTTATTTGGCACTACTTCAGCCTTTAATAAGGAGCTGTATTCTTTCCCAGTCACTCTCAGTGCACACGCATCGTGACGCACACACTCATGCACATGCGGTGTCATGCACTCATGTTTAGAACCGGATAAAAACATATACATACTTATGCATGGACCAACAGATATGTAGGCAGGCAGACAGAGTGATGTCCAACAACAGATGAGGTCTTGGTGCCTTGAGGGAAAGACATCCAAGTATGTATGTATGAGCACTTGTTATAGCGCCCATTCAAGATTTCTACTCAGAGGCACTCCCAACTACAGCGCAGTCATTGAATCAGGATTTTACGCCAAATGCACGAGCACTTGTGAGTGAAGGACTTGCTCAGGGTCCCTAACAGGCGGCTTTAGGTATTTTCAAACCCGCAACTTTCCGGCTGCAAGGCACCGAACCCACCACTACACCACCGCGCCCCCAACTGTAGGACAAGATGCACCAATCACTTTACCCATGGATGCTCAAATAACGGTGGAACTGAACCCCAGACGAAGGAACGAGAGACGGGGGATTGCTATATTGCATCAATAGTTGCGCGTCGTCATCGCCGTCGTCCGTCTAGTCCTCCTGCGGTTAATGCAGTTCTTATAATATCCTCAGGATTCTGATTATAAGCCGACGACGGCTGCGACTACGACTGCGACGTTGATGGAATGTGTACGCTGGACGGACAGACGAATGCAAACACGTCACATTACGACATAATTATGCACTAGGGACGCTCTTATTTATAAATATATATATATATATACACACATATATATATATATATATATATATATACACACACACATGTATGTGTGTATAATTGTATATGTAATATGTATGTGTATAACTGTATATGTATGTGCATATATATGTAGATATATATAAAATTATATATATAATATATATATATATATATGATGTTAATTTTATTCATTCATTCATTCAGAGCATTTATATAGCACCCCTTCAAGAAACTACTCAGAGGCGCTCAACTACATATATATATTATTTATATTATATGTATATTATATTATTATATATATTATATTATTTATATATGTGTGCGTGTGTGTATATGTATGTCTTGGACTTATTAACAACATTGTTACACATGTATATAATGCATATTTATTTTATATATACAATTTATACATTTAAATAATTATATATAATATGGAGATTTGCATTCTATATGTAGATGGGTATATTTATGAACAACTGCTTACATGTATGTAGGTGTATGAAAATATATGTATAGTATGTGTTGGCTTTTACACTAAGTATATGTGTAGATATGCATGTTTATGTATGTATATAAAATATACGTGTAATTGTGTATGTGTGCGTGTGTATGCTATGGACGTGTGGTTATGACTGTGTGATTCATGTGGAGGTTTGTTGGTCCCAGTCTCGTTCATAATTCACGCAAACTTTTTCAAGGGGGTCACTTGTGTCAGGTTTTTACGAGAAACTGTCACAGTCAAATGACAAGGATGCCATTGTTGCGGCAGTCTTTTCATTGCTGCTGTCACTGTCATAGTCGTCATTGTTATCGTCTTCATCATCATCATCATCAGAGTCCTCGTCATCGCTGTCGTAAACGGTATTATTGATGATGATTATGATGATGATCATCATTGTCGTCATCATCATCATCATCATCATCTTCGTCGTCGTCATCATCATCATCATCATCATCATCATCATCATCATCATCATCATCATCATCAATCATCACTGTAGTGTTGGTGACCATAATGCATGGTGTACTATTGTAGCAGTACATGTTTCATGCACCACTGTGCACAGAAATTTGTAGAGTAGTGTTCTCAGAAGATATATCATTGAGTTATCTTAGCAACATTAGCTCAGTCATATTGCTGAAAACTGCATTTCATGGAATTTTTCTGGGCACTCAAATTCCTGAAAATTTCCTAACGAATGATGCAATAGGTTTACTGTTAGTCTTCTTGTCTTGTCAATTGTTGTCATGTTGTGATTGTAAGCTACACATTTCTGAGTCACTACTCTAATGCTGAGCACAGAGCAAAGTTGCTTAAGCACAAGCTATACTCTGATTTGCTACTTTCATGTGTTGTAGTAGAAATGCAGTATTGCTGTGACCAATAACAACATTTCCAAGAACTTTGACACAATGTCATTCTAGGCCACAAAAAATGGCAGCTTAATTTTTTGGGCAAGATTTTGCTGGGTCATGTTGTGTTTCGAACACTCTTGGTCATGTAGTTAATTCTGTGCTGTGAACTTTCAACGCTCCAGTCCAGTTGGTTCTCTTCGCTTGTAACCCCAGCAGCATAACAATTAACCCTCTGCCTTTCTGTCTGATTTGTTGACATCATAAGTATTTTATTTTGGCACCAAAATCTCTTAATCGATTGGCCTAATATCGAGTTTTGTCTTGCTTGAGCTCATGCGAGTAAGCTGGTTTCACTCGAAATAACTATATTCTTGAGCATTGTGATATTTACGGTAGCCTACTCTTCAATACTTTCTATCTTTCCATTCCTTGCAAAGTCTCCATCTTTGCAATACATGTTGCCAATGTGGAAATTTGCAGTGCAGCCTCTTTTGTCATGCTTTGGATGTTTTGGCATAATGCAAAGCCAACCGGGATCAGACAAGGCCACCCTGAGCAATGCTTTCAAGGTCCCAGAGGGGCTGAAAGAGACTGGATAAAAAGGCTACAAGCACACATGAAGGGGCCACAGTGGAGACTGACGTTTGCGTACTAAACTATGGATTATACATGTACGGCCTGATAATAATGTGCATGGGATATGGACGGGTGACTGGCAGTGCATCATGCAAAGGGCAGTGCGAGAGAGAGAGAGAGAGAGAGAGAGAGAGAGAGAGAGAGAGAGAGAGAGAGAGAGAGAGAGAGAGAGAGAGACAGAGACAGAGACAGAGACAGACAGAGACAGAGACAGAGACAGAGACAGAGACAGACAGAGAGAGACAGAGAGAGAGAGAGAGGCACTGATATAATCTGCTATTATTTTGCTTGGCACACTTCACCTTCTGTTACTAAACTCTTTGTCATCGTCAGAATCGTCCGTTTCATCACGCAACCCACATTCGCTCGCATTCACAACATTTGTCATCGCCGCCTCTTTGAATTCCGTAACCGTTCGCTACCAGCACATTTTGTTGCACATCCTCCTTGTCCGGGAACGAGCGAAAAATGAATTATATGCGGTTTTTATTGGCACGATGTTTGCGCACATCTGCGCTGTTACCGACGAACAAACGCCGCTTTCTGTGGCAGTCGTGCAGGTGCTGTGCGCGCCATTGCGCCAACGTCATGCACTTCTGAGTGCATGCTATCGACAATGTGTACGATAGATAGTTGTAAATGTAGGCTGGAGATTTTTGTACGGCGTGTAAGGAAAGCTCATTTGTGGAGACGGTACTCAATTATTCACAGGTGATCATCCTTCAAAGGAAAAGGTCTGTCAGGAGAGGTTATGTTCAGTTCCAGGTCAAGATTGAAGGGTCAGACAGGTTTGGACAGTCGGACGGCTCTGTGGGTTGCATTTGGAGTGGAAGAGAGGTAAGGGAAAGAGGATGAGGATGAGAAATTGGAATGGAACTTGTGGAAGAAGAATGCAGTTGACTAGTTGGTGTTCAACTGTGTTGTAACAAAGGTGATTGGCTTTGCCCTCCTCCTTTCTTCAGGCTTGGGCCTGGCACTACTGCAGGAAGTTCCGGTAGTGGTGATGATTCAAAGGAAAGACCTGCACAAGAAATGACAAGTGGTTTTGTTACTAAGTTCATTGGCTGGGTATGTTGTGGTGTAGTGGTGAATTCGGTGCCTTGGAGCCGGTGGGTTCCAGGTTCGAATCCCCCTCAAGCTGCCATGTAGGGACTTTGAGCAAGTCCTTCGCTCACAATTGCTCATGAACTTCAGCATGAAACTCCGATGCAGTGTCCGTGCTGTAGTCGGGAGCGCCTCTGAGTAGAGAGCTTGAAGGGACACTTTAGAAAATGCGAGCAATAATAATAATGTTCTGTGTACATATTTCAACCATCTGTATACATGTGGTTTTTGTATTACTATGTTATATTATTATTGCTTATTTATTTTGTGCTTCTTTAAACAATGATCCTTGAAGTCGTCGTTGACAGCTGTGTTTAGCTGAGTTCAAAACTGTTATCCAGCAAAATAATAAGTGCCTGGACGCCGTCCATTGCCGTCCAGTCACACTTTAATCCCTGTCTGCACTGAGATCCAAGATAATTTATGCAGTGCATCATAGCCTTGCCTGTTGTTGCCATGTATGTTGGTCAATGGTCATATGTTCGTTCATTTATTCATTCATTCATTCTATGGATTTATATAGCACGCCCATTCACGAAATCTACTCGGGAGCGCTCCCTGCCCAGCCACGGCAAAAGAAAAGCTTAAGAAATTTGTGAACAAAGTTTGATTGGTCAGCTGATATGAACGCAGATCTGTGAAGGGAGATAATTAATGGACAACCCTACAACCGAGTTGTCCCTTCATAGCAGACCGAAGAGCCCGATGCGTTTCAATGTCACAAACTGTGCGACAGAGATTACGTGGGTAAGATGGGATTATACAATTATACAACTTAGTGTATGTTGCATGATTTTATGCATTTGTGTATTTGTGTATTATTTGCATCTTCTCGTGGGGCCTTGCGCACTGTGAGCGCCTCTGAACGGTTCACCCTACTAGAGGCGCTTTATAAATGTTTAAATACAATACAATTTTGCATATACATGTATGTTAAGCATGTTATTCGGGGCTGCTCAATAATGCAGTGGTCTGCATCGTCGACTGTCAATCAAGAGGTTGGGGTTCAGATCCCTGATGGGCGGATTATTGTGGTTGGGGATTTATGTCCCACCTTAAACAGCCCACCCAAATAGACTGCCTGTGGGAAGATGAGAGGGCGAGGGAGAGGATTGGCTGCCCATCCTCATAGGTTGAGGGGAAGAAAAATGAGATTAGTAGCTTAATCCATGGCTGCCTCAGGGCTGGCTTAAGAAACTGCTCTGGTTTTCTGCTTATAATATCCTATATTATGCTATTTACATTTATATAGCAGAGCATTTTAGGATGAATGCCTATGTGTATTAATATATAAATATATTATCTATAGATTATATATGTTTATGGGTGTGTATATAACTATATGTATAATATATATGAAAGTCTTATATAATATATATGAAAGAATTATGTGTGTATGTATGTATGTATTAGGACGATTTATATAGCACTTACTCAGAGCCTCCCATTTCCTCACCAGTCGAAAGGATTTTATGATTCAATTAAGGATGAGATGGAGGCATCTGAGAAGAAACTGTAGACGTCAGCATTGGCAGACTCTTGCAACACTGACATAGAACCCAACAGTAAATTCTTGTACATGATGGGTCGATGATGACCAAAACACTAAACAATAGCAGCAATAACAACAACAACACAGTAATGATGACCAAATCACTATACAATAGCAACAACAACAACAACACAGTAATGATGACCAAAACACTATACAATACCAACAACAACAACAACAACAACAACACAGTAATGATGACCAAAACACTATACAATACCAACAACAACAACAACAACAACAACAACAACACAGTAATGATGACCAAAACACTATACAATACCAACAACAACAACAACAACAACAACACAGTAATGATGACCAAATCACTATACAATACCAACAACAACAACAACAACAACAACAACAACACAGTAATGATGACCAAAACACTATACAATACCAACAACAACAACAACAACAACAACACAGTAATGATGACCAAAACACTATACAATACCAACAACAACAACAACAACAACAACAACAACACAGTAATGATGACCAAAACACTATACAATACCAACAACAACAACAACAACAACAACAACACAGTAATGATGACCAAAACACTATACAATACCAACAACAACAACAACAACAACAACAACACAGTAATGATGACCAAAACACTATACAATACCAACAACAACAACAACAACAACAACACAGTAATGATGACCAAATCACTATACAATAACAACAACAACAACAACAACAACAGCAATACAGTAATGATGACCAAAACACTATACAATAACAACAACAACAACAACACAGTAATGATGACCAAAACACTATACAATAACAACAACAACAGCAATGCAGTAATGATGACCAAAACACTATACCAATACCAACAACAACAACAACAACAACAACAACAACAACAACAACAACAACAACAACAACAACAACAACAACAACAACAACAACAACAACAACACAGTAATGATGACCAAAACACTATCCAATACCAACAACAACACAGTAATGATGACCAAAACACTATACAATAACACAGTGATAATGTTGACCATAAATTAATACAGTACTATGTACACTGATTGTACAGTGTACAACTTAGGCACAAACAGTGTTTTTGTTCTACTGCAGTTTTGTATATTTCGGTTTACATTGTATGTGTGTGCATTTATTTCTGAGATGGACTTGGAACTGCCAACTCCTGTGGTCGGACATTGTCATCTAGTGGTAATGGAAAATATACCATTGTCATCTAATGGTAATGGGAAATTTACAATTGCCATCTAATGGTAATGGAAAATTTACCATTGTCATCTGATGGTAATGGAAAATTTACCATTGTCATCTGATGGTAATGGAAAATTTACCATTGTCATCTAATGATGACAATGATGGATGGCTGACAATTTGCCATTGTAATGTGTGTATGTGTTATGGCGACCCTTCAAGAAGCTACTCAGAGGTGCTCCTGACTACACCACGGACACTGAATTGGAGTTTCATGCCGAAGCGCATGAGCAATTGCGAGGACTTGCTCCTCAGGGTCCCTACACGGCAGCTTGAGGTGGATTCAAACCCGCAACCATCCGGCTCCAAGGCACCGAACATACCCCACACCACCGCGCCACACAAAATGGTAATGAATGGCTGACAATTTACTACTATCATATGATGCTAATGGATGATGCACAAATTCTCAGCAGTGAAGTAGTAAGTTGTCAGATATTCCTGTCATGGCCCAAGACTGTCAGTTAACTGTCATACCCACATGAATTATTTACCAGGTCATGTCATCACGACTGCCTACAGTATGACGTTGCTGTTTGTCAATAGCTTCTGTTTTGTATGTGATCTTTCCCAGAGGGTAGGCAACTTAATCGTTTGCTGTGTGAGACTGTCAACCATGACAGGCTGGAGCCAATGGTTGAAGGCATAGCAATGTTCAGCGAAGAGCTAATCAGCAATTGACAACCCTATCTTTTCTTATTTGATCCGATGACTTGTATTTACCATTGTCATCGATACCAATAGATGACATTGGTAAATTGTCGGCCATCCATTGCCATTGTATGACAACATTTGGTAAGTTTACCATTACCACTAGATGAGAATGTCTGACCACAGGAGTTGGAAATTCCAAGTCCATCTCAGAAATAAATGCACAAACATACACGTACATGTCATTGTTGTGAAGCAATCACAACCACTTGAAGTCATGTAAAATTAAAATTGATTCATTTGAAAAATCTGGCGAGTTAATAATCTAATCAGAAGTGAAGCGGCTGAGGGTAATGAAGTTGAAGTGGACGAGTGTTCAGTTATATTCCGAATGCTGTTAGAGAATTCACAGAATGCACCAAACTGGGGTGTCCGGACAATTCGTCGCCGGACAATTGGGAGCGGACAATTGGGAGCGGACAATTCGGACCGGACAATTGGGAGCGGACAATTGGGAGCGGACAATTTGGAGCGGACAATTCGGACCGGAAATTGTGAGCCACTAACAGGCGCTTACGGCGATCAAACTTTCATTCAATCGTTTAAGCCTATTTTTTCTTGTGAATGGCAAGCAATCATGTGAAGTAAATGTTAGGGTTAGGGTTAGGGCTACTGGTTAGGGTTAGGTTTAAATTAATGTTAACCCGAATTGTCCGCTCCCAATTGTCCGCTCCCAATTGTCCGGTCCGAATTGTCCGCTCCCAATTGTCCGCTCCCAATTGCGACGAATTGTCTGGGAACCCCAAACTGGCTCCTGCTGTCCTTTGAAAGTCTCAAAACAAGCCACTGATAGCCAGTCAAATGTGCTTTAGCCCAAGGAGAGCCTAAAGTGTAAAAAAGAAGTGCCTGGATGCCCCTTACCTTTCCAGACTGTATTGGTCAAGTAAATGGCAGGACGGCATTCAGATTTGAAAATAAGTGCCTGGACGCCATCCATGACCATTCAGTCACACTTTATGCGCTGTGCAAGGCATCGTAACAGTCCTCTGATGAAGATTAATGTTTCCTGGTATTTGTTTCCTCTTATAGTGTCTCCACTGAGTTCCTTTAGATCTTTCATGTTGGATAGTCAGGTTTAACTTTTCGACGATGAAATTGAACTAAAAGCAAAGTTAGGAAACAACATCGTTAAAGTGTTAGGAGCATTACAAAGGTTCATTAAATGTATTAAAATTAATGTCATAAGAGAAAATACAATTTATGTCATGATAGATTTAACATGTCTTATACAGCAGACACGACTGTTGTTGTAAGGTGGACCAAAATTTCAAGGTCGGGAACAGTATCAGAATTGCAGGATTCAGAAGCAAGACCACAACTACGTTTGTTTGCATTTGAGTCAAAACAGCAATTTTGTGACCACATAACTCAGATTACTATATACAACGGTACATGGGCTGTTATTTCTTTCAAACTTTTTTATGTACCGGTAGATGTCATCACAAGTGCTGATTTGTAAGTACGTAAGTAAGTAAGTACATTCTTTGTTAGACCAATTGCACATCTACATTCTGGTGTACAGTTGTCTTGAATTCAGGATTCAATATAATTTAATATGAAAGGATATAAGAGTTTGAAGGTCCCTTAAATACACGTTGTTTGTATGCTTGTTTGTTTGTATGTGCACTTGTTATTGCGCCCTTCAAGCTCCCTACTCAGAGGCGCTCCCGACTACAGCGCGGACACTGCATCGGAGTTTCACGCCGAAGCACTGAGCAATTGCGAGTGAAGGACTTGCCCAAGGTCCTTCGCGGCGACGTGAGGTGGATTCGAAGCTGCAACTCTCCAGCTGCAAGGCGACGAACATACCCACTGCACCACTGCGCCCCACATTCTCTCATTATACCTACCGTACATTTCCCATAATTGCAGGAATTATATCCTTGCAATCCTACTTTGGTTTCAGTTTCAGCTGTCCTAAACTGTGCTACCCGACTTGTGGTGAGCTTTGCCCTTATATGCCAGCTTTGAAAAATCGAAATCGCAAAGAAATTTAGGGCTATGTAAATCAAACTTAGGATTTGATTTCGTAAATATAGATTTCTTTTCGAAAGTAAAACCTGGAATAAGATTTTTTGTCTTATGCCTGTTTATTTGACTTAGCCTTGAAAGATTTTCGTGCCACATCACTTGCCGACTTCTTTAGATGCTGGTTACGGCGACAGGTTATGCAGCCAGAAAATTTACGTAACTGTATGTAACACTGCTACCAGTGTGGCATAGTTGGTTTGGACTGCTTTTAGTCATGAAAAAACTGATTACAAAAAGAATTCTTTTGCTCTTCAGAGATGGATTAGAAGTTTGGAAGTTAAGATTAGAATTTTAAAAGAGAATTCCAATGAGTTTTAGTGCTGAGTCGGCTTACAAACTATTTGAAATTTGAGCATTCCTGCAATACATTTATATCATCAGTCCTGTTAATCTGTTTTGGGTTGATGACCATTGCAATTAGGCTTGTAACTAGATTTTATAGTGACTGTTGTAACGAAGCCTTTGGGTTTGGACATGAAAGAGGTGCTGCATAGGGTTGAAAATGAGAAAGAGATCTGTATATATGTATGGCAGGCTACTCTTAGAAGAAGACGGTGGGGGAGGGGGAGTGGATCGGTTGCATGTTGAGAGGAGACTCCCAGCTGAGAACAATGGTGGAGGGAAGAATGAAGGGGAAGAGAAAGAAAGGAAGACTGATGGTTTTGGATGGATACCGTGGACTGAAGGAGAAGCCAAACACATTGAGGGGAGTGGCACGTTAGGATGTGTTTGACCTTACCCAAGGTCAGAAGATTTGAAGAGGAAGGTAGGATTTATAACCAGGTTGCTAGTCCATGCATCCATGCATCGATATACACACATGCATGGTGGTAGTGGCGATTGTGACAACAGCAACGACACCATATGTGTTCATTTATACAGCCCATTTTATTTATCCTTCTCAAAAAGCAATGGCTGCTATAGAAGTTATTACCACGCCAAATGGCTTATACGTACATCCACCTACACATAATCGCTGCTTGCAGTGCACGTGGCCACTGCCGAGCTCCACGATAGCCCAGACAATCTCATTTTGCGCGGCCTGCCATCTGGTGGCGATACGACGACAGCGGTGGTCGGCGGTGGCTGCGCTCATCGAGTCGACGTTCGCCTTAATTTTGTTATTGCACGGTCGATGAGAAGCCGAGGAGGAGCGGCGGCGGCGATGGCGATGGTTGGACGGCTGGCCACAGGCGGCGGCATCATCATCCTTGCAACTGCAGGCCGAAACATTTATATTTTAGCACGTAGAGATGCGCTTTTGGCCGGATCACAGCTGTGACTGTGGGTGACTCCCAGATATGGCACCTGCCTCTCCTCTCGCCACTGCCTCGCTTCGCCAACCGCGAATGCATTATTCAGTCGCCGCTTGTGCGCCGTCGTCGCTGCCGTTGCCTTGGACGCTGCGCCGCCGCCAAACTGTGGCCGCTGCTGCTGTACAGTTTGTGCCGTGGCATCGACGATGCTACGTCTGAGAATATTTTCTGGAATTTCAGCGTTTTCCCGTGTGTGTGTGTTGGTGTGTGTGTAGGTGTGTGTGTGCGTGTGTGTGTTTGTGTGTGTGTTGGTGCATGTGTGTAGGTGTGTTTGTGTGTGTGTTGGTGCATGTGTGTAGGTGTGTTTGTGTGTGTGTTGGTGCATGTGTGTAGGTGTGTTTGTGTGTTGGTGCATGTGCAGGGTGAGAATTGCAGGAGGGGTTGGGGGTTTCAACCCCCCCAGTCTTTCTTAGAACCCCATAGTAAAGTCTGTTTTTCACACTCTAATTCCAGGTGGATAATGGTTCAACCTCCCAGTTATTTTTCCACAATTCTCACACTGTGCATGTGTGTAGGTGTGTGTATTTGTGTGTGTTAGTGTGTGTGCCACACGCATGTGCGCACATTGCATGTGTGTTTTTAGGGTTGGTGTGTGTAGGTGTGTGTGTTGGTGTATGTGTAGGTGTGTTTGCGTGTGTGTTAGTGTGTGTGCCACACGCATGTGCGCACATTGCATGTGTGTTTTTTAGTGTTGGTGTGTGTTGGTGTTGTGTGTTGGTGTATGTGTAGGTGTGTGTGTGTGTTGATTTTGTGTGTGCCATGCACGTGTGCACGCATGAATGTGCATTAGTTTGTGTTGGTGTGTGCAACTGCATGTGTGTTTGTGTGTGTTGGTGTATATGTGCGCACATGAATATGTTGGTGTGCTTGAATGAGTTGGTGTGTCTGAATATGTTTGTGCGTCTGAATATGTTGGTGTATGTGTAGGTGTGCGTTGGTGTGTGTTTGTGTAGGTGAGTGCATGCGTACATCAGTTTTTGTGTGTCCATTTGCACACGAAGATACTGATATACGTGTGTTTATCACTGTGTCACTGATTAATATTTCTGTGACTTGACACATATTTAATTTTTTAAGATTAATATAGCTAATGATTCTACCCATAGGTGCAATCACGTCCTAAAAGCTGGGGGGGCCAAATGAATCACATCCTAAAAGTTGGGGGGAGGGACCATAATAATAAAGTTAGGGGACCACTCAAAAGTTGGGGGGACGCGTCCCGTGGGTCCCATAGGGTGGTTGCGCCTATGATTCTACCCAGTAATACCTGTCTGAATATTTCCATGTTGCAAGTGTGAATGTTCCTGTTGGACGTTGGTACGCCTCAATGTGTGCTTCTGTACATTACTTTCGCTGCTGATGTTAACTGATCGCATCTGCATTGTGGACAATGATGAAGAAGAAGCTAAGTTGATGAATTGTGATATAAAAATTGATTGTGATATATGTTTAAGATTTTAATTGTATGGGCAATGATATAAATTTTATTACAAAGACCTAAATATAAATATGGCATCATCGCAAACACAAATGCCATTGCTATGGCAACAACTTTTATAGAGAAGTAATGTGCTGAAGTTTCAGAGTTCGAGCACCATGCATTGATGCTTTCAAGTTTCCTGACTAAAAAAGATCTGTTTCTTTGCCTTTTTCTGTGTATTCAGTTACTAGTATTTGGAACCTGTTGCAAGTCTCGTTATTTGAGCAAAAAATCTGCTTGATGTTGTAGTAGCCAAGCTGAACTCAATCTTCTTTCTAAATCAATTCTACTTTATGATGTTGTTGTGCATAAATGAATGTGTAATATCCACACGGAATTGTTGTTATTGGGAATTTCTTTACAACTAGTAAATTGTAACCACAATAATTTATTGTGGGTTTAAAGATGAAATGTTATAGCTTGTCTTAACAGAAAGTAGTCAGCTGAAAGTAGTCAGACGTGGTCAATGTGCTAGTCTTAGCGATGTTGAAGTTCAATAACAAAAGAGGTTTGTCAACAATTAATTGAACAGTGCTTACATAAAAAAACAGACAAGTCACGGCTCTCCCAAACATACATGTGCACTTGTGCAGTCCAGACAATGCTTTGCAGGTCACAGTTAAATGATACATTCAAAATTGTGAAACTGCCTCTGATTAGCGACACTATATAAATTTACAGATACAGTACAATACTTTGTGAGGTGCGGTGGTGTAGTGGGTATGTTAGTTGCCTTGCAGCCAGAAGGTTGCAGGTTCGAATCCACCTCAAGCCACCGTGCACGGATCTTGAGCAATAGAGTCCTTCACCCGCAATTGCTCAGCGCTTCGGCGTAAAACTCTGATTCAGTGTCCGCGCTGTAGTCGGGAGCGCTACTGAATAGAAGTCTTGAAGGGGCGCTATAGCAAGTGCACATACATACAATACAATACACCGAGTTAAGTAGCAATGATGAATATTGTGCTGTGCCATTGTCTCATCCTCTTCCAGCAGTGTAGGCCTATCTGTCATCAATGGATGCAGTCAAAGCATTGGGATGTCTCTCGAACCGGCCGGGGTGGGGGGAGGGGAAGGGGGCGAGGGGGTGACATTCATTGCAGCCGCCTCATTCATTGACATGCGATGCAACTGCGTACTCTCCTCACTCGGTCTTCTCTGAATCCGAGATTTCCCAGTTGATGATCTCGAGTTCGATTCTAGTCCAAGTGCTGACCTGTCCACCCTTTACAGATGGACCGGTCCAGAATTGATGATTGTACTATGGTAACCTTCCTGAAATTCACGCCTTTGCAGAAATGGCTGAATCAATCGCCAACTAAACTGCCTGCCACATCATGCTCATATGTGGTACATACGAAGCTCATAATGAAGCCCATAACATTCCCATATGAAGCCCATAATATTCCCATATGAAACCCGTAACATTCCCATATGAAGCCCATAACATTCCCATATGAAGCCCATAACATTCCCATATGAAGCCCTTAACATTTCCATATGAAGCCCATAATATTCCCATGTGAAGCCCATAATATTCCTATATGATGCCCATAATATTTTCATATGAAGCCCATAACATTCCCATATGAAGCCCGTAGCATTCCCATATGAAGCCCATAACATTCCCATATGAAGCCCGTAACATTCCCATATGCAGCCCACAATATTCCCATATGAAGCCCGTAACATTCCCATACGAAGCCCATAACATTCCCATACGAAGCCCATAGCATTCCAATACGAAGCCCATAACATTCCCATATGAAGCACATAACATTCCCATACGAAGCACATAACATTCCCATACGAAGCCCATAACATTCCCATACGAAGCCCATAATGTTCCTACATGAAGCCCATAATATTCCCGTATTCATTCATTCATTCATTCATTCATTCATTCATTCATTCTAAGGGCTTTTCCCTGACCCCTTCAAACCTCTAGAAACCTACTTGAGAGTGTTCCCAGTTCAACCAGGGCAAAATATAAAAAAACTTGAGAGATTTATGAAACTAAGTTTGATTGGTCAGATGTGATATGTTACAAGGCTTCGAAGGGAGCCAATTGCAGATGTTTTACCATAATTATGGTCTCATGTGTTCCCATATGGGTTTTATTTGACTGCTGTGGCTGCTGGATACAAGTACCATTTTCATTAAGGAATATTAAATTACATCCTTGGATGAAAAGTGAATAATTAGTGTAACAAATGATTTTAGATCGGTTAGTAAGCTTTTTGTCTTGCTTTGTGGTACAGACATCCAGGACTTCTATGAGACAACTCTGCTCGATGAGACAAAGACAACTCAACAGAAGACAATGGAAACACTTCAGATCGTGTCAAAGTGGGAACAGCAGCTCACAATTGTTGGAACACATCTTCAACCAGAGGTATGTCATTTTAGTTCTTAGCTTTGAAATTCTTCTAAGTTATGATGCCTTGAATATAGCTAAGTTAATGAACTAGGATAGATATTATGTATGTATGTATGTATGTATGTATGTATGTATGTATGTATGTATGTATGTATGTATGTATGTATGTATGTATGTATGTATGTATGTATGTATGTATGTATGTATGTACGTACGTACGTACGTACGTACGTACGTACGTACGTACGTACGTACGTACGTACGTACGTATGTATGTATGTGCACTTGTTATAGCACTCCTTCAAGAAGAACTACTCAAAAGTGCTCCCGACTACAACGCGAACATTGAATTGGAGTTTCACGCCGAAACGCTGAGCAATTGCAAGTGAAGGATTTGCCCAAGGCCTATACGAGGCATGAATATTGGCAGCTGTAACAGTACATTGGGCTAACAAGCAACACTGAATGGCTGCAGGGGTGGATCCAGGGGGGGCCAATCCAGCCATGCCCCCCCATTTAAAAAGTACATGAAAATTTCTGTATCCGCCCCTGAATGGCTTATAGATAGGATTGGAATTACAAACAGTGATGGATAGAGCTCTGTGGTTTTACAATGTTGCAAACGAAATTGGATAGAGCTGTGCAGTTGTGACATGCAAGTGGTAATTAAGACTTTAAGATGGGATTAGTGTAACAAGCCGAATGGATGCAGTCAGAGTGCCTTAGAATGCCAGGCAATGATAGATAACTCTATAGGATTTGGGTAACAGGCACAATGTATTGTTGTCACAGTATGTTAGAATAGCAGACAATGATAAATAGCTCTAATAATATTTATGGGATTTGTATATCAGGCACACAATATATTGCTGTCATGGTGAGTTAGAATGGCAAGAAACAATTAGGATGGGATTACTATAAGCAAACACAATGGTCAGTTAGGATAGGGTTATGCTTATTGTATTATATTCTATTTAAGCATTTATAAAGTGCCTCTAGTAAGGTGAACCGTTCAGAAGCGCTCCCTGTGTGCAAGGCCCCGTGAGAAGAAGCAGGTTTTGAGAAGAGAGACAGAATTGTAGAGCAAACCGAAGGAGAAACCGAATTCCAGCTCGATAAAGGAACGATTGAGGCAAATGATTGAGACAGTTGGAGTTATATACTGAACGATACTTGATGATAACCAGAACCTGTTAACAGCCAAAGAACTATGACAACTTGCCATCATCGTTCAATGGAAATTGTTTCCATCATCTTTCAATGGAAATTGTTTCCATCGTCGTTCAATGGAATTTTTTTCAAACATCTTTCGATGAAAATAATTTTCCAGTCTGATCGATTCGGAATGAATTGCGTCGGCGTACAAAAGGAAAAAATATGTCAGAAGCAATCAGTTTCAGTCTGAACATGTGCATGGGTTTCTCATTCGGATCGGGAACTGACTAACTCGATCTGAACTCAATTGACCCCTGATAAAGTGCAGGCATGCCCTGAGCCTCGTCGTAATGTCATAATCGCATCGTGTCACGACCTGCTGCGGGAAGCAGGTGCTAGTCAGATTATTTTGATAGCACTCAGATATGTGCAAGGTCATACCGAAATGTGAATCTGAGGCGTGTATAGTCAGATGCCAGAGGAAGATGCAGTTAGAGATCCATGTGCCTGAAAGACAAGGAGCACTAGTGAGTTTTTGAGCCACTTTTTGAATGAAGGAAGCGAATTTGAGCTATGAAGCGAAAGCGAATTCCATTCCCTGGGTGCAGACACTGCAGAGGCATAGAATGCACATGAGGCGTTGTGAGCCCATAATTTTTCTGCATCGGGACTCAGCTAAAAAGATCCATACCTATAATATATAACTGCTTGCAAGTATGGAGCAAGGTAATTGATGTAATGCATTTGAATTGACCTCTAAAGACACTGCAGTGCTTCACATTTGAATTGCACAGATCTTCTTCCCAGAACCTGAAAACTGTTCTGTTTGGCCATGCTGGAGTTGAGAGTACCTCTGAGTAGTCACTTTGAAAAGGGTCTATATAAATTCTTTAAATGAATGAATGAATGAATTATTGAATGAATTTGTGCATTGATCACATAATTGTTGTAATATACAGGATGGGATATAATGTTATTAATGATGTTTGTATGGCTGCTTATAATGTTAAGTTGTTCAGGAAAGGAATGCTTGTTCAAGTTTGATTTCACTGAGTGTCTCTGAGACTATTATTTTGTGTGCAACTAGTGTTTCAAATGCTGTTATGCATTGTACAAAGGTGCTTGGGTGACCCACCCAACGGGACTATGGTCTCTTTTGGGTTCCCTTTTTTAGCCCCTTTAAACTTTTTATCTGTTGATATCATTCATGTGGTCTGCTGTTTGTTAAACTGATCAATATATTTCCTTGTATCATTTGTTCTATGGTAATAAATAAAACAAATTGACTAACTGACTGACTGAATGACTGACTGACTGACTGCGCCTCTGAGTAGTTTCTTGAAGGGGCACTATATAAATGCTCTGAATGAATGAATGAATGAATGAATGAATGAATGACTGACTGACTGACTGACTGACTGACTGACTGACTGACTGACTGACTGACTGACTGACTGACTGACTGACTGACTGACTGACTGACTGACTGACTGACTGACTGACTGACTGACTGACTGACTGACTGACTGACTGACTGACTGACTGACTGACTGACTGACTGACTGACTGACTGACTGACTGACTGACTGACTGACTGACTGACTGACTGACTGACTGACTGACTGACTGACTGACTGACTGACTGACTGACTGACTGACTGACTGACTGACTGACTGACTGACTGACTGACTGACTGACTGACTGACTGACTGACTGACTGACTGACTGACTGACTGACTGACTGACTGACTGACTGACTGACTGACTGACTGACTGACTGACTGACTGACTGACTGACTGACTGACTGACTGACTGACTGACTGACTGACTGACTGACTGACTGACTGACTGACTGACTGACTGACTGACTGACTGACTGACTGACTGACTGACTGACTGACTGACTGACTGACTGACTGACTGACTGACTGACTGACTGACTGACTGACTGACTGACTGACTGACTGACTGACTGACTGACTGACTGACTGACTGACTGACTGACTGACTGACTGACTGACTGACTACTGACTGATTGACTGACGTAGTACATTCTTACAACTTACGATTAAGACACGATTGATCCAGAGAGCAACTACACGCGCATCAAACTGTAGCAACACAACTGTCAACTGGGTATCATACACCAACCCAATATGATCCCTCGCGATCCGATCCATACTATCCAACTGGAACGTTCGGACTGGAGAGATTTACCGCGATCATTTGCCCAATCAGCCGACCGACGATGACCGCCAGCGTACACTGACCCGACCCAATTCATTCAGATTCTTCTGTCGAATTGGATTTTTGCATCGTATCGATTCACCGCCGTCGTCGTAACATGCAGAGGATCGGACGTCGTGTAAATTTCGTTCATGGGTAAAAAGCAACAGGCTGTGACCGCGTAGCAGTGGACCGTGGGTGACAAGTGATGTCTGCTCTGTGACTCGAAGGCTTTTTCTTGGTCTCATTCATGCGTCTGGTTTCAATAGAGAATAGGCTTGCTTTTTTATGACTTAATACCTACCTGCTTTTCTGATTACTTAGTTATCTGCCTACCAGTGCCTTAACTCTTTTCCTAAAGCAAAAAAATTTAGCTGAAATTGCTCACCCTTGTAGCGTAATCGTTTAGTTGTTTACAATGTTTATTTTTTGTTTTTTGCGCACATGCTTGTTTTTATTTGTAGGTCATATATGTATGTTATATAAGTATAATGGTATATGTGTGTGAAAATTTGGTTGTATATGTGTATGCAGAATTGTGTGCATGCATTCCATCAGATCAAATCCACCAGGACTGCAACAGAAAATCCACTGCATGATGTGCTCCAAATAACATGCAGAAGGAAATATAGTCTTCTGCACAACCATAGGTGAAGCATAGGGATCTGTCACCTGGCTACTCCTACCCTAGAACACACAGTGTGGAGTCAACTGGTGAGAATTGATTTCAAACACATGGGATGGAATAAAGGAACTAACATGCAGAGTAGAGGAGGAGGCTGCAAGAGTGCGAAAGTGGATGGAGACAGATGAGATCAGGATTGCAGATGGAAAAGTAGACATTGTCAAGGCCGTAGCCAGGATTTATTTTGGGAGGGGGTATTTCTTCTCATAGTTGGTGGAAGTTCATGGAACTGTTGGATGATTGTAACCATTTATTGAATCACCAACAGATTCCATTACAGCACATAATAAAAGCTAATGGATGCAGCCTGGAGCCATCAAGATGATCAGCGTCGTCCCACTGAATACTGTATTGCTCCTCGACTTCCAGTGTTCCAAGGTTTCATCAGTTTGCAAAGGCAGTTGTCAGTTGGGCAGAACACAATCCAGCTCATCCTACACAATCCGAGATCTTATAAAATGTAGATTTTCAGCCCAGCAGCCAACTGCAACACATAGTGCGGACCAAGCGGCACTTCACACCTTTACCACGCAAAGCAATGCTTCTAACGCAGTAACAGTACACGACTATGAGAAGCCTTACATTATGCATCTGACCACAGATGCTTGCTTCCCATAGTGATATTGTAGCCTCTGTCCTGCTCATTTGTAATGAATTTATTGAGTGAGATCCTACCCTACGTCAATGCATCTTCAGTGGACACCGTACTACTCGTAGGTCCCCACATTCAGACCATTTTTTTTCGATTCATTTAACCATGTAACCATCAACCATAAACAATAGACATAGTATAACACAAAACAAACAGACCATGCTAATGATGATCCATTCCCTCCCCTCCAACTGGTCATTTAATTTTTCAAGAATTTGTATAGCACCCCTTCAAGAAATCTGCTCACAGGCGCAACAAGTCATCACTGATACATTTCCAGACAAGAGACGAAATGTGAATTCTGGAAAGAATAGTTAGTCACCATGCTCCATCATGCCACTGCCGATTTGGGTTGAGGTCAAGACGTTTCCAGAATTGTGCTGTCATTTTCAACAGCATTTAGATGTGCTGAAAAAATTGCAAGGTAAATGCAGCTGCTGCTGAAACTTAAAGCACAATTTCTCTCGAATGTAATGATCCCATCTCCAGAGCACGCAGGCTTCTGTCATATATTCTGTACCAGACATGCTTTCCATGATGCTGTCCATAAATCCCAGTCATCTTCGTTGCTTAATATGCTGGCTCGGAGAATTTACGACGGCCCTTGAGGCAGACACAACGCGGCTGATTGTACGAACAAAGCATAACTTCTGTGGTCGGCGCACGCAATCCAGGATGGACGAGAATTTTTCGGCTGTCTCTCTGAAACGTCGATGTCATCGTAGAGTATATTGCTGCTTCGATGACATGCGTAAACAACATTTCTCGACCAAAGGAATTTTTTACGTATAGTGGTATACTATACACCATATACATATATTCTATATATATGTATATATATGTGTATGACAGTGTGTGTTTATATATATCGTAATCGTAATCTCGAGACTTCTACAGCGCCCACAAAAGCCAAGTCGCGGGAACCAGCTTATTCACAGGCGCTCAATCAAAACAAAATCGATAGGCAGCGGGTCAAGTCCAGAAAGTCAGGCAGGCAGATAGATGGACGGCTAAGGTGGATGCAGTTTTAAAGTTGAGCATAGGTCGGATTCTGCGGAGATCTCGTGTGTGCATGAAACAAGTGCGGGAAAGTTGGGTTATGTGGTTGGAGAAGCTAAGATGCTGGTCAAAGATTACACCTAGGTTTCGGACAGGAGAATTTGCGGAGAAAGTGTGGTTGGAAGAAGAGTCATTGTTGAAGGAAATAGAGGGATCTGGAATTTTGTTGAGGCATAACTTAACATAAGTTATGCTGAGGCCTATTAGTATAAATTCTGTCTTGGAGGGGTTAAGGCAGAGGAGATTTGAGGTCATCCAAGAGGTGATTTGGGTGACCACACAGAGAAGCTATATATGTGTACATTAAATGCGCCTCTGAATGCAGTGAACGGTTCACCCTACTAGAGGCACTTTATAAATGTTTAAATACAATACAATAAATATGTATGTGGTTGTATTAATTTTTTTACAGGTATGCTGCTATACGTCTTGTTCAGTTTACAGTTTTGCAATTTCATTTTATAGCTGCTTTATTTTATATCTGAGATTTTATTAATTTCATACATTACATGCACTCCTACTTTGACACATGTGCATGCAATGTCTATCCAAATCTATCCTTTTGCTATTTAAGGACCGTAATATAGAACTGGTCGTCACAAATACATTTCCAGACCAGGAACGAAATGTGAATTCCGGGAAGAGTAGTTAGCTGTAATTGTTTCTTTGACCTGGAGCCAATGCCGATTTAGGTCGAGGACTCACACATGCATATGTGTGGAGCGCGGTGGTGTAGTGGGTATGTTCGTTGCCTTGCGGCCGGAGGGTTGCAGGTTCGAATCCACCTCAAGTCGCCGCGTAGGGACCTTGGACAAGTCCTTCACTCACCGCTTCGGCGTGAAACTTCTAACTGTTAATTACTTGGTAAATCGTAAAAAAAATTATGAATTCACTAGAACGCTGTAAGTGCTGCTGTTAGGATTTTAAATTTATGTCTGGTTTGTCTATATGTCAATGATGTTCCTGATTGGCCTCTCACCCAAAATGTATGTATGTATGTATGTATGTATGTATGCATGTATGAGCACTTGTTACAGCGCCTCTTCGAGATTTATACTTAGAGGCGCTCCCAAATACAGTGTGGACACTGCATCAGATTTCACACCGAAGTGCATGAGCAATTGCAAGTGAAGGACTTGCTAATGGTCCCTACATGGCAGCTTGAGGTGGATTCGAACCCGTAACCTTCCAGCTCTAAGGTGCCAAACATACCCCTCCACCACCATCATCCACAAACTTAACACTCATTGTTGACGGTTTGAGTTTTAATTAAAGTTGTTGCTGGTCTTGATTGCGGCAAAGATAAAACATTATGCCGTGTCAAATTTCTGTTCCTGGCTAGCGCACGCATTCGTACTGCGGTTGCTGTTGCTACATTTCTTTCATTTCGTTCAATTAGAAGTTATACACGATATATTTGCAGGGACTTATCTGGCCACCAATGATTTACGAGCATGCAGGTGTGATTGCTTACGTAAAACCAATTCTTTATTCACCGATGATCTTTATTTGTCCGCTGCTCTAACCCGACGGACAGCCGGCTTTGTTGTCGACCCCATCTGGTCCGTGTTCCGTTATCATCATCCTGGTTACTCGCAGGAGAATTTGCGGTTTCATTGTCGTCCGCTTCCTTGTTTGATATATGCCGTTCGCTAATGTTGCTCGTCTGCCATTGAACGTCCATCGCGTCTGTATCACGTGATCCTTTGTAATGATCTTTGAATAGCTGTTGCAGCGTTTGTTTTTAACTAATGTGGCACAGCAGGTTGCCCAGAGAGGGCTGTAGAAATGGTGCTTGAGCACTGAGCACAGCTCCTCGCACTGTGCTTCATTCGTACAGAATACAGATGCTCTTTTGTTTCCAGATTGATCATTGTAATCGTAATTACTAATTTCTAGTGCGCCACTCGAAAGCCAAGTGCAGGGCACTAGCTTATTCATGAGCGCTGAAACAGTGACAGTTTACACATATGCACCAATATGTGACGTAACAGTTTACATTTATGTACCAATATGTGGCTTGCGTTTTCGTTTGTTGTGCCCGAGAGTGACCATTGCATGACATCAATTCTGGGAGTTTGATTTAAGCAATGACTCTATGTAATGGAACTCTTATATATGGCGGCATTTCAGGAAAATTTTAGCCAGGAATTTATGATGGGGGGAGAGAGGGCTTGGGGTTTTATGGCCTGGCCGGATGCCCTTCCTGAAACCAACCCAACAGTATTGCAGTAAATAAAAAGGGAATAAAGTAAGAAAGGGAATAAAGTAAGAAAAACAATTGTTAAGTACCTACTACAAACAATTGTTTTTTCTTTTTTTGTTATTTAAGTGGTTAAAAAAGGTTTTTAAAAAACTTTTTCTAAGCCAATCAGGGGTTTAACCCCCGAAACCCCTGACTACACCACTGATTCTGCTGCGTAAGATCGAGCACACCCCATCAGTCTCTTCCATTCCTCAAGTCTCACTTTATTTGTCCTTACCAGTAGTAACATTGGTTACCTGCTCCTGAACCCCTCCCAGCACCATGACCATCTAGGTTGAGATGAAAGGGGCTGTGATTATTAATTTATTATTAAACATTGATGTTTAGATTAGAAAAATTAATGTAGCCACGGTCGATGTTTGATTAAATTTAAATTCTTCAATAAACAATTGTTTGCTTTGTGTCTTTGTGATCTTATCTGATTGCCGACTTCAGCTTCTCTTTTCTTCCACTACACACACATGACAGACAACGCTCTCTTGTCCTGCTTTGGCGAAAACTCGACATTTTGCCTTCATTAGTCCTGCACTTAGAAATCAGCTCTCTCCATCAACATGTTCTTCGTATTAAGTGCTACCCGAAGTGCATCTTCCCGCTGTCTCAAAATTCCTTTCTTTCCTGTGGGTCTTTTCGCATTGGGAGTGCCTCTGAGTGGTGCGCATTGCAAGAGGCACTTTAAAAATTTATTATATATATATATGCAGTGCAATTCTTAGAACAGTGAGACAATGTGCATGATCAGGTTTTGAAATATACATTATCTATTAACTGTGAAAGGATGCTGCCATAACATAGCATGACAGAGATTTTAAGCGGTTCAGAAGATGCTTCTCCTGTGTTAAAAGCACTGCAAATTAACCTGGAGTATGCTTAATAGCCGTGTTTCATAGCTTCATCTTAAAAGCTGTGGTAGTATCCATTGGGATAGTAGCCTACTATCATCCCAACCATTCCACCACAAGCCAATAACTCTTGCACTAAAGAATTTCTGCCTTAATATAATGTCCCTTTCGTCTTTCTAAATAATTTATGCCCGTCCTGTTGCCTTGCTTGGAGTTAATTCAAGAAGCTTTTCCCACACTAGTGTTTATTTTCCAGTGATAGTCTTATAAGCTTTGATTATATCTCCACTGCTCCTCCAATGTTGTTGGTCAAGACCTATTCGACCTTTCTTCATGGCTCAAATTCTTGTAGCCCCAAATCATTTTTGTAACTCCTCTTTGCACTTTCTCCAGCTGTCCTGTTTCAGGCATGGATTCTATATCTGGATGCAGTATTCCAATTGTAGCATGAGCAGTGTTTTGTATGAGCTTCGTATTTTCTTTGTAATCGTAATCGTAATCTCCAAATTTTTCTAAAACAGGGCACCAGCTTATTCACGAGCGTCGAGCATTGTCCCTTCTTGTAGAACCTTTCGATGTTTTGGTGCACACACAAGACGTGGGGAACATGCAGGACGAGTCCGCTGCAAATTGAAAAGACAATTTGGCACGAGTTGCGATCCGCTTCCTTCCTACTTATCGGTAAATCGGAAGGAAGGAAGGCCAGAGTTATTACCCAATCCTGGACCATCCTATGACCACGGCACTGTCTTCATAATTACTTTCGAGCTTAACGACGTGATGTCTTCGCTGGCGCCTGATCCGAGATCTTGACCTGGCACCAGAACTGATCAAACAATCAGGCTGCTACAGACTTAAGTTTATGGAGCGCTGGTATATATGAGCTGGTCTCCATCGTGCAGTTTTTGTATGATGGCGCGAGCATTTCAGGTTTAACTAGCATTAGGTTGCGTTACCTTTCCATGATACAGAAGTGCTACCTGGCCATGGCGCCTGGACCGCTCTAGGTTGCATTACCTTTATTTGTTAACATGGTGTCTTTATCATGTCCATTATACAGGAGTGTTGCATATCCATAACACCAGGACTCTCAACACTAGGTTGCATTACATTGTCTATATGCTAACATGGCGTGTTTACCATTTCCATGATGCAAAAGTAGTACATATCCATGCATAGGCGTAGGGGACATTTCGGCAGTGAGGGGGCAAAACTTTGACTTTTGCCCGAAAAACTTTTATCACAATTTTTTAAAGATTTTTTATACATCCGTGCAAAATTTTCCGATTTCCTCGTCCAAAAAATCTGATGACCTTTTATTCTTTTTTTAGTCACCGGCCCAAAATTTTCCGATTTCCTCTTAGAGAAAATATAGCTGTTTTACCCCTGTACGCCCAAAAAAATCCTCCCGTGCCTGTTTGCCCGAAAAATATTAACCGAAATGTTTTTCTCACTTGTGCCTGTTTTGCCCGAAAAACACATTTCCCCGAAATTTTGGGGGCATTTGCCTCCTCTGGACCCCGCCTCCTACACCTATGTATCCATGGCACCTGGACGATTATTAGATTGTGTAGCCTTGTCAGCGTGCTAACATGTGGTGTGTTTATCGTTTCCATGTTCCAGAAGTATTACATGGCCATGGCACCTGCACCGGATCCATGCCAGCGCTTTCAGCATCAGCTCTCGGAGTCTTCCGACACCCAGCATCCGCAACAACTACAACAACCGCAGCCACCATGCGAGCTCAACAATGTCGCCTATCAACAGCAGCAGCAGCAGCCACCCCAGCCTCCCGTGCATCAGCCTGCTCAGGGAACGCTTCACCCGTACCTGGGCCAGGCCGGGCCGTCACCACCCCAGGTTCCTCTCTACTCGACAATCGGTCGGGCCCCAAGTAGCTCCCGTCTGACGGAGTGGCAGCCGACGGACGATCTTGGACGGTCCGGAGGAGGAGGAGGAGGATTGGGAGTGGGAATCGCAAGCGGAGTGGCAGCCAGTGCAGCGTCCGTTCTGTCGTCTGTGGGGTCGCAGATGTCCCAGCTGCATCAGCTGCAAAGACATCCAGTGAGTTCAGCTTCATTCATTAGTAAATTCTATCAATGTTGTTATTGTTATCTTATTTCTACTGATCTGATTGATATCCCGTCACATTGCAGATTCACCTTCAGAACATTCAACTCCACCTATTGCAGAATTTATGAATGCATAACGCATAGTTGCGTAGCATACATTACACACAATCACACATGTATCTATGTATGTGTGCTTGTATCTATGTATGTATGTATGTATGTATTCATGTATGTACATATGTAATTATGTATGTTTGTATGCATGTACGAATGTATGTATGTATTGTATGCATGTTTGTATGTATGTATTGTATGCATGTTTGTATGTATGTTTGTATGTACATCATTTGCATAGCCATGTTTTCAGGACACAGTCAACAAATGAGTCCTTCATGTGTTGTTAAGATGGTCATAAGAGAAATCTACTGGACAACGTGAAGCCAGTGTAGCATCTCTCACATAGATAGGCAATTGGAATTCAGTTGAACTATCATCTGTGTGCTGGTGACCACAACCAATAAAACCAATCCATTCATTCAGTCATCTTCATTTCGGAAATTTCTGTAGCGTTCCCTCAAGAAGCCTACACATAGGCGCTCCAAGCTAAGCCATGGATGATGTTGAAAAGGTTTTATTTTCTTTTAATACAAGGTGCTAGATCAGAATTTCATGATCGACCTTGTCAGACGCCATGCTTAACGTACGACATGGCATTAATCAATACATTAATACATTGATCAGTGGCATCATTTATATGTCTGAGATGAGTCTCAAGGAGGACTGTGCTGGTCAATCAAATCTCTGATATATTTCTGAATCTTAAAACCGGACTGAATCTCTGGCATGTGTGTAATGTACTTGCTTTTTGTCGAGTAACCTCTACGTCTTTATACTACAGTACACTACACGCCTATGTAAGGGCAAGTTTATGCTGAACCAGACTCAGGTTAGAATTTGTGAATTGAAATTGAAAATAAAGTGAACTCTAATGCCCCTTAGTTGAGAATGATGTAACGATTCATTTTAGTCCATGAATATTTATGGAAAGCAATATCTTGAAATAAAATGATTTACACAGTGGGTGTAAATGCGCCAGCTGAGGCCATATATATATATTTATGTACGTATGTAATGCGTATCTGCATGTGCAATTTGTGCATGCATCTGTTTAGGAATGTCTGTGTGTGTGTAATGTATGTGTTCATGAATGCATTGCATACACACACACATGTTACATACATGTATAATATGTAATGGAACGGGCTTCCGTTGACTATGAGACACCTCAGAAACTGTTCTCAATTTCACAAACTGTTGAAGACTTTTTTTCGCTTGATCTTGGCCGGGAGCGCCTCTCAGTAGGTATCTTGAAGGGGCGCTACCGTATATAAATTCTGATTGATATCCTGAGGGAGCGCTATATCAAATTACCAGTAAATAAATAAATAAATAAATGATATATATTTATTATATATATAGATATATATGCAGACGTACATATGCATAGAGGCAAGCATATCTGTTTGAGTGTATCCACATATGTATTAAGAGGAGCATTTGAATTCAGCCCAGCATTAGGGATAAGCTGAACTTGAAAATTTGTTTGACTGACATTTATTGGAACATTTTTGGAGATGGTGTGATGAATGTGTTTAGCAGTTCCATGGCTCTATATACAATGTACTTTATATTACTTTGAATCAATCATGGAGCAAAATTGTGATATGTTGTGATGTGTTGAATGCAAGACTTCACTCAGTGTTCAGTTTATAGAGCAATGTATTACATGACAGATGGCACTGTCATTGATGAGGAACAGACCTGTATTGCATATCCAAACTTGAAGTTATACTTAAGAGTGATGAGTTCCTTTAGTCAGTTATTTATTTTCCAAATTCAGATTCAGGTATTCAGTTATGGAATCTGATTAAAACAGGGAAGTGTGTGTTATTGAATCTGTAGGGTCAGCATGAGAAAGTCAAAGCCCCTGAATGGTTCACCCTATTAGAGGCGCTTTTTAAATGCTTTAACACAATGCGATACAATACAGTGATCTCAATACAATATCGAGGATCAGGCACACATGTTGTCATGTAACTTTTGTCGTGTTATTTCGTATGTAAGTCGCAGATAACGCTGATGATTCTGTCGCTACGAAATTGACGCACTTCCAAGTCAGTTGATGTGCTTTGCCGCTTGCAACAGCTGTGCAATTCTCAATCTGAATTTTCAGATTTTGTCTGACGATTCTAGAATGTTACGGAATCGTCGTTGCTGGTTCTAATCATTACTTTCGTAAGCGCTGCTTGCCACGAGGAGGCAGTGCTGTTGTCATGCCAACTATTTATGGTCATTTATCTCGGCTGAAACTTAATTACAGTTGCCAGCGCCTACTGCATAGCAGTGTCTGTCTGTCTATCTGTCTGTCTATCTGCCTGTATGTCTGTCTGTCTGTTTTTGTTTTGTATCTCTTTGTGGCACAGACTAGCAGACAGACAAGGAATACCTTTGTCTGGCTGTTTGTCTGGCTGTCTGTTGTGTCTGTCTGTCTATCTGCCTGTATGTCTGTCTGTCTGTCTGTCTGTCTGTCTCTGTTTTTGTTTTGTATCTCTTTGTGGCACAGACTAGCAGACAGACAAGGATTACCTTTGTCTGGCTGTCTGTCTGTCTGTCTGTTTGTCTGTTTTTATTTTGTGTCTCTTTGTGACACAGACTAGCACACAGACTAGGAATATCTTTGTCAGGCTGGCTGTCTGTCTGTCTGTCTGTCTGTCTGTTATGTCTGTCTCTGTCTTCTGTCTGTCTGTGTGTCTGTCTGTTTTTATTTTGTATCTCTTTGTGGCGCAGACTAGCAGACAGACAAGGAATACCTTTGTCTGTCTGTCTGTTGTCTGTCTGTCTCTGTCTATCTGTTTGTCTGTGTCTGGCAGTCTGTCTTTATTTTGCATCTCTTTGTGGCAGAGATCAGCAGACAGACAAGGAATACCTTTGTCTGGCTGTCTGTCTGTCTATGTCGTCTGTCTGTCTTCTGTCTGTCTGTCTGTCTGTTTTTACTCCCTGTCTGTCGTGTCTGTGTAGAGATCAACAGACAGACAAGGAATACCAACCACTCCTTCTGTGTGTTATTTTCTTTATTGCTCTTATTGTTTCTTTGCCTTTTTCTCCATTGCTGTATTTTTGCAGTTTCTACAGAGGATTAACTGTCACATTGTTACAGTCGCAGGCCAGTGCCTCTGAACTGTTGTCTTTCACTCCCTGTCGGCCATTCTCTATGTTTACCTTCTTTTCAACTATTCTTTCTGTTCTTCTTTCTGTATTTGGCCTGTTCATGGGAGAGACCTTTGCCAGTTCGCTCATCCTCCTATCTCACCTCTTAATTTCATCTTTTCCCACCTGCACTCATCTTTGTTACTTTCCACTCATGACTGAGGATTAACCGCTTAAAGCAGCGGTTCTCAACCTTTTTAGTGCGGCAACCCCTTGGCAACATTTCGAAAACTCTGACGACCCCCAACGACAAAATTGATTAAATTACCCCCTTTCACTGCATTATTGTTACCATTGTCATACATTTTCACCCTCATAATTCCAAAATTGTTTCTGGCAATTGTTTGATTTTACAATACAATACAATACAATTAGTCATTTATAACGCGCTTTAACAAAACAAGTCTTGCACAAGAGCGCGCTTCACTACAAATCTAGTTATAATACAATGAAAACAAATGAGTTTTTAGCTTTGATTTAAATTCTGCAACAGATGAGCACTGGCGAATGGAGGTTGGTAGACTGTTCCATTCTTTAGGTCCTGATGCTGAGAAGGCACGGCTTCCAAGCTTCCGGTATGTGCGAAGTGTAGCAAAATCACTTCGCGAGGACGAACGAAGTCCTCTGGACTTAGAAGCGGAACATGGCGTGACCATCGATGCCATGTAGGATGGAGAGGTTCCGTAGTGGATATGAAACATCAGGAGGGAAATTTTGAAAGCAATACGAGCACGGATAGGAAGCCAGTGTAGTTGTTTCAGAGTTGAAGTGATGTGGTCTCTGGGACCAAGACCTTTTATCAGACGAGCGGCCGTATGAAGAACTGAAGACAGGGGTTGAAGTGTTGATGATGGAAGACCAGATAGAACCGAGTTGCAGTAATCGAGGCGAGAGATGACGAGGGCTTGAGTGAGAATACGAAGGCAAGTTTCATTCAAACAACGTTTCACTTGTCGAATTCGACGAAGGTGGAAAAAGCATGCTCTGGCTACAGAAGATATATGGTGATTCATCTTTAAACTGCAGTCCAGTAGCACACCGAGATCACGGATCACATCAGATGGTGGAATAGAGCAGTTGGAGTCGAGGTCAAGAGTTTTCATTAGTTTATCATCGATTCGTCCACTTTGACGGTCAAACCAAATGAGTTCTGTCTTGGCGGCATTTAACTTCAAACGCATAGATGCACACCAAGACTGAATATCACGGAAACAGGCTGCAATCTTGACTTTGATGTTACCAATGTTCTGTCCGGATAGCTTTATGTAGAGTTGTGTGTCATCAGCATATAAGTGAATCATGAGACCATGTTGCAAGGCGATGTTGACAATGTTGGAGGTGTATAAAATAAAGAGGAGTGGGCCAAGAATGGAGCCTTGGGGGACGCCGAAAAGGACAAAAAACATTTTAGAAGAGGACCCACCAAGTTTAATACTGTATGATCGTGAGGAGAGGAAAGAGGCAATCCACTGAATAGCTGAAGCAGTCACGCCAAATTGAGTTTGTAGGAGTTTAAGGAGAATGGTGTGATCCACACAGTCGAAGGTTTCCTTGCTCTTGCGATTCTGAGAGCGACCTATTCGGTGGTTGAAGCTGAAGTTTAATAAGTTTATTCGGCTTGTGAAACTCAACAGCTGCCTTACCGCACTGCTGGAACTCCCCAAGCCAGGTCTGAGGTCTCTGCCTCAAGCATGCCTTCCTGGCGTCATCAGCTGTGTTCCTAAAAACACTGGTCATGCTTTCCTGCATAGTTATAGGATGCTTAAAATCTGAATGGCGCTTAATTTTATTTGTTGGGTTTCATCGATTCGACCAACGAAATGTCAGTAAAAATAAAACATCGTTTCCTTATTTGTAATGGTGCAAATATTCAACAATAGACCAGGGCTTTTTTAACGTGCAGTTGTACACAAAATGGGCAGTTCTAAACGGATTTGTGCAGCTGTAAAAGCACTTCTATACAGCTGAAACTAGCAAAAAAGACCATTGTCCTCCGATTGGAAGTAATTTACCATGGAGGATGGGAAAGAAAAGAAGGGATTGTGCAGTTCTAAAAAATTCCTTAAAAACAGCCCTGCAATAGACTACTCTGAAAATTGGTCAATAGTTCTTTTCTCAACACGCAATTCACCCAGCTGATTCGTTTTTAGTGGCTATACTGGTTATCAGTTTCATAAACTTCGTGTCTGTTCTTTATGAATGCGCCGAGCATGGTAACGTTCTGGGTCTGGGGATGTGCCTCTCCACTCAGTCGATTTTTTTCTACACTGCAATGGTTGCATTTAGGCTTAATATTAACTAAATTGATCATCATTTCAGTGCTGATAGTCGTGGTTTAAAACCTCAAATTGTTTCATCCAGTTGTTTTCAATTTTCATCTCAGCAACATTTCTCATAATTTTATTCTTGAAAGCCATGGTTTAAGACTTCAATAAATGTCCCCTCACAATTGTAAAATTTTTAAAATTTTCACACTGTAATGGGCGCATTTTAAGCTGTCAGCTTAATAAAATTGCTCAGCTTTTCAATTCTGATAGTCATGGTTCAAGACTTCAAAGTTTCGGAACCAGTTGTTTAAAAATTTTGGATTTGCACACTGTAGCTGTAACATTTTAAGCTGTCGTCTTAACAAAAAAATACTTGCGATTTCATTGCTCAGTGACGTTGTTTAAGATTTCAATAAAATACCCTACCCATATGTTTTTAGAAGGATGGTAGGGCCTAATAGTGGAATTACACTTGAAAAATAAAATGGCAAACTTAAATTAGGTGTCGCAATCTAAGAAATGAATCATAAAAAAGTTTAAGTACAAATTTATTTTAAGTTGATGTAGACTATTGTAGTAAATAGCGTTGAAATTACTATTAAATCTTACAAATTTCTAAAGGGTCTAGGCGACCCCTGGCAAATCACCAGGCGACCCCCGTGGGGGTCGCGACCCACAGGTTGAGAACCGCTGGCTTAAAGCTATCCTTTCCTGACTCTATACATGTGAAAGCGCATGATCATTTTCATAACTGATTACCACCGTGGCAAAAATCTCCTTAACTTGACCTTCCCGGATTTTTACCTTTCAGCAGAGTGAACAGAGCAGCCTGGCCATTGCAGCTTCATTTGATATAGCGCCCGTGAATCAGCTGATCTCCCTCATGCGACTTTCTTGTGGCACTGAGAACTTTCGAGTATTTCCATTACATTACAATAGATTACATTGATTACATTACATTCTTTATCTTGTCTTTGTATTTCTGTGTTTCTGTCTCTTATTTATGTTTCCGTGGATTCCTGAGTACACGTCCTTACTCTCTCTTTTTCCCCCTTCCAACAGTTTTGCTCTAGTTGTATCGCACACACAGTCTTCACTATCTCGTTCTCTTCGCATCTCTGCCTCTGAATCATCCACCCTGTCCATTCCTCTCCTTCATCAAAACCTTGTTTCACAATATCATCATCTTCTTCTTGGTCTCTCATGCTGCTGCTGCTGCTGCTGCTGGTCTGCCAACTTCTACATATTTCTGATTTGTGCCTCAGATCAATAGAGACGGAGGACACGCGCAGATATGTAGGCACAAAGAGGACAGAACGCTGATTAATTAGGCATCTGGGCATTTTGGCCCCTCTCCCCCTCCACCCCCGCGTTCAGTGCTTGCACCAACGATGCGGAATTAGCATTGTTGCTGAGATGTGCACATTGTGCAGAATGTGTGTTTAGCAGTTCCAAAGCAGTCTTCTGATCTTGTAAGATATTTGCGATCAGGTGCTGGAATCGTGGGGGGGGATGCAAAGGATATGAGAATCACAGGCAAATGTAAAAAGTATGCAAGAATCAAAGGTAGATGGGAAGGGTCGACAGACAGACAGGCAGACAGACAGACAGACAGACAGGCTGACAGACAGGCAGACAGACAGGCAGACAGACAGGCTGACAGACAGGCAAACAGACAGACAAGATTTTATGGTAGAAGTACATAGACATCTATGTGAAAGGTGCAAGATTTATGGACAGATATAACCCTTTACTGGCGTAGGGTATATGATTTTCCATACCATTTACTACACTGTGGTCGGTAAAGGGTTAAATGGTGCAGACTTCACAGACAGGTTGGTACAATGGATGTAAAAAAGAGACATGGTCATGTTTAAGAGAGGCAACATTCTTATAGCAGTTTCACAGTTCAGGTTTCATTAGCTTTTTTTACATGCAGTGTTATTTAAACGGTTTCCATAACAAAGTTCAGTTGACAATTTGAATGTCATTTTGTTGCACCCGTCTGTTTATAAGTGCCACAGCAAAGAAATCAAAGAAGATGGAATGAAAACATACACATACTGTGATGTAATGGTGCAGATCAAAGCAAAACTAAAGTAATTATTGTTTCATGCATTTCTTAAAGCAACAAAGGACAGTGCAGATGGCAAAGAATTCCATAGGCAGTTCCAGTGTATAGACCTAACTATACCTAAAAATATAATATATTGAGTGTCAGTGCAAGCAGATTCCGTAAACAGTTTACTTGGTGATCTCATATAATGGATGACATTGAAGTATGAACAAAGCTATTGATCAAACAGTGAAGGAAGAAACTTTTTGTGTTATCGAACTGGTACTTAAGTACTCTAATTTGTAGCGTAGTAGTTCAGTGAAAAGTCAATATTTATTCTTAGGCTGGCAAAGGCTGGTGAGGGTAGTCTACTAATCTCAATAGAAACTACAGTTTCTTTTCTTTTGAATCTCTCTCTGTCTGTCTCTGTCATTTTCACTGTCCCACTCTCTGTTTTTCTGTTTACGCTCTATCCATGTTTCTCTTTTTTCTCTCTGTCTGTCTCTGCCTGTCCGCCTGTCTCTATTTCGGTTCTTGTCTGTCTGTCTGTCTGTCTGTCTGAGCTTCATCTCCTGAAAATAGACCAGACAAAGATTTCCAAATTTGCAAGTTCTTTCGACTCGAACGTGGCCTACTTCCTTCTGTATTCCAAGGGTACCTCCCTCACGCCTCTGACATCCATTCGCATTTCACTAGGAATTCATCTGCACGTCGCCCTGTCAAAGCTCATTCTAACACTAGACGTTTTGCTGTTAAATCTTTATGGTGCCCATGTATGGAACACAATACCAGCAGATATTCGTCAATCCAGTAATTTGCAGGTCTTTAAAAAGAGACTTTGTGTTTTTCTAATTTCCTCTGCTAAATCTACCTAAAAGTGCACATGACCACATGTAGTTAAGGTTGTTTCTGTATGTGCTCTTGACAATTTAAACTTCATTGCAATCTGTCATCACCTGATTTGATTTAAGTTTTTTCATTTCGGCTATCTTGGTTATAATTTTTCTTGAGAATTTTTTACCTGGGTGACCCTCCTCAGTGGGTTGTCCATCCCTTTAGGACTCCCCTTTGCAGCCAACGCATGCATATTTTCTACTTTGGCTGTCATCTTGTGTATTCTGGTTGCAATAAAAGCGAATTGAATTGAGTCTGTCTTTCTGTCTGTCTACCTGTCTGTCTGTCTGGCTATCCTTTCCTGATCGTACTCATGTGCCACCACATGTCTGTCTGTCTGTCTGCCTGTCTGTCTGTCTGTCTGTCTGCCTGTCTGTCTGTCTGTCTGACTATCCTTTCCTGATTGTACTTATGTGCCACCACATGTCTGTCTGCCTGTCTGTCTGTCTGCCTGACTGTCTGTCTGTCTGTCTGGCTATCCTTGCCTGATTGTACTCATGTGCCACCACATGTCTGTCTGTCTGTCTGTCTGTCTGTCTGAACAGAATAGCAGCGTATCCATTTAAATAAGCTTTCACTATGTTTGCATAGCCATCACCAGGATTCTGTGTATGATAGCCAGTCATGACACAACTACATGCATGAACATTTTTATGCGTTATCTGGATAGATATTTACATGCCTCCTATCTCAAATCCTCTCAAAAATTAAACACCCTGCGTGATTGTAGTATGCAGTGATGTCGCAGAACGTTCAAAAACAGCATTTTAGCATTGAGTGCACACCCATCTTTCTCTCCACAGTTGATAGTTGCAACTACGGTATGTTAGGAAACCCGCCATGTTAAATGATCTTACTATAATTAATAATAATAATAATAATAATCTTTGTTTATTTTTCAAACCAACACAACGCAGTGCGATTACATGAGCCTATCTTAATTAACATCAACCTTAACTACTAACAGAACAGACAACCTGCAATACAATGGCGATAATAGCAGCCTAAAACACATCTATATACGGGGGCTTCGGGAATCGAACTCAGCTCTACTGATCTCCATGCCAGTGTGTTATCCAATGCGCCACCGGGCGGCCCGGCCCCCTGTTCAGTGTTGCATTGGCACTTTCCTGGCTTTGTTAAATCAAAAAAGCTTGAGACTTTCTTTCATTTCTGTCGTGACCTCACCCGATGCGGAATTCTATTTGTGGAGTATTCCGATATCGACGACGAGTGTTGCGTTTTGTGCGTAACTACTGTCTCGCGTGATAAACCGCTGGACGCTGGATTTCACGGCGCTTTCATTTTGTCAGCTTGATGCATGCAGGGAGATTAACAGACCCAGGGTTTCTTAAGGAGCAGGGGCTTTGCATCATTGGGTGTCAGAGCTCCGTGATGATTCCTGCTTGTCGGCTTTAGAGAAATCTATTTTAAGCACCGTATTACCGTACTTGATTTTGTCGTACCTCTGTTGGGCTTTCAGGAGTTTTGGCTTTTCAAAACAATGAGTTTCAGTGTCTCCAAGTTAAAAAAACGATGTCATTTTTTTACTTATGCACAGATATATGCCAGTCATCTTAATATTATTGGTGTGGCAATAACTTGCCTTTTTGTACTAGTGTAAAATTCTGCTACATTGTCAAAATTTCTAAATTTTCACTCCTCTTCTTCTTCTTCTTTTTCTTCTTCTTCTTCTTCTTCTTCTTCATTTCCCATGGGCTGACAACCCGTAGGTGTCCACTGCGCACCTGACTACTCTCTTCCATGATTCCCTGTCCTGTGCCCGGTGTGTCAGCTCCTGCGCATTCATCCCACACCACTCTTATATGTCCTGCAACCATTCTCTGCAGGGTCTTCCCCTTCTCCCCTTTCATTATTTTTAGGAAATAATTTTTAAAAATGCCATCGGTAAGGATAGGTCAGTGTCTTTGTTATTTCGCGCTCATAGACCTAATCGGATATTTATATATTTATATAATGCCACTTAAGATGAGAGGCCAGTGTTCTTCACTGGTGAAGAGAAGGTTTTCAGGTGCTTGCTGAACTGATCAAAAGATATTGAAAAAATGGTCAGCCCTAAGGGAAAAGGTCGGCGGTTGTTACACAAGGGGGGTTGTTAGCAAAGGTTTGTTTGGTTGGATGATGATTATGTTCCCATGTTTCCTTTTCCAGACCTGACTTTTGAAGATCATCTCACTGATCATGTTGTAATTGTGCAGTCATATATATATATTCCTAATATTCTTTGTAGAGAGCAGTTTAAATCATCAGTATATTTCTGATCCCTTGGTATATGCAGCATATTCCATAATAAGAAGCACTGGCAAGTGCCATGTACTGTACGTGGAAAGCTTAATGCAGTGTTAATTTCGTGAACGAGAACGAATCGAGAACGAAAAAGAATAGGCAATCGTTCACGAGAACGAAAACGAGAACTAGAAAGAAATTGTGAACTAAAACTGAATAAAAACGAAAAAGAATCATTGTGGAACGAAATAAAAACGAGAACGATAATGAAATCTTGAACGAAAACTATAGAAAATCCAAATACAAATCTGCTGAAATTTTCGAGTGCGAAGAAGTTCAACGACGCGACGCGCATGAAAAGGCGAATAAATTACTGTCACCCTACTAATTACACTCGTCTTTCTAAGCCACAAAGAAGCTATTGTTAGAAGGTTGCTCTTTCCACTTCTATTGATTTTATGACTCAGCTTGATAAGTCCTCTTTAGTTAACCCTCGGCCCTTGTAAGTTCAATCATATCTGCCTAACTCGGTCGGTCCCTCATGCACCACACTTTAATTACACCCTCGAATCGTTCCCTCCAGGCTCGGATCAATCCCTCTTGGACGAAAGGTCAGTTAATTGTACGCTTGAATGTCTCTCATTTAACATCGCTATGGTCCTACCCCACCAGCCTGTTAAAGGTATTAGAACAGATCGAGTGGGAGAGGGAGATTCTTTCCATCTGAATTAGGTTAATTTTATGGCTCATTTTCTAATTCGTCTTTACTTCACCCTTTCCTTTCCAGTCGCGTTGCTCTCCCCCATTTACCACACTTGTTCCCAAACCCGCTGAACGTCACTCACCTCTTAACCCTTTGGAGGTGAGGTGGGGTATAACACTCCCCAGAACTATTCCACGTTACGTTACGCAGCACTTAACGCTTTTAGCGAAAAACGTGGAACCAGCTTGGATTTGTTTCTCTACCTTAATGAATATGAATTACGGACACTTTGCCACAATTTAAGGAATTTTGAGCGAACGACTTTTTGGTGAATATTAAATTGAATTTGTTATTTTTCATTTACATGTTCATTTTAATGAATTTACCAATGTGCCTAAAATTGTGTATGTAGGCTACTGCATACGTTGCATTCCAATGCTTCAAATCAACTCCAAAGGGTTAATTTCATGAACGAAAACGAAACGAAAAAGATTAATCAATAGTCACGAAAACGAAAACAAGAACTAAAATGATTTTATGAATAAAAACTAAACTAAAACTAAAATGATTATCAAACGTAAAACTAAAACTGAAACTAAACTGAAATGATTAACGAAGAACTAAATAAAAACTAAAATAAAAATGATTTTCTGAACTAAATGCTTAATGCATTGAATCAAAAAGAAATTCATATATACTAGTCAAGAAATGCTGGAGCTAGATGGCTAAATGTTTATAAACTGAAATTGCTAGAACTGGCTGGTAGTCTGCTGTCATTTCATTCAGTTTAAGTGGCTCTTATTACTACTTCTGCAATTTTCTTCATTTTATTGTTATTTTAGATAATATGCAGAAGTAATTAATTTTTTGATTGGGATGAGATTAGGGAGATCTTCGTTGTCATCAATCCTCTAACTGTATTGTATCTATGAATTTATATAGCTCCTCTCACAGTGCACACCAATCAGAGGCACTCCCAGTGCATTAAATGGCAGACTAATCAGGCTGGCTTTAGGCCTTTGGAGTATTATGCAGTGTTGTGGCCATGGGTAAGTTCAGTGCTTAAAGTGTGGAAAAACAAGTGCCTGGACGCCCCTTACCTTTCCAGTCATTGCTGGCCAATAAGTGGCTGGACGGCGTTCAGATTTTAAAATAAGTGCATGGACGCCGTCCATGACCGTCCAGCCACACTTTAAGCCCTGGGTAAGGTCTTCTCATTTATTTTTGCTTGTGTCAGCCGACCGAATTAGTAGTACAATGAGCCTGGAAGTAATTGACCTTTGAAACACCTGCCAACCGTCCTGGAATTTGAGATTTTTTTCTTTGCCATCTCCATCTATATAAGGGGATAGAAGATGGCTGGCTGTTCTTATCTACATTCAGAGGAGTGTTGGGATGGATCCAGATTTGACGAGGGCTTATGACAACTGAGGCCATTGCCATCCAAAAAAATTTGTTTTAGCATAATACAACTCTATACCCTTTTAATTGCTTCGCTTGGCTCTTTTTTTATATTGTCTTGTCTTAGTCTGTGTGTCTCTCTGTCTGTCTATCTGTTTGAATGTCTGTCTGTCTGTCTGGTTGCCTGCCAGTCTCTGTATGCCTGTCTGTATCCGTCACTCTCTGTTTGTCGGTCTGTCTGTTTATCTGCCTGTCTGTATATGTCTCTCTCTCTCTGTTTGTCTGTCTCTCTTGTCTGTCTGTCCATTCTGCTCACTTACTTCCGTCATTCATTCACAACTAACCCTTTCAAATTGCTTATCGACCACGGGTTACATTCCAATCTTGGCAAACTGATGTTATGGACACTGACCTAATTCTGGCTTAGTTTCGATGTGCCAGCAGTTGATACCTTCTGGCTCGAAAGAGGTCCATTAATTTTCTCATCAAACATGCATCTTCATAATTGCGTGCCTTGAAGGGATTATATCTTTCACCTTTTAGGGATTGCTATTCTCTTATGCGATATTTTTTATTGATGACGACGAAGACGATGATGATTATGAAGAAGATGATGATGATAATGATGATGATGATGACGATGATGAGTTTTCTGCCCGAAGGCGGGTTCATTGGCTTTATGCCCCTGGGGATGAGATGATCGAGGTGATTTTGCGTTGCCTCCTTCACAGACAATTGTGGGTGAGCAAATCGTGTCCAGGGTCGTCGTGCAGTGACTTGAGGTAGATTCGAACCTGCAACCCTTCGGTCACAAGGCGCCGAACTTACTGCTACACCACCACATCCACATATTTTGTATTATGACTTGTTTATTTATTTGTGTGTAACATGTGCATGTACTGTGTATAAGTTGTTGTGCATATACATATGTTATGCATATACATATGTTATACATATGTTATGCATATACATATGTTATGCTTATACATATGTTATGCATATACATATGTTATGCGTATACAAGTTATGCATATGCATATGTTATGCATATACATACGTTATGCATATGTTATGCATATACATACGTTATGCATATACATATGTTATGCATATACATATGTTATGCATATACATATGTTATACATATGTTATGCATATACATATGTTATGCATATACATATGTTATGCATATACATATGTTATGCATATACACACGCTATGCATATGTTATGCAATAATATGCATATACATATGTTATGCATAAACAATAACATACGTTATGCATATACATATATGTTGTGCATATACATATGTTGTGCATATACATATGTTATGCATATACATATGTTATGCATATATATGCGGTAGGTATGGTTTTAAGATGTCTCCGCATTCTTCCATTAGTGCTGCGCCTCAAGACACTTTCGTCCATGTCCAGAGTGCTCGAAATAATCTGCCACTTCCCATTATAGGTTGGAAGCTCACGGAATTATACGTCCTTCTTATAAATCTACTGCAGCAGTACTTTCCTCATCTGTGTTTGCATTTCCACTGGTCCTGCTAGCATCGCCTTCATCAGCAACAATATGTAAACAGCAGCATGCCGAATGGAAGACTATGGAGTATCTTTGCTGTTTTGCTTCAGGTATATTCTTTAATAGCAGTTTTGTTGCTTTGTAAACGGCAAACTGGTTACGCAATACATATTCATTAAAAATATTTCTATAACAGAGGGAGAACAGTACTGAGTAGTGTCATTATCATTTTTCTTGTCATGATTATAGTAATTAAATAATAATAATCTTCGTAAACAGGGTCATGCCTAATGGAGGAATATGAAGTATCTTTGCTGTTTTGCTCCAAGGGATCTTAGCGGTTTTGTTGCTGCATGCGCTTCTAACTGGTCATGCAATATATATTCATTAAAAATATTTCTATAACAGAGCGGAACATTATTGAGTACTAGCTGGGGTACCCGGCGTTGCCCGGGAAATTTAGGATTCGACCCGCTCCGGCCACAACCCCACCACACAACACCCCACCACACTCCGACCTCTACCGGTACACCACCTGAGAAATTTAGGTTTCAGGAAAATTTCCACCCCCCCCCACTTCCTCCACCTCCACCCCAACCCCTCCAACCCCCACTCCACCCCCCATCCCAATGCATTCCGGTCAAACAGACACAGAATCTTCTCTTTATTTTTATAGATAGTATCATTGTCATTATTGTTGTCATAATAATAATAGTAATAAAGAATAACGATCTCTGTTTGTATTTTCAAACTGACACAACGCAGTGTGATTACAGTCAGTAATGCAATGAACGGATGATCACAAGTTATTACAGGAGGAGTCGAATTTAACTGTCTGCAACCATGCACCCATCACGTCCTACTGCTCAGTTTACCAACACCATCTGCCGAATGGAAGGTTGAGTGAACCTTTTGAGATGGTGGCTGGGAGCTACCATCCTGTGACCTTTTGCACTCTTCGTGCTGGAGTGTTGATTTTATTTATTTATTTATTTTTCTCCATTTCTATAGTGCCTCTTCAAGCTCACTACTCAGAGGCGCTCCACAGCTATTATTATGACAAGAAAAATGATACTGATACTACTCATTACTGTTCTCCCTCTGTTATAGAATTTTTGTTACTTACTTACTTAGTACTTAGTCCCTCCCGTGCAGAACTGCACATCGGGCAACGCAGCCTCTCCACTCCTCTCGGTCCATCGCCATCCGAACAGCATCCTCCACCGTCATCTCCAAGCGCTTCAGATCTTCTCGAACAGTTCCCATCCAGTTCTTTCTTGGTCTTCCTCTTCCACGCTTCCCCTTTGGAGTCCAGTTCATGAATTTTTATTAATGAATACATATTGCGTAACCAGTTTGCCGTGTACGAAGCAACAAAACTGTTTATGCTGTTGGTTGCTTTCTCATCTTCGATAAAAACCTGCGTTAGCAGCTGCTCTGCCTCCTCTCTGTCTGGCAACTGGATTTCGATTGCTGCTGATTGCCATTTTTCTCTGATGTTCAACCTTTTTGATATGACATGGTGCTCATGAATAAGCTGGTGCCTTGCACAGTTTAGCTTTAGATGGGCGCTTCAGAAATTTGGAGTTGGCGAATTCAGTTATGATTTGGTTGTACTTTCCCCTGACTGCCTTTTCTTCTATCCATTAGCTTTTCGTCTCCTTCCCTATGGCTTCCAAAGCTGCTGCTTCTATGTATGGACGATGTGGACATTTAGTTCTCGTGACAGACGACTGCCGACCCAACTGAAAAGCCTTTAGAACCCAGTCATACATTGACATTTTCTGCCAGTCCCATTCATTTTTCTTTTAGCCTTTTGCCTTGTGTTTATGATGTTTCACGTATAGTCAGGGCTGAAAGTGGTTTGAAAATATTGCTGGGTCTCTTTTGCCCAAGTGTTTATTCAAGTGCCAAAAAATTAATGCCAGGTCTGAGACCCGGACAGACCCGGCTCACTGTCAGCCCTGCGTATAGTGGCACGTTTTTTGAGCATATCCTGTTCTTGTTTCTGTGTGATTGATGGCTCATATACGACAGACACTTTTGTATACATTGGTAACAGCAAATTAACCCAGCTAGCTTTCTGCTGTGTACGCTCTTTTCCCTTTTCCGGACCAGTGCCCCTATCCCCACTCTGCAATTGTTCTGCGTGCATATATGACATTTAGTCGACTATCTTGACATCACGAGCAACCTTTGACATTCAGTGTGTCATGTTGTCAAAAAGAAAACTCTGAGTCAATTAAGTGTAATGATACTGTATGTTGCTTCGTGATCACGGTCATAAAGAAAAAAAAATTGAAGTGATATTAGAAAGATGTGGGACAGTACACGTCTTCTGACCTAAGGGTCGCAGGTTCGAATCTACCTCAAGCCATTGCGTAGCAACCTTGGATAAGTTGCTCACCCACAATTGTCTGTGAGGATGGCAAAGAGGGAAACCACCTCACTCATCTCATCCCCAGAAGCATAAAGCCAATGAACCTGCCTTCGGGCAAAGAGCTCATTATCATCCTCATCATCATCATTATAGAGATAAAAGCAGGGCACCAGGTTATTCATGAGCACTGTGTACGTCATATAACATCAGAGGGTTTAACTTGTTGTCTAGAGATTGATGTCCAGTGAAGATCCGAGTTCAGACGAAGTGTGAGCAGAATTCTTCGATTAAATGTTGTTGAATTGTTGCACAGTCTTTTAAGTGAAGCTGTTATGTAATGAGAAATTCCTTACTTCTAGTTCTGAGGTAATCACAATCTCCAAATTTCTAAAGAGCCACCTGAAAGCCAAGTGCAGGGCATCAGCTTATTTATGAGCGCTGTGTCTAGTCAGAAGGGAGTAGTCCGAAGGAGGTCGTAGTCCAGTTACCAAAAGGATCAGAGGAGGAAAGGTGGCTAAGGTTGGTGGCGTCTAGGTCGAGAATTGAAAGGTGGAAGATCGGGTGAGTCGGAGTAAGAGTTCCTAAGGCAGTGAAACTTTAGTTTTCAATCAATCAATCGCATAAATTTATATAGCACCCCTTCAAGATCTCTACTCAGAGGCGCTCCCAACCCAGGCCTGGTCAAAAAGGAAAGGTCTTGAATGGTTAGTCCGAGGAGTGATGGATGGAGGAGCCTTGGGAAGGTAATATTGGGTGGGTGACTAGTGGGGATGGAGGAGAAACGGAAAAGAGCAAAATTCCGGAGTCATTCCATAGATGCGTATTGCAGTGTTTGTGAAGGCAGACTATTTATATAAAACGTGCGAACTCTAATGCACGGGTATTTGGTTGTGTTTAGGTGCCTAATACGAAAAAGCTTAGGTGTTGGGCAAGGAATGATAATAAAGCTATTTTTTTTGCTATATGCCAAGAACAGTAGCCCTTTGTAAGGCGACACCTAGGGCTATTGATCTAGAAATTGTGATGAAGTTCTGCTGAAAGTTTGATGAGGCTGAGCGCATCTGTGCAGTTCCTGCGACGTTGCATTATTGAGCGACTAATCTCCATCGTGATTAATTATCCGTGGTTTCGGGAATCTTGTCCTTGACGTGAACTTTGGGAAAGACAGAAGTCGAAAGACTTGAGACATTCGAAATGTGGTTGTGGAGAAGAACGGCCAGGATTAGTTGGATGGATTACAGGACCAATGAGGAGATGCATTGCAACTGGTGCAAGAAGAAAGATCGCTGATTGATACAATACGGAGGAGGCAGATGGACTGGGTTCATAGGCGCAACCACCCTATGGGACCCACGGGACGCGTTCCTCCCCCCAACTTTTGAGTAGTCCCCCTAACTTTATTATTATGGTCCCCCAACTTTTAGGACGTGATTCATTTGGTCCACCACAACTTTTAGGACGTGATTGCACCTATGACTGGATTGGACACATGTTGAGGGGAGACTCGCTCAAAATTGAGGATAGTACTCGAGGGAAGAATGGAGGGAAAGAAACCACCAGGAAGACCGAGAAAGATGATGTTGGACTTGTTGATGGACCGAGAAAAGGGACGAGAATATAAAGAAATCAAGGAAAGAGCACAGAATAGACAGGAATGGTGTCGTTGGAGTCTTGAACTATTGAACTAGTTTAAGGGCAGAACATTAAAGAAGATGGAGAAGTCCTGGTTCATCTTTACTCATTCCATGGTGAGAGTGAGGTCACAGACTTCCCAGTGTCACCGCTTCTAATTGCATTTGCATATTCATATCTCTTCTACAGTCTTGGGACGTTGTCCTTCTTCAAAGGTGCTAATGTTTGGAACAGTATCCCCTCAGCTATTCGCAAGGCCGTAGCTACAGGTTTTTTGGGGGGTGTTTGATCACCCCCAAAATTAAATAACGTAAAAATGAAATAATGCAATAACTAACGCATCATGTAAGAACATACGGTGTGTAATGTATTGGCCGTCCAGATCCGCGCTATGAGAGCTCACGATGCTTCTCCATACCCCTTAATCATTTGATTCGGTTGCTTGTACTTGACACCCCTGCAAACAAAATCCTGGCTACTGCGTTGGCTCTTCGTCAATTGCAGGGTCTTCGTATCTTCAAGAAATACGTGCGTCTTAAAATATGATCAATCAAATTGCTTGAATGCTTAGGCCTACTTGTGTTACATTGGATGTGTTAGTTAAGTGTTAGTTAGGCGTTAGTTAAGCGTTAAGTTGGTAGCGGGATTCTCCATCCCTTATGAGTGTCTCCATGATAACCATAAATATGGCTCAATATTACTGTGTTCACTGCCATAATTGTTTATGTGGTTGATTCAGGAAATAAATTGAATTGAATATCTGTAAGTACTTTTCATAGTCAACATTTTGAGCACTATCGACCTTAGAAATCACTATGTACTTCAAATCATCACGAAACTTCCGCCACCCCTGCATTAGAACCATCATGAGAAGATGCATGGTTTTAAGCATGTCAGTGTCTCTTAGTATTGTTATGTGTCCATAAATGTGGCCAGACTTAAGAGGATGCAATTCCAAGAGACATCCCTAATATGAGCGTGACAGACCATTGGAAAAATCCTAAAATCCTGGTCATCGGTCAAGTATATAAAAAAGCAACAGGAGAAAGCTGCCTCCATGTCTACATAGCAAATTACTAGCAATGCCTATAGATGCAAGCTAGGATCACCATGGCTAAAACACAGCGTTTGCTTTCATTGACCCTGCACTGTAGAACCAGCTTTATCTTTCGATGCGTTCCTCATTATTAACTGGTAGCCACATGTCTCTTTTCATTGTCTCAAGACCACTTTTTTCTGTCGTGGTCTCACGCACTGGGAGCGCCTCTGATTGGTGTGCACTGTGAGAGGTGCTATATAAATTTATCAATACAATACAATATGCTGACACTATTTACTGTTTGTCTAGAGCATACACTCATGCTTGTGGGTGTGTAAATGAATGTTTGACTGTGCTACTTGTCTTGTTGGCCATGTCATCAGGAACCTGTAAAATTCACCTTGACAGGTTATTAGGAAACTGCATAATGAAATGTCACTTTCAAATAAGCAGAATCACCAGAAAAACTAGATGAACTGTTCCAGAGGATTGCTGACTCTCCTCACCACGTCGTATAGTCCTTGAATCTCTTCGTCTGCCAGAGAAAGTATAATTAGTTTTTCTGCGAGAGTGCTAAAGTCATCTGTCAAGCTCGGTGTGTGGGTGTGTGAGACTGTGAGTGTGTGTGTGTGGTTCGTGCGTGTGTGGGTGCGGGCGTGCGTGCATGTGCGCAACACGTACTCTGAAATTCGGCAGATCTGCTGATTTCACATCACAATCTCTAGCAGAATATCCAGATGATTCTTAGATGCAGTTTTTCGGACACGGCTCTGTTCATTTCGCGTGCTTTTACACATGGTTAGCCGAGCACTATTTCTTGTTTTAAGAGTGAACCTTTTGGGCATCAAATGCCTTTGCATTCAAGCTGTAACCTATTGGAGTGGAAAGACCATTCATTGTCTTTGATTAACTATACCAGAGGGGTCATCTTAGAGCAGTGGTTCTCAATCTTCTGCAGGCCACCACTTTGAGAACCACTGTCCCAGAGGGAACTAGCAAAGAGACAGACAGACAGACAGACAGACAGACAGACAGAGAGACAGAGAGAGACAGAGAGAGAGCGAGAGAGAAGAGAAGAGAGAGAGTGTGTGAGAGAGAGTGAGAGAGTGAGTGAGAAAGTGAGAGAGAGAGTGAGTGAGTGAGTGAGTGAGTGAGGGAGAGAGAGACAGACAGACAGACAGACAGACAGAGAGAGAGAGGCAGAGAGAGAGAGAGAGAGAGAGAGAGAGAGAGAGAGAGTGAGTGAGTGAGTGAGTGAGAGAGAGAGAGACAGACAGACAGACAGACAGACAGAGAGAGAGAGAGAGAGAGAGAGAGGCAGAGAGAGAGAGAGAGAGAGAGAGAGAGAGAGAGAGAGAGAGAGAGACAGACAGACAGACAGACAGACAGACAGAGAGACAGACAGAGAGACAGAGAGAGAGAGAGAGAGAGAGAGCATGCCTTCCAAATGTGTCTAATTAACGAAAGAGAGAAAGAGTTATGTGGCACTCCTACGATTGAATGGTGTGAGTTGTCTTCGTTAGTTAATGCAGTAATTGTTCCTGATCTTGTCAACTTCGTCCTAGTGCTTTGGTCTTCGAAGTCCAAGCTGAAGCTGTATTACTAGAGAAGTTGCCACGATAGATTACATTAATGGGCTTCAAATTGGCAGGTCCTGCTTGTGGTCATGTGGAATTGTCCAGAAGGACAAGGCCGAGCCCTTGTTCGCTAGGGCTTACCCCGCATGTTAGCTGCTGTGTAAGGTGCCTGTGTAACGGCATGCCTGTGTTACGGTGACATATAAATTGTCGTCATTATTTTATTTTAATTTTTTTTACCCGAGGTAGTTCTAATCCCTCAGGAAGCAAAAAATTGTCCAGAGACTGTTAGTTGGTGGGTTCTGGAACGGCTACGCTTCATCCATTTCTGGCAAGTCAAAAGTGCATATTATTATTATTATTATTATTATTATTATTATTATTATTATTATTATTATTATTATTATTATTATTATTTAGGACTACAGGTCTGGAGATTTCTGCTTGATTTTCTGCATTTTATTACCGAACAGCATCGCAAGATCTTACTAGGATATTTATTTTATTTTATTTATTTCTCACTTCACACTCCTTTAGGTTCTCTACTCAGAGGCACTTCCGACTACAGCATGGACACTGAATCAGAGTTTCATGCCGAAACAAACGAGCAATTACGTGTGAAGGACTTGCTCAAGGTCCCTACGCGGCAGCTTGAAGTGGATTCGAACCTGCAACCCTCCGACTCCAAGGTCCCAAACCCACCACTGCGCCCCACAATATTGCCTTGCAAAAACTCTGTCGTCATCGCAAAATACTTCCTTGAAACTCTGTTGCCTCTGTATAGGTAGGTATCCGTAGATCACCATTATTCATGTTCAGTAATTGAGTGATGAGTGCTTCTAAGTAAGTTAGTTAGTAAGTAAGTAAGTATTTCCTTTATTCAGCCAAGTGCTGACCATAGGTCTACCTTGGTGTACATGAAAATCTTAAGCAATCGATAATGAATCATCATTTATTGTAATAAATCAGGTTGTCAACCTATTTTTACTGATGCTCATGCAAGTGATGTTCTTCGTTTATGATAAAATTTGAACTATGTATAGATTTGTAATACATTTCTCAGTTTTTGTGGTGTGATCCACATTTGTGGTGTTGCGTATAGATTTTGGTAAATGGAGGGTCATTCAAATGTGCATGAACACCACATGATTGTTAGTGTGTGAATTGAGTGTGAATAGATTGTTAAGAAACTCTAGTAATGGTGACCATCCTGTAGGAAAATCATGACATTTAGAGAAACTGAATTTGAACATGAGGACTTTGAGTAGTGATGCAAAGGCTACTAGATGCCACAAGCCAACTAAGGTAGGACCATCTTGAAAGGAATGATTCAATTATGCATGGATAGTTATGGGCTGGGAGAGATCCTGAGAAGGTCTCTTGAAGGGGTCCTATGATTGTAGATCCACAGAATGAATGAATGAATGAGTGAAAAAATGAATGAATGAAAAAATGAATTATTATTATTATTTACATTTTTATATAGCGCACCTTCAAGGTAATCTACTCGGAAGCGCTCCCAGTCCAACAACGGCTAAATAAGGCAGTTTATAAGTGAGAAAGAAACATAGGAGAGCAACATGAATGAATGAACGAATGAAAGAATGAATGAAAGGAAAAATGAATGAATGGTTGAATGAATGAATGATTTAATGAATGAATGAATGAATGAATGAATGAATGAATGAATGAATGAATGAATGAAAGAAAAAATGAATGAATGAATGAATTAGTGAATGAATGAATGAATGAATGAATGAATGAATGAATGAATGAATGAATGAATGAATGAATGAATAGTATCTTCTCAGGGAGGCATCTTTGATTCTATGCAGTGCATTTTCTTGCATCGAACAGTCTGTGAATTTTTTATGACAGTTGTTGCTGTATGTAGTCTCTTGATAAATAGCATCTGGAGGCACAGCCACTTGCTCATTAAGTACGTGCATCTTTTGCAATCTCCCATTTGTTTCAGCAAGGCCACAGCCTCACCAGTGTGAAATGACAGCCCTACTTCTTCGTTGCAGTCTTTGACCTCTGTCACACCTGTACTTTGATTGATTTAGAAATAAAAAATACCTTTCTGTGTCTTTTTACCATAATAGCCTTTTAGCGCAATTTGACCACTGATTGGCATGTTGTATAGTTGATTCTGACCAATCAGGTTGCAGACATTTATCCATTTTGACAAAGACTCTAGTTGAACCTGGCCAATCAGATTGCAAACATTTATCCATTTGGACTAAGACTCTAGTTGAACGTGGCCAATCAGATTGCAAACATTTATCCATTTGGACTAAGACTATGATTGAACATGGCCAATCAGGTTGCAGACATAAATTTATGTATTAACTAAGACATCTTTACACGTCTTACTAGAATCCCAAAGATTACCGATTCTGTATGAACTTTGCTTAGGGAAAGAAGCTATGAATCATTTACGCTTAAAATCAATGCAGCACTGTGCAGTCCTGAGCGAGAATTTCTTAGTGAGAACCTAGAGATTCTACTAAATAAAACATAAAATGTTATGCCCTAAGCTCAGCCTTTCATGAAGTATACATTTTGCAACTATTGTTGCATTTTATATTTAAAATTCAAGCCAACATGTCTATCGCCAGTTGAATCTAGAGTGGCAGTTCTTATACAAAGAGCTCGAGAGTCTACTGATATTCTGATAAGGTTAAATGAAAAGAGGAAATGTCATGCTCTCAACTCCGTTCGGTGGCCTTATTTTCCTCAACCGCGCGCTACACGCCGATTGCTACAAGCCCTGCTTTTGTATGCCTCGTGCATACCAGCGCCTTTGTTCCTTCCCTCTGGGCGTGGGGAGGGATGATCTCCCAATATTATCGGAACGCAGGAACGAAGCGGTTTCCGGGAGTCTCCAAGCCATTCCTGCCCGGAGGATGCAGCGTTACGCTGGAAGCGGAAATTTGAAAAACGCTCGTAGCCAACTGGAATTTCTGGCGCGGATGATTTATGCTTATGCGACGGCGCTGCGTTCTTTTTAGACCGTAACCGTTATTCGTTTTCTTGTCGTCGGCATCTAATGTTGTTGACACTGGCATTGATGTCGTCCATGGAAAAGAGACCTTGTTCGACATCTACGATAAGCACCACTCCACCTAATGGACGCAATATTGACCCATTCAGACAAGGTAGCGAACCGGTACTCCGTCATTCATGACGGTTGGTTGTCGTGGCAGTGATGGTGATGTTGACTCAAGGCTGTGGTACGTCTGCTGTGGCAGTTTGCGTGCTTCCCACTTAGGCTGAGATGGGCAGACTTGTACGGCAAGATGTTGCCGTTGAAATAAATCAAATTGTTTGTGCTCGGTGGGCACTGTACACGAGTGGTTTCCCAGTGCTAGGTATAATGATGTGAAGGGTTTGGGTTAGTGCCTCTCAATGCAGCTATAGTTACTTTGTAAGGACCTGGAGTAATTTCTTATAGATGCAGAATTGCTATTATTAATTGGCATGACGTTTAGCATTTATCTGCTGATGTTTAGTAAGATCTGGCATGCAGAGTGGTCGATCATCTGCCTAAATGGGTTACTAGACATTGCAAGTATTTGCAGTGGTTCTAAGACTTAAAACCCATGCTATTATTGCTATGTTATTATTAAGTCTCTGTTGTAATTAGTCTTCAGAGATGCAATTCCAGGACTTGTCTTATCTTTCAGTTAAAATGCAAAGATGTGAGAAGCATATTACGACCTGATGAAAAATTCCCAACCATGGCTGCAGCAGCATCCTTATACCGTCTGACTAGTAAAATACTTTGATGCCTGTTTCAATGCCAGTTTCTACCCATACTGTTATTGGTTTAGTATTGATATATAATGATAATAATATCATTTATTTAAACAATCAAATTGACAGATCGCAATCAGTTACAGTGTACAATTATGCAATTGAAATAATTCATAAGGACGCAATATATGTTTAATGAGCAAAAGCAAGTCGACAAAGTACAGACCATAACCTGGTATATTGAGACAGACAAAAATTGAAATAAAATAAGAGTAAGAGGATCAATCAATTATTGGAATTGAATTGAATCGATAGGGCATGATGCATGAAATTGAAATGAAATGTATGCATGTATGTATGTATATATGTATGTATGTGTGTATGTGTGTGTGTGTGTGCGTGCGTGCGTGCGTGCGTGCGTGCGTGCGTGCGTGCGTGCGTGCGTGCGTGCGTGCATGCATGCATGCATGCATGCATGTATGTATGTATGTATGTATGTGAATGTATGTATGTATGTATGTATGTATGTATGTGAATGTATGTATGTATGTATGTATGTATGTATGTATGTACGTATATATTGACATTTAAGTGTTCTGCTTTTGCTGTGCTGCAACATTCTCTGTTGACACTGTTGTGGCATTTCCTGCCTGCGCTTCTAAGACTTCAGCCGTCAGGGTTTTTGCCGCATTACTAAGATGGCGGGCAGGCTAAACCATCATCCCAACCGAGGCAGCACCTTGCAATATTGTGTTAGCGCTAATGCTGCCATTTCGCATGCTGGAAAACTCTGATGTTGTCCACTGGCAATTTCTGCTGCTTCGTCTTACACGTTCAGCCTGAGGCGGGCTTCACTGGCCGATCACCGTTAATGATCAGACGAACAACGAGATTGCAACAACAACGACGACAACGACGCAGTGGCTAATGAAACTGTCTTGACAGTCGATCATGCTTGGAGAAAGCTATCGATGGCTAATGGTGTGTCGTCCGGTTTGGTGATGATGATGATGATGATGATGATGATGATGATGATGATGATGATGATGATGATGATGATGATGATGATGAATGATGATGATGATGATGATGATGATGATGATGATGATGATGATGATGATGATGATGATGATGATGATGATGATGATGATGATGATGATGATGATGATGGTGATGGTGATGGTGATGGTGATGGTGATGGTGATGGTGATGGTGATGGTGATGGTGATGGTGATGGTGATGGTGATGGTGATGGTGATGGTGATGGTCATGGTGATGGTGATGGTGATGGTGATGGTGATGGTGATGGTGATGGTGATGGTCATGGTGATGGTGATGGTGATGGTGATGATGATGATGATGATGATGGTCATGGTCATGGTCATGGTCATGGTGATGGTGATGGTGATGATGATGATGATGATGATGATGATGATGATGATGATGACGACGACGATGATGATGATGATGATGATGATGATGATGATGACGACGGTGACAATGATGATGAGTTTGTGATGGTGAATTGTTCACTCAGTCTGCGTATTGACTGCGCTGGTGCTGCTGCAGCAGAAAACAGAGATTGCTTGCTTGCACAACAAGAGTGGCATCTCGGCCGCGGTGGTGGTGGTGTCTGCAGAGAGGGATAATAGCTGGCAGGACTGTAGACTGCTGCGTCGTCGTCACTCGAGTAATTGACTTGGCGTGCTGCTGCGTCTTGGCTTTCGTTGATACGCTGCGTCGAGTAAAACTAGAACTCGGCTGTCGTCGTCCATCCGTAGGTGTACGAACACGATAGGTCTGTTACACTAAAACCCGATTTTTAATGTCCACATAATTCAAGGTGTGCTTTGATGACTTTCCCGTTCCTCCGTTGAACCTCCTGAGCTGTGAGCGTGTTCGTTTCGTCGGTTTGCTTTCGGTTTATTTACCCGACCAGCTTTCGGTGACGGTGTATTTATTTTGGATACGTTGTATCGGAGTTCAAGGGAACAACGTCAACAGTTCGATAAATCCGGCGTTCGAATGTTAGGCGAGATATGTGCGTTGTGGGGATGCGGTGGTGTAGCGGTGCGTTCGGTACCTTGTGACCGAAGGGTTGCAGGTTCGAATCTAACTCGAGAGACGGTGTAGCGGCCTTGGACAAGTTGATCACCCACAATTGTCTGTGGGGAACGCAATGAGAAACCACCTCACTCATCTCATTCCAGGGCATAAGACCAATGAACCTGCCTTGGGACAGAGAGCTCATCATCATCATTCACATTATGTGTCGTCGTCGTATTTGCAGTTTAACGTCACTGTGTGGTAACAAAGACCATTAGCGACGCCCTCCTCCTTTATCCAGGCTTGGGACTGACACTGGCAGAGTGCAACCAGTGGCGGAGTTACATTTCAACTCTACGCGTGTTTGTTTATCAATGAGCTGCTTAAATGATGTCGTTTACCACTGCTACCTATTTGTTGCGAACGTTTTCACGACTTATTCTGTGTTTGGTAGAGGCAGACGAGTTTTTCAATGAAATCCATCCGACTGCTGAATATTTGCTCGTATTTAAAGTTCGTTTTGAATGAATGAAACACTGAAAGTTCTGTGCTTTGTTGACCTCTGTAATTATATGTTTATTTCGTGTTTGCTTTTGTTTGTAAATGTCGAGAGAAATGTCCAGAAAAGTGTATACATACAGGAAAAAGAACCTATTATGTCATTGAAAGAGCCTTAAAGCCAACATGACTTGAGGCGCAGCTACGAGAAACCATTTCATTGACAATGATTATTGAAGTATCATAGAAAAAATGTTATTGAAAGATTCTGTGTACCAATTAATTCTACGAACTTGGCAACAGGCCAAATCAACTGAAGAAGGAAAATTATTTCTGAAAGACAGATTTATAAGAGAAAAATGAAGAATAGTCACTTGTATACATCATTCAAACTAATCGTTATCCAAGTAAAATGTGACAGCAGCACGCATCAGGACACTTCGTGTAACCCCAAACAACCTTAACCAGACATATATCAAAGGATATGTGAAAAAAGAACTGAAACGCAATTATTAGCATTAAAGATGTTAGCGGCCAATGTTTTCGTGAGATGTCGTTGAGTTTTGGATTAAAAATGAATGAATGAATAAAAAATTGGACCGGTCTTCTACAGACTCCATTTGACTGTGTTAGTTTGTTTGTGAGAATTGTTTCTGATACTTTATCATTTTTGTGTGGGACTTTTGTTCAGGAACGTTAATAGGTGAAGGGAAAGAGGAGTCTGTGAAAATGGATTTTCTGTACATGTATACCTTTTTTGTGTACTCAGACCTGAAAATTAGAATTGATGCCATTTTAAGTTACATCTATATGCAAGCTCTCAACAGGCTGTAGCTGTGCATGAAATTTGGACTGTTGGCTAAATGTCTGCGAAATGTAAAAATTATTGAATTAATTTAATTACATTAGGCCCTTTGGTGAAACAGTTATTTGTCATCATCATTTGATTTGAACCGTTTTTGGTAGTGATCTAGAATTGTGAAAGTATCTGCATCAATTCAGTTCATATGTGGGTGTATATGATCTTTATTCATTTTCAAAACTTCTGTGTTTCAACCTGTAACAATTTAAAAGGCAATGAATGATGCATGTAAAAAACCAGAATGACATATTTTGAAAAAATCCTTCTCATCACAAGGTGTTTGCTACTGAATCCTGATAAATGAGGACTTCTGCCATGAACCCCACTGACACTCTACCCAGACCTTATACTGGCAGTCATTCCTGGATCACTCCTGTATGTGAACCAGATTTTTCCAAGTACCGTAGATGCGAAGGTGCCTTGCATCAGTTGCTAAATATTTTAACTTGAATTATTATAATTTTCGTTTCTTCAACAATCCTGATGACAGACCGCAACCGATTGCAGTATACAGTTGTGCAGTTATCTTAATTGACATCAATCTTGACTATAGTAACAGAACAGACAGCCTGCAATACAACAGCACTAACAGCAGCTTAAAAGGCACGTCTATCCTACGGGGGGGGGGGGGGGCTTCCGGAATCGAACTCAACTTCTCTGATCTCCATGCCAGTGTGTTCACCAATGCGCCTCCCCTCAATTATTATTAGACCATGAGCTGTATCTATACAGCATGGTTGTTTAACTGAAGGGTCATTTTACTCCCACCTCCAGTATTACGAAGGCATCTGTATTTGTTTTCCAGATTATGTATTGTCACCACGTGTGTCGTCCGTTCCCATACCAATGGCGTGTTTCAGCCCACTCTTTACTGGACTGCAGAATATGTTAAATAATGACCACTGTGGACCTTTGGCAGCATAAATGATGAATGTTTTGCTGTATCGGTCAGGTCTTCAGGGTAGGCAAGCTGAAGCCCCAACTAACAAAATTTTGGTGCTATTCAAAGCCTTGAATTGAGTATTTACTGCGGCTACCCAGAGACTCATTTGTTACTTGGGTGCCACAATGCCACCAATGACTGTCCTGTAGTTACTATAATTTTCCAGGTAATGTTTAATGGATTCTGCCGTTTTAGCCACACACGATGCTTTGGTTTTCTGTAGCATGCTATATAGCACTCATCTTCATTGGATTTTAGAGGTTTGCTTTAATTACCAGTGTTCCAGGTTTTGCTGCTGACTTCTTCTGCCATTGTTTAGTGTGCTGATGATCTGACTCTGTGATGATGTCAAAGTCACATCTTCATGAAATGATTTTCTCTACGGTTTGTAAACATTGTAGTGATCATGAGTTGTACAATGTTACAATCATTGAAACATCGAATGATTTAACGCATGTCCAAAGGTGACCTATATATCGGAATGACGTGTTCCTTAAGGGGTTTAACCTATTGATGTCATCATTTATGACTGTTCCGGAAGCTGTACTATTGTTGAGTAATGATCGATAAAATTCGTTCTCTTTCTTTTTTGTTTGCTTTTCATTTATTGAAACCTTTGTGAGGCTATACAAGTATACATGTACATCCAACAGATACACAACAAAATACAAGTGAAAAATCAATCTGGAATTCAGGCAACAAAGGGCACAGAAGGGATGACAATTCAGTTGGATTTCTCACATGATGGTGCAGTTGATTCATTCATTTCGAAAATTTATATATAGCGCTCTTCAAGAAGCATACTCAGAGGCGCTCCAGCCATGGCTAAAAAGATAGGTCTAGAGCAACTGGTTAATGCTACTTATGTGCACAGCACTGGGACTGCCTTGAACCTATGCGCCATCATACTTAAATGCACATATCAGAGAAATTCACATGTGTCGTCAAATCTGGCTGAATGTGCTATTGGTAGTTTACTAGTTGTTGATGACAAAGATGGATTTTACATACTGTAGTACCTCAGTAACCATTCGGTTAAGGTAACTCCAAGTTTCAGACACATTGTACTAAAATCTAACGTTTTACGATGGCAGAGAGAGAAATTGTCAATCCACATTTGATACGAAATTCCTATGCTACTGACAACTGACTTTCCTTAGTTTCCAGGTTTCTGGCTGTCTTTGTGTGCCTTGCTTTCATCAAATTTTACCGACGTAGCCATTAAACGTTTTTTACAACTCAAACGTGTGTCAGGCAAGCTACAGAACCTGTGTGCACACTCCGGAATGTCGCCCAGTTGCATCACCAAATGGAGTCGTTTGCTTCCATGGTCACACTGCATATGCAGCCAGAATGTTCTACGCTGCCCATGCTATTAACTCAAGAAGCATCGATAAACTAAGAGCAGTGCATGATGGGTCTGTTGTCAGCTATATACATAATGAAATTCTTGCGATACACACATAACCGGAATTGTCTTCCATGGAAAACTATCTTTATTAAAACGGAACTGGCCAACTTCTTTGCACATTTGCGAATCATCCGTTATTATGGACACTCTTCCATAAGTAAGTACTTCATGGATTGAGTTACACTGACGGCATTGCTTATTTTGAGTTGTTCGAAAAAAGTCTCTTCCACTTCGTCTTCACTAATTCTCAACATCCCAGAGTTGAGGGGCCCGGTAGAGTAAGCTAGTGGAAACACGCTGGCCAAGAGTGCGAGAGGTAGTGAGTTCGAGCCCCTGTTGGGCGGATTTGCTTTGTAGGCTGCTATTAGCGCCATATATATTGCAGGCTGTCTGTTCAGTTAATATTGTTAAGATTTGTTTATTCTGTCTCTTCAGTTAGTATTGTTAAGATTTGTGTATTCTGTGATCTCCGTTCTTGTGAATTGTTTAGACTGCATAATTGTACACTGTAACCGGTTGCGGTCTGTCAACCGGATTGTTGAATAGAGAGAATATTATCATTATGAATAGCTTCTGTTTTGGCAAAACGTCTGTCCAGTACGATCACCATGGTCAGTGTCGTCAGTGTGGTGTTATGATACGGAGCAGCACTGATTAGGACTCAATCAGTGATCATGCATTCATCAACACACCGACTCTACAGATATCACAGATTTTTCGTCCGTTATTTTTACCCGTGCTTTATCTTCTGCTCAACTCCGCTGTCCGTCCCATCGCATCGTGTCACTTTCCTTCACTCGCTTCAACAATTCCTACCAGGCACAGCAGCAGCAGCGGTCCAGTTCTGCAGATCGCATCGCATGTGACCACGACGACAATCAATCGTCCCGCTTCTGCACTCGTCTTCTTCCTCGTCGCACTCCTTCCTGATGCACCCTGCGTCCATTGCCATAGCAACCACGGAGCGACGCCCTTAGACAAGATTAAATTAGATTGGGTCTCTCAACCACTTTGACACCGAAAGATCTGTCATTGGCGTCATAAATCTCTTCCCCTCCCACCCCCCCACCCCCCCCACCCCGGTAACAATAATGAAGTCGGGTAATTAGTGAAAGTTGCAGCGCATGGAAAAAGAGTCGATAAATATCCATGATCATTTGGAAAATTGGCGGAATATCTTATTGTGATTATTTTGTGATGCCAGAAGGAGGTGCGGTACAGCAGCAGAGATTTTGTATTGCTGGTCATTAAAGTTGATTTTCGAATTTGTTACCATTTTTGGACAAAGTTAATGTTTTTGTGAGATTTGTACTTACGGTATCTATATTATGGTGTCCCGTCAAAAGCGCGCAGGACAAAAGCGCGCCGACAAAAGCGCGCCGACAAATGCGCGCCGACAAAAGCGCGCACGGGTCAAATGCGCGCCGACATAAGCGCGCGGCGTGGACCAAAGGTTGTACTTTCACTTCGCCTAACATAAATTAAAGCAATACCTACCAATACTTCTCACCTACATGTGGTCAATATTCAAGGCCTTTCATCAAGGCAATGATTCAACCACATATTTTGATGAAAGTTGTTTGTCCACAAATAAGAAATTAAATTAACCACTGCTTTGTAATTTTAATTGCCTATTGACGAGACTTTAAAGGAAACCGAAAGATTCAAGGAGGTTCGCTACCTACTGGTTGCATATTTGCCAGATAATTACACATGGGGCGCGGTGGTGTAGTGTTGGCGTCGTTGCCCTGAAGCCGGAAGGTTCGAATCCACATCAAGTCGCCGCGTATACGGACCTTGGGCAAGTCATTCACTCACAATTGCTCAGCGCTTCGGGGTGAAACTCCGATGCAGTGTCCGCACAGCAGTCGGAAGCGCCTCTGAGTAGGAGCTTGAAGGGGCGCTATAAAAAGTGCACATACAAACAAACATGAGTGTGTCCGTGAGGTTTTTTTGGTCTGTGTATGTTAGTCTATATCTTGTTGACTGCGCGCTTATGTCGGCGCGCATTTGTCCAGCGCGCTTTTGACGGGTCGCGCTTATGTCGGCGCGCTTTTGTCGGCGCGCTTTTGTCCTGCGCGCTTTTGACGGGGTACCCTATATTATAATTCCGAAATTCCATATGTTTGTTTGTTTGTTTGTTTGTACGCTTTTTGACTCTCCCCTGCAGAATAGGCTCGGAAATGAAACAGCGTCGGTTTATAAAAATTCTTGCAATCGATTCTTACCCAAATTATAAGGTCATCGCAACTATTTTCAGGTTTTAACTCACTTTAAAACAAGAATTATTAGCGTTTTAAGACAGATTTCGTCAATGAATGATAACGCTAGCACTTTGGTGAAGAGTCTACTCCGCATGACGTCATACCCGCCCAGTAATAATTTCCGTAGCGCCCCGCAGGGACGGGTTACGTTTGGCTTTTTGGGGAAGCGAGGTGGGGTGGAGGGTTGGCGAAAACCCGAAATTTAGCAGTCAACGATGGGTACCAGAGTGGAGTAGTTGTTAAAACCCTAAATTTCACTTTAGAACTCGAGTTATTAGCGTTTTAAGACAGAAGCATTTTAAAACAGATTTCATCGCTCACGCGTTGGTAAACAGTATCGAGCTTTAGTAAAAGAGTCTACAGCCCGAATGACGTCATACAAGCCCAGTAATAATTTCCGTAGCGCCCCGCAGGGGCGGTTTACGTTTGGCTTTTTGGGGAAGCGGGGTGGGGTAGAGGGTTGGCGAAAACCCGAAATTTAGCGGTCAACGTTGGGTACCACATTGGAGTAGTGTTTGAAACCCTAAATTTCCCGGGCAACGCCGGGTTACACATCTAGTATATTATATACTTGATGTACTTACATGTTCTTGCATTTATTTATTTATTTGTTTATTTATTGTGAGCACATGATCTGTAGTGCACCTTCAAGATTAGCGACTCAGTAGTGCTTCCGGCCAAACCTCAGCTAAATAGAACAGTGTTCTTGACCTTTTTGGATGAAATTAAAATTTTCTGAGTTGTGTAATTACATATACTTACAATGTACACATGCATGAACTGGGGGACTTACAGTACTTGCACGAAGTGATTGCATCTACAATGAAATCCAGGTTATATATATTCTGCATCATGAGTCAAAATGTTGACACGATGATGATGATAGATAGCAGAATTCTGGCTGAATGCCTCCTCCCTGATTCTACGAATTGTCCATCATTTCTAGGAAGGCGGCTGCTGGCATGATGGCATGGCGACACTGGGTAACAAGGAATGATCGAGGTTGCCATGGCAACCCGGTTACTGCAACATATGGCAAGATGGAGCTGAGGTATATATTGTGATTTGGCGATTGCCTGCAGACTGAGCGGCAAGCAATGATGAGTCATGGAAGATTTTGCGTATATGCCCAGTGGCATGGAGGAATGAACTGAGATGCCATGGTCTGTATGCATGGGAAGTGAGGAGATGCGGCTGTGCAGTTAGAATCTTTGATATTTCAGTGTTATCGACATCGCATAGGAATTCTATTGATCTCTTCACTGTCGTCTTCTTGTTTCTTCCTTGTGCAATCTTATTAAAGTTGATCCTTTGCTTTCAGCCAGCAATGCACGTTCCATCGTGCAGATTAGATTATGACCACGAGTGCACGTGTGTAGAGTACCGGCTCAAGAAACCTCTTCACGGGTGGTCCCGACCGAATGTGCCACCACAAGATCCATGATAAAATGGTTTTCAAGCATTCGCAGGGCTTTAAAGTGTGCCTGGACGGCGTCCATGCACTTGTTTTAAAATCTGAATGCCGTCCAGCCACTTATTGGTGAGCACAGACTGAAAAGGTAAGGGGCGTCCAGGCACTTCTTTTGGAGAGGTAAGGGGCGTCCAGGCATTTATTTTTCCACACTTTAGGCACTGAGCATTCGCAAGATAGAAACATGGTTCAAGAACACATCCAACTGTGCATGTTCCTTCGTATGGCCTTTTTAGCCAATATGGAGATTCATGGTGTGTTCCTTATTTCATTTTAGCCAGCATTGTACGGTCCTTCTAGTGTTCTTTCAGCCAGCAGGGTGCGTTCCTTCTGGTTTTCTTTCAGCCAGCAGGGTGCGTTCTTTCTGGTTTCTTTCAGCCAGCATGGTGCGTTCCTTCTGGTTTTCTTTCAGCCAGCAGGGTGCGTTCCTTCTAGTTTTCTTTCAGCCAGCAGGGTGCGTTCCTTCTGGTTTTCTTTCAGCCAGCAGGGTGCGTTCCTTCTAGTTTTCTTTCAGCCAGCAGGGTGCGTTCCTTCTGGTTTCCTTTCAGCCAGCAGGGTGCGTTCCTTCTGGTTTCCTTTCAGCCGTGTTCCTTCTATTTCTCTTCAGTCAGCAATGCATGTTCCTTCTCATTTCCTTTCAGCCAGCAGGGTGCAGAGTTCCTGCGTGTCTTTCTCTTGTAGTCGCTGTTATGTGTATTTGCACAAGTGGAACTTATGCTCTCAACGCTTGTTGATTGAGTTGGTCAAGAGCATTCGACCAGAGATGATAATTTATGTTTGATAGCATTTCGACTCGAGCGCTCGAGGACCGGGTGTCTTAAGACGACAGCGCAGCCAGAGTTATTGAATTAGGTAATCTTGTTTGGCGACAGACGCGCGAAGAATGCGGAAAAACGTTTCTCTCTGCCCAGAGGACAACGTGGTGCGAAAGCAAAGGCAACAATTCTTTAGTGCTCGAAATGAAATACCGCAGCAATTGTTTGATGCTATGATCTTGTCATATTGTTGACCATTTACCGATCAAAGTTGAGTAAATGGTGTAGAAATACTAATACCCTCGGTCGGTAACGGATTAATGTGGGTCTCGATTCTGCCAGTTGCATCTGCTGTGCTTCACGTTATTGCATTTGCAGCATTAGTGTGTGCTTTTAGAGTGCGGCTTCAATTCTCTGACTGCTGCTAAATAACGCTGTTCTCGTCTTCCAGGATCATTGAGATGCATGGAAATGAAGCAGTTTTCTTGAGTAGCGTGAAACAATGTATCATAAGATGGCAGAACTTGAAAAAAGTGTCAGTGGTCAGCTGGTCGTGATGTTTAATCAAAGTTGGCAGCCAAGATGAGAGCAAGAATGACATTTATATTGATTAGTTGACAGTGTTCATTGTAGCAGAATTGTTCATTGTTGAACAATTGTACATTGTAGCAGAATTGTTCATCGTAGCAGAATTGTTCATTGTAGCAGAATTGTTCAATATAGCATAATTGTTCATTGTAGCAGAATTGTTCATTGTAGCATCATTGTTCACTGTAGCAGAATTGTGCATTGTAGCAGGATTGTTCATTATGGCATTATTGTTCATTGTAGCACAATTGTTCACTGTAGCAGAATTGTTCATTATAGCATTATTGTTTATTGTAGCAGAATTACTTTGTTGTAGATACTCATGAAGGTGACTTAGCATTGCGCTTATAGTGTGTCCACACCAATGTTTTTCGCCTTCTCAAACTTGTCTCTTGTTTAGGCTTCGTCGACATTATTCTGCCATTTGGATGTATCATTTGCCACCATTGCGTCTGCCCTGTTGAATGCCGTCCCTTTCTTTTTTACACGTTTCAATGTTCTTTCTGCATCTGTTGCTGTTTCTCCTCAACGAATATTTCTACTGTAGGAATATTTGCACTGGAAGCACTGCTCTGTGGCAGTGCTATATAAGTTACAGCTTACATTACATTACCGGTATATTATCGTTTACGGTGTATCTTTTTCTTTGCAGACTTTGCAGTCACAGAACTCAATGAGAAGTCAAGAATCGGTAACTTCTGTTTACTTTGCTAAGTTGCTTTGCATTTGTCGTAATGTATGAATGCTGCATGATTGTAAACTTAGAACAGCCGAAGGACTGCGGAAGTCTTGACCTAGATTTGAACTTGTTATTTGTCGAATTGTTAGATCTGTTGCGTAGGGCTTAGTGTGGACTTAAGCTTGCAAACTTTTTATTTTAGCTTTAGAGTTATTTCATCAGAAATGAGTGATTAATTCATCTATAGAAGATATTTCTCAGAGATTTTTTCTTTCTTATTGATTTCTAGAGCAGTTTATTATGGTCTGCTTGTGCATATAGACTTTTCAGGGTATCATGCAGGCCCGCATTAAGGTAGGTGCTAAGGGTGCTGCAGCACCCGGGCCCGCAGCTTTTGGGGCCCGCATTTTCGGAAATGATGAAATTTCTTAGCAAGAATACTCCAACAATAATGAAAGTTATCGTCGATGAAATTTTGGCAAAGTTCTCCCACACATCCGATTTATTAGCTCCAGCATATGAATTGGTTGAAATCGCAGGAACTTATTGTTATTGTAAATTTATCTTTGAGAACAAGGCCGGATTAAGAAATGTGGAGCCCTGTTTGGAAAATTGTTGCGGATCTTCGGCCAAAAATTTTGATGACCTTTTTTAGTCGTTTGGTTGAAATTTGCTAAAAATCTAAAAAAATTCAAAAAATTTTTCCCGCATGTGTAGGCCCCCTAAAATGTGGTGCCCCTGTTCGGCCGAACATGCTGAACATACCTTGATCCGGCCCTTTTTGGGAAGTATCAACAGTGATGGGCTATCTTAAATTAGGCAATGCGAGTCAATTATTTTGACTGGCTTCTTTAAAATAATAAAAGAAATAACGTTAGAAAACATGCTAATGTATAACTCTTAATTTCTTAAACCTATTATAGCTTATCATCTTCTTCTCTATAGTTTTCTGTCTCCGAGGCTGGCTGAAATGTCCGATGCCTCTTCCTCAAACCTTCCATAGGCCTATCCATTTGTTATTATCCAATCCAGCATAAGCTGTCGTGGTTCTCCTCTTGTTCGCTTCCCTTCATTTTTTCTTCATGAATGTTCTTCGCAGTGAATCTGCCCTCAGCCTGTATCCTACCCAATTCCTTTGTCTCGATCTCTTTTACTGTGTCGGCCTACTCTTCTCCGATAATTCCTACACCTAGATAATTGGTGCAAGAAGATCATGACGCTCTAAAGAGCGGTTTGCCAGGATATTATTGGAATCTGCAAAAGAAATATGATGCTATATTTTACTAGACCTGGAAATAGGGAGAACGAACTTATAAATAAAAATTTAAGAATTACGATAAACTGAAAAGAAAAGAGGAAACAGGAACCCAGAGAAACGGATGATAAAACATTGAGACATGAACCATGAGAGCAAGCAATATAATCATAAGAAGACTGGAGGTCTTCGAAATGTGGACGTGGGGGACAATGAAGAAAATCAACTGAAAGGATCATAATATTATAAGCATATAGGGCATATAAATATAAATAACAATTGAAGAATCTAGTCGTTTGCTCCTTCTGTCACGTATTGTAGACTTATATCTACTAGTGTAGGAAACTTTTCCTTAGAAACAATAATTATACGCGTACCAAAGGAAAAGTATCCATTGGCTGTATAGTGTATACTCATTAGTAAACACGGTATAATTACATGTGCATGACTGTGCCTCCATGGTAGACCAGTGGCGGACAGACGACTGAAAGGAGGGCCCGCAAGGTTACCGCAGCACCCGGGCCCGCACTAGCCTTAATGCGGCCCTGGTATCATGTATCAGCCCTGCAGAAAATATTGGCTCATGTGATTGTACATTTGGGACAACATTAAGACGGGATGTCATAAATTCGGCTTTTGCGTGCGGCATTGCACTTTCGACTGCTTAATTTTGAGTTGTGGCATTTGCGAAATTTTTTGCATGCCATTTGGAACGACCTATGAAAAAACTGATCTCAAATATATTTATGTATTAACTCTTTAATGGCTATAGTGTGCTAAAAGCAACTGAGAAACCGATGCAGCTTGTCAGTCAAGTGTTAAAGCTTTGATTGAGCAATCTTTAATATTATTTGTTAGGGACAGCAATAACAACATTTTCCAATAATAATATTAAAGAATTATATTTGTTCATTTAATTCAAAGTTCTGTGAAGCCACAATATGATTACATGAAATGGTAGGAACACATGACAACAAGTTAGACTAGATTCAATTTGGTAGCTGTAATATGGCAGCCTCTTCTATGTCAGTCTTTCCTATTGGATTAAATTAGCTTAAAATTGCTGAAGATTACATGGAATTTGCATGTACATAATGAGCACAAATCTCTCGTGCCATTTTCATGATAAGCATTGAATGGCTGTTGTTTTTTTAGATAAATGGGGAACGAGATTGGTGCTACGAGGAAGTGACACTCGAAAGGGTAGGCTGATTTTCTACTTCACATGTTATGTCAGACTACAGACTTTAAGTAGATGCTAACAATAAATAAGGATTTATCTCATAGTTAATGTGTTATTTATATTTCGTTTATTCAAGAAAATTTAGTTGACGTACCACAACTTATTACATGAGGAAGATAATGACAAGTGGACGAAACTATCTGTTTCTGCCGAATTCTATCCAACAAGGAGAAATAGTTTGTACCTTTTTCGTAGAGCTAATACTGCGAAAACAGACTAAATATAACAGAAACAGAAACAGATTCAGATTTTCTGTTAGCACGTACTAATAAACTCTGCGACAGTGAACACACAGGGTTCGTATCTGGTGTGAAGGCAGATGGCAGCAGACAGACGTGTCATAAAGGTCAAGGACTCGAGGTTAATTAGATGACGTTGCTAATGCTTTCTGGCCATGGCTGCCCCCTGGCGACTTCCTGATTGATCGGCCTTCTTTGCGCTGGCAGATGTAAAACTTTTGATAGCTGGGTTTATCGATTAGCTGTCAGGTTAAATTTTTATGGGCGACATTTGGACCACTGCTGAATGGGAGTCTGATGGAAAATTCTCTTGCTTCTGGGACCAGGCAATTATCGGGCTTGACTCGATGTGGCGGAGGTGAACACGTTGGTCTTCCTGGTATGGCTTTTGTGGGGTACTTACTTAGGCATTTAAAATATTTACATTACATTAAAGTTGCACTTACTTAGGCATTTAAAATATTTACTTTACATTAAAGTTGCACTTACTTAGGCATTTAAAATATTTACATTACATTAAAGTTGCACTTACTTAGGCATTTAAAATATTTACATTACATTAAAGTTGCACTTACTTAGGCATTTAAAATATTTACATTACATTAAAGTTGCACTTACTTAGGCATTTAAAATATTTGTATTACATTAAAGTTGCACTTACTTAGGCATTTAAAATATTTACATTACATTAAAGTTGCACTTAGGCATTTAAAATATTTACATTACATTAAAGTTGCATTTACTTAGGCATTTAAAATATTTACATTACATTAAAGTTGCACTTACTTAGGCATTTAAAATATTTACATTACATTAAAGTTGCACTTAGGCATTTAAAGTATTTACATTACATTAAAGTTGCACTTACTTAGGCATTTAAAATATTTACATTACATGAAAGTTGCACTTACTTAGGCATTTAAAATATTTACATTACATTAAAGTTGCACTTGCTTAGGCATTTAAAATATTTACATTACATTAAAGTTGCACTTACTTAGGCATTTAAAATATTTACATTACACTAAAGTTGCACTTACTTAGGCATTTAAAATATTTACATTACATTAAAGTTGCACTTACTTAGGCATTTTAAATATTTACATTACATTAAAGTGCATATTTTTAGATTTCTTTAGGTAAGCACCCTGGCCATCTGGACCACACATATTTTTCAGGATTTGAGTTGATATCGTGATGGTGAATCAGATAGTCTCCTTGATATGGATTTTGAGTGTGGCATTAAGCAATTTTGGAGATTTGCAATTTTATACGGCTTTTCAAACTCTAAATTATGGTAGGTTCAAAGGTAGGTTTACAATGTGAACGAAGTGGCCAGTGTTGTCATAAAATGTCAACATGGATATAGTAACTGTATAAGTACAATACTGATAGTTACAGATGATGTTACCCGACCTGTCTTGTTGGCCAGATAACTAAGATTTAACTTTTGTTCTTTAGGGTGTGACTGGTTTAGGGTTGAGTATTGCTGGTGGAACTGACAACCCGCACATCGGGGACGACTCGAGCATCTACATCACAAAGATTATAGAAGGGGGAGCTGCTGCACTCGACGGTACCCTTAGGTATGGGTGTGCTCATTAGGTATGGGTGTGCTCATTAGGTATGGGTGTGCTCATTAGGTATGTGTGTGCTCATTAGGTATGGGTGTGCTCATTAGGTATGGGTGTGCTCATTAGTTATGGGTGTGCTCAGTATTGAAAATTCTTGAATTCACGCTGCATCTATGTGCAGGTTATGTGAAAAATAAGATTGCTACTGACATTGTTCTCGTAATAAGTGCCTCTGAGTAGTTTCTTGAAGGGGCGCTATATAAATGCTCTGAATGAATGAATGAATGAATGAATAAATGAATGAATGAATGAAGGTTTTGCTGTGGTATTTGATTTCTTTGGCTAACAGTTATAAAACTTCTGTTGTGTATTTTAAATGATCTGTTTGGTTGTTCATTGGTATTTGCTATTAAAGGATTCCTGCTTATTAGGTTTTGAACATTCTTCGCGTGTGATGAACATTTATATAGCGCTACTTCATGAAGAGCTTCTCATGAAGAGACATTTGAATACGTATGTGAACACATATGAAAGGTAGTGTGCATATGATGACCACCCGTGATTCTGACCTGGCACCAGAGCAGACAGCAGCCTGGCTTGATTTGAAAAGCACTGGTGAATAAGCTGCATCTTTCTCTGACATGGCTTTTTGTAGCACTGAAAGGCTTCAAAAATTTATGTTGCATTGCATAAGAGCATTGACATTGATTTGAATGTTTAGAGTAATCGGCTTTTGCATTGATGTTATTCGGAATTTAATGTTATTGCTGTTTCATGTAATCGTATTATGAGTTCAGATTAATAGACGTTTATTATTGTTATTGTTGTTGTTCAGGGTGAATGACATAATCATTTCCGTGAATGGGATTTCAACTGTTAACGTTACTCACGGTCAGGCGGTCGATGCTCTCAAACGTGCTGGAAATGTCGTTCACTTGGTGGGTTTGGCTACAGTTTCATTTCTTATGGGAAATCCAAGTTCCTAATTGGCTGTCTTCTCAATGTAACTACTATGATCTCTAGTGTGGTTCACAGATACATGGTAAAAAATAAAGTTCAAGCTAAAAACCAGGGCGCCCTCCCAGTTTGTTAGACTTATCAATAGTATTATTGAGACAAAATTTCAGCTTCCTATTCCAACTGGAAGGCGGTGCTCAACGACTGTCTTACTTTGCATGGGCCAATAAAAAAACGTTAATTGTAGAAATAAATGTGTTGAGTATATATTCCAATACAATTGTGCTTTATTTCAAGATAGATCATACATTACTGTAACATGACAATATGTGTGACACTTAAACAATTGTTGAGCTTGAAATATAAAATTTCAGTAGGTTTTAAATATGGGGAATGTCAAAAAATGTCAAAATCATCATTAAATCCACGAATGTCTATGGTTCTCGTTTTGTGACTCCAAACACACGATGACGTCTACACTGTAGAAGGTTTTGCAAGCACAGTGTCAACAGCATATTTCTTTGTTGATTGAGTGGAGACAGCTTTCCTATTTGCCTCAACCACTTGGAGAAAATACTGCTTTCTTCGTCATCAGTGATGAGTCAGTTTAATTCCTTGAACAACTTCACACTTCTCTCAGCCATGTCGTTTACCACTCTCAATTGCTGACTTCAGCCCTACCCTGCTGATAATCATCATCGTCAGGCTATTGCACTGGTGTAAGTATAAAAAGGAATCACCAAATTTCAGGCGTGGCAGTAGTGTCAGTGTTCACTGGGTTGCAAACTCGCCCAGGCAATCCCCTCCTTCTGTATCGCAGCACTACTGTCAACATCCTTTCACTAGGATTTGCAGTCATTCCGTAAAAATCTTCACCTTATCTGAACCATATCAGGCAGATGGCAGCATAACAGTGTCAGACATTCAGCCTCATCTGAAAGGCACTAAGTATTGACAATTTTCTAGAACATTCATGGCAGCTACGTTGAGCTCCTACAAATAATAGTCACCTGAATCAAAAGTCCTATATCAATCAAAATTGACAGATCTTGTCCTGGAGTTTCAGCAGCAAGAGGATGCCTTTGAGTGAAGGAGGGCACCCAATCACACAAAAGGATGAATCTGAGTTTTTTCCCTTAGATTGAATACTTCACGTTGATTGCTAAATCGTACAATTATTTTGATGGTATGCAGTAACCTGGCCATTCAACGTGCATGGTAAATTGGGCTCTCCAGTTTCTTATTGTGGGCTGACTTCCAAGGACAACCATTGACACCTCAATGACTTCTTGGTAGTCGTCTCTGAAATTGACTTTAATTTCAGCAGTCTACTTGATAAAACTGATCGCTCTCTCATGGGAGGCTTCAGTAGCGGATACGACTTCCAGTACTCGGATGTTGTCACGTGTCACACCATTCCACATAGCTTTAAATCTCTTTAAGATTGGACTCTATTTTGGATTAGATGGACAACAACACAAGATGAAGATTTTGGCTTAAATCAACTCCATCACAATGACGACAGCAGACCAACCACAGGAACATTTTACATAACATGTTTTCCCGAAAAACGTACACTCCACTAAAACGTCGGTGTTGTGACAAAGATCAAGTCTTAGCCATTATCAGCGAGTCTCAATAACTTCAGTAGATGATGAATGACCTTGGATTTAAATTATATCCTGTCATAGAGGGACATTAGGGCATACCAAAGAGTTTAGCGACACCATCACCTGAAACTAGCACTCACAGGCGGTCAACATTTCCAGTGTACTGCAAGTGGTTAATTTGGTACAAATTCAGATCTTACAGCTTCAGCATGCTCCATCTTGGCTTCTTAAGCACTCCATATAAATGGTTTTCCGTGAAAATGGCAGGACAAAAGGATCGCACATAAGCGCTGCAGTATTTGTGACCAACAATCTCAATGCTTCATGATTCGATCACCAGAAGTGTTATTGCTATCAAAATGCACTTGTCACTTGATGGCTAAACAGCTGTCAAGTAGCTAGCACTGACTGTAATAAGTATGATAGTGCAACAGAATCTATTTCAAGTTCATCTACATGACAAGGGTTGAGGTTTTTGATCAGGCTAAAAGGCATCAAGATTTCTTGCTAATACAACTACATGGTAGTATTTCGATGTCGTTGAGCACCGCCTTCCAGTTGGACTGGTAAGCTGAAATTTGGTCTCAATAATACTATTGACAGGTCTAACAAACTGAGAGGGCGCCTTGGTGTCTAGCTTGAATTTTATTTTTTTGGACCACCCTAATGATCTCAGCAAATCTGCTTTTATGGTTAATGTTGAAGTTCATGGACTTCAACATTAACTGTAAAAGCAGATTTGTGTGGAATGGACCTATTATTATTGTTGTTGTTGTTGTTATTATTATTATTGTTATTATTATTGTTATTGTTTTTTGTTTTTGTTTTTTTATAGTTTTTAAATTTTATTTTAGTTTTTTTAATTTGCCCCGAGGTACATAATTATGATCCCTTAGGGACTTTCACCCTAATTGCTAAGATAAAAACAAATGTTATTGTTATTGTTATTATTATTGTCATTATTATTGCTGTTGTTATTATTGTTATTATTATTATTGTTATTATTATTATTCTGCTGCTCCACATTGGCTGTTCAGCGCAGTGAGTCAGTGACTGTCTTTGTGCAAGCTAAGCTCCATATCCCCATTCACGGGCAGCTATTAATGGCAATCTTCTCTAGTATCCACTGATCAAGCATCAGTTTTGTGGGTGATTCCAGGGACAGCCATAAGTTGATGAAAGTCATGGCAGGACATCATACCCACAGGCGCCATCAGTGCTGCAGCTCCCGTCTATAATCGTTGGTTGACCCTATTATCTATTCTCATCTAATGTGAACATAGGTCTTACATGCTGAGAGCGCTTCTGAATAGCTCTGCTTTGAGAAGCGCTTAAGACCTATGAAAATAGAAAGATCTTCAAGCAGCGAAGAGATGCTTAGAGGTGCTTTATAGATGCTTTATATATTTATATATAATTATATATATATATATATATAATACGTATTATGCAATTCATATATCGTATAATTTGCATCTGCATAAACTTAGTTTAGTTTCATTCATCTGAATATGAGAAAAACGTTCTTAGCAAATATTAAACTTTTGATCTGCTGCCAAGAAAGCATTGGAACAGAGTGATCAGATCACAGTTCTAATTCTATCAAAATGGTATCTTACAAATAAGAAATTCTCAAAATTCATTTTGTTTGGTAATTGACTGAAATTCTGCACCTAAAGATGAGCCGAGACTGTATGTTAAGCGGAACGGCATTAGTGTTCCTGCAGAAGATTGTAGGCAAATTATTTCGTCAGACGATGAATTCACGAATCAATACATGTATGCGTTAGACGAGACCTTGATGTCTTCAGGGTTTTAGTGCTTGCTAATGTTTCCACGAAGAAGAGGAAATAGATGAAAGAGGGCAGCGCTTTAAAAGCTGGGTATGAAATGCTAGCAACCAACTTGATTTTCTTCGCCTCAGCCTTCCTCCTTCACAGCTTTATCTTCCCACAGACTCATTCTGACTGTGTGCTATTACTGGGAAGTCAAAGCTTATAACAGCTAGGAACAATGAAATCTGTCCTGAAACGAGAATTCTGGTGGTGGGTGACCCAGCGACCTTTTATATATATAACTAGACGTAGCAATTCCTGTGTTGAGCTGCCTAGCTGCCGAATAAAGAGTTGGAAACAAGAGTATATGGGGGGAAGCGTGGACTGCGTATGCGATATAAACAAGCGCATATCGTTGATGCAAAGTCGTCGATTTCTCCTATAAACTGTATTGTATGTATATTAACCCTTACCACTCAGATTAATAATAATTGGCCAAAATTTGGCTGCGGGCACATGAGTGGTAAGGGTTAATATTATAGTTGAAATTAAAACCTTAGGCTGTATAAATATGGTTTTAAAAATTCAAATTATTTCAGCACCTTTTTCCCGCCACGTTATTTACAGTTGTCATCGTCAGTTGAGTAAATAGTTCTTGTGTCTGAATAATCTAGCGTTAACCGACTCCAACCATAACAGTCGTGAGGCTTCAGCAGAAATGACCGACCTGGAGTGAGCCCCTGATGAATGCAGGGACCGTTATGTGGGTCCCAGGTGGTGGATCTTGTGATTGGGGTTAAATACAGAAACAGTTCGGTCGATTGTTAAGCCTCTACAGCTGCCTATTGTTCTTTTCTCATACTGTTATTGATTCTGGTATTTTTCTTTTCACTTGTACTCGTTGTTTCGGTGCAAGGAACCATTTCTACCCTGATAGAAACTGAACTTGATGTCACCAATGTCTAGCAGGGATGCATGTATCATTTGAATGCATCTGAGGTTGTTTTGTGATTTTAGGTTGTAAGGAGATTGATTTCAACAATGGAAAACATCATTGAAGTGGAACTCATGAAAGGGAGCAAAGGTGATTGATTATATAAGTGGTGGTGGTGGCGGTACTGGTGGTGGTACTGGTGGTGGTGGTGGTACTGGTGGTGGTGGTACTGGTGGCGGTGGTACTGGTGGTGGTGGTGGTGGTGGTGGTGGTGGTGGTACTGGTGGTGGTACTGGTGGTACTGGTGGTGGTGTTGATGGTGGTGGTGGTGGTGGTGGTACTGGTGGTACTGGTGGTACTGGTGTTGATGGTGGTGGTGGTAATGGTGGTGGTAATGGTGGTGGTGGTGGTGGTGGTGGTGGTGGTGGTGGTGGTGGTGGTGGTGGTGGTGGTGGTGGTGGTGGTGGTGGTGGTGGTGGTGGTGGTGGTAATGGTGGGGGTGGTGGTGGTGGTACTGGTGGTGGTACTGGTGGTGGTACTGGTAGTGGTACTGGTGTTACTGGTGGTGGTGGTGGTGAGTGGTGAAGAGGTGGTTTAGGTGATCTTGAGGCTGATGGTGATGGTGACCTTGTGACATTGTCTAATACTGTGTGTGCCTTAAAATGTCGATGGAGGAAACTATTTGCTTTCCACTGATTTCTGTCGTTGTTCCTTTGCTGCCCTTTAGAATCGTGCTGATCTGACTTGTTCTCATTCATAAATGGATGCATTGACATTACTCATGGATAGCTGACGTTAAAGAGTTTTCTTCTGTATGTTGAAATAAAAACATGACTCTTCTGTGTTCTTTTTTCCGACTCTTTTAACCCACCCTTTGGTATTCTGCTGTTAGAGTACAACCCCCCATTTAATCTCTTCTCTTGTCTGTGCTTTTCCAACAGAAGGGCTGAAAGTATTGTTATTTTGGTTACAATGGCCTCTGCATAGGGATTCAGTGACCATTGATCTGTGTCTCTTGATTGATGACTCTGTGGCCCTTGATTGATGATCTGATCTATGACCATTGATTGATTATCTGTGTACATTGATTGATATTCTGTGACCATTGATTGATTATCTGTGACCATTGGCTCTGTGAATTATGATAAAGGTACCATATAAGTTATTGGATTAGATTCCTTTTGAACTTTAGCTCTCATCTTTACCACAGTTTAAACCTCTACATATGATCTTTCATACAAATTCCAATCCTTACCACAGTCTACATGTATGCTTCAACTCTTGGTCTCTGAGACTCAACCCTTCTCTTAGCCCTTCATGTCCTTAACCCATTCGCTACCGGAGGTAAAAAAATTCCTGTGATCGAGGTTATTAAACAGACAGCGCGGCACCGCTGGATATATCCGGCGCATAGGGAATACGATTTATTTCCTCCGCCGGATATATCCGGTGTCCTAGGTATCGAATGGGTTAAACCTGGCATTCGAAGCCAATTCACAGTCATTTGTGACATAGGTTGTGAAAACCACCACATCTCGGTTTCTCAACTTTTTTATTCAATCCCATGCAGGTTTCTACTTTAAGATGCTTTTTACCGAAAGTTTTTACTTTTTACTAAAGTTATACTAGCTTGAGTTTTCCATTAATTTGATATGAGAGAATCTAATAAAAGGTTTCAGTATATTCTTTGCATCAAAATCTTCAGAAACCACTAATGGATAATTCTGCAATTTTGCTTGGCAATAAAGGAATATAGTCCAAATCAAATAACGCAAACGGCATCAAAATCGGGTTACTACTTCTAAAATTATGGACGAATTCATAGCCATCTGTTGAATTGAAGAATTTTGACCCCTCTCGCCTATTTCAACTTCTTGTGCAATATCCAGGAAGCAACAAGCAATGGGTTTCAAGCCCTGGCGTCACATTTGCACTCTCCTCTGCTGCATTCCATTCACGACTGAAAACCGAACTCTTCAAGCTATCCTATCCAGATTCCAATCAGGTTCCATCACCCAACTATACCATCACCGACAACCACCGTAGCACCACGCTGTCTCCTCGGCTTGACCTCCCCGGATTTTGACCTGGCACCGGAACGAAGACGGCAGCTCTGGCTATTGCGGACTTGATTTGATATAGCGCCGGTGAATAAGCTGGTCTCCCTGACGTGGCTTTTGTGGGTGCTGAGAAATTCTCGAAGATTTACATTACATTACATTTGTTTTCTGTTTGTTCTGATGCTGTGTAGGACTTGGCTTTAGCATTGCTGGCGGCGTTGACAACCAGCATATTCCTGGCGACAGCGGCATTTTCATCACGAAGATTATTGAAGGCGGTGCTGCTTATCTAGATGGAAGATTGGCTGTTGACGACAGGCTGCTGGCGGTAGATACCGATCATTTTATTATTATTATTATTAGTCTTATTACTTCCTTACACGTTACTGTTGGCTGTCTATGTAATATTGCTTGAAGGTACAGCAGACTGTGGGAGATGCTGTTGCCTTTTGTCTCTAAGGGAGAGGGAGTGCTCTTCTGGTGCATGCGTAAAACTCATCATTCATTTTGATGACTCACAACTCATCAGAAGGTTATAGTCTGCTTAGATCGCTGTGGGTACATGCTTGAAAAATTGAAAATGAGCATCGTATCAGAAAGTCTTAACGAGATCAATAAATGGAAATTACAGAATAGACTTTTTGGTTTCGAGTGATTTCCAACCTGGGTCTTCAAGGATCATGCAGTGCAGAAATTATTTCATCGTGTAGTACGTTACTACTTTTCAGTGACATTACAATTTCAGATGACATAGTTGGCATGCTGTGTGAACAGTAGGATAGCAATCTCAAGATTTCTACAGCACTTCAAAGGGCGAAGTTGCAGATATCAGCTTATTCCCAGGTGCTTTGTCAAAAGAGAGGATGCTAAATAGTGCAGTGGTCAGCGTGCTGGCCTGTCATCCAAAAGGTTGGAGGTTCAGATCCTAGGGCAGAAATTTGGCTCTACATTTCTGCTCCACCTGCACCTAGAGTAGTCAGCTATTTTGAGTTAACCCATTCATTCATTCATTCAGAGCATTTATATAGTGCCTCTTCAAGAAACTACTCAGAGGTGCTCCCAGCCCAGCCATGACGAAAGAAAAAAGACTTGAGGAACTTGCAGAACCCCGCCGGATGAGCCACAAGTAGACAACTGACCATACATACACTGTCAATGGGAAGGTGAGATGTCAGGGGAGAGGACTGCATGCCCACTTTCATGTGCCAAGGTCAAGAAAATGGAGGTGCTAACACTTCATGCCCATGACTGCCTCTATAGCTTAAGGGAATGCACTTCAGGGCTGTTTTTAGCATGCAGTTCTACACAAAATGTGCAATGGTTCTAATTGGATGTGTGCAGTTGTAGAAGCACTTCTGCGCAGTTAGAAAAATAGTTTAAGAAGTTCATTGTCATCCGATTAGGAGTAATTTACAATGGAAGATGGGAAGGGAAAGAAGGGGTTGTGCAGCTCTAAAAATTCCTTTAAAAAGCCCTACTGCTATTCTTGATTGATTGGTTGATGGATTGATTAAATGAGTGCCAGGTCAAGATCCATATTCGTCTGATTAGTGGCATAATGAAAAATATTTTGCTAGTTTTTGAATGGCAGAATTTTTGCAGGTAAACAACATTAGTCTGGGGAATTTTTGCAGGTAAACAACATTAGTCTGGTGAATTTTTGCAGGTAAACAACATTAGTCTGGGGAATTTTTGCAGGTAAACAACATTAGTCTGGGGAATTTTTGCAGGTAAACAACATTAGTCTGGTGAATTTTTGCAGGTTAACAACATTAGTCTGGTGAACTTTTGCAGGTAAACAACATTAGTCTGGTGAATTTTTGCAGGTAAACAACATTAGTCTGGAGAACGTGACACACGACGAGGCGGCAAATTCACTCAAAAATACTCAGGACTACGTCTATCTGCTTGTTGCTAAGCCTCTGCTCGGCTCCAGATCACCACGGCAACGAGCGCCACCTTTGGGTAAGACGATGGTCTCTTGTTTATCTTCGTGTCGCCGTGGAAACTGGATTTTGGTTGCTGTGTAAAGAGTTGTAGACCTTGTCGTAATGTAGTTCGTATTCGTTAAAGTGCAGATCGGTTAAATAAATTAAGAAAATCTGTTCAAGTTTGTGTTACTCTTGATGTATTCAGTGCTTCAGTAATTCACTCACAAGCTCATTACACATTCATTGATTTATTGATTCATTCGTTCGTTTGTTTCATTCATTGCTTCATTCATTTGTTCATTGTTTCATTCATGCATTTGTTCATTGTGTCATTCATTCATTGTTTCATTCTTTCTTTCGTTCATTGTTTCATTCATTCATTTGTTCATTGTTTCAATCATTCGTTCATTCTTTCATTCATTCATTCATTCATCCTTTCATTCAGTTATTGTTATATTCCTTCATTTATTCAGTCATTGTTTCATTCATTGTTTCATTCATTCATTTATTCATTCATTGTTTCAGTTATTGATGTATTCATTCATTCATTCATTGTTTCATTCATTCATTCATTCATGTCATTCCTTCAGTCTTTTATTCAGTTATTGCTTTATTTATTGCTAGAACTGTAACTCGTTCGTTCTCCTTATTTCATTCAATATTCACTGATTTGTTGGTTGACTGCAGTAGAACTACGAGAGGCTTCTTTCGATCTTGCCCTTCAAGACAGCGACTACATGCAGCGCAGTCTCTTCATGTCACAGCAGCAGCAGCAGCAGTCATCCCAACAGCAGCAGCAGCAGCACCAGCATCAACAGCAGCAGCAGCAGCAGCAGGCTTACAATGCTGCCTGCTCCACTTATGCAGAGGTCCCTGCTGTCATCTGCCCACCACGTGTGGCAGTCGAAGAACACTTTCCAAGGTAATTTCTCAGTTGTGGTGGTGTAGTGGGTAATGGGTATGTTTGTCGTCTTGCAGCCGAAGGGTTGCAGGTTTGAATTCACCTCAAGTCGCCGCGGAGGGACAATGACAACTGAGAAATTACCTATTGTTTTGTATTATATTGTATTGTGTTTTTGTATTGTTTATGGCCATTTCTTTCAGCAAAAGCCTTTCAGAAGCACTCACTTTGTGATCAAAGGCAGGATTCGAAGCTATAGAAAGATGAGGTGAGACTGCCAGAGAGAAAGGTGGAGCAAACTGATGGTGGAAGTCATTTCAATAGAGGATCACATCGAATCACATCTTTTCGCCGTCTTAAATGAACTTCTTTCTTTTCTCTGGGTCTTTCGCACTGGGAGCGCCTCTGATTGGTGTGCACTGTGAGAGGCACTTTATAGATTTATAATTACAATACAATATGATTTTAAAGTCAAGATAAGATAGTGAGAGGCGATTGCATTGACAGTTAACCACTTACTAATGGAACAGCTATTAATTGTTTTTGCTGCTGTATGCGTGTCGTACATTGTCCAGGGAGCCGAGAAAGATCATTCTACGGAAGAGTTCGTCTGGACTTGGCTTCAACATCGTCGGTGGAGAGGATGGTGATGGAATTTTTGTCTCGTTCATTCTTTCCGGAGGACCAGCCGACCACAGCGGGGAACTCAAACGCGGAGATCAACTCCTTTCGGTATGTTAACATGTTGGAATTATATTACTTTGCTTTTGTATATATCTGAATTTTCTCATCAGATTTTGATTTTTTTTTGACAATGTTTTCTCACATTTACTTCCCATTACATTCTCTCAGTTTGATTTCCCGGTTTCCTGTTCCATTTCTTGTTTCTCTGTCGTGGACAAGTTTTCATTCCACTGTTTTCAATTTTCCTCTCCAGTTATTGTTTTGCGTGGCTAATTTTTGCTTGAGTTAGGCAATAATTTATCTGTCTTGTTTTGTTTTCCGTGTAAGTAGGATGAATCTGGGATGAGTTCTTATCGTTATGTTCACTTGTAAGCCCAGGTTAAGCGCAGTCAAGGCCGGAGAGAGGACTAAGGATGCTGGACAATAAGTTTGCATATTAGTAGACTGGAAATAACGTTATTCTGCGTGTGTTATACAGTTCTGGGTGTCTTAACGGTTACAAAGGCTTGGAACATGTGTGCAACTGTGCAACTGTGCATTGTATTAGATTATGTGAGTGGGGTTTGGTAATAAGTGATAAAAACCTTGAACATGACTCTTTCTTTGGGAGACTTGAACCACCTTTGAATTTTTATTCCTTATCTTTGGACTCATAGGACTATCTAGCTTTAGAATTGTTACCGGTAGTTGTTTCTTCTGCCATTTGATAAGATTAATTAATCCAGATGAGGCCTTTCTGACACTAGTCCCATGTGGTACCTAATTAATAGCTTGGTGATAAGAGTCTACTTGTTTTCTAATTAATCATTTTTCAGAAGCATCTGTAAGGGTGGTGTAAGCAATGAATTAGAAAAATGAAGCTGTGATCAAGTCAATAGTCGGAAGGTCAGCAACACTGAGGCAGAGAGACAGCGTAGCACAGCCAGTGCCTAAAGTGTAGAAAAAGAAGTTCCTGAACGCCCATCCCTTCTCCAGGCTCTGCTGTTCAAATAAGTGGCAGGACAGCACCGAGATTTGAAAATAAGCGCATGGACACCATCCATGACCGTCCAGCCACACTTTAAGCCCTGCATACAGCTGATTTTCCAGCTACCCTATCAATGGTGTGATACAGTGCTGAATATGTACTCCATATATGTGCTCCATGGCGTTAATGATGGCAAGCACTTAATGCAGAACGTCTTGTGTGTTTTTTAATGTTTCTAGGTAAATCACATTGACCTGCGCAACGCTACGCATGATCAGGCAGCTGCCGCTCTCAAAGGAAGCTCAGACACAGTTGAAATGATTGTACAGTACAAACCAGAAGGTATTTGCAAGATTCTCGATTACGGTATTGCTCTTCTTGACGTGAAGACCTGGGTAATCAGTGCAGCTCTCCATGTTAGCCTATCAATGTTAGGCCTAAATGTCATGAAGAACTAGACGTTAGATTGCAAAACAATGTTGAAGATTTGGTGGTCATGTTTAAATGACATGTATCATACAAGTGTAAGGTTAAAAGGAGCAAATATGGAATACAATTCCTCACTAGGAAGTCATGAAAATCTATGCCGGGTCGCAGACCCCAGCAGACCCGGCTCACTTTCAGCCCTGGATGTCAATAATTTCTATCACACAAGTTCTTAAACTGCTAATCAGTATTTGTTGGGGATATTGGGATATGGGGATATTGTCATATTTCCACCAGAAATATGACATTGCCATAAGAGCAGTTTCTACTCGTAACTGCTGAGTAATGAAATGCTAATACCGGTAACTGACCCTGAAAAGCATGCAATAGGTTGACGAATAAAAGTAACTCTGTAGAATTGATTTTGCACATACACTGGAACAGTTACAATTCCATTTTCATTTTTTTTCTTCAGATTACAACCGATTTGAAGCGAAGATTCATGAGCTTCGAGAGCGTATGCTGAGTGCCAGTGGTGGTGGACTCAAGACCATCGAGAAAAGAACAGTTTATGTCAGGTGTGTGTGTGTGTGTGATAGCATTCCACAACAGATATATATGTTGTCTGTTTAGGTATTTTGATAATTTTGCATTTGTAACAGAATCATTCCTGTTGATTTTTTGCTTTGGACTCGCCGCTGTGCTCCTATTGCTGATAATTCCTCTTAATCATTTCTAATATCCGCTGAAAACGAGCTTAACGGGGAAAAATGAACGGGTAAAGGGTTAATCATTTCTTTGGCCAGTTGAATTCAATGTTTATAGTCTATAACTTTCCTTTGCACAGTTCCTTTAATTGCTTTATGACTCTAGATACAAATGATAATGTCTTCACCTTTTACCTTTTCTCTCTTTTCCATAAACTTTCCAGTGAATTTGTATCAACAACTCCAGTACAAACTGCACATGTCAGTTTTGTGAAATTAGTCTGAACATTTCTACATTTCTATCAACTATTCACCTTATCTGATGTTACTCAATAATTTCTGTCACACAAGTTCGTAAACTGCTAATCAGTATTTGATGCTGTTTGGCTGTAGATTATTTACAGACTTTTCCGTCGCTTCAGTTTATATTGGCCAATTTCTCTTCTAGTTTTTGCCAACCCCTTCTTTTTTATTATCACTGACTATGTTCTCTTGTGAATTCCACACTGTCTTTATTTCTCCAACATCATTGCCATTCACCCAACATCATCTGCCTCAGGCTCTCTATCCATCACCACTCATAACTCAGTCTGCTCTTCAGCAATTTTTACCCCAACTTATGTGATAATCTACCTTCAAATCTCGGCCTGATTGACACCCACCGTAACAGCTTCTCTGGCAACTGGCCAAAGTGCATGAGCAATCACGAGTGAAGGACTTGTTCAGGGTCCCTACGCGGCAGCTTGAGGTGAATTCGAGCCTGCAACTTTCCGGCTTAAAGGCACCGAACATGTCATTACACCAACATGCTCCACACAACCTCTGACTCAACTTGGTTCATAAATGAGTTTATTGCTGTGTCTTGGCTTTCTAGTCACACTTTAGAAGTTTTGAGTTTGCAATCATGGTTATATGAAAATCCTGTATCAATTTCTGTATGTATTTGTTCTTACTGCAGAGCCCTTTTTGACTATGACCCAACGAAGGACAGTGGGCTTCCAGGACGAGGATTAAGCTTCAAGTACGGCGACATCCTGCACGTCACAAACGCCAGCGACGACGAATGGTGGCAGGCGCGCTCTCTGATGGTAGACAGCAACGCAGATGGATTTGGCATTATACCTAGCAAAAGGAGGTATGTGTGATTTTGTCGTACTATCTTAAAATGATGTGAATGTGTAATTTCTTATGTAGGAACGTATTGCCTTGACGCCATTTAGTTTTTCAATGGATTGTTGTCAGGTGAGAGCCACTGCATGTTTGAATGGTCACCGTGCAATTTTGCACCACGATCTTCACACCATCTTCGTTCTGCTGACCGACTTTATCTACTTGTACCTCGGTCACGAACCTCCTTAACTCAGCATCAAGCTTTTGCTATTGTTGGTACCTCAATGTAGAATGACCCTCTCCTGCAATTTGTAGCAGAAATTCACATCTCTTCACTGCTTAAAGACCTTACTTACTTTTTCATGGGCCTGTCACACTGGGCGCGTTTCTGAATAGTTCTGCCGTGAGAAGCACTTTACAAATGTTCATATTAGATTAGATTTAGAATAGATTAACGTTCCCGTGTATGAACCATGCGATCACAAGATCTAAATAACCCACACACTTCCTTACACAAAGATGCATGAGATGTTGCCTGCACTAACCAGTGTGGCTTATGGGACCATCAAGGTACTTCCACCAGCCAGTTGGTATGTTGTCTCAACCAATCTGTTCTCTCCATGGTTCTGACGGTTCTGCTTTGACATGTAGCAAGCATTCATGAGCATCGATTTCCAGAATTTTATGTTCCGACAAGTATGCAAAAAGCTAGAGATAATTCCAGTTGCACTATAAATGACCTGTTGCAAGCTAAACCAACTACTTTTGTGGCACTTTTCACTATTTAAACCCAGACAACAAGGGAATTAATTTTGAGAAAGAAAGAATTTTATGTAAAAGCTCCCAAGTTTCTCAGCACCACAAAAAAACAAGTTGGGTGGACCATCCAATTCAGCAGTGCTATATCAAATCAGAGGTGTCAACAGGAAAAATTTAGGGACTCGTTTCCATTTTGGGGGATTTTCAATGGACTGGTAGTCATAAACAAAGAATATTATATACAGAACTAGTTTTTTGAAAATTGGAAATTACTTATTTGGAGTTTGAACCGTTAAACCCTTCCCCTAAATATGCAAACCGAACCCCTAAATATGCAAATCCTTCCCTTAAATATGCAAACCCTACTCCTAAATATGCAAAACACCTCCTCTAAATATGCAAAACCCTACCATAAATATGCCCATTGCAGGAATCAGGTCATTTGGTTGGTTTTGGTACTGGACAAGAGAACGGAGGGTGAAGTCAGGGCAGTGATGTAGATGCGGGTACCGCCGGGTAGTACTTTAATGTTTAAATTGAAATTATAACATTGAAGATAACTATGGGGACATAGAAATAGTTAAAGCAGTTGTTTCTTCGGCGGTGAAAACCGTTGGTCATGGTGTAGAGGCAGAGCCAAGGACTTGAAATAGTTGGGTATTCGCTTGAATAAACATGCAGCATTAGAGACAGCTAGCATGGAAGTGCTGAAGCTAGCATGGAAGTGCTGAAGCTAGCATGTAAGTGCTGAAGCTAGCATGGAAGTGCTGAAGTTGACAGGTAAAAGAACAATAACATGGAATAAACTGAATGATGATGGTGATGATGACAGTTTTAATGCAATTGTTATTCAAAATCTTGAATTTTAATTTTGTGAAGTTTGTCAATTTTTCAAAGGGTTGAAAGAAAGGAAAGGGCACGCCTTAAAAACGTCAAGTTTCAGGGAAAGGGACCAGATAATCGTCAGGTGATTATTGTTCTTCATATTATTATTGCTGTTATTGTTACTTACTTTTTGTGTCTTATTCGTATTATTACTGTTACTATTATTGTCACTCTTGTAAATATATATTTCACCGCTGACAAATATATTTAGCTAATAATTGCTTGGAGAAGACATTCATTATGGAATTTTTATATATAGTCCCCTTCAAGGCAGTCTTCTCAGGAGCGTTGATTTCAGTACTTTTGTATGCCGTTTTGTTGTAACAAGCATGAAACTTCGATGCAGTGTCTGCGCTTTAATCGGGAACGCCTCTGAGTAGATAGCTTGAAGGAGCGCTATAACAAGTGCACATACAAACAAACATAATTTTGTTTAATGATGTTGAACAGATTGTTTACTAATTTGTCCTGTGTGCAGGAATAGTTTTCTAAATTTTTTTAGACCTCAACGGCAGAAAGGAAGAAACGAAATTCCTTTAGCAAGAAGTTACCATTCATCAAGAGCAAAGAAAGAAGTGGCAGTGAAGATGCGCTCAGTGGCGATGAACGTATGTCACCTCTGACCTTCTATTGATGTACCTTAATAATAATAATATAATAACAATAATAACAATGATAATAAGAACTGGACTTTGTCTTAGACCTGGGACGAAGGCTGACCGGCGCAAAAAAATGATAATAATGGCAATTATAATAATAATGCAGTTGCCTACCAGGGCACCTTGTCTGGATTGCCGGCCGCCATAAGAAAACTGAAATTCATTTGTGGAAAATTCATCGAAAATTATTATTATTATTACTATAACATTGATAATAATAATAATTATAATAATGATAATAAAACTCAGAAAATTTCAAATTTTTAATATTCATGGCAATGATAATTATAATAAAAATAATAATAATTCAGACCATTTCTAAGGCACTTTATAACACAGACATTCCACGACGCTTTCACACAAAACGCTTTTGAAGATAGTCCGTGCTGAACAGACAACTTTGAGTGTGCGAAGGGAATTACAAGAGGAAAACTGTTCCAGCACTTGAGACCAGCAGTTGAAAAGCATTGGCTCTGAAATTCGTCTTTGATCTATGCACGTGCTGTAGGCCAACTATCTCACACGATCTTAGGTGTGAAATCCAGCTCTTGGTGACAGCATGTATCCAAGCTGTAAGTCCTTGAGATAATCCGGTGCCACTCCATGTAGTGACTTAAAGCAGCGTGGACTCCCTGTTTGCAAACCAGTCTGTTTATGGGCCACTCCAGATTTCGAACTCTATTTGTTTTCTTATGTAGAGTAAATTTACTGTTTTTGTGTTTATGTAACTTTCGAACCTTTTGTCTGGTGAATCTTCAGCCATGTTTCTATGTGTTTGTCTTTATTTTTTCCTACTGCTTTATTATTCTGGCTCTGAAAAAGTTAATTCTGGCTTTTCATTAATATACCTTATACAAAATTTCAATCAGTACTTTATTTTTGGTGAATGGTTCAAACTGCAATTATAATTAACATTTGCAATTCAGAAGAAAGCATCCAATAAATCTGCATAAATAATAATAATGATGATAATAGTAATTATAACAATATAATAATAACACTGACAATTTTGTAATTAATTCCTTTATTGATTCTTTTATTTACCATACTTCCATCATTTACCAACATTTCTTACATCCTATAATTGTTTTGGTCCAAGCAATCATGCAGTCTTATAGATTAACAATTAAACAATAACAACCTTTGTTTTAACAATCTTATGGATTAACAGTAATATTATGACTAATAGACTATGCATCGAATTCTGTACTTAGTCACTTGGTCAAAGTGTAGTAAGCAGTAGAGAGGACATGGTAAAATAATAGTAGTTGATTTAGGTCTAAATGTTTGTGTCAAATCACTCTAAATATATTTATTAATTTAATAAAATGCTTAAGCCTTACTTTTGGTTACTTTACTTAAACATGTCAATTAAATAATAAGGATTATTATTGTTACTCATTTTGTGAACTTGGATGATTCTGTCATAAACGACTGTCTTTGCTATAGTAGGCCTACCTGAAAACCGCTACTTGGGTGACCCTACTCAGTAGGATCTTGATCCCTTTTGGTCCTCCCGCTGTACCTGATATTGTAGTATTGTCTAATGTCTATTGACAATGTCTAGTTCATACTTTATTGACTGTTACTAATGATTGCCATAAAAAAAACTTCTATTGATTGATTGATTGAGTTATTTAGTCTATGTGTAATGTGTCAATTCATTCAGTCAATAAAAAGATATAAAAAAATGAAACCAAATAAATCAAATAAATTCTTTTATTGTGTAATGTAAATTATACTTGCAAAGATAATTATGATTCTGTCGTTATTTCACCAGTTTAGATTGTTGCCAAAATTCGCTCAAAAATCTAATAAACTGCACAGCCTTTACGCTGAATTTTGCAGAAACATTGCCAATTCATTGAGCAAAAAACTACCTAGAAATCAGGTTAAATGATCTGCGACGCGTCATTCTTTTTATGTAGCTCACATTAAAACGAACAATTAGAACCTGAATTTGCGAGATTACATTGATTTTTGAGGACTGCTTCACGAAATAAACTCAGCGTTGCTGATCAGATGAGGTCGTTTCGTTGTATGACTTTTCAGTTACATGATTTGAACTGCGTGAGATAAATTGCCTTCAGTCTGCCACTGTTGGGTCTTCATTCATCAATGTGAACATGCCAACAAAGCCAGCATCACAGCCGCCGCTGACAAGGGACTGCTAGCCATCCGTCATCAGACAAAAGACGAGAAAGTTTTCCCTCCTTGATGACTGAGTCTCTTGACACCAATCCTTCAAAATGCCCCTGATTCCAGGATAATTCCACTGCATTAGGACAGTCTAATTAATATTCATTAGTTAGATGACAGTGGTAGTGCTTGATTCATAGCATGTGCTACACGGAATTATGGTTGTTCGTGTATACCATGATGATGTGAAGAACATTCTATGCACGAATGATTTTCCATGGGATCCATCCGCTTAAGCCTTCAAAAACCCGTTCTATGAGACAGCCAACTCTGTAAGCTTCTCTGTACATGTGCTGCATATTGGATAAAAAATTCAGCATTTGTATTAGTCCAATCCAATCGCTCCTCAATGACATCTGAAATTGAGCATGGAGAACTTCTGGTTTTATCGTTTTTAAACATTAATGCAGGTCGAATTGCCCGTTTCGGAAGGAACTACTTAAATGATTACGCCAAGGAAAGTAGCTGTGAATTGTGATTGGTCAGCCTGCAGATCGTAGAAAGTATCTGAAAGTAGAGTTGTTTGTGATTGTATTGGCAATATTCGAAGTTTCGTTGGTTCTGTCAGCGTTTATCATTTTTATCTTTTCGCAGCTTCTACTGATTCACCTACAAAAGGTAACTGGTCACCATTACCCGCATTTTCATAACTGAAAAGCAATCTATAGTGATTCTAGTATTGGTTAAAATTTACAAACGCTCAGTGCTTTTACGCCCTAGTGGTCTGCTGAATTGGGGATGGCAAGGGGCAGAGGCTAGCAAGGTTTGACACAACAAGTTTTTTTCCAAGTAAATGTTTATTTAAACTAGTTTTTGCTTTTTCTTTGATTATCAACATTATAGCATTTAATTACAATTTGAATATTTGTGCTTTTCCCTTTTCGACATTTTGCCTAATTTCTTTTAGTTTCCTCTGATTAATTGTGAATAGTTATACTTCTTTAGCATGAGTGATAATGTAATCTATGCAATGGAATATAATAACCTAGAAATTTGGGGTGTATGAGACAGGGGTTCATTTTGAAGCTGTGGGTACCTGGCTTTCAATATATAGCTACCACTCATTACTTATTGATGGTGTACCCATCCCCCAAACTAACAAAGTAAACTTTCTTGGCGTAGTTGTCGATCAGAAACTAACCTGGATGGAACACATTTCCGAAATATCTATTAAATTGGCCAAAAATATAGGTATTTTATCTCGTATCTCATATAAGTTGCCAACCAACATATTAACTAGCTTATATTACTCATTAGTCTACCCCTATTTAGCATATTGTAACTTTGTCTGGGCCTCGAACTATACTTCAAGTCTTACACGTGTGATTATTTTGCAAAAAAAGGGCCATTAGACTAATTACTAAATCTCCTTACAAGTGTCATACTGCCCAACTTTTTCTTCTCAACGGTATTTTAAAACTAGATCAAATAAGAAAATTTCAAACTGGTGATATTCGTGGTGCGCATAATCACCTCTTTAAAAAACGTTTGTGTGCCCACTTACTCACTCTAAATGTATAACTATTCCTTGTATTCTGTTTGTTTATCTAAAATATCCTTATACTAGACAGTACTGATATGTATTATTTCATCTTGAATTCAGATGACTCCCGCTGCTTATGTTACCAACTTCTATTTAATATACTGGTACATAGGTGACTCTGCTAGCGGGACTTTGGCCCCTTGAGGTCCTCTCTTTGTAGCCCAATTTAGCACTGATCTGAAATTGTATCATGTTATGTTTTTTCTTGGGAGCAATAAAAAACCTATGTTTTGTTATGTTATCGCTCTTTATAAGTTTGCATGGCACACCCAAATTTACCATGCGTTTTCTTACAACTTCTGAAAGTTCTGTCATAGTGTTATATTGCACAAAGCCACAAGCAATTATTGTTTGTTGCATCATTTATTAATGTCGTAGGCCTTTGTATATGGTTCATTGAAAATCAAAATTGGTCAGAAAAAAGGAGAATCTGGTTATGGAGGATAAGAAATTGCAATAATTTAATCTGAAGGACATAAAAAAACTTACCTAACTTGAAATTGTAATTTAATGTTATCAGACAATTTTTTAACTTCTTCTTCACCCAGTGTCAGTTCATTCAAGCAAGAGTAATGAATGTTTCTTCTATTATATATATATATATATGTATATATATACATGTATATGCTCTTTGCACATAAAGCTCTTAATTACTTGCAGTAATGTAATTCCATGATTGCATCATGATGTCTATAGAGATCCTCCTTGCAGCACGAATTGCCAATTTCAGAGTCAACTGGATGATGACCCATTGGTGGATTCTGTGTGTTTGTGTTTCTGTGTGTGTGTGCCCATGCATGCTTGCGTATGTGTATTGTAAGTGCGTGTGTGTGTGTGCGTGCGTGTTAGTGGGCATGTTTTTGCATGTGTTTATGCTTTCATATTCGCGCGTTATTATGTTTGTTCATGTGTGTAGAACTGTAGATGCGTGATTGTTGGTATGTGTGCATGGAGGTGTGTGTTTGTATGTGTGTGCTAGCAGCTGAAAGGTTTCTTCTTAACAAACATGACCATCATTTATACCACTGAGATGTGCTTTAGAGAAATAGACCTACCTACTGTATAATATATATCCTTGTATTATTTTTGAATTTGTGCAGGTACTGATGAGCCTATCATGTCCTATGAACCAGTCATCCAACAAGAATGTAAGAAGCATATCTAAACTCATCAAATTAAATAATTAAAATAATTGTAGACATATTATAATTTTATTTGTCCACTTATGTGTGTGCATGAGGCAATATGTTTAGGGTTTACTTCGATTTGCTCAAAAGGACATTGATACAAAGATATTTTTGTAGATGTATTGTGCCGATTGTATTTAAATTGTAATTATGGCATTGATGGATAATTATGATATCGTGGTAGAATTAGGCAAACCAGTTGTCATTGTCATCTTTTGCTTTCATCATTTTAATCATTGTCATTATCATTACGCTTTGAAAATTTGGCATAATTTGTTGCTTCATTTTTTCCATTAGGGATATCACTAGCAGAACTTGGATGCAAATAATTAATTTATCCTATTTTATACTAACCATATCTATTTATCTGCAGTGTTTCATGTCTCTACAAGTGCTCTATTCTGCATTGTGGTCAGGCTGAATTTCTAGTCTCCCAGCTTTGCAGAAAGTTTTTTGTCGATTCCGTTAGTGTTCATTCGTAATTTTGCGTATATTACTTATGCAAAAAGTTATTTTCATACTCTCCCCATTGTACCTCGTACATTTTGTGGACCCTTTCCATGCGTACTACAACTAAGCTGCTCTACACCTTTACAAAAGTTAATAAGCGAAAGTCATATAGATAAGGCATTTATTTAACCATATGATCTACTATTCACAACACAGAATAGCTGCACATGGCTTTTGTATAATGTGACTAATTAGTCACATTATGCAATGTATAATTGGATGATTAGTCACATTATACAATGTATAATTGGATGACTATAGTATAATACATCGTAATTGGAGATTTATTTTGTGTATGAACACATTTTGATGAGATCCCTTTGCGTCCCCATACAAAATCGCCTAAATTCGATCACCCTCCTTACGTATGTGACATATGGATGGGCCTTAACTGGTGCTCTAGCGTGTTATGAAACTAGATTAGGTTCATTTAGAACATTTCTCCATGTAGATGCATAATACTGATATTTTTATTTTATCAGCCAAATTTAATTATTTGGCCAGCAGGGTCAAATGATATCCAGTGATTTTTCTGTGTGAATCAAATTGTCTGCTTCTGTTTACAGATAGGGCTAACGCTGTTTATGCTATTTTTAGTGAAATATACTCGACCTGTTGTAATCCTTGGACCGCTGAAGGATCGAATTAACGATGATCTCATTTCCGAATTTCCAGACAAGTTTGGCAGCTGTGTGCCTCGTAAGTGTTGACCAAAGGGTGAAAGTTTTTTCTCCAAAAAATTGTATGTACTAGGAAAATGTAGTTTCATTTTGATGAAATTTTTACATATTCTCAGACATTTTTAGCTTCAATGATGTTGAGCATGTGGCCAATTTGAAACTACCATATAAAACAGGTAAAGGAGAAATTTTAAAACTTAAAACGGGTATCAGCCCCAATGGTAAGGGTTCAGTAGTATTGAAATTTAAAATGACATTGTAGTTTTAATATACATGTGCTGCTTTTACACATGTCATTAGGATTTCTGCTACCATTAGCTCTCATTCGTGTTTCGGATGTTCAGTTAGTTAATTAAGAACAATTTAGATGACACTGACTGAGGCTGTTGGTAAGCATGCAATTTTGTCCTTGAAAATGTTGTGGTTTACAGTTTGACTAAAAGCAAATATGAAAATATTTCAATATGAAAATAATTATTTTTGTACTGCGTGATTTATATGGAAGACTCAAAGACTGAAAGTTTGTCATGCCTTCAACTTGGTTATCACGTTGACATTGTCTGTGTCTCTGCAGATACCACTAGGCCGAAAAGACCGTACGAGGTGGATGGCCGTGACTACCACTTTGTCTTATCACGCAGCCAGATGGAGCAGGACATACAGAACCACCTGTTCATTGAAGCGGGACAGTACAACGACAATCTCTATGGCACCAGCATTCAGTCGGTCAAGGAAGTGGCTGACAAGGTCAGTGCTAAGCTGTGGCACAGCTATTTAACACTGTATGCAACATGTTTAGCGGTTGCGCTGATGGAGCATGTTATATGTGTTCGGTGTGCCTTGGCTCGTAGCCAGGCATTTGAATCCCATTCCAGTGCCAGTCCTGGATAAAGGAGGAGGGCATCGCTAATGGTCTTTGTTACCACACAGTGACGTTAAACTGCAAATACCACCACCTACCGTTCCCTACCATGGGGCATTTACTGTGATAGGTCCCTCCACATGGAATGGCCTCTCCTCCCTCTTCTACGGGCTAAGCTCATTTCTGAGCTCTTCCCCGCATCCTCTCGCTCTCTCAGGGCGTTTCTTTTTCCATGGGACTTCTGTGCTTAAGGCGCTCATGAATAGTCTATCAGGGCTGTTTTTAAGGAATTTTTAGAACTGCACAACTCCTTCTTTTCCTCCCATTTTCCATGGTAAATTATTTCCAATCGGAGGACAATGACCATTTTTTGCTAGTTTTAACTGTACAGAAGTGCTTCTACAACTGCACAAATCCATTTTGAACTGCACATTTTGTGTACAAGTGCACATTAAAAAAGCCTTGTAGTCTATGATGCCGCAAGAGGCGTTCTGTAAATTTTTAGAAACGATATACTTTGCTTTTTATCTCAAAAAACTGCTTCAGCAATTTAGCTTGGTTGGGATTCTTTGTTGCTGCCCCAAGGGAATGAATGGCTTCTCTTCCAATTCCCATTCTTTGCCTTCACTTACATTTTGTTACCGTATTTTATATTCTTATATTGCTGTGCTTTATCTAAGTTGTAGAGGTGATTAAGGGACAGCTGGCCAAACTGTATAAATAAAAAATTAATCAGAAAAATTTAGAAGGTTTTCAGGATTCTTTAGTAAGGACTTTTGTAAGAAAGGTTCATCAACCTAATTAGCTCCCGCTGAACTTGTTTACTCTTGCCTTTGACTCTATGCAACATTTACTAGCTGTCTTAAATGCACTTCTTTCAATCTGTTAGTCATCATAGGTAGAGTGCTTTGTGAGGTTCTTTGAAATCTGCATTATTAAGTGTACTCATATCATTAATTGTTACCGTAGCACCAAGATGTCTGCTTGACTTGACCTTCCCGGACTCTGACCTGGCACTGGATTATACAAGGCAGCATGACTTTTGCAGACATGTATAAGATCGTCTCCTGTCTTGGCTTGTTTGTGATGGTGAGAAATTTAGAAGATTTCTTAATATATTTATGCAAATTTTGTAGGTGAGTTTGCCGTAGAATGAAGATTGAGCTAATGAGCTCTGATTGTTGTTTCTTTAGGGGAAGCACTGCATTCTGGATGTGAGTGGACATGCTATCAAACGGTTGCAGGCAGCCGGACTCTTTCCAATCGCAATCTTCATCAAGCCAAGATCTCCTGAAACCATCATGTTAGCAGCATGATATATCTGAACTCATATAATTTAGCGTTAGACTAACTCTGTTGCTCGGTTTTTAGCAAAAGGTTTGGAATAATGGAGGGCAGCAACAAAGAGGAAGGCCGCATCGAGAGTGGATGGATGACATTGTAGAGTGGCGTGGAGCAATGCTACTCAGAACAGACTTGCTTGGAGAGACAATGCGAAAAAGGCACTAGACGCCTACGGGCATTGAACCCATGGCTGTTGATGATAATAAAAAAGCTCTTAAGTGCTGTAATATGCCAAGCAAATTTCTATTCAGGGTAATGACCTCTGTTGTCATAGACCCTGGTCAAATCGGATCCATCCATCCATGATGATGATAACGACAATGATGATGCTTTGTATGATTACTGTATTGTTTTTGCTCCACCAAGTGATCATATTATGTGCAATGGTTCATCCTTAGGAGCTTGATCCTAGAGTACGGTATATGATGGCTGCAATAAGTGATGAAATATATTAAAGAAAGCTTACAAACTCTAATAAAAGACTGTGAGTGTGCATCTATATGTTTTATTTGAAGGGAATGGAACAAGCGAATAACCGAGGACCAAGCGCGAAAGACTTTTGAGCGTGCGATGAAGCTTGAGGAGGAATTCGGAGAGTACTTTACAGGTAAGTTTTTGCTTGAAAATGTCTACGACAGTTCAGTGGCGTAGACAAGGAGGTGGGGTTTCGGGGTTAAAACCCCCCATTGGCCTAGGGAAAAAGTTTTTTAAAGGTTATTTATCCAATTAAATAAGAAAAATTTTAACAAAACAATTGCTTGTAGTAACAAAATTTTGTTTTTCTTACTTTATTCCCTTTGTTACTTTATTCCCTTTTTATTTACTGTAATACTGTTGGGCTGATGTCAGAAAGGGCATCCAGCCAGGCCATAAAACTCCCCAAACCCCCACCCCCATTATAAATTCCTGGCTACGTCACTTCGACAGTTGTGTCTTCATAAGCTACCATTGTGTATATGGTCATTTATATAGAGCCTCACAGTAACGTCACGAAAGCGCTTAACGTATAGCTACCCGACAGTTCTAGACGACAAGTGCAACTTAATGTGATAATGTTTCGTGCAATACACGCTGTGCAGTATTCGAATTGTTATTATGTGATCATTATGATCATTTGTTTATCGTAACTGACCAATGACCATATCTTTCTCTGCCATTAGTTTTATTTTCCTTATCATCATCGCCATAATTATTACAAAAGTTTTCATAGAGAAATTGATGGTATTTACAGATATTAGACCATGTGACATTGAATTAAGAATGAATGGTATTGGTGAATTCATTTGATTCATTCATTATGGAGATTTATATAGCGCCCCGTCAAGGTTACTAGACAGGAGCGCTCCCGGCCCACCCTTGGCTGAAAAGGACGGTCTTAAGGCTGCGATAAAACACATCTGAGCAAACCTTAGGCGTGAGGCATATAGACAGTGGAAGTCCATACCCTACCATGGGGTCAATTGCAAATAAGGCACTGTGCTTGAGTTCGTGCTCAGAGAGTGGAGGAGCGATGCCCAGAGTATAGTGCAAAATTTTACTTTTTGATGAATATTGTAGTTAAACAGAATATAGTTGTTTTCGTTCGTTTGTGCAAGGTGATTTGTTGGAAAACTACTGCAGGTGCTTGAGTCTACGTAGCATTAAGTTTTTTCTTTGCTGTCCATTTCAGCGATTGTTTCGGGCGACACAGCAAACGAGGTCTATGCAAAGGTCAAGGATGTCATCCGCGACCAGTCTAGACCAGTCATCTGGGTTCCATCTCGGGAATCATTATGACAGCCTTCGACTACTACCACTACTACAACTACTACTACTACTAACTTTCCTTCTTTCAGGAGAAAGTCATCATTGGCTGTTTACCTCATAGGCCGTGCTCTTTGACCTTTGATATGTGTGCTGTGATGATGATGTTCTTGTAATGACTCCCTTAATGTTCTGCATTCATCACACCTCACGTGGACGGACATCCATGCCAGACACCAACGGGATGGGGAGCCAGTGGACAGACCACGGATTAGCATGGAAAGGGTCATCGGTTGATGTGTATGCTCCATGTTTCCATAAGTGTCACATTGTTCAAGTTTTGTGTTCTAGTCAGAGTTGGCTGTGGGTTGGTTTGACGTACAAGTTGACGCTTGAGTTGGGTCAACATGTGGGTCGGGTTGACGTATGGCATGGGTTGACGTATGAGTTGCGTAAACATATGGGTTGGGTTGACTTGTGGGTTGAGTTGACATATGGGTTGAGTTGACATACGAGTTGGATTGACTTATGGGTTGGGTTGACGTATGAGTTAGATTGATGTATGTGTTGGGTTGGGGTGTAGGTTGGGTTGATGTATGGATTGATTGGGCATGCTCAGGTTCTGAAAGCTTTGTGTTTCAAACTAGATGTAGTCTTTTAACAGCTTGTTTGTTGTTCGCGTATTTATGACATCTGTAAATTTTCTGGGTAGTCTGAAGTTTAGATTCCTTCATTTGACGATGATGAGCTGAATTTGCTTCCCAGTTACTTTTAGCACATGGCTCGTCATTAAAGCATTTGAAATTATTACTTTTAGCACATGGCTCGCATTTGAAATTATGTTTGTAGATTTGCAATGCAGTCTTGTTTCTGACTTATTGTTGACTTATTTTGTATTTTTGCATCGTTATCATAATCCAGTGTCTTTTGACACTTTCTCCCTCTAACTGGTAAAGTCGGTTGTTTGAGTCAAAATCTTGAAGATGTGCTAAAGGTATTGCAGTGAATTTGTACCATACAGGTCTTTTGTTATAGTAGATAAACGCTTTCAGCCATGACTATCAAAAGCCATTTTATGATTACACTTTTCCTTGATCATTATTGTTTCTTGTACTGTAGGCCTATGTGCTGTGGATCAAAACTCTTTTAGGTGAAATCTAAATCTTTTGTAGCTGCTTTTTAGTTGCGATGGATTTTTCTTTATATTTGCACTTAACATATCTGCAGCTGGGTTGGCTACTGCAGTGTGGACTCAACAGTGCGCTGGAATGATCAGTTCTGGAATGTGATAGATTTAAAAGTCCATGGCCAACTCTGATTCTGTTGATCTGCTGGTTTGCATGTCAACATTGTGTTGTGCATTGATTGTAGTTGTTGAAAGGTCTTTAGTCAGTGTTATTTTTTGTTTGTTTTTTGTCTTGTGGACGCTCTTTTCAGTGGTGAGCGGATACCTTGAATTATTATGTTTTGAATAGTATAAATTGTGCATGAGAACACTCAATATCTTGCGATTGCCTTTTGAACATCCTATGAATATCGTGAATACTCAAAGATCTCTTGATCATGCTGTGAATGTTATAAAATATGATTAGTTGTCTTATATCATGTTGCGATTATCTCGAATATCCTGTCGACACGTGTAACTTCGTGTGATTATTCTGGAAAAAGCATGAACATTAGTTCAATGTTCTAAACTCGTAAGATTCTAGAAATGATAAACTGTACATACGTTAGATATCTTATTACACCTGGAAGTAGTTGTAATTGTAATGTGAGATGTGTACATATTATTGCAGCCCTCGATATAATTTTATTAATCACCTTGGAATTTTTCTGGAGATTCTTTTTGAGACCTGAAGTTGAAATGCCCGAAACCTCTCATGTCATGACACCTGAGTTATGATCTTAAGGCATTCGAGATTTACATTAACTAGTCCAAGTGTCCTGTAAAAATGCTGAATGTTGTTGCCATGTTAAGTGCTGTAAGTTCTGTATGTTTATGACCTTGAAGCATTGCCGTAACTGTTCGACATCTTGAAATTTCTGGGCAGCTCGAATATCTGATGAGCGAGCTTGCATATTTTAATCGTAAATCATCACTTTCAAACTCTACGGTGCCACTCGAAGCCAAATGCAGGGCACCAGCTTATTCACGAGCGCTTTGAAGATACAGAGTGTGAATAAGCATTATCATCCTGTGGTTGTTAAATATCGTGGTTCTTTTGACTACAATGCATGCTTTCAGCTGTACTTTGAGTGCTTCTCTAAAGATCCCACTCACTCTGTGCTTCAGTCTTGGATGGAGTATCATATCATATAAATTAAGTATCGCAAGCTAATCCCCCGGCCATGGCAAGAACGTTGCAGAATGGGAAGCATTCAGATCACAGCTTATGACCAATCTTTTTAACATTTCGTACAATTTGTTTATTTTTAACTTGAACACTGCAAAATTTCGTCTGTATCAGCTGTGTAAATTATCATAATCGTAATCTCCAAATTTCTAGAGTGTCACTCGAAAGCCAAGCGCTTGGCAGCAGCTTATTCATGGGTGCTATTATTATTATTATTATTATTATTATTATTATTATTATTATTATTAATCAATTACTGTGAACCTATTCCAATACAAGAGCTATAGATGGTTTGAACCACAGTGCCAGAGGTGAAAGGAGAATGTACTAGCGAGCTGCCACCCTGACACTTCAAAGCACCCACTCTCCAATCTCGAACCCTGCAGCAGCAGGTATTTTCAGCATGCAGTTCTACACAAAGTGAGCAGTGGTTCTAAATGGATCTGTGCATTTGTAGAAGCACTTCTGTGCAGTTAAGAATAGTAAGAACGGTTACTGTCATCCGATTTGGATTGTGCTGTTTAAAAGAAACTCCTTTAAAAGTCCTGCTCTGCGGTGCTGCATTGTGAAGAATTATGCTCACACACTTTTCTCTCTTGCCGTGTAATTTCTTTCTTTGAATGAAATGTACAGCTTAGGAAATTCCCAGTTTCGCGTCAGATTTTTGCGACTTGAGACGAGGCAAATGCATCGTCAAACATCTCGGTCACTTGTCTCCCACTTGTACATGTATGTGTGATTGTGTGTGTGTTGTTATTGTATATTTGGACATTTGCACTGAATCTAGTAAGAATTTATGTGAAACATGATTATCTCATAGATGTTCGGTTTGAATTCTTACATGACGCAGTTGAGATTTTGGACATTAAGTTGAGCAACAGAAGCGTTGATGTTTGTCTTTGAGAGTCATGCAGTTCATGCAACTTAATCTGATTAGTGTCTCCATCATCAGACATACTTCTTCTGAAAGTGATACAATACTCAATTGTTTTCAGTATTCTGGGACTGATGATGATGATGATGATGATTTTGATCTTTGGTTCATTGAAGAGTCGTTCAATTGACAATCAAACGTCACATTGTTCTGCCAAACAAAGACTTTTGTTGTTTGTGCTAACGCACTTGTCTTACTGCTTCTTTTCTATTTTGTAAAGTTTTGTTAATTTTAATTCTTAAAATCAACCTAATTCATGAAACAGTATTGATAAGTTATTTTTGTTTTTGTTTGTTTGTATGCGCACTTGTTATCGCGCCCCTTCATAATCTCTACTCAGAGGCGCTCCCGACTACAGAGCGGACGCTGCATTGGAGTTTCACGCCGAAGCGCTGAGCAATTGCGAGTGAAGGACTTGCTCAAGGTCCCTACGGGGTGACTTGAGGCGGCTTCGAACCTGCAAGGCAACGAAAATACCCACTGCACCACCACGCCCCACAAAGTTATATTATAATGTTATTATAATGTTAATCTGTTCGAAGACTTTGCCAACCACAGTTTGTGTCTTTGTTTGGATAATCAACCGACAGTTATATTATATAGATGAATAGACAGTTCAATGGGCAAAAAGTTAGATGAAGAACATGGCGGAAAAACAGACAGGCAGATCAGCAGGCAACTACCGTAGATGAACAGACAGGCAGATGAACAGACAGGCATATGAACAAGCAGGGAGATGAACGGACGTTCATATGAACAAACAGGCACATGAACGGGCAGACAGAATACTACACAGGCAGATAAACAGACAGGCATATGAACAGATTGGCAGATGAACAGGCAGGGAAATGAACAGACAAACACATGTACAGACAAAGCAAAAGAACAAAGTGGCAGAGAATGGCAGAGCAACAGACTGAGAAATAGGCCATTCTGCCTGCCTACTTCCCTGCCTGCCTGTCATGCCTACCTGCCTTTCTGTCTCATTGCATTCCTACCTGCCTGCCTGCTCGTCTGCCTGCATACCTGCCTGCCTGCCTGCTAATCTGCCTACCTGCCCACTGCCCGCCTGTCTGTCTGCCTGCCTGCCTGCCTGTCTCCCTGCATGCCTACCTTTCTTTCTGTCCGTCTGCCAGTCTCCCTGCATGTCTGCCTGCATACCTGCCTGCCTGCTCGTTTGCCCGTCTCCCTGCCTGCCTGCCTTTCTCACTGCCTGCCCATCTCTCTGCATGCCTGCCTGTCTTCCTGTATGCCTGTCTCCCTGCATGTCTGCCTGCGTACCTGCCTGCTCGTCTGCCTGTCTCCTTGCCTGTCTGCCTATACCTGCCTTTCTTCCTGCTTGCCTGTCTCTCTGCATGCCTACCTGCCTTTCTGCCCGTCTGTCTGTCTCCCTGCATGTTTGCCTGCATACCTGCCTGCCTGCTCGTCTGTCTGTCTCCCTGCCTGCCTGTCTTTCTCTCTGCCTCTCTGCATGTGTATACCTGCTTGCCTGTCCGTCTGCAACTCAGTCGACTGTTGTGCACAGCATATGATTAATTATTATGCAGTCTATTATTTTATTATTATTATTAATGCGATTGTTTAATGTCTGTCGTTATGTGGTCGATGTGTGATGGCTCTGTTCTGTTCGAAGCCCGAAGGCATTTCAGTTGAGAGATGCAACCGACGACGATCCATTATTTACGGCAATTCACAGGTAGTGCTCAGGAGATGTGCACCCGGTCACCACACACACGCACACACACACATACACACATGTGTATGCGTGCGCACATATACACACATGTGTATGCGCGCGCATACACACACAGGCCATTCTTTATTTGCTCCAACAGTCCAACTTATGCAATCGCAATATCACACAGAAACAATTATTATTATTGTTATAGGCCTACGGTAAAGTACAAGGACAAAAAGGGGAAAGACCGGCCAGTGCGAGAATTGTGGAAAAATAACTGGGGGTTGGACTATGATCCACCTGGAATTGGGGATGTGGAAAGCAGACTTACTTATAAGATGTTAACAGAAAGACTGGGGGATGAAACCCCACCCTCCGTCGATTCTCACACTGGAAAAGTCTATAAAAAAGCGTGTAGCCTACTGTGGCCTAAGTTGCAAATATTTGAAGGGTAGGCTGCAGAGCTAAAAGTGAGCTGGTCTGCGACCCGGTGTCATGAAACGGAATATCCCCCTGAAAGCTATCCGGGGAGATGAATTAATCTATCCCCCGGATGGAATTAACCGGTCTATGCTATCCGGGGGGATAAACCATTCTATCCCCTTTTTTGAAAAATGCGCATAATAAAAATATTTATGCTGTAATCAAAATTTAGAGTGACTCTAATTGTTTTAAGTGTCCTAGGCAATGCTCAGATAAAGGCAACTCGAATTTATTTAGTGACTCTGAGTGTTCTTAAGTGTTTTAAATGTTTTAAGTGCTCTAAAAACAGGGCAAAACAAATTATCTAGTCGGAATAAGCATACCTGTTAGTGTCATTGTTCAAAACAAAGCAGATAAAAATTAATTTGCAAAAAAACTACACGCGGAAGCGTTTTTTTGACTTTTTTAAATTTTGGGGGGATACAATTAATACGGGGGATACTCTATTTCGTGACACCGGCTTTGATTTTCGTGGCCTAGGCCTATAGCTGTTGTTGCCGGTTCTCAACCGGGTCGCTTATTTAACACACGAACGCGTAACAAACTCAGAAATCGGTTGCGAATGACTAAAACTTGGTGGAAATGGAAAGATTTTTTAGTTTTGAGTTAATTATAACTTTAAAAGTAAAAAAATTAATTTTCCGGTGAAAAGCGTCACACCAAAGTCAGACGCGGCCAAGGGCGGGTAAAAAAAATTCGATGGGGGGGAGCAAAAGTTTGGGCCTTGGTCCAGGAAACAGGGAAAAATTTCGCTTGTCGCCCAAAAATCTGACGACCTTTTTTTAGTCATCAGCCTCGAATTTTCCCAAAAATACCTTTTCCATCCGCCCTCCGCCCAAAAAACTGATGACCTTCCTCGCGGGTACGGAGGACGAACATACGGAACTACTCACGGGGCCACGTCAACTTTTCGGGCCAGAACAGCTGGTGAAAAATAAAGAAATTTCTAAATGGGGGCATGGCCATCAGTGGCGGCGCCAGGATTTCAGTTTTGGGGGGGCTAAAGGGGGTAAATCGTCCAAACTTTTTATTTTTACATGGTAAAAAATGGATGGCCTTTTAGGGGGGCTTAGCCCCCCTATCCTCCCCTAGCGCCGCCACTGATGGCCATTTTGGCCCCCTTCTGGATCGACCCCTGGACCCGGCAACTTTCCAAACCACTTTCAACTTTGCTAGGCTGTCGAAATGTTTTGGTAGAATGAGCACAACAAATGCTAGAAACCTTTGGTTCAAACTGTTTTACCGACGGAAACTAGAAAAGGTTTAATTTTTTTATCCGATCCTTTTTCCGAAACCCGCGAATGACGTAGGCCTACGATGCATGACGGTGCAAAACTGAACAATTATGTTGACGTTGTGTTGTCCTGTTTGTTTATAAGCTGACGTTGTGTTGACGTCCTGTTTGTTTATAAGTTGACGTTGTGTTGTCCTGTTTGTTTATAACTTGTCATCAGATGATTGGAAAAATGAAAGAGACAGACGAGAATTAGAAAATAACAGGGCCTATCAGCAGGGAGGATACATGGGCCTAAATTTTTGAAGGGCGGGCCAAAAGTTTTGGTCTTGGGTCTAAGCAAATTTTCGTTGGTCTTCCGCTGAAAAATCTTATGACCTTTAATTTTTAGTGATATGTTACTTTTCATTGGTCTTCCCACCTGCGTTGATTTGAAGCTTCTTGAAACCTGATGGGGGGAGCCACACCATATGCAAATCTCTGAATGAGATTGCCGGATTGGCCCCCGGATCCGCCCCTGCCTATAATAAGAAAGAACGCTCCACTTGACCTAGGCCTATATGCTTAGGCCTAACGATCGAAACAAGCGGAATTGACTGCCATATCACATTCGGTTTTGGACAGATCGAGGTTGTCAGAAGGATTAGAAAGAACATAGTTGACACCTTACGTTGCACGTAGCTTAATTTACCGTATGAGAATTGTGGAAAAATAACTGGGGGTTGGGATGGGGTGTGAAAAGTGTTGGGTCCTAAGAGAGACTGGGGGTTGAACCTCCTTAATCCCTCGCAACTCGCATCATGAGCTTAAACAATAGACGCTTCGTTACATTCATTTATTGCGAGAATTTAAGGTCTCTTCATTAAGAGACCGACGAATGCAGAGACAATGACAGCCCAGCCCTGCAGTCTAATACGTCTATGATTTTCGAATAATTGTTGCTTCCATTATTTACTTCATCTGTAATTAAGCTACTGCGTGTCTAGACCTACTGCATGGTAGTCTAATAAAGAGTAGGCCTATTCTTGCCCTCAGGCCTATACTTCCTAAGTTCCTTGCTTTCTGTATAGCTGTTGCATAAATTCTGCTACATGTATTTAACGACATGCACTGTGTCGTATCAACAACCTCCTTCTTTCTGCAGGCTTGGGACTGGCACTGGCAGACTGCAACCAGCGGCGGAGTTCTTGCTTTCTGTCTGTCTCCGTTTGTATATAATATTATAGCCTACACGCCAACAAATGTAGGCATGAAATGACTTTGCAACGATGACACTAGACCGTCGATGTTGTCATCTAGCCTAAGGCGAGTGTGACTTTTAACGGCGCGGCGTCGTTTAGAGGCGTTTGGACGCAAGTGAACGCGGGTGGGGGGGAGGAGTAGGGGAAGCGGGGGTTGGGGGGGTGTAATTCGCCATGGATCGTCGTCGCATGATCAGTCCCATCGATTCTAGCAGACGACTAAGGCCACGCTGCTGCAGGGCTTCATCGTCACTCTGTCTGTATTCGTCACTGCCCGGACACTTTGCCAAACTCTTCTCTGACGGTGACGAACTGCTCGTGCACTTTCTTCGTATTATCTCGACAACTGCTCGATCTCTCTGTCTCTGTCTCTCTGTCTCTGTCTCTGTCTCTGTCTCTGTCTCTGTCTCTGTCTCTGTCTCTGTCTCTGTCTCTGTCTGTCTCTCTCTCTCTCTCTCTCTCTCTCTCTCTCTCTCTCTCTCTCTCTCTCTCTCTCTCTCTCTCTCTCTCTCTCTCTCTCTCTCTCTCTCTCTCTCTCTCTGTCTCTCTGTCTCTCTGTCTCTCTGTCTCTCTCTCTCCCTCTCTCTTTCTCTCTTTTTCTGTTGGGTTTTTGGACCTTCTATGAATGACCTATAGAGTCCAGAGCTTCTTGGACATCAGTGTGTTAAGTTGCGATAGTCAAGTAAGGTGATGACGCCTCGGGCTCTGCTACAGATGATCGTTCAAGTGGCAAATAACATCTCAGGATTATTTTACCTTTCTGTAGTAGGTGAGTTGTTCTAATTTCTTGTTAGTATCAATAAACCGATCGATCGATCAGAATTTATATAGAACCCATTCAAGATCTCTACTCAGAGGCGCTCCTTGCACGGGCCGATCTTTAGAAAGGCAGTCTTCAACAGAACTGTTGTTGAAACTGGGACCAGTCACCAGTTTAGGATGTGTCGTATAATTGAGGAAAGCCCGTTCCCAGTTGTTGGACCAACCACAGATAATGAACAGGTTTGCATTGTTTTAGGCCTACTCCTCAGCTTCCGGCCACTTCTCCACATAATCACCAGACTTCATTTAGACTGATTGGCATATAGTAGGCCTATTCAACATTAAAGTGTAAACCGAATTTCACTAAGGCCTAAATCGTCAAGTTCTAGAAGAATTATTAGGGTTTAAAATGGATGAGAACGCTGTTCCCGGTCCTCTGGAAATTCTTTGCTTGCGTTCCCACTGCTCACCATTCATGGAACCCGAGAAACACATGCGTTCGAATACAGGGGCGGATCCAGGGAGGGGCCAATTCGGTCATCCCCCCCATTTAAAAATTGCATGGAACGTGACCCCCCCATTTGGTTTCAACAAGCCATTAAATATATGCAGCGGGAGAGAAAAACAGGACATATGGCCCCCATTACAAAATCCCATGGGACCGTGGCCCCCCGTTCGATTTAGCGGTTGAAACGGTATCTTCTTTCCCGAAAAATTGGTCGATGACTAATAAAAAAGTCATCAACTTTTTTGGCGGATGACTTGGTATCTTTTTCCCGGAAAATATCGGTCGATGACTTTAAAAAAAAGGTCATCAACTTTTTTTGGTGGCGAAAATTTTTTTATGCCCTGTTCCACCAACAAGACCGAACATTTTGGCCCCCCCCTTCGAAACGTTCTAAAACTCTTCTTCAGCGTTTCCACTGCTCACTCAAACCACTTTAGCCACTGAGAAGAACGCCAATTTCTAGTCCCATGACACTCGCGCAAAGTTGGATTAGGTCTCCACTTGCAGTCACCCGCACACGTGTGCAATAGGCCTAACTATGGCTGAAAACTCTGTAGCGTATGAGGAGGAAAATCTATGTTCATTGCTCTTAGGACTAAAAGTAATTTTTCCCTCCGCAAACAACGCTATTATTAACTGATTGAAGTTAGTTGATTATTATAGCTTCATTCTATTTTTCGCCCGAGGTAGAAAAGATTCTCAGGCTCTAAGATAGCCTATGCTTATTAAAATTAGATTATAGCTAGTTTCTCGTCTCCTACGTAGTGCTCGAAGCTTGGCTATTAGAACTATATATTAGTTAAGTTACCGAACCCACTGCTGTAAAGCCGAACTGCGTGTCGTGCTACAGTGGGCCGTATTTCGTATAACTTGTACTTGTAATCATTCTGCGGTGTGTCAGATTTGAAGCATTAAAGAAGACATTATTATTAGATTGCGGTGCCTAAAAAACTAATGCGCTGTAATAATGGCGACGATGAAGATGATGATTACAGCGCATTAGTTTTTAGTCACCGCAATCTAATAGCAAAGCTTCAATCGATGGCGATAGCAATTGCAAGCGAAAGACAACAGTTATCAACTCAGACTCGTAATCGTAATCGTAATCTCCAAATTTCTAAAGCGCTACTCGAAAGCCAAGCGCGGGCACCAGATAATTCACGAGCGCTGCGCTGCGTCCGAAGGATGGCCGTAAGAGTAGTCCAAAGGTGGTCCGAGTCGAGTTACCATAGGGTCACATACAAAGGCAAGTAGGCATTTTGTAGACTCGGCCTATATAGAAAACGTGCTTAGGCCTACATACACCAGCATAAACACATATATATAGGCCTACACAGACAAATAATTTAATGGCCTTCGGTTTAGGTCTATTTCAAGTATTTCAGTATGACTTCCTGCATCGCACATGTAGCAGATATACTAGCAAACAAACAGAAATGATGATCACTGAATTCCCTTCAATGCTTTCTTCGTATCCATCTCCGTTCTGATTGCTTTCTCATTTCGTTCATCTTACGTTGAGGATTGTTTCCTGGATTCTCTGATTGGAATCGAAATTGAACGTTTGTGCATATCGGGAAGAAGGAATGAGAAAGATAGGAAGGAAGGAAGGAAGGAAAGAAGGAAAGAAGGAAGGATGGAAAGAAGGGAGTGTGTTTGAAGCTAAACTATCCATCTGACCCTTGGGGCGGTTGTCATTCAACAGACGACTGAGGTGTCACGAGGCGGGAGATCAAAGGAAGCCATCAAAGTGAACGGAAAATAGAGATCGTCGCTGATACAACGATGACCTGGCAAAATATTGGTCGATGCTGTATGTATGTATGTATGTATGCATGTATGTATGTATGTATGTATGTATGTATGTATGTATGTATGTATGTATGTATGTATGTATGTATGTATGTATGTATGTATGTATGTATGTATGTATGTATGTATGTAATACTATGTATGTATGTATGTATGTATGTATGTATGTATGTATGTATGTATGTATGTATGTATGTATGTATGTATGTATGTATGTATGTATGTATGTATGTATGTATGTATGTATGTATGTATGTATGTATGTATGTATGTATGTATGTATGTATGTATGTATGTATGTATGTAATACTATGTACAGGGTGGGCCATAAAAAAGTAACCCCCTATGATTTTTATCCCATATCTTGGCCAAACATAAGAATTTTTAAATGAAACTTTACAGTCTTAAAGGCAATTCATATTTACGTACAATGGTCAAATTTCAACAAAATATTTCAAACAGAACAAAAGTTATATCACTTTTAACGAGGCCACCCCTCGTTTTTTGACGATTCAAAAACGAAACGCAACAAAATTAGTTCTTTGCTAATATCTTGGTCAGAAGTAAGAATATCGAAATGAAATTTTACAGGATTAAAGACAATTCATATTTACAAACGATAGCCAGATTTCAACAAAATATTTCAAACCCAACAAATGTTATACCACTTTTAGTGAGGCCACCCATCGTTTTCTGACTTTTTTGAATCATCAAAAAACGTAGGGTGGCCTCACTAAAAGTGATATAACTTTTGTTTCGTTTGAAATATTTTTATGCAATTTGGCCAACATATGTAAATATGAATTGTCTATAAACCTGTAAAATTTCATTTCGAGATTCTTACTTTTGGCCAAGATATTGGCAAAAACCTACTTTTTGTTGCGTTACGTTTTTTAATCGTCAAAAAACGAGGGATGGCCTCGCTAAAAGTGATATAACTTATGTTCTGTTTGAAATATTTTGTTGAAAATTTGGCCATTGTACGTAAATATAAATTGCCTTTAAGACTGTAAAGTTTCATTTAAAAATTCGTATGTTTGGCCAAGATATGGGCTAAAAACCGTAGGGGGTTACTTTTTTATGGCCCACCCTGTATGTATGTATGTATGTATGTATGTATGTATGTAATACTATGTATGTATGTATGTATGTATGTATGTATGTATGTATGTATGTATGTATGTATGTATGTATGTATGTATGTATGTATGTATGTATGTATGTATGTATGTATGTATGTATGTATGTATGTATGTATGTATGTATGTATGTATGTAATACTATGTATGTATGTATGTATGTATGTATGTATGTAATACTATGTATGTATGTATGTATGTATGTATGTATGTATGTATGTATGTATGTATGTATGTATGTATGTATGTATGTATGTATGTATGTATGTATGTATGTATGTATGTAATACTATGTATGTATGTATGTATGTATGCATGCATGCATGCATGTATGTATGTATGCATGTATGTATGTATATTTGCATGTAAGTAGGTATTGTGCGCGCATGAATCTACATGTAGGCTATGTATGAAAATCTATGAATGCATGCAAATATAATATTCCGTATGCCGAAATGTAAACCTGTAGAAATTAGTCTTGCATCATCTATAGGTCAATTATAGAATGTGGAGACTGCATCACTGTATCTACGCGATCTACGACCGACGTCTAGGCCTAGTGAATTGGGTAAACGTAATTGACAGATTCAGCGGAGGTGCCAGTTGGACAGAAGAAGACTTCCTCTGTGCTATGACCGTCAGTAGGCGAATTTAAATGCAGTTGCTCAACTTTACGACGAATATATAAAGTGACATACTGGTATAGCAGCGTATACTACTAAAACTGAAGGAAGTTGCCAGAGATGCAAACACCTTTTTTTACCCGGACGTTCGCTTAGACGCACCTGCAGGCATCTGGAACCTGCGAAATTTCCGGAGCAGAATCAAGAGGCGCGCTTCTTCGCGACAAGGGTGCGGGTTGATGAAAGGCTGTTTTTAAGGAATTTTTAGAGCTGCACAATCCCTCCTTTCCCTTCCCATCCTCCATGGTAAATTACTTCCAATCGGATGACAATGACCTTTTTTGCTAGTTTTAACTGCACAGAACTTGTGACAGAAATGCTTCTACAACTGCACAAATCCATTTAGAACTGCACATTTTGTGTACAACTGCACGTTAAAAAAAGCCCTGGGTTGATGAAAGGCTGTTTTTAAGGAATTTTTAGAGCTGCACAATCCCTCCTTTCCCTTCCCATCCTCCATGGTAAATTACTTCCAATCGGATGACAATGACCTTTTTGCTAGTTTTAACTGCACAGAACTTGTGACAGAAATGCTTCTACAACTGCACAAATCCATTTAGAACTGCACATTTTGTGTACAACTGCACGTTAAAAAAAGCCCTGGGTTGATGAAGGTTTTAAAGGGACTATAGGAAGGAGGTGCTGGAAGGGAAATATTTGGGGGAAAGAAGGAATGGGGTTAGGGATGAGTGGAGGGAAGGGAAGAGGGTCAGGATAAAGTGTAAGAAGTGAAGGGGTGGAAAAAAAGAAGAGCGGAGAAGGTGATGATTTTAGAATGCAGACTTGCAATCCAATCCCAAAACCTAAATTCCTGCCGCTGCCGCCGTGCGAGCATCCAACATATAGATCAGATGTCTTCTAAAACACTTGCTGTAGACCTACGAGCCATTGTTTTGTCGTCTTGTGTTACGTTCTGTGACGCTTTGGTTTGTTTTTTAAATCGGTTAACAGACATACCATTGTTTTTAACTCATCTGTCTCTCTCTACTTTTGGTGTTGCAGGTATCGTTCACTGACAATGCAACCGCCTTCCTGTCTCGGACCCGATTTTTCACTCCATCCCGGTTCCCAATCCAGTCGTCTGTTCAGTTCCGGACTCCCAGATTACCAGCCTCCTTATTTTCCACCGCCCTATCCAGTTCCCCAATCCCCCATACAGTATAACCCATCGACAAACGGCCATTTATCTCCGCAGGATGCCCCTTACCCTTGCCTCTCACAATACGGTTACGCCTACGTTCCGACGGGGGTCGGTGGCTATCCGCAGGGACACTACGGTCCCCAAACGACGTCCAGATACGACTTCCTATCAGGGGAAGGTCTCCAGAACACAGCGGTGAACCCTGGACAGAACCCAAACATTGGGTTTGGGACGGCGTCAAAGCAGGACAACTTCGGAATGAACTTCTGTGATGAAACGTCTTTGAGACTAAACGGAAATGCAAATCTGATTTCGTCGCAGGAAAATACGTATGGGACGGGCATCACTCAGATGCAGGTTAGAAAAAGGCAATGGATTTGAATGTAGAACCGATTCAATTATTTATTATTTAAATATTCCAACCATTGATTGGTGAGTCAATCATCCGACCAAAACCATTCATTCATTCATTTACACATTTATTCATTCGTTCGCTTCTGCTATAAGGCCTGCATTCATTCATTCATTCATTCATTCATTCAGTTATGCATTCATTCATTCATTCGTTTACACATTCATTCGTTCGCTTATGCTATTATGGTCTACATTCAATCGCTCATTCAGATTTACATTCATTCATTCATTTATTCATTCATTTACACATTTATTTGTTTAGGCTATTATGGTCTACATTCATTCATTTATTCATTTATGCATTCATTCATCCCTTCATTTATACATTCAGTAACTCATTCACTCATTCTTTCGTTTAAGCTATACATATGTTCAACATCGTAAGACTAAACATTTGTTTAACATCGTAAGGTTATATAGGCCTAATATTTGCTGAACATTGTGTAGGCTATAATTATATAGCTACATTTGTTCAACATCGTCGTCATCATCATCACCATCGTCGTCATTCATTCATTCAATCGTTCGCTCGTTCGCTTTATTGTTCATTAATTCATTTGTTTGTTTGTTTATTTATTCAGTCATTCATTCATTCATTTGTTCGCCCATGCAATAAGTGAGCCAACTATAGCAGATCTATCAGTTAATCGATCAGACAGTTCGACCGTATATTGGGTAAAATTCGATGAATCGGTCAAGAACTTGGGGAGAATCCTAAAGGAGCTTAATTACAGGTTCGGTACTTGCCGAAAAATAACCGCTACATCTAATTGTCACATCAGTCGCGATCGTTCTGTGTTTCTTTGGCCAGAATGACATTCTTCGAAGACAGAACTTCCAGACTTCGGGACTCAGCGAAGGACCAACAAGAAAAGGTAACGAGCAGTCATTGGTATGACCCTCTAATTGACACCAACTCTTGGCAGGTGCAGATCCAGGGAACTAATCCGGCCATGTCCCCCCATTGAAAAATTGCATGGGACGTGGCCCCCCATTTGATTTCAACAAGTCATTAAATAAATGCAGCGGGAGAGAAAGGCAGAACATCAGACCCCACCTATTAAAAAATTGCATGGGACGTGCCCCCCCCGTTTGATTTACCATTACTCTCCTCAACTTTTTTGACGGTTGAAATGGTATCTTTTCCCGGAAAAATGGACAAATTACTAAAAAAAAAGGTCGTCAGTTTTTTTCGGAGGCAATGAAATTTTTCCCCTGTCCCTCCAATAAGACCCAAAATTTTTGCCCTTCCCCTTCGAAAATTTCTGTATCCGCCCTTGACTCTTGGCCTATGTAGACCTTCCTATACCTGTAGGCTTATGCGTCAGTAGAAATTTACGGGACAAAGATGCCCTATAGACCTATCTATAGTGAGTGGTTTGGAACTTTGGGTATGCTTTCGATATGTCCTGTGATGTCGGCTATAATTACACAGGTCAACAAATGAAAAAAAAATTTTTTTGCCAGCGATATTTTAACCGATCTTTGGTATTTTGGGGTCGCTGAATTCAGATATGAAAGCGGTTTTTTCAAGTTGGCTCTAGTTTGTGAGATAATGGGCACCTACCATAAACTAATAGTGGCCACTTGTGTAACGTGTTATAAGCACGAATAAAGTAAATGAACTGTAATCAAATTAACTTTGAAGTTGAAATAAGTTCTACAGAAAGTACAAATAAGAGATAGTAAATATTATTTTGAACAAATATATAAGTGCAAAATAAGCACACAAAATATTTCTATTTGATTTTATTCCCAGGCAAATATGAATAGTGAATACTTCACGAAGAGGCTTAAGCAATCCTAATGCATTCTGCTATATTTTTTGCGAATACTGTATTGAGAAATATAGAAAAACATGCTAGACTCTGTGAAACAAGCTTATCTTGCTTCTTTTGGAGTGGCACATGTAGACCAAGACAAGTCTTGGGTTCCTCCTAAGGTCTGTAAAATGATAATTATGCGTTGAATGCTTACGGCAGTGGACAAATAGAGAACGGAAGAGTTAAAATTTCGGTCTTCATATGATATGATGTGATGTGGAGAGAGCAGAAAACAATGATGCTATTTTTGTGTAGTTAGTGAAAGGTTTCAATCTATACAAGAAATGCAAGTGGGAATATCCTGATTTGGAATCAGCGACCTGTTCCACACAGTGAGGAAGTCCCCATAGCAGTGTGCCACACTTCCTGACCTTCCATTGTCAGTTTCTGAAGAAAATCGGAACTTATAAAGTAGCACAGCAGATAGCAGTGGAAGTGAATATGAAGCACTGCTACACATCAGCAGTTTTCCCAAAAGGAACTCAATGAACTGCAGTCTCTCAAAGCAAGCATAAGATCTTTTAGCATTCAGACAAAAAGAAAATAACTGGCTACATACAGTCAGAAGGTAACCTAGCAGCTTATCGAACAAGTGAGGTAGAACTTCTTCCTTACTTCACCCAAGATGAAGAACTTGTATAAGTACAGTAACTGCCATAACATCATAAAATGGAAATGGAATTTAGACTAGAAGATGGGCACTGTTTATAGACAGCTCCAAGATAAGCTTGAAATGTGTCTTATTGCACAATTGTGACCTATATGTTCCTCTCTTTCAAAGTGCACCCACTAAAGCTCAAAGAAGAATATGAAAATATAAAATTGATCTTGCAGAAGCTCTTTTATAATGAACACCAGATGTATAATTGTGTTGATCTGAAAATGGTAAATTTCTTGCTTGGCCAGCAATGTGGATATATGAAGTACTTTTGCTTCATCTGCTTGTGGGATTAGTAGGGCAAAGCAAGATCATTGGCAAAAGGTGACAGTACCCTCTAGAGAAAACATGGCGATAGATGCAGCAAATATATAATTAAGGAGCCATTGGTTGATAGGGAAACAATTCACCAGGATATAAAGGCCATGGAGGAAAGATATCAAGGCAAATGGGACGCCCACATGATGGCAGACTATTGCTGGAGCCCCCAATGCGACTTTCCTTATGACGTACATAACAGAAAAACGTACAAAAACGTTCTTCTATATGCAATAATTCAATTACTATGCTTATCTTAATCAGCCTACCATCTGTATATGTTATAATACTGAATAAATTGCCAGTTATGTATTAAATATGTGCACTTCTGTGCAAATTTATGGCTATTTCAATGCATTTTGCCACTAGGCATTTCTAATCATTTTAATTCTCATATTGTCTTTAAAAACTCAAAAACTAGAGCCAATCGAGCAAAACCGACTTCATATTCGGAATCAGCACCACAAAGTTACCCTAAATTCGCTCTAATATCTTTGGCAATAAAATCAGTGTTGACCAGTGTTATAGTTGTATTGTATACAGGGAGTGGCCACCGGAAGACAGACGCCTCCTCCTCCTCCACCGCTACTTCCAGAGAGATCTCTTCCTCGACGACGACGAGGAGTGGCAGTGGACTGGCTCCAGGTGACGTCTTCTGTTCCGTTCCTGGACGACTGTCCCTGCTCAGCTCCACCTCCAAGTACAAGGTCACCGTGGCCGAGGTCCAGCGACGACTGTCCTCACCAGAATGTCTCAACGCATCGATCCTCGGAGGGGTTCTGAGACGGTAAGACCGTAAGAGGGCGGCCTATACTGAACAGTGGTTAAAGTGGTTTGGATGGCATGCAGTAGGAACGCCGATAAAGACTTTTATGGAAGCGCATGTGTTTACATGCTTCCCACGCGTTCCCACACACTTTAAGCCAAGTGCAGTCTACATAATAAACATAAGTTACATAACAATCCCCATTCTAAATTTTTTTGATAATTAAGGAAGATGTCAGATGCATGTATACTGATTGCAAATTAACAAGCCACCTAGCTGGGAGACACAGACATTGATTCGATGCAGGGATTCTTTCTGTAAACAACTCGACTTTTCTTAGAAGAGGGCCTGAACAACAATTGTTTGTCTTAGGGCGAAATCCAAGAACGGAGGAAGGGCATTACGGGAGAAACTGGAGAAAATCGGACTAACGCTTCCGCCTGGAAGACGGAAAGCTTCCTCCATCACTCTGCTCACGTCTTTGGTCGAAGGTTAGTTACAGTTTTGTGTGAAAATTCATCCCGTCAGTTTACCCTAACACAGTGCTGTCCAACGTGCGGCCCGCGGGCCGCATGCGGCCCGCGAGGTGATTTCAAGTGGCCCGCACGGGTTCACTAAATTTTTTGCCCTTTGGGTAAAATGAAGTAAAGGATAAAGTCACTGGTCGACTTGAGCGTTTATTTTTGTTATTGATGTTGTGACACTTGCCGATATGGAATGCTATCAGAAAGGTCAATTCGAAAACTAAATCTCTTCTTTCCTTTCCTGGCAATTCTGAGGTTAGGTCCCAGTAGTCTATCTAGAGATTGACACACGACTTCTGGTTTTGACAACTCTATTACTGTAAGGTGAGGAAGATAATTATGTGGTGACCTGGGTCCGACGATTACAAGCTCACGACCCGGAAACGGACCTCGCAAACTCTCACAAACCGTTCACTTCTAGTCAGTCCTTGAGACTTGTCAGCTACAGAGTCACAGCACGTCTGCAAATGTCTGCGACAATTCTTTCAAGAGACAGCCGAGTTATAGTTCCAAGAATTAGAAAGAAACCATCGAATAGAGACACAAGGGCCGACCGAATGGCGATGTCTTTGCACTTTCTGATCCGACGAGTCGATGACTATGACTGCTAGCTCTTTAGACGGAGATTCTGGCTTCGACGAAGTTTTATGAAAGCTAAAGCAGGAGGATGGAAATTCGCTCCAATAATAAAGTGGATCTTAGCCTAAAAATTGACTGCTCGACGTAATGAAGAGCTGATCTGGTAAACTGTATGGGCGACGAAACTGAGTGTAAGTCAGGGATGAACGCCACCTTGCACATTTTGTTGCTCAACTATTTTGAAGCATGACAATCGTGGTTTGTGTATTCCACATGCTATTATTCGTTATTAATATTCTTGTGGAGCCTGTCGAACTCTTCCATGCATAAACTGCTCAAGACATTCCTATTTGGCCAGTCCTGGGTCGGGAGCATCTCTGATCAGTTATCTTGAATCGGCGGAAAATAAATTTCATATAATTATAAAATAGCTAGATTGATAGATTATAATCATTCCATATTAAATTTCAATGCTCGTTTCAATGTTAATATTATATATTATCAATAAATTTTAGCCACTGCTTTTTGAGTTTTCTGTTGCGGCCCTCGGCTTAAAAAATCTTGCTTTTGCGGCCCGTGGTGCCAAAAAGGTTGGACAGCACTGCCCTAACACTTTACATTATTATTATGCATTGAACAGATCTGTTTTCAAGTGTCTTGAAATGTTCTCTATATATATGCTACCAGAACAGGGGCGGATCCAGGGGGCCAATCCGGCTATCCCCCCCCATTTAAAAATTGCATGGGACGTGGCCTCCCATTTGGTTTCAACAAGCCATTAAATAAATGCAGCGGGAGAGAAAAGCAGGACATCGATCAGGCCCTCCATTACAAAATCGCATGGGACGTAGCCCTCCCCCCGTTTGATTTACCATTACTCTCGACTATGGATGACGACTGAAAAAGGTCGTAAACTATTTTGGCGGTTGAAATGGTATTATCCCGGCCCGGGATAGTCTAATACTATTTCAACCGCCAAAATAGTTGACGACCTTTTTTATTTAGTCATTCGTCCAATTTTCCGAAAATTTCCCGCTTGTGCAGAAATACTAAAAATGGGGAGATTTTTTGAAAAATTGTCTAATGTTTAATGCATACATGCAGGTGCAAAAGATAGGTTTATTTCATTGCGAATGTTTATAATAGTTTAATGTTCGTTCGTGCAGGTGAAGCCGTGAGACTCGCGAGAGACTTCGGTTACCTGTGTGAAACCGAGTTCCCAGCCAGACAGACGGCCGACTACAACAGCCGACTCTACAAGACGGGTGACGTAGGGCAACGGAAACAAATGCTCATCACTGCCAAGTAGGATACCGTATTCCTTTCTGACAAAGTTAAAATCATTATAACTATTAACTTTGGTTCGCTTGTGCTGAGACACAGCCGTGCTCGAAATTTCATTCTAAACTAATTACATAGGCTAATGTATTCTTTTTCTGCTTGGACATTGCCACGTTTGCTGTAGGCTACTTATGATGTCAACAGTTTCTGCTAAATGTACATATGAGCACAAAGCACATTTTATAGTGCCCCATTTTATGATTGCTACTCAGAGGCGCTCCCGACTACAGCGCGGACACTGAATCGAAGTTTCGCGCCGAAGCGCATGAACAATTGCAAGTGAAGGACTTGCTCAGAGTCCCTTCGCGGCGGCCTGAAGTGGATTCGAGGCCGCAACCTTTCGGTTCCAAGGCACAGAACATACCCGTACACCAGCGGTTCTCAACCTTTTTAGTGCGGCGACCCCTTGGTAACATTTTGAATGCTCTGGCGACCCCCAACGACACGATTGATTGAGTTAACCCCCCTCATGGTCACTAAAAAATTTTACCTTTGCCCATTGTCTTGCATTTTCACTTCATAATTCGAAAACTGCTTTTGGCAATCAGTTTGAGGTTTCCTGGTTCTTGGGATTCTGAGAACTAGGCCTATACCTATTCAGCAGTTCAATTTCATACGTCTATCCGTTTTGTAAAATTTCAATACGGTAGCTGTCATGTGCTGCTGCCGGAACTCCCCATACCTTCTTGGCATCATCAGCTTTGCTCTAAATAATACTGCCTGGCGATGCTTTTCTGCATAGTCAGGTTGTTTAGCATCTGAATGGCGCGTCTGTTTATTTGTTGGGTTTTATCGGATCAACCGACAAAATGTCGGTACAAATAAGACATTTTATGGAGCTTCTCTATCTATCTGCAACTATTAAAGCAATAGGCTACTCTAAAAATTGGCCAATAAATAGCTATTTTATGACACTTATTTCACCCAACTGATTTGTTTTGGGAGGTTATCAATTTCATAAACTTTGTGTTCTTAATGAATGCACCTAGCATGGGGAGGGACTTGGGGAGAAATGTGACCCTCACCATTATCGATTTTCTCGAATTCTCACGCTGCAATGGTAGCATTTCAGGCTGTCATCTTAACGAAATTCCTAATTATTTCAGCTCTGATAGTCGTGGTTTAAAACTTCCAAAGTATCGCCTCCCATTGTTTACTCTTTAAAAATTCCTGCCCTGCAATGGTCGTCATCTCAACAAACTTTTCGAATAATTGCAATGCAGAGAGACATGGCTTAAGACTTCAATAAGTCACCTCCCTATATTGCTTTTGTTTTATTTGCACACTAGGCCTAGTGGTGCCGTTATACTTTGTCATCTTAACGAAATTACTCATGAGTTCAGTACTCATAGACGTGGTTTAAGACTTTAACCAGATATTCCTTCCCCGTTGTTCAATTTTTTTTACCATACACACGGTAATGATAGGCTAATATCTTCAACTGACATTTTAATAAAATTGCTCATTATAAATTTCTGCATTTTAAAGAAATATTTCTGAAACATTGTGATATAGGCCTATAGGCAGCTCGGTCACACCACAAATTTGGGCAACGTGTCCCCTGTCCCTCAAGGTCTCCGCCCGTGTATAGGCCTCACTAGCAGAGAGCATAGATTTTTTAGCAAACCGGGTACCGGATATTTCTACATGTTTTGGAAGAACGGTAAAAGTTTACATTAAAAAAAATTAAATTAGCTGCCGCGTTCCAACAAATAAATCATAACAAAAGTATAAGTACAAATTTATTCTGTATTATAAGTTGCTATAGTGTAGCGTTGAAATTGCCAGTGCATGAACATTTGTGCATCTGTTGAAAAATTCTGAAGGCCTCAGGCGACCCCTGGCAAATCGTCAGGCGACCCCCGTGGGGGTCGCGACCCACAGGTTGAGAACCGCTGCCGTACACTATACCGCGCCCCACAAAATGCTACTAGGATTTGCATAAGAAACTCGCAATTAGGATAAACTACGAGTTATAAATTAGCACTCATTGAAATGCGCATAACAGGGCGACATTTGACATCGTTAGCAATAATATCATTACATTTTGTAGCTTTTAGTTAAAATTATCAACCTGCTGGATGTGCATTAATTGCAAGCAAGAAAAAGTAATTAATTATGACTTCACAGTCAGATTTGATGTTAATAATATTATTTACATCAATTATTTCACCTTAGAATAGTTGCCTAAAACAACCTGCAACGTGGACTCCTCGATTTCTCCTCTTTTTCGCAAGATCATTTTAATTGTTCATCCTATAGTTACATTGTGTTAGGCGAAGAGCACCCCGATGAGTCGATCTATTCAAATAGCGCAATATGAATTTGACAATACAATAAATTATTATTACAACTTTACAAGTAGGCCAACAGTTATCATGTTTAACTTGCACAGCGTTCTTTGCCAAAATCTCTTTTCAAGTAGCCTACGTCCGGTGTATGTAGGCTATGGCCTACTTGCAAAAATTAATAATCTAGACTTGACGCTCTCACCAGTCTTTAAAATTAATATAGACCTAGCCTACATGGAAGAAGAACAAATTTATAGCATTGTTAAGATTATCAATTTTATATATCCCATCATTGCAGAGTGGTGCTGAAGGAGCTCCTGGATCTGCTGAACAAGGACCGATCTCCATTTGGAAACACACAGCTTCCCATCATGCTCGACCCGCAGCTGCAGCGACACCTATCGCACTTCTCGGCCATCACGCACGGCTTCGGGTCGCCTGCGATTGTGGCCGGACTGACGGCCACGCTCAGCTACCTCAACGAATCAATTGTCCTCCTGGAAAAGAGACAGGGAGGAGTAGGAGCAGGACCCCTATCGGTGGACTGCCCACTTCGACCGCTCAACCATATCACGAGGGAGAAAGACCAGTGACGTAAACGCTCGGCAGGGCAAGCCATAGAAAGTCATTGATGACGTCACAATTGCACTGTGATGTCACTGATATCACTATGACGCATGTGCAATAAACGAAGCTGCAACGCACGTGGTGACGTCACTAAAACAATACCGAATTATGATATCGCGAGAACACGGAGAACTGTTTACAACATTTTCTGCCAACGTAAACCGCCTTTTCCCCACAACTATATATATATAAAAAGATTATTATAGGCAGAATTCATCCGTTCAAATTACGTTAATACTAACATAAAGGATTCAATCGGTAGATCGTTCCATTGAATTACACATCTTAAAAATTAAAAACGTTTAAAGTAGGCTATGCGTTAATATATTTTCGATGCGCGAAGACGCGTATTTGAAAGACCATTTATCTTAATAATTTTTTTAAATCCCAGCCAAAGAACGTCATCGCTAGACATAACTTTCGTCGTATACGTCACTGTAAAGCGATGTTGCCGCATAGATATAATTTCTGTGTTGCCGTAGCTTTGAAAACAATCAGCGACGACGTCATAACATAATCTACGAAGATGTCGCTATGAGATTATGACGTAGGATCTCTGCTACTAGAAATCGTCGTTCGAATCATGGAACGATAGAGTCTGTTTACAAGAGCTTTAACTTAGCCAAAACCTGTGGTCATGGAGCTCATCACATATTCTAGACCTATTATACCAGATGCCTATAGGCTACCAGTTGTCCATTCTTTGGAGTGTTTAGACGATAAACCACGACTTTTTGACTCGTTATTAGCCCAGCCATTTCGTTTGTCGGCATAAACAACCTGAAAGGCAGGATACAAGTGCCAGACCCAATTAAGCCTAGAGAAAGTAGGGGAGTGACGATATTTCGTCCATGGCATCTTGCGATGATGATAACGAAAATGACGATGCACACTCATTTACAATGACGATAATATATATACAGTAGGCTAGCGTTCAGTCGCTCTGGTGCCCAAAAGATCTCGTTATAGTCTACCCTAAGAACTATGGCGTAATTGCAATATCGGGACCGTGAGTGTCCGTTAGATTCAGGTTAGCAGTGGCGGCGCTACGGCAGGTCGCGGCAGGTCATTTGACCTGCCTATTTTGCTCACGACCTGCCTAATGACCTGCCAAAAAAACTTAGTAATTTTTAATATCTTCTTTACATATATTTAAGAGTCTGAAAAGAAAAATCAAAATTTTCATCACCCACAAGTTCACTATTGTTGTAGCGCAATTATCAGATCTAACTGACTTTTACGTCTGCTCTGATCTAGTAGGTCAACATAAGTCTATGTTTTAAACTGTAAAATTACTTTCCCTGGATTGCCGCCGTTACGTCAGAGATGTAGAAAACTAGAAAGAAACAATAGTCGGTCGTCCGTTACTTCGCGAAGCTAGCATCACTGATTTTTAAAATATAATATTATATATATAGACCTATAAACACAGAAATAGATATATAAATAACAATGAGACGCTGCAGCATTGAGAATTTCTTTGGAAATAAATTGGGCGCAAAGTGTATTAAGCAGAACGTGTGACTGATGCTGAAATCGATGAAGTTTTAGGCGATTGTGTTAGCGAACAAGGTAGGCTATAGGCCTACTTCATGTAAAAAGATGATTGTTGTGTAAATTTTGAAAACGCAGCTTGAGAGACAATTATGTGGATGATGTTCCTGGAATGCTTTCGAAAGATACTGCGGACGTTAATTTAGTCCACCGGACATTACATTTTCTAAATCGTCAACCGACGAACCCACTCAGCCGTTGCTTCGCAGTTTCCCGGGCATCTAGTAGGAGGGGTTGTCTGTCGTTTCAATCCACCCCTGTAGGCCCTAGCCTATACCGAGTTCAAAAGAGATGTCAAATCAGCTAGGCTAGGCTAGGTAGCCTATTCAGATAATAAAGTGAAACGCAATAGCCTAATTAATAGGGCCTATTGCTTTCGCAGCAAATAGTAGCTAGCTTTCGTGTTAAGAACCTGATTTACATCTTGTGTTCATTAACCAGTTTTATTTCGAATATGCTCTATTTTTTTAGACCAGCACATGATAGACCTGTTGCCAATACCGCATTGACAGGAAATAAGCTCCAAGCAACTTTTTCTGGGGGACCTACTCATCGCTTATTGCTGCCTTGGCCCCGAACGCCCTAGGGCGGGGCCTGACTTCAAATTCGATCATGACTTTCTTCGACCTGCCAAATATCTTCCATGACCCCCAAGGCGACCTGCCGAAATTTTATAGCTGGCGCCGCCACTGCAGGTTAGGCATCGTGAGTGTCGGTTAGAGTCAGGATAGGCATCGTGAGTGTCGGTTAGAGTCAGGTTAGGCATCGTGAGTGTCGGTTAGAGTCAGGATAGGCATCGTGAGTGTCGGTTAGAGTCAGGTTAGGCATCGTGAGTGTCGGTTAGAGTCAGGATAGGCATCGTGAGTGTCGGTTAGAGTCAAGTTAGGCATCGTGAGTGTCGGTTAGAGTCAAGTTAGGCATCGTGAGTGTCGGTTAGAGTCAGGTTAGGCATCGTGAGTGTCGGTTAGGATCAGGTTAGGTTTCGTGAGTGTCGGTTAGAGTCAGGTTAGGCATCGTGAGTGTCGGTTAGGCGTCGTAAGCGTCGGTTGGGATCAGGTTAGGCTCGTGAGTGTCGGTTAGGATCAGGTTAGGCGTCTTGAGTGTCGGTTAGGATCATATTATGGCGTCGTGAGTGTCGGCTAGGATCAGGCTAGGCGTCGTGAGTGTCGGTTAGGATCAGGTTAGGCGTCATATGAGTGTCGGTTAGGGTCAGATCAAGGACTCTTCAGGATCAGGTTAGGCGTCGTGACTCGTGAGGATCTATTAGGGTTCATGTTAGGGTTATGGTCGTCATTAGATCCTGTCCAAAGATATTGCATATGCTTCGGTCCCCGCAGCTACATTTACGCCTAAACTATGCTACGCATGGGTTAAATACGCAGACTAGGCCTACGTATGACGCCACTGTAGGGGGAGGGGGGCGTCAACGGTGACGCAAACGATCACATAGACCGGTAAATAATATTACGGACAATTTACGGCATAATAACAGTTCATGTAATACAATATCGTAAACAGCAACTACAAATTATTATCATTAATTTTGTTAAAATTTCGGAAGGAAAGTAAATTCTGGGGAAACTCCCCCCCCCCCCAGAGATCGATGCCTTAATTGATTAAACACTGCCTGGTTCTAGAAAAGTATGACGCCACTGGCATATGCGATTTAATTGCTAGTCTGCTGACAAGGCCGTATTATCCGTTAAACACAGGCTGCTGAGTAGGCCTAGGCATGTCTGCTCATTTTAGTGTCACTCCAGCTTTGATAGAATTGATTTCTTATCATATCGATCATGGCCTCCGGAAGCAGGTTAAGAAGAAATCTAGAGGCAACCTAGATCGAGGTGCCTTAATTGCCACAGTTGCGTCTTCTGTAATCTTGTGACGTTATAGTTCCTTAGAATTAATGCCAACCAAAATTAATGGCTAACAATTGATAATTATGACGTATAATTATGACGTAATATTCAAAATAGATCTAATGGTAAGCGTAATGTGTCACGTCACTTGTGTGATGTCCATAGCAACTGTTAAAATGACTCTTATACTGTGGCGTCTACGCTACGGATCGTGGGGGAGGAAAGAGCGATAATCACCAAAACAAGGAAAATACAAAGAAACTGGATCGGTCACATTCTGAACGGAGACACCCATATGTGGGAAGCAATAGAAGGAAGATTGGAGGAACGTAAAGAAAGAAGACCTAGACAGAAGCTTCTGGATTAATGCGGGATTGATATCAGCAGCCAAAGAGGCGGCTCAACAACGAAGAGATCTATAGGTGCCATTGGACGTACGAACCAGATGCCAACTGACATAGAACAACAACATAAAGATGACGTTGACATAATTATAGCCTATTGGGATAGACTTAGGCTATGTAGGCATACGCATGTTTTTGTCTACGATGTATGTCATTGGTGACAGACGTATAGGCCTACATTCACAGCGAACAGGCTGTGAATGGAGGCCTGCATTCTTAGCCAATAGTAGTCGTTTCTATTGTTCACGTTTGCTTCAAACGAAATAAATTAGGTTGCCGAAGAGCGCTTAACTAGGCGGTGTTCTGCAAAATTATTTTCTCTAGACTCGTCTCAACATTCTTTCTTGTCTATAAAAATTATTAATTTGCATATTTTATATTAGTTTAGCTGGGTCCTTTTCCATGTGCAAATCACGGCGATGTGTGATGCAGAGGTCGAGAAGTACAATGTAGCCTATCCCAGGCTGATAAAAATGAGCCTGAAAAAAACCCGACCCTGGATGAAAATCGTGAAATAAATGACCAACGTGTAGGTTTATAAAAGCATTTGTGTATAGCCTTAGGGCTATGGCAGTCCACATATACTCTGAAAATTGGGATGGTCACAAGGGGCTATAACCACGGTAATCTATACACACAGACGCTTTAGGGCCTACAAATATTCGCCCGTACAATTCCTGATGGACCTCTGATCGAAACATGGTACTTAAGTTGTATTTGACGTTTACCCACATCTTTTCTCTCTCAGGTCGACTCCATTTTACGGTAGACACCTCCTGAAATCTTAAAATTCTGTCTGCATTATATGTATATACAGGGTGGCTCAATAAAAAAAGTCCCACCAACAAAAGTGCAATTACTCCGCAACGGAGGGGGGGAGTCCGTAGCTCAGTTGAGAGAGCTTTGGTCGATAAACTGAGTAGTCATTATCGCGACCCGGGTTCAAGCCTTGCTCAGGGCAAAAATTTATTTGAATTTTCTGTTAGTTGCCATTGGCGTTTTCTGTTGTGTTGTTTGCCTCGGGTCTGTTGAAAATAAGATCGCCCCTCCCACTCCTGGCTTGGCCGTATCAGGAGCGTTGTTAGGGTTCTGTTGTTTCCGTCGAAAGCGGAAGGTTTCCAGTGAGCCTGGTGAGCACAAATTTTTGAAGGCATCATGCTTATATTTTACTAACATGCAAACATTTATTGATGTGAAGAAGGTTGTTTCTGATTATAGTTGATAGGCAAGGAGGACTGGTTGGCTTCAGTGTCTTTGACTGTGTTAGCTGTGTCATCATAATTATGGCTCACTAGATGGTCCCTCACAGCTTTCATATACTGTACATGACCATCATATTCTAATTGGCTTAAGTTCATCACAGAGAAGGAGTTGGGGAAAAAACAAGAATATTGAAAACAGACTTAGACATTAATCTGACACAGTCATCAAATGCTACAACATATGCTAACCATGAAAGAATTTACTCAGCTCGATACATCAAAATTGTTAATTTGAAATCCATATGTGCAATGGACTGAAAAAGATAAACATCTGTGATACCTGGGTCACAGTTGTCCAGAAATCTGAGTTGACACTTAATCATATTAGAAAACAAAAGAACACATTCAAACAAACTTAAATGACAATAAAACGAGACACAGTTTGACAACGCCTTCAGTCATTTCTCTGCCGGTTAAACTTCGTCCTCATTCAGCAACATGTTTGGAATTCCGTTTTTTATCGTAAACTTTCTTTGAGATTCTGGACAAATTAATTCGCCTTCTTTGATTTCAATCTGAAAGACAAAAACAAAAATACCATTGGGTTATGAATTCAATCCCATAATGAAGCCCTTATGTAGACCTTCAACTAAGATAATACATCTTCAATCAAGATTTCACTTATGGCAACTTGCAATAATTGGAAGTTGTCAATAATCAAAGGATGACACAATGACAACGAAATGCATATACAATTATACATCAAGAGTCATTTGATAATCGAATATATATGCACCTTTGAACAATAATTATTGTTACTGTTTGACCAAGACCGGGTTGGGAGGGCTCCTGAGAAGACTGTCTGTAGTAAGAAGAACAGTCCCTTAACCCTTTGAATTCGGCTTTATTGCAACCAGAAAACAAGATGACATCAAAAACAGAAAATATGCATGCATTGGCTACAAAGGGGGGCCCTAAAGGGATTGACATCCCGCTGGGGAGGGCCACCCAAGTAAGAAAAAATACCAAGAAATATTGTACAAGATAGCAACAACAACAAAAATCAAATCAGGTGATGACAGATTGCAAAAAGTTTAAATTGCAAATAGCATAGGAACAAACTTAACTATATACTTAAGTAACTACAGAAAGATGCAGTTTAGAAGGCGCTATAGATTAAACCATTTGGAGCATTATCCAAGACAACCTGCATATACGAATCCATAGTCTTTTAGATGATCAATAAAATATAGAATTAAACTGATTTTCAACACATTCCGGTCAACAATATATTTCAAGTGCATGTACAAGCATATTGTAATAGCGCCCTTCAAGATTCTCCTAAGAGGCGCTCCCACCTACAGCACAGGCATTGAATCGGAGTTTCACACCGAAGCACATGAGCAATTGCAAGTGAAGGACTTGATCAGGGTCCTTACAGAGCAGCTTGAGGTGGATTCGAACCCGCAACCTTCCGGCTTCAAGGCACCGTACATACACCTACGTCCCACAATATATACACTTATATATACTTCATCCATCTTATTCTAGATGATAAAGTAGAATTGTTAGGTGACAGGCAACCATAGCCTCTCACCCTCACCTCCTGCAAGACATGGTGCGCTTTCTTCAAGAATTCTTCGTCTGCCTCAAAATCCGCCGGTATTTCTCTTGGCAGGTCTCCCAAATGACCAATCTGCAAGAATTTAAGTGCAAGTTTAGTAAATCAAATATAAATTATTTTTAGGTAAGGTACTAATCTAATCTAATCGATTACAACTTCACATCGCATCCGTTGATGGCTGCTGGAAATGACACCTGACAAGGACACTATTTGTTCTAAAAGCTGAGTGGAAATCTGAGAGGCGGAGGAAAACAAATCTGTACCAAAAACATTCCTAATCAACAGCATCTTGAAATTTCACGATAACCCAGCTCAAAAACGAACAAGTCAATAGTAATTTGAGAAACCTATCATCCACATTATATAATAAATTGTGATTTTGGCACACATTGAAATAAAACTTAAAAATTTATGCCTTTCATTTATGAATCAATGGCAAAAAGTCACCAAGTATACTATCTTCTTAAAATACTTTGTTTAACGCGGCTATCACCCACAACCAAATGACACAGTGTAATGTAACCATGGGCAAAGTTTATCAGGGGCTAGGGTGAACTAAGCCCCCCAAAAAGGCCCAGATTCAGCTTTTTTACCGTGAAAATGGTATATTTTCCTGGGCTTAGCCTACCCCAAGAAGGCCCAGACTCATAATTTTTTGCTAGGAAATGGCTTTTTTCACGAACAAAACTTTAATCGAATGACTAAAAAAGGTCATTAACTATTTTGTCCGGGAAAAAAAGATATTTTTCATGAGATTTTAGGCTGACGACTAAAAAAAAGGTCATCAACTTTTTTTGTCTGGGAAAAAATTGTATTTTTCACGAGATATGAAGCCGACGATAAAAAAAGGTAAACTTTTTGTGGGTTGAGAAAATGTCGGCACCACTCGTTCTGGACCAAGTCTCCACCCCAAAGTTTTAGCCCTCCCAAGAAGGGAAACCAAACTCTGCCCATGAATGTTCGGTAATTATTTTGACAGAGCTCAAGAAATTCAGTTGCAGTTACATTTACAAGCCTACCACTTTGCAAACAGCAATTCTTCATTATTGTAGCTTTAAATATCGTCATCTTCCACTTTTTACGCAACTATCTATCTATGCATGTCTTTCTGACAGCCCCCAACACATAACTGAATACAATAGCAGCTTCACTAACTGACACTAAGTCTCTTCTACATTTTGAAATCTTAAATGTCCAAATCATGTAAGCAACAGAAAAGGTCATCGTATCCCAAAGCTGTACATTGGTTGCAATGCCTATTCGGTTCCTTTCCTACACCTGGCCAATGTTTAATTTTTTTAGAACTCACACTTTCAGCTGCCGAACAAAGCGCTGTCCAGTCCAGTTTTGGCAACATTCTTTTTACGAAGTCTGGGTTAAAATCCACCTCCTGGACTTTCACTTCAGATGCCTGCAACAATAATCATAGATTAGTCACATGCTGATCATCTAATTAAATTAATGTGGAACAAATATATCATTTTAATAACAATCCAACATTGATAGACCTGCACTTAATCTTCATTTCTCCTGTAGTACATCAAGGTTTTTACCTGAGGTTCACTTATTTACAGCTAAAAATATATTAATACTGTAGCGACAAGTTTACTAAAAGGAAATGTGAAACCAACACAGCACATTGTTACAGTATTATGCATTGCAGCTTGGTCTAAGCCAGCTTGGCTTCATCACTGCCACCATGCGATGCCAAGCATGCTCAGATTGCAGACTTTCGGGATATTCTATAATTTGATTCATGTGTACATTGCTGAGAAGATATCTGTAAAACTACCATGGGTTAAGCATAGCTTGTAAAAGAAACAAAAATTGGCTAAATTAGAGTTTACATCTTCTGCGGATGATCATGAATAAACAGCATGGCCATACCAGACTGGGAGAAGCAATCTCCACATAGAATATTTCTCTTAAGTAATAATAATAAAAAAATAATAATCTTCCTTTATTTTTCAAACTAACACAACGCAGTATGATTACAATCCGTAATGAGCGGATGATCACAAGTCATTCAAGAAGTCAAATTTAACTGTTGGAAGTCATGCAAGCCACCCGTAACGCCCTACTAAGTACTCAGTTTGCCAATGCTAACCACCGAACGAAAGGTTGAGAGGACCTTTAGGGAAGGTAGTGGGAAGCGATCCAACATTTATGCGCTCATCGTGCCAGAGTGTTTAATACCATTACCCTAAACAACTCCCCATTTATATAATCAATGAGCACTGAAGACAATAATACACATTTGCGATTTCAAAAACCTTTATTTCTTGAATAAAAAACAGTTAGGCTATGTATCTGAACTGGCTTTGCTGTTGCCCAATCTGGACTGGCCGCAGATGACCTATCATCCAACTCTTTTTACATGTAAAGTCTTCAGCATGTGCATGTCATGAAAAATGTGTTCAGCATTGCTAAGTAAATTTTTAATGCGATCATAATTGAATATACTTGCTACATATCTTACTTAGTATAATATATAATATTTAATTTACCTTGCAAACGCACACCGCTGTATATGTACAAGTTATGCAGCAATCTAAATTAACACCAAACTTAATTACTAACAGAACAGACAGCCTGCAATACGGCGCTAATAGCAGTATACAAAGCGATCTCGGTTCCTCTCGCTCTCCATGCCAGTGTGTAATCCGATGCGCTACCGGGCTCTACAATCTTCGCATTAAGAACAAAAATTCCAAAATATTACTACTTACCGAAATGCCAAGTGGGAACCCTCTTGTCACGCCTTTTATAAAATTTGAGGTAATCATATTGTGTGTAATAAGTTTCATTTTGCCAGTTCTGTAATAATCTCACACGTTGTCCCAATCTCGATCTTGTTTAGATTCTTTACTGTGTTTACCCGGAATTACATTTATGTGACGCTATGATATATCTTGAACCGAATAATGTACATTATGCTTGTCACGCGAAAACAAGAAAACTCTAGTAATACACATCCAAATTATGACCACTGACCTTTTGCAACAAAACGTATATTTAGTACAGCTAGTCAAAGATAAACTTAACATTTAACACGCCACTTTTTCTCTATTGGTCTGGTCTAACTCGCTGGGGGACGCCGATAGTTGATAGTTGTGCACTGGAGAGGAGCTATATAAATTTAGGGGGTGCAAAATTGTTGGTCTTGGGTCCTACGAAAAATGTCGCTGGTCTTTGACCGTAAAATCTTGGGTCTGAAAAAGTTTCTCACCTTTTCCTACTGTATTGCTGGAAGCCCGGGTCCTGTACGAACTTCACTGCCTCATGGACGGGGGGGGCCTACGAACATGATGGAGGGGCCACGGCAATTTCCACAAATTTCTAAATTGGAGTCATGGCCCTCATGGGCTCATGACCGGATTTGCCCCTCTGCATCCGCCACTGGGGGCCATCATGCCATGGCTTGATTGGACCCATTTGATCCGCCCCTGCTTAATAGCTCAAGGTTTCCGCCTTTCTGAGGCGGGAATATGGCGCGTCTGCATAGACCACCGAGAAGACTAGTAGGCCTATGATAATAATAATCGGAATAAACGTGTTGCGCACAAAAATAACATATTTATTGCATTGCGTAGACTTGCTTGATGCTTACTAAAATAGCAAATGACGAAATGATTCCTATGACGGATTAAATATGATGACGTCATAATGTCAGTTGCCTAGGTTACCGCGTCGACCATTTGGAAGAGAAAACTCACCCAGAAGGTGATAAAAGAAAACGCCTTTGCCCGTGTAGCGTCTTAAATGATCGCCCTGAGCAACTCCTGGCGGGGGGCCTTACAATACCTGCCAGGGACCCGACTCATCGGGCTTCGTTATATCTCTATCCTCGAGATATAACGAACTCGATGAATCGGGTTAGACACACCGGTCAGTAACAGATGACGTAACAGCAGTCGGTCGATGGATTTTTCTACCTTATGATTTAAATTTTTTACAAGTAACGCACGCTCGTTAGTACACGCTTTTTACACCGTTGTTTTCCTTTCAATGCCAAGACCTGGAATATATACTCATTTTTATATACTGTACACGGAATTTTGCGAATTTTTGAGTTGAAAAGGGTAACGTACATCTGCATAAATTCAGAATTTGATTTCATAATCTCAAACCGCAAGCGGTTATAGCAGCATGCGACGTCACAATGAGCGTTGCCTAGCAACAAAGTAAAGGCGCTCGTTGTTTACATCTCAAACGATATTTTATTTCCTTGAATCCACGTCTTATCTCTCTCAAGTGTTAGGGTTGCCAGGCGTCCGGTAATGAACCGGACAGTCCGGTATTTACGCAAACTGTCCGGTCAGAAATTTCAGACATTACCGGACATGGCTGTGTCCGGTAAATAATTATTGCTAGCAACAAGTGCATTTGGAGTGTATAGTTTCTTGGGGCCATGAAAATATCTGCTTACGATTTTCCCGCGTATGGATTGCCTTGTGAAACAAAGCCAAACTTATAGCCTACACACCGATCATCGTCGAAAATTAATGACGGCGTCGTTAAATAAACTATGATAACAGAGCCAAATATATGATGCACGGATCATACTAGCCGGTATATCTTGTGCGTATAAAGTTGGAGGCTGGATTCATAGTTCAAATAATGGCTGAACCGAATCTCCGTATTTAGGCCATGTCTCTGTCTGTCTGTTTGTTCGTCATTTCGTCTGTCTGTCTCTCTCTGCACAAACGATATCTCCTCTCTGTCTGTCTATCTATCTCTTTTCCCTTAAGGCTTAAACACGGACGCCTGTATGCCCAATCTGCCTGTGCTTATCTGCCTCTCTATCTCTGTCTGTCTATGTCTGACTGTGTCAATCTGCCACTCAAGCTCGCTCTGGCCTTTCTAGCCTGTCTCTTAACCACCCCTCCCCTCTGATTAATTTCATTTGTCTCGAGTACGCCTTAATGATGCGATCGCATTTAGCTTTGAAGGTCTATAGGTCAACTGAGGTTATCTACAGAATGGAACTGAGTGCTAAAATCGTTAAATGTATTTTTAATATTGTTTAATATCCGAATTCAGTCATTCGTACTGGCGTCAAATTTTCAAATTAGCCACTATAACAATTGTATATATATACATATACATATAGGCCTATGCATAATTTACCCACCCTTCAGATCTATAGGGCCTAGGCCTGTAGCCTACTTGGCTGTTTCCAAACGGACCTCTGGATTTAAAAGCCAGTTTATCTAGGCGTCCGTGGTTTGGCTCAGACATTGCAATAATTTTCAAACAGTCCCCGGCACCGTACTGCCCTATATATATTATATATATAAAATATATTATATATATATACACACACATATATATTACAATATGAATTACCTAACGTTTCCCGGGAATTTTCGTTTTTTGTCCCCCCGCCAAGCCTCACCCCAGCACACACGCACACACACACATATGTGTGTGTGTGTGTGTGTGTGTGTGTGTGTGTGTGTGTGTGTGTGTGTGTGTGTGTGTGTGTGTGTGTGTGTGTGTGTGTGTGTGTGTGTGTGTGTGTGTGTGTGTGTGTGTGTGTGTGTGTGTGTGTGTGCCCCGTAACGTGATAGCCATCTAGATAGCATTGTCCGGTAATTTCCTGAAGGCCACCTGGCAACCCTACTCTCACTCCTGGGCATGACTTTAAACTGCAGCCGGTTATGGATTAACCTGAAAATCTAGAACCGCGGGCAGCAGCGGGGTTCTTATCGGTTGTTGGCGGATGAGGAGCTCAAATGCACCCAACGGCAATCACCGAGCGTATGATTAGGCGCATGCCGGGTCCAACCTGGTAAAACGGCTAATCAACTGCGTGACCAGCAAGAGAATGGGGTACTCAGTTGGTTAGAAACCTCTCCCACACAACATGAATGGATCACAATGAAAACGAAGATATACTGGCTCGGACGTCGCCCAGGATAAAAAGGCCCGCGACACCCACCGTAAGAGTCAGGATGGGTGCCGATAAGTGTGCTACTGACTCAACATCACCACCGATGAAGACGAAAACGACCGATGGAACAAGGAAGCATCTAAATGGTAGACATCGCGTTATGATTGGACAATGGAACGTGAGAGGACTCAATGCGCTAGGCAAGCTGTCGATGCTTGGAAACGAAATGGAGAGACAAGGCATCAGTATTTGTGGACTGTCAGAAACCAAGTGGTCGGGTAATGGACATTTTAAGACGTTGGATGGTCACACCGTGCTCTACTCAGGTAGGCCTACACCTGGACGGGAACATCATGGAGTGGCAATCTGGATAAACAAGAACACCGCCTCATGCTTGGCATCATACAACACAATAAGCAACAGAGTAATATCGTCCACATTTGCATCAAAACCGAGAGACATGACAATAATCCAGTGTTACGCGCCAACTGCTGACAAACAAGACGAAGAAATCGAACAATTCTACCGAGACCTGGATCGCGCAATCTCAGAGGTTCCCAAGCGAAACATACTTCTGATCACAGGAGATTTCAACGCCAGAGTAGGAGAAGACGCAACTGAGACCGACGTCCTTGGGAAATATGGACACGGGAATAGAAACGATAGAGGACAGATTTTGGTGGATTTCTGCGCGGAACACGGACTAGTTATCACCAATACTCTCTTCCGTCTGCACAACAGACACAGATATACATGGAAGAGTCCAAATGGATTCACTAGAACACAAATAGACTACATACTGATCAGCAAACAGTGGAAACAATCGGTCAACAATGCACGCGTATGCCTCAACGCAGATTGCGATTCCGACCACAACCTGGTGATTCTGACGATGAAACTGAGATTTAAAAAGAAGCGAGCGAATAAACCGTTACTCTTGGATCTTGAGAAACTCAAAAATAGCCAGGTTGGGCAACAATACCAACTGGAAGTGACGAACAGATTCGAAGTATTGGAAGGAATGGACGAATCGAGAACTCCAGATGAATTATGGCGCCAATTGAAGGAAGTCACCTTGGGTGCTGCAAAGGCGACAATACTAAGGGATCACCATAAACGCAAGAACTGGATTTCCAGCGACACTTTTGAATGGATTGGAAAGAAACGCGAGGCCAAAACAAAATCCCCCACAGAATACAAAAAACTAAGAAGTGAGGTACAGAAAAGACTGCGGTGGGATAAACAGGAAGAGCTTGAGACATTGTGTAGCGAATTAGAGGAAAACGCGAAAAAGGGTAATAGTAGACCAGTCTTTCAAACAGTGAAGCAGCTTACGGGATCGTTCGTCCCTCGTACCACGGCCATCAGGGATGCCTTCGGCAAGAAAATTGTCGAACCAGAGAGAGTGAATCAAAGATGGAAAGAATACTGCGAGGAACTATACATCGAAGAAGACGAGCACATAGAGATTGACATCCAAGAAAGGGAACCACCACCGCTGAAGGAAGAGATCAGGCGTGCAGTAATGAAGTCGGCGTCACGAAAGGCACCAGGTCCGGATGACGTGGCAGCTGAATTACTGAGGTTTGGAGGAGAGATGACAGTGACCAAACTACATGAGATATGTACGGAGGTGTGGAAGACCGGAGTATGGCCGGAAGAATGGACTCAATCAACATTCATCCCACTTCCCAAGAAGGGTGACCCGCTCCAGTGTGACAATTACAGAACCATCGCACTGGTCTCGCACGCAAGCAAAATTTTGCTGCGCGTTATGCTAGACCGCATGCAAAACAAGCTCGAAATGGAGATTGCCCAGGAACAAGCGGGCTTTAGACCAAGAAGAGGTACAAGAGACCAGATTGTGAACCTCAGGATCATAATAGAGAAAGCAAGAGAAAGAAATCAACCACTCTACTTTTGTTTCATTGACTTTACTAAGGCCTTTGATAGGGTCCGACACGATCAGCTATGGCTGACCATGCTCGAAATGGGCTTTCCACCTCATCTAGTCCAGCTGCTAAGAAATTTGTACAGACAACAACGGGCAAATGTCAGAACAGACGACCACACTTCGGCATGGTTCAAGGTTAAAAAAGGTGTTCGACAGGGCTGCAACCTCTCCCCATGTCTGTTTAACATTTTAGCAGAACAAATCATGCGAAAGGCACTAGCAGGTTTCGCCGGTGGATTCAGGATTGGCGGAAGAACCATCAACAATCTGAGATATGCAGACGATATCGTCCTACTGGCCACAACACCAGAAGAACTGCAAGAACTAGTGAAACAAGTCGCAAGTGCTGCAGAAGAATATGGCATGTCGATCAACGTAACAAAGACGAAAGTTATGACGAATACTGAGGAGGTGCTCGAAACGGTGGTGGGCACGGAAAAACTAGAACAAGTGAACTCCTTTGTATATTTAGGGAGCAGGATAGCAAAAGATGGGAATTGTGTGAATGAAGTTAAATCAAGGCTAGCCATGGGGATGACTGTCATGACCAAATTGACGAAGATTTGGAAGAACAAATCAATCAGCATCGACACCAAATTGCGGTTGATGAAGGCTTTGGTGTGGCCAGTAGCGACGTATGGATGCGAAGCATGGACTCTGAAGAAGGATGAAGAAAAGCGAATTCAAGCATTTGAGAACAAGTGTATCAGAAAGCTGATGAGAATTCCATGGACAAAAATGATGACCAACGAACAAGTGTATATGTCAGCGGGAGCCAGAAGAGGACTATTGGCCCACACCAAAATTCGAAAACTTCGATATTTTGGTCATAGCATGAGACAGCAAAACGATAGCATCGAAAGCAGCATCATGACGGGTTTTGCGGAAGGGAACCGAGGACGAGGAAGGCCGAGGTTATCTTGGATCGACAACGTTCTGAACTGGACAGGACTTGTAGGCTCTGACTTAATGAGCGCGACAAGGGACAGAAGACTCTGGGCATTAAAGATCCATTCATGTATCCAACCGTCGCGATGCGACGATGGCGACATGACATGACACCGGTCAGTATACTGTTGACCAGTGTGTCTAAAGGGTCGACCAGTGTACCGACCGTAGTAGGCCTACACTAGTGGACTTATTGGTCAACTTGTCGACCGAATCGACCCAGATGTCCAAATCCCAATCTTGGGAATACTTATTACTCACGGCCTATAAGTTTATAGGCCTAGGCCTAAATTCCCAGTAAAAATAGTTCGTCCTTCAGTTATATATTTTTTTACTCCTCTTCCGTCCATTGCCACAATGTCATGTAGATGAGGATTTGAATTTTTATTCCAGACATACCGGTACCGGTACGTTAAAATGTAGGTCTACTCTTAAACCGTTGGCAGTTAATTGCAAGTGGCTTAACTATAATAATCTATCAGCCTGCGTATGAGCGTCTAACGAGAAAATGATAATAATAACAATTATTGACTCACTCATAAACGTTATCTTATTTTGCTAGTCATTCATCATGTAGCCTACCAATGCACCTGTATGGGGCCGTCCATAAAGTACGTCACGCTCCAGGGGGGGAGGGGGTCTAAGAAAGTGTGACAGTTTGTGACAGGGGGAGGGGGTCAGGCCATGTGTGACGTCACACATTTATTTTTTAAATTCTTTATTATTTTGTTGTTCTTAGTACCTAAAATCCGACCCGGCCATGGCCAGGCGTGTCTAAAACCCGGCCTGGCGGGATAAAAGTTGATTTCCCGTCACTATCAAAGCGTTTAGGGACACACGTCACTATCAGATGGATTAGGGATAGTATCCTAGGGTTTAGAGGGTTAGGTAAATGGTTATGTTTAAAAAAAATCCCGAAAGTGTGTTAGTGTGACGTACTTTAGGGGGGGTCGTCCGAGATTTGTGACAGTTTGTGACAGGGGGGGAGGAGGGGGTCAAAAATGGTCAAAAATAGCGTGACGTACTTTATGGACGGCCCCTATCCGGTTTGAGAGCTATTGGTCAAATTATCAAATATGATAGTCGAAGATAAAAACTATAGGCTAGACCTACCGGGAGTAGCCTAATAGGCTGCAGCCTACAGATTTACGCCTATGGGCCTATATATCTAAAGTGCGCTCATCATTTTCCATCAACCAGGGCCAAGCCAAATAAAAATGTGATTGTTGTTGCGGACAGCTAATTAGAGCTTCGTTTTCCATGAAATAAAATATAGACCAAAAAAATTATGTAAATCTATTTAATTTTTGCAACATTTAGGTGCTTATATATGGCCTAAAATCATATGTCGTCTCCAATATCTTAATGCTAACTTTTCTTTTAATGCCTTTCATCCTCTACATTTGCTCTTTTTTTAACACCTTACTTGCAACTTAATTAACTATGTTCACTCTCGTTTATCATAAAAAAACTTATTTTATTTCGCAAAATTAAATGCAGTTTTATACCTGTTATCTATTGGGCATATATTATATATATATATATATATCGACGTGTCTGAAGAATTTTAAATAGGCTAGGCATATGCCTTTTGTCAAACAGCCTGCGTAGGCTATTACGAGCATCTAATTTCTTAAAAGACCGATAGCATAATACTCACAAGAAATTAGTTATATTATACGCTACCGACGTTTATAAAAAAAACGACTAATTCTGCCTAGTGGTGAAAGTTATGGTTACCAGCCAATTAATTCGGTTTAGTCGACCGGCCTATAATAATATGAGTTAAGTAATTTACAAGGACGTCGGACTTTTAAAGGTTATTTGACGCGTGTGAAGGTGTAGACGATCTCCCCAAGGTCGTTGACGAAATCCACCTTCATCGTCGTCGCCGTGAATTCCACGTAAGCGAAGCCGTAGTAGAATCCGAAATAGTCGACAGTCAGTCCCCAATCGTTGAGAATCTGAGCCCCCAATGGACTGTATTCGTAGAGGCCTCGTCCTCCAGCTCCCGTTACCACGTAGTCGATCTCAGAGTCGACCGTTTCAGTGATGTGTTCCAGGTTATGATCGTCCCCTGCGAAAAAGGCGTGGACTCCGTAAGCCTCGCAGACTGGAACGAGGTAGTTGACGATGGTTGGGGTCCTTGGAGCGTGACCTCCGGCGCTGTACGGTGGAGCGTGTCCGACCACGATCTTCCAGTCAGCCGTGGAAGCTTCCAGGGTTTCGTTGAGCCACTGGAGTTGAAGGTCAGGGTTGTTCTTGCGGGATATGAGGCCAGTGGTGTCGACTACGAAGAACTGGATCGTGGTATCAGCTTCGACCACCTGGAAATCGTACCTGAGGACAATCGCAGAAGCGGTAATAACCTATATACCGTAATTTAAATGACCGTAGGCCTATGTAGTTGCTTATATAAGACTATTATAGTGAACAGTGCGTGGATTTGAGCATAGCAAAGACAATAATTTCGACTTCTCGGCTTTTTAACGTGCAGTTATACACAAAATATGCAGTTGTAGAAGCACTTCTGTACAGTTAAAACTAGCAAAAAGGTCATTGCCCTCCGATTGGAAGTAATTTACCATGGAAGATGGGAAAGGAAATAGGGAGTTGTGCAGGTCTAAAAATTCCTTCAAAACAGCCCTGGTTGTCTTTGATAAAGGTATGGGTGATATAAGAAATGAAAAGATCAGTTTCATGCATTGCTCTCAGAATAATTCTTTTGTTGCGTTACATGCACTGTTCACCATGCATGGAAAACTGGAGACACGTGCCTTCCAATAAAACTCATCGTCATTGTTTACATGCACTGCTCACCTAATTAAACCACTTCAAATATTGTATTATGCTTTGAGCATAGTAATAGTAAATTATAATGACAATTGTGACCATGACGAATATTACAATGCTTGAGCGATCGAGTGAGCGGGAGAGCGAGTGATCAGTGAGTTAAGGAATGAGCATGGACGGAGTTTATCAGGGGCTAGGGGGGGGGCTAAGCCCCCATGAAGACCCAGATTCAGCTTTTTTACCGTGTAAAGTGTAAACGGTATCTTTTCCCGGGCTTAGCTCCCCCAAGAAGGCGCAGACTCATAAGTTAGCCCCTTCAAGAACGGAAACCAAACTCCGCCCTTGGGAATGAGTGAAGGAATAAGTGTAGGTGAGTGAGCGAGTGAACAAATGAGTGAGTGAGTGAGCGAGCGAACGAGCGGGTGTGTGAATGAATGAACGATTGCCAATCTTACCAAAGCCACGGCAGGTACCATCTTGGCTCCACTTCTGCGAACTCTACCTGGTACAGCTCCCGATCGTCGCGTATACCGTAGTCATGGTTACCGATGGTGATGTACCAGGTGAGGGCGTTGATGTTGGGCAGGTCGTACACCCGTCGCCAGGTGGTGTCGAAGCGTTCGTCGTCAGCGGAAAAAACGCCGTCGGGATAGAAGTTATCGCCCATGGAGAATATGAAGTCGCACACGTGACTTCCGCACCACGTGCTCATCGTTTCCGCCACGGTGTACTGGTCGCTGTTGTCGTCGCCCCAGTCACCGATGGCGATGAACTTTAACCCTACAGCGCACACCAGTATATGGATTCAGGTTCATTTGTATGGCGCATTTTTTAATCTCAAAGATCAAAGGGTCATTTCCGATGAAAAGGGTGGTTTAAGTGCAAAAAGGAATTGCCTGGACGCCCCTCATCTAACCGGTGTAGCCTACTGGCCAAACAGGCGTCAGGACGGCACTGAGATTTGAAAATAAGTGCATGGACGCCGTCCATGACCGTCCTGTCACACTTTAAGCCCTGGTGAAAGTGCATGGGCATTGCAAATATATTGCTAAAGACTATCTGAGCTCAGATTTCAATAAGAAAAACTGTGTGTAGGCTATACATGTAGACCTATGCCAACGTATGATAGGCCTATCACAAATTCTAAATGGAAAATAGTTTAGACTCTATAGACGATTCGATTCAATGCGAACAGAGATAGTGACTAACTCTCAAAAGTTATATTAATTTTACTTATAATTCATCGTGTATTCATATTGTAGTGCGTTACATGATGTTTAAGAAAGACACTATTGAATTAATTGTTGACGTACATGTAACTACAGGCCTGGTGAGTGGTGACCCTGTTAGCATAAACTTATGCTCCCTTTGACGCCTCTGTACATTAATGTCTAAATTGCTTGCTTGCATGCAACCTATAATTATGGTGATCAATAAGAGTATTGATTGATTGAATTATTGGTTGATTGAATAATTGGTTGGTTGAATTATTGATTGATTGAATTATTGATTGATTAAATTATTTATTGATTGAATTATTGATTGATCGAATTATTGATTGATTGAATTATTGATTGATTGAATTATTGATTGATTGAATAATCGATTGAATAATCGATTGAATAATTGATTGATTGATTGAATTATTGATTCGTGCACCTAGACCCGGTTTGACATCTCAAGATTAGAAGATAGTCATCAATCTTCATTAGCAATACAATAATTAATAATTGATTGAAAAATATCAGATGCATGCGACTCAGTTGATCACCAAGTTCATTCCTCAGATTTTTACCATTCGTCCGTTCATTCGTCCATCGCTCTTTGTTTCATTCATTCATTCATTCACCCATTCATTCATTCATTCATTCATTCATTCATTCATTCATTCATTCATTCATTCATTCACTCATCCACTCATTTATTCACTCATTTATTCACTCATTTATTCATTCATTCACTCATTTATTCACTCATTTATTCACTCATTTATTCATTCATTCATCCATTCACTCACTCATTCATTCATTCATTCATTGGTTCATTCGTTCGTTCATTCATTCATTCATTCATTGGTTCATTCGTTCGTTCATTCGTTCATTCGTTCATTCACTTATTCGTTCGGTCGTTCTCATGTTTTTTTTACAACATTCAACATTGATATCATTATGTAACTTACCTGAACTGCATCCGATCAGAACCGTAGAGATGAAAATCAGCGAATTCTGTTAAAATCAAAGTTTCACGCATATTCAATTGACTACAGGGGCGGATCCAGGAGGCAAATCCGGGCCATGGCCCCTAATTTGAAATTTTGAACATTTTCACCAGATATTCTGGCGGGAAATATGAGCGTGGCCCCCTTTCAAAATTTCTGTATCCGCCCCTGATTGACTCTGTATGTAATAATCGTGTACCGGTATATAACAATCATTAATTAGACCCATAAAAAATTATATATAAATATATATATAAAGAACGTAATCATAATCTCCAAACATTAAGCCTATTCATGTATGCACGCGTATAGCCTACATCACAGAGCACGAGGCCCATTTAAAATAAATTAAATACCCTGAAAAGGTAAAACACAGTAACTTTGACTGTTATAATTATATAGCTTACCAGTTACTGTGTTTTGGTTTTCAGGGCATAGGCCTAGTAAGTCATAATTAGGCCTATGTATACGAACTTAGGTCCATACATGTACATTTGTTCACGCACACATAGGTCTACTGTAGATCTACATATTCATTCATTCATTCATTCTGGAAATTTATGAAGAACCCATTCAAGATTTCTACTCAGAGAGTTTCTGCGACATGATCTAAATGATGCTTAGGCTTAGCCTATAATAATATTAACCTATGACCAAGTAATCAGTCGAAAGACGAACATTGTAATGTGATGACAAAATTTAGTTTAATACGGCAGTTTCTTATACTTAGTTATCAGAGTCGAATTGAAATGATTATTGATTAGGCCTTTGCCGGCCGAAATCTGAAAATTCTTGCAAAACCAATTAATTGCCTATAGCTCAGATTAAATACATTGCATTGTTAATTATAACTTCCTACCATGACAACGCTGACGATGCCCATTCTAATTTTCGGTTTAAAAATTTTAACACTTAGACGAAAGGTGACAAACGACTCAGAAGCGTCGATCGTAGTCCTGGATCTTGATACACATAGAATATTATTATCCATCTCAGCAGATAAGGCACAATCGTCGTGAGATCTGCCAGCTGGTTCCGATAATAATTTTGATACGAATGACTTTATTTATTGCAGCACTTCACTGTAAACACATCGCTGAGGAAAGTAAAACAAAAGCATTATTGTTGGATTTGGACCCTTTGAGACGCCGCTTAGCGTTTCATGTGCCCCTGACATTATGTGACATACATAATATATAGGCCAAAGGCTATGGGGTGGTTGGGTGCGAGTGGGTGGGTGGAGAACACAATATAAAAATATGAAAAAAACGCTTAAATAATGTTCAACTGAAGGCTGTTTTAGGCCTATTTGACATTTTGTTTACTAATGTCACTAACCTGAAGTCATGATGCCATTGCAATAGAAGAAAACAGTGCAAATCTCTACTTTGATAATAAAATAGGCTGGCAGTGAAAATTGATCAAGTCCTGCAGATGTGAAATTTAATAGATCCTAGACCTATTGCCTACGATCAATTTTTATAATATAGCCTAACTAATGGTTCCATGGCTGCGTCTCGGCGCCATAATTATTGTCACCGTCATTATTGATTGCTCTGCCTTTGCGCATGACCCATGTCACGTCGTGTAGACCTATCTGGCTTCAGAGAAATATCTTTGTTTACCATTCAGTTAGTAGCCTAAGTTACATCTATTGTAAATGCGAGTGGTTTTTTGTAGGACTGAGGCTGATCCGACAATATTATTGTCTAAGTTTAGTTATTGTTCAGAACTGACACTTATAAGAGGGAGGCAAAACTTTTAATCTTTTACGCGTTTGCCCCGAGTATATTGGCTGAAAACGGGCTTAAAATTTAAAAATGAACCGGTAAAGGGTTAATCTGGATCATTTACCGTCATCGGCATTGGTGATTTCTTCTATAACATCATTTATATTTAGCTCTTTCACTGTTCAGTTTCAACCACTGAATGATATATACTGCCCGTATTGATATTCTCAGTATGCAATTACAGTGAGAGATCAGGATTAGGCGTAGAGATTCGGCAAACTGTTTATTAGAACGTTAGTAACTTCTTACTTGCTTACCCACTTTGGTATAATATAGTCTACGATGGCAGAGAGACAACACCGCCATGCACCAGTGGCGGCGCCAGGATTTCAGTTTCGGGGGACTGAAGCCCCGCGGCAAAATTTGACATTTCCATCCGCCAAAATTTCTGACAACCTTTTTTTTAGTCATAACCCGAAAATCGTGGATATTTCAATGTAAACTAATTCAGATGGCCATTTTTTTAGGGGGGCTGAGCCTCTTGTAGGGGGCTCAGCCCCCAGCCCCCCTAGCGCCGCCACTGCCATGCACTGTTCGCACTCTGCCAGTACCAGTCCCAACTTCCAAGCCTAGATAAAGGAGGAGGGCGACACTAATCATCTTTGTTTGCAGCTGCTATTTTTCAATCAATTAACTGTTGTATTGCTGATGAAGATTATGACAGAGTCGTCGTTAAGCAGCAACAGGCGATTGTGCGATAGTAAATATCGAGAACAATCAGAAAGACAATAGACACAGAAAAGACAATTAATTGAGCAAATATCTGCAAGTTTATTACAAAGTCCTCTCTCTAAGTGATGGATGTTCTTCCACACACGGTTACTCGATTATAATTAGGCCTATTTGTAAAAAATCTGTTTCAGTTTCATAGCGAAGAGTTTCTGGCTGCAGGTCGCATAAGCTTTCGCCTCGTTGTCGATTGAGCTGAGGTTGTCCTTCACTTGATGCTGTTTCGATTGAGTTGAGGTTGTCCTTCACTTGATGCTGTTTCGATGGCCAACTGCTAGCCTATATCTGGCTCCTCGTATACCACTTCCTTCTAATCATACCACCCTTCATTCCCCCTTCTCATCCCTCGGCTCAACAACGCACAACACAGAAATAAAAGATAAATTGAAAATTAATAATAGTGGGCTTGCGGGATATTTGGCCTAATCCGCGCCAGGGGCCCTCCTGCCTTTGCGAGGAGCTTACGGGGTTTTACACCACGCCAGAGGCCCGGCAGGTACTAATACAAATAAACACACACACACACACAACAAAAACAGCACAGAGCCACACAACCGTCACTCATCACAATCCCCCTCAGTCCAATCTCCTCAAGCCAATCCCCTCAGGCAGCCATGTAGCGGTTCCTAAAGCAACACAGAAAACCGACGAAGATAATTAATATAATATCATGACAGACGTGAGTGTCATTATAGGAAGAAATGAAGTTATAGGAATACAAGATTATCCAGGTGGAGCCCACCTCGTTTGTTGGCTAATTGAGCCAACCGACCGGCAACACACTTGCTGTGTAAGCCAAAGACTATGCGTCAGTGCTTGTATTTAGGTGTATAAACTTAGGTTATAGAGATATATACAGACTATATAGAGATTAAAGGTTTGCTATTGAAAAATTCATACGTCAAGGTTGTGTGGATGGAAAAAGAGCTGCAGAGGAAGACCGAGAAGACTCTGGATGGACGATGTCGAGGAATGGATGGGGTTGGCGATGGCGGATTGCGTATACGGAGAGCAAGGGACAGAGAGGGATGGAGGAAACTGACGTCGCTGGCTCTGCAGTGGTCTCCGATTCGCAGTAGTGAGGATGGTCAAGATGATGATGATGATGATGATGACGACGACGACGACGACCAGTGGCGCAACCAGGGGGGTGCTGGGGGGTGCTTGAGCACCCCCCAGGGCTAAAAAGGTGACCCACGCAATTTTTCCAAATCCGATGAGTTTTTGTGGGTGGGGTGGGGTGGGGGGGTAGGGGTCTTTCGGTCTTTCAGTCTTTCAGATTACCCAATCAAGCAAGCTCCCTAATTTTTCTGTATTATAATTTTAGACAAATTCATGGTTCATAAAGCACTTGATTTTAGTGTTTAGCTGGTCTACCTGAGTTTGTCTTGGTCTCGAGAATTTGCCTATCCTGTAGGCCTACCTTTACATTACAGTATCTCACCAATTTATTGATTATGTGTTACGACTTAATAGTACCGTGTGTGCAATTTTTTGTGCAAAATTTGGCAAATGATAGTAGCTTTTAGTTGCTGAATGCTTATTATAATTACTGTCTTACATAAACTACCATATTAGGCCTATGCCATGATCTTATTTCCTACTATATAATTATAATTTTTATTATTTATTATTATAATATAATTATGATACTATCGTATATTATAATGTGCATAACTTACGGTAGGGCCTACTGTTATTGGCGGATATTTAGGGCGATAGGGGAGACGTAGGCCTACTACTTATGTAATTGTTAGGCAACAGTCTGAAGTCTTAAACCCCCAAAGTTTGTGGTAAGGGCACTAAGGGGACGGAGATGCTTATATCCCCAATATGTCATAAATATTTCATAAATATTATTAAAAATGTCTGCAATGTTATCCACTGTTTATACATAGGCCTAATGAACAATCTGGTTAAGACGACAGCATAAAACGCTGTCATTACAGTGTGTGTAAATTAAAAAAATTCTTAGACGATGGGAGGGGCATTTATTGGAATCTTATATCACATCTCTGAGCACTAAAATCATGAGCTATTTTGTAAAAAATGACAGCTTTAAAAGTCACGGTGCACTGTGCAAATCACAAAAGTTTTAAGTAATTGTGAGGCAACACTCCGAAATTTTAAATTAAAATCTATGACTATAATTATCGGCATTGAAAATGAGCAATCTTTATTAAGATGACGGTTTAAAAGCCTACCATTACAATATGGCAATTAAAAAATAAAACAATGAGGAGGGGCATTGAAATTTTACACCATGTCTTTCAGCAATGAAATCATGATAAATTTCGCTAAAATAGCACCCTAAGATGATACCACTGCAGTGTGGAAATAAAATATTATATGTTGGAGAGGAGGCACATCCCCTACCCAAACCCATTCCCCTGCTAGGCCTATGTTGAAATCTGAAATCACTCGTTTTTATCAGCACGGATGTAATAGTTATTTTGCTAAGTTGACATCTTAGAATGGTACCATAATAAACGTGGAAAATCAGAATAATTTTTTATAACTGTGAGTATATTCATTAAAGTTTAGACCACTCTTGTCAACAAAGAAATAGTATAGCAATTTTTCTTTAGATGGCAACTTAAAATGCTGCCATTGCAGTGTGTAAATTAGAAAATTTCTGATGTTGAGAGGCACATCCCCTCCCAAGGCAGCTGCCATCTCGGCGCCACGTGCTTCAGAGATTTTCCGTCGGATGCTCGCCTTTCCCCAGAAACCTTGATTCCCAGAAAAGGAATTAGAAAAAACACAGGTTATTTGGAGAGGGGCTAGATTAAACACTGGTTATTAATTCTGCCACTCTCTGGCAGAGAAGGACTAATTAAGACCCTTTGTTTTATGATTTTTATCTAAACAAATGGGAAAGGACATTATTTTTTGTAAGTCCTAAACCGTGTTTTCAGAAGTTTTCATGACTTTATCGCTCATAAATACAGCTGGCAAACAAGGGCCTGAACGTGCTCTAGCTGATGCCAAAAGTTAAAAAATGCGTTGGTTTCTGGGGCTCCGCCCCAGACCCCGCTGGGGAAGCTTACGACGCTCTCTCAGATCCCCTAGTCGGCATTGACTTCGTGCCTTCGGCACTCGTTGCTTCGCACCTTGGGTGCTTACAATAATAATTCTGAGCACCCCCAGGAAAATTTTCTGGTTGCGCCCCTGACTACGACGACGACGACGACGACGACGATGATGATGATGATGATGATGATGATGATGATGATGATGATGATGATGATGATGATGATGCTATTGAAAAGGAAGAAGAAAGGTTGTGGGGCACAGTGGGAGGTGTCGGTTACGCGCTTGAATGTCGAATTGGACGCACTCCCAAAAACAAGTTTACTCGTGTAGGCCTACATTGTACCACTATAATTATAGCAGCTATAAAGGGGGCTAAATAATCTTTGTTACGACGCAATTAAGAATCATATAGGCCTAAGTCTCTACTAACATTTATGACTATTCAACAGAGATCAGGGCATAACTATCACACACTGCGCAAACTCAATCCTCCTTCATAACTCTTGTGATCCTTTTGAAGCCTTAACTTTAAGGCATATTATACAGTGCTTAAAGTGTGGAAAAATAAGTTCCTGGACGCCCCTTACCTCTCGTAGAGAAGTGCCTGGACGCCCCTTACCTTTCAAGTCTTTGCTTGCCAATAAGTGGCTGGACGGCGTTCAGATTTTAAAATAAGTGCATGGACGCCGTACATGACTGTCCAGGCACACTTTAAGCCCTGGGCCTATAACAGCCAAATCAAGAGCAAGATGTTGAAACACTTACGTTTCCGATATATCGTCTGCTTTTCCCACTTCAAACATCTGCAGAACGTACAGAGCTTGCACTCATTCGTCAGCAGGTATACGGATAGGTCAATTTGCTTCAGAATGTTTCTGAGACCTAAATGAAACAAGAGATATTCATATTAATAATTGTTACATGGTCACAAAGTGTCAATTCATTCTGTGGAGTCATACGCTAGAATTATTTTTGTAGCCAAAGATATGACGTCATAATGAACATCATTCATCGTCTACCGAATGACGTCGTCAGGTTAGAGACTTCTTTAGAGGAATACATGTTAAAAATAGGTTTATCACGAATATAAGAATGACGTCCCAACGGTCTCTGGAGGTAGAGGTTGAGGTTGAGGTAGAGATAGAGAGAGAGACAGACAGACAGAGACAGAGACAGAGACAGAGAGACAGAGACAGAGAGACAGAGACAGAGAGAGAGACAGAGAGAAACAGAGACAGAGACAAAGAGACAGAGAGAGACGCATAAACAACAGGAAATCCTACGTCTAATTATAATGCCTGCATCTAGCTATAGGTCCAATGTTAATCATTAAAATAATATAATGTAATAATAATGTAACGTAATAATAATGTAATGTGATAATATTTATTTCAAGTATTTATATAGCGCCTCTTCAAGAAACCTACTCAGAGGCGCTCTCTGCGCTAACTAGCCGAAATGATGTTAAGTGTCATAACAACAAGAAAATTCCACCAATTAGCAAAATAAGTCACAGTGAGCCGGAAACAGTCATCAGTGGCGATCCCTCGCAACACGTAGAATCATCCAACGGAATCCCGTCAACAGCTTTCAGATGGTGTGAATGTTCAGAGTCTCTGGTACAGGTTGCGTCAGTTAGTGTTGTGAGGCGGAAACTTTCCGCGGAAAGTTTCATATCTTTCCGGAAAGTTTCCGAAACTTTCCGACGTATCTTTCCGGAAACTTTCCGACATAAATATTTTTCCACCAATAAAATATTATTAAATACATACTCAATTCTAATGAGTCCGAAATTTTCTTTCAATATGATGTTACTAAATACATATAAGCTGTTAGTGTTGTGAGGCGGAAAAATTGTCCGGAAAGTCTCATACTTTTCCGGAAACTTTCCGACGTATTTTTCCACCAATAAAATATTATTAAATACATACTCAATTCTAAGGAGTCCGAATTTTCTTTCAATATAATGTTACTAAATACATCAATCACTATATGCAGTCTTAGGTGGTTATAACTGATAGTCTAATGAATACATGGCGCTAGTGATAATTGTTCAGATTGTTCACACGGCCCAAAAATACATTTAGCAATTAAATGCAATTAAACTTCGCTGTAATTTAGAGAAAATATTTTTTATCATTCAGTCACCTTAATATTTGTGAGTAATGAAAATATAAGACAGAAACAGCAATTGATGCAGCATTGCTTCATGTTTATATAAGCTTTTCACATGTTTCCTGCAACACAGCCGACTGCAGACATGCAAGCTACAACTAATTTTCTATAGGCTACTCTAGTCTGAAATGCTAATGAACAGTGTTTATTGCTCATATTAATTATTTTTAAGTTAACATTGCTTGCAACGACAGAAGAACTGTAAATAAAAGAAGTTTAAACAATAAGAACAATTTCTGAGAGTGAAATTCAGATATTTTCTGAGTTAAAAGTATTTTTCTGGTTCTTCGGAAAGTTTCCGGAAAGTTTCCGGAAAGTTTCCGGAAAGTTTCCGGCAAAATACTTTTCCGGAAAAGCTACATCACTAGCGTCAGTAGAGTAGAGCGGCGACAGATGACAGGGCTCGCAAACACGAAACGATGACGAAACTGAAGCTCCTCGCTGGTTGAAGATGATGCGCGCGTCCGGCCAATCGTCGGGGACAAAGTTTGCACAGTAGAAGGCAGATGTCGCTTGTCGGTCGGTAGTTTTGAACGCCACCAGCGACAACATCCGATCGAGTTAACTCCACTGACCTGCGTGAACCGTCCTTCGGCGAGATGTAAACAGCAGACAACAGCGGTGAAGCCACACGGTCTTGATGGTTGAGCTCGACCGTGTGCATCAGGAGGCGTCTAACGTCAACACGTGGGCGACACAAGACGACTTGCGAACAAAATCCCTTCCAACGCAAAATCCTTGACGAACCCGACAAATAAGTTCGGTACACGAACCTAGAACCAGTAAACTCGAACGTGTGTGAAATTACTGCGCGAATTCTGCATAAAGTTGAAATAATCCACCGAAATGACGGAGTGGTCTAATAAACAACCAATATGGCCGCTGACCTGCGCATATAATAATGTAATAATAATGTAATGGCCATGCATGTGTCGATTTTCTGTGTTTATCTCTGTCGCTGATATAGCTCACTATAGGTTACGACTTGACTGTTTGCGACATTTAGGCCTACAGGAATAGGCCTAGAGACAATAGCCGACTGAGTGGTTTTTGAAATTTAACTTTGATTAGTAAGAGACGATTTTATATTTTTATGCCGTATATGAAGGGTCTTAGTGCTTCATATTAGGGCCTAACATTTAAGTTAACAAACCATTATTCGATGTCGTATAACTAAAAGACTAGAACGCATTATTATAAAAATTATGATTTTTACGAAATGCTTTCTTTCTACTCTTCCTAAATTTCGCATACACTTTTTAGTGCTTACATCAAATTAACTGTTCATTGCATAATTTCAGGCTTGGGCCTATAACGACTTTAATCGTACTTCATCGCCTAGGCCTACTTATTTTTCAGAATAGAAATGACAGTGATAAAATTTCGGTCATACGTCACGATTAGTTTCTTTCGAACTTCGATTGAGGTTGTAGAAATGTTGTTGGTCGTCGATTTTTCCACGAAACACCATGCATCTTCGTCGCATTTTTCGTTATTTTAATCGTTTTCGTCGCATTTTTCGTTCTTTTAATCGTTTTCGTCGCATTTTTCGTTCTTTTAATCGTTTTCGTCGCATTTTTCGTCGTTTTCTTCGTCTGCAGCGCTTGACGGTAGTGGAATGACGACAAGAGAACAGTAAAATCACATCCGGTTGCCATGACGTTATATTTGCGATTATGACGTCAATCGACTTTTACTACGAAAGGCAATCGCAAGAAGTGTAGTAACATTTCTGTTGCAACGTTGCAATATAGCCTACATATAGGCCTAGTATCAAATTGAATGCAATAATTCTAGAGTGCGTGGCGTTTATACATTTATTAACACGACTTAGTTGGCCCCACAGAGCTTCACTGAAAAGTATGAAATGTAATATTTGTTTTGACTCGGTTTGCAAATTTTGTTTAACTGACTTCCTTTATGGCTGTATGCTGTTAAGAAACGGTGCACTTTGCCCGAATAGCCACAATCGACTCAGTGTATCAATATAAGTTCTGGTGCTAGATAATAAATAATAAGTAAGCACGTACTTTATCGAATCGTCTGCAAATGCACTGCAGCCTAATCGGGCGAAAGCCAATTTCATACGTCACTCTATGTTTTCTTTCTTTCTTTTTTGCATAATCAATGATGCGCTCTGTTCTCTTTGGCGTTACGCAAGGATCAAACCTTGGACCTTTATTATTGTTTCTTCTTTTCAACAACTATATGTAACTGTCACGTGGTATTATGTTTTATATTTTGATGATTAATGGGTGGCCCTATTGGTCCTACTGGGATCCGCCCTATACCAACTGATAATACCACCTTGACAACCACAAATGAGTCAATAGTATTGCTCACTGCCATAATTGATAACTGTTTATGTGTTCGATTCAGGACAAGAGCGGAAACAGAAATTTTCGAAAGGGGGGGCAAAAGATTTTCGGTCTTGGGTCAGGGGAAAAATTTCGTCTTGGTCGCCGAAAAATCTGATGACTTTTTAGTCGTCAGTATCCTACTTTTCTCTCCCGCTGCATTGAGTTAATGGCTTGTTGAAACCAAATGGGGGGGTACGTCCCATGCACGCTTTAAATGGGGGGCATGGCCGGATTGGCCCCTGCAGGTTCCGCCTCTGGTTCAGGAAATAAATTGAATTGAATTGAATGATGTTGTTGTTGACGATGGTGATGATTATTATTATTATGCAGATGATGATGATGATGATGATTATTATTATAATGATGACAGTATTGACAGGGAAGCTTTTCAATGATATATATCCAGCGTCATCTTACTTTACCATATAATATCTTTCAGAACTCTACCACAACCGACAAAATTTCAGCATGCAATTCCTACTTTGTAAGAGAATTTGACCTGCTAAGACGTGGCCAAAGCAGTTGCCAACATCAGGACTACATTTCGGAAGACTGATACTGTGAGATGCGTCACAGAGTTTATCATGCCCTACTAATCAAGACGCTTAAGAGAAGCTTGGCAGTCACTTGGCCATCTATTACTTCCCATTACTACTCACTCCGTCCTCGTTCTCACAACCGTGAGATTCCTCATGCAGACGCATTAACCAGATGTGGCTTTATAACATGGACGCCATTCAAGTGACAATGCTTATTCCTTGTATAGCTTTTCTCTCCTGTATAGTTCATAACATGACAATGTCTATTATGCAGTTGTATACTCTAATAAATTATGTTTATTGAATTGCATATTTCAATTTTTTGTGATTGTACATGCATTAATTATTCTGTTCTTGTCCATTGTTCCCGCAGTGCGTTTGCAGGCGATTCAATAAAGTACAAACTTACTTATTTACTTACTAACTATGCCTATAACTGTTTTCATAAGATAGGCCAGGACAACAAAATCGCAGATCAATCCCACTTGCAAGGAACGTTTAATACAGACAATATTGTATTTGGCAAATTCAATGTATATATACTCATAGTGGAGGAACGAGGACTAGCATAGAAGCAGATTTTAAAATCAGGTCTTAACATTAAAATAATCCTCCGGATTTGCTGCTTTAAATTCAATATGTTAATTTTAATGTTTCGATAAGCGACTCGTTGATGTGAGTTACAGATGCTAATTGTTGTAGGACTACATTCAATGTCTATGCCTTTGAAGCAGCGCTGCGAAATGTTGCTATAATCTTTTTCATGGCTCAAACTCAGCCGGTAAAATTCGCAGAATTGTCACTGCCGACCGGCTATGAGTTAGACGAGCTGTGTCGTATGAACTGCGCGTTTTGTCTCGCACGGCCCATGTATAATTCTTCATTCACACGACCATGGGCGGAGTTTGGTTTCCGTTCTTGGAGGGGCTAAAGCCTTCTTGTGGGGGGCTAAGCCCGGGAAAATAAACCATTTACACTGTAAAAAATGAATCTGGGTCTTCTTGGGGGCTTAGCCCCGCTAGCCCCTGATAAACCCCGCCCATGCTCACGGCCCACAGACATATATTGGCCTATTCATTTCACGAGTCCCTCTTGCAACAATTGGTAGACCTTGATTCCACCCGTTCACCTCAGACCGCCATCATTCAATGTTCAGTAGATCTTCTCCATCACATGTGCGAAGATGACATCTCTGAGTTGCTGCGACAGATGCTTCACTTCGCGAACGCAGTTCAGCATCTGCTCTCGCTGTTTGCCTCCAAGACCAACATCAGCATCAGCAGCATTAGAGTCGGAAGCAGCAGCCTTTGACGCGGCCACTGTCTCTCGGAGCCTCAGACAAAGGTCGCTTGCGATTATGCCAACCTGTCTCCGCAACTCCTCATCACCCATCATCTTCTTCGTGATCGCATCGCTCGCGTAGACCAACTTATGAGCCGCCAGAACAACGGATCGACTCAGCGCCGTCAGTTCGCCCCCGTTGACCCTCCGCTCGCCCAACGCGAACAGGAAGTCACGTGTTGCCGAATCGACGGCGGCGAAATGACCAATGACCTGGTCAGCGTAGAAGTGGACGATCTCGCGGTCAATTCCGACCAGGAACTCCGAGCAGAATCCCTGGATGGCCGCCGGATTGGAGGAGGAAGGAGAGGAGTCCCGTGATCGGGAGCATGTTATCCGCATCGCCCGCTCCGTATTGGGTCGCAACGCATCCAGTCGTTCCTTGAACTGTGGGCTCAGTCCGCCGATGTTTCGCCCGATCGCTGAACCCATGTCCGGTCTGAGAAGCCCCGCCTCGTTGACCTCACTCAGGACCTTCACCCTGCCCTCAGCGTTGACCCCTGCGGACCGGTCAGTAAGACGACCGACGAGGGCGCAGACGTTCCGCTTAAGGTCCAGTTCGGCCTCGCATACTATCGCGGCGTAGTCGTTGTCTTCAGCGTCCAATCCAGTCGTATCAACAAACGGCGTCTCACCGTAGGGCAGGGGAGGCAGAGGACGATTTCGGATGTGCATGTTTGGTTCCAGTTTAGCGGGATGTGTTGGCACTGCCACATTGATTGTTTGCAGCGCTTGCGAGACACCTGGAAAGGGTGGTGGAATCGGAGAAACGGTGCGGATATCCCTTACCACTGGATAATGATGATGCAACGATGGATTGACCGGAGACGGAGTCTGCAATTCACGGATCGATCCCGATCCGGGCATCTGAATCATGTTTGGTGGAACTGGAGACCCGGCTCCGAAATCTCTGGGGAATCCTGGAACGGGAGACAGAGACATGACTAGCGGTGACGCGGTTCTGAACCGCTGAAGTGCTTCCTGGGACAACGGCGTCAGCGGGGACGCCGTTCGAAATTCCTGTGGGGCGCCGCAGATGGCAAGGGGGACCAGAGGCGGCGGAAGAGACATCGGCTGAGGACAGATCATCGGGGAATTCTTGCCGACGAGATCCGACATGGTCGCAAGGGACGACACGATGTCGTGGGTGAGCGTCATCAGCGAGTTCAAGGCGTCTCTGAGGCTCCCCCGTCCAGTCGGCGTTCCACCTTGTGAGGCGCCGATAACGACGTCGACCGACGATCCGAGGTCCTGGGACATGGTGCGAAGAATCTCCAGCTGCTGGAGAATGTTCTCCGAGAGGTCACGGTTCGTCAGCTGCATGGCGTTGGCCAGAACCCCCGTTCCCAGATCGGCGACCTCCTTGAGCGCCGTTCGAAGCGACACGCAGCTGAGCTTCATCTGAGCGACGTCCATTTCTCTGCGACGCTGATCGGTCGAAGTGGAATCGAACCCGAGGCAGAGCTCGCGAACCTTTGCCACTTGACTGCGAACGGTCCGATCGAGAGTCTCCATCAGGTCGGCAACGGAATCCGGGTCCTGGGGACCGTCAATGTAGATGCCGGTATCGACAAAGGACAGCTGGAATTCAGAGTCGTCGCTTTCCTGTCTAGCTCGACGTGGACCGTCCAGCGTCCCTGCATGGTCGTTCGGACTTCTCCGGCATGCTTCGGCAGTCTTCGGAGACAGGACGATGTCGTAGCCAAGCTGAGGAGGGCTGTGGAGGATTGAAGCCGAGTGGGGTCTCAGCGGTGGGGAAAGGGTTCCGCAACTTCTCGGAACGGAGTACTCCTCGAGAACTGAGTCCCTCTCGTAGTCGTTTCTTTTCCTAAGTTCGGGCGCTCGAAGTACACAGACCTCCGCCGATCTCCTTGCCTCATTCCTCGGGTGACCAACAAATCGAGGCGATCGCGAATCCTCTGACCTTCCATCTCCGTTCAGTCTAGGCAATGTCATCGAACTGCCATGCCTATTCCAGGATTGCTGATGATTTGATGGTTGGAAGGATGGATGGAGGCGATTCTGCTGTGGATGGAAGACTTGCAGGTTGTCCGAATGCAGCTGTCTAGGCAGACTTTGATGCGTCTGGCCAATGGAATCGTAGATCAACTGACCTGAGCCACATCCTTGCCACTCCTTTCCAGCTGTATTTGGCGATAAGCAGCGTATGACTGCGCTGTAGGATTTCTCCGATGAAGTGTCGTCATCGTCCTCAACACACACGCGCACATTTCCTAACGCATTCCGCGGCACATTTCCTACCAACTTCCCTGGTACATTTGCCGATGTACCTCCCGGCACATTGCCCGCACTGCAGTCACTAGAAGACCCATTGCTTCGTATATTCTCCGAAACATTTCCCGATGCCTGCAGTCTTGTCACATCGTCCGCTCCATTTCCACGGATGTTCCCATTTCGTGACTTCATTCCAGCTCCACCTGGAGCATCATTCCCTGACAGGTTCCACGATCTGTTGTTCTCCAGACCACCCTTCCTCGGCATGCTCCTCAGCGTCGCCGGTACCTGGTACTCCGTCTCTTCGCCAGGCGGCTGCTTCGCCTTGGACGTCCTTGCCGGAAGTGTCCGATGACCTCTTGGCGAATCGTAAGTGACGGTCGGAGGTACATCGTAGACGACTTCCTCTGGCCTTGGACTTCCGGTCACGTGGTCACGAACGGCGGTACTTCTGTCGAGCACCGCTGAGGGTGGCACATCGTAGATCTCCTGTGGATCGTTCTGATGTTGTTCAGTCGAATTGCTTGGATCGTCGACATTCAATCCCTTCGACACCTGAAACGAAAGCAAATAAGAAATTTCGTCATCAACTGAAAGTAGTCACTATAGCCTGGTATATTGTGGGGTTGGGGTGGGGTTGGGTGGGGTGGTGGAGCAGTGTCGTTTTGTCATCACCCTTTGATAGCAGTGTCGTTTTGTGATCACCCTTTGCATGATAGCAGTGTCGTTTTGTGATCACCCTTTGATAGCATGCAGTGTCGTTTTGTGATCACCCTTTGATAGCAGTGTCGTTTTGTGATCACCCTTTGCATGATAGCAGTGTCGTTTTGTGATCACCCTTTGCATGATAGCAGTGTCGTTTTGTGATCACCCTTTGATAGCATGCAGTGTCGTTTTGTGATCACCCTTTGTGCGTCTTTGTCAATTGCAAACTTATTCCCTGTACAGTGATCAACATCGGCTATTCTGTACTGTATTTTCACAGCTCCATTATACCAACCTGAATCAAATAGTTAATACCCAACTTTCTCAGACTATGTATTTTGGGATGCAGGGTTTGAACCCGTGGAAGCCCCCCATAACTACACCCATGTTGGGTTGGATGGAAACATTAATACGATTATAAATCAAAGCTTAAATAATTTCATGCACCGGAACACCTACACCACTAAGTCACCTAGTCCACCCCACCACATCTTCTTCTCCTCCTCCTCCTCCTCCTCCTTCTCAGTAGCCTCTATCTGTCTTATAAATCCAATGATTAAGCAGAAGTTCAAATCCTGGTTCATCGTATAAAATTTAATGATAAAATGGCAGATGGCAAATGCAATTCATTACAGATGTGAATTAGTTTAATTCGTTGGCGGACCGATGGCGACCGTGAGCGAAAATTCCGTTCGATCATACTGTGCATAATGCAAATGAATTATAGGCCTATATATATGTAGATAAAATACTAGATATAGTGTATATGTATCTCAATTAACCATATATTTTTTGCGTATGTATATTATATTATGGAGATATTGATCATCCCTAACTGACGTCTGAATTATTCAGCTGTCGGCGGCGGAATAACATGCAGCTCGTTCGCAGAGTATTACTTTTTTACACCGAAACTTAATCTGTGGTGTAAAACTAATGTGGTCAGAACGTTCGCTGACAAAATGTCTAGTATGCTAGTATATAATGGAACGCATTGGTGTTAGAAGAAACTCCGGTGCGCCTCTAATATACATGTAGGCCTACATGTAAGCAGCGTCAGCGCTTCTAAAGTACGGGGGATAGTGTCAGTAGGGGAGGTCAATGCCGTAGTCAGGATTTTATTTCGGGGAGTTTTTTCCCGACTTTTTCTTTTGGGCGAAATTTCGTGACGACCTTATTTAGTCATCGTCTAACCTTTTTGCTCGTAATACGTTCTTCAGAGTGGTGCAACAAACACTATTTCCCGCGATTTTGACTATTTTCTACTCGAAGTTACATTACACTTACACTAGTTCTTAGTTCTTACATCGTGTGCTAGTAACTGCATTATTTCATTTTACATTATTTCATTTGGGGGGGGGGGGGCGGGGTGTTCAAACACCCAAAGCACCTCATAGCTACGGCCTTGGGGTGAGGTGCTGGATATAGTGTAGTGGTCATCTGGCTAAACAATGCTGCCAATCGAGAGATGCTGATCGTACACTGTCGGTGAGAGGATAGGCGTCGAGGGAGAGGGATGGTCACGTGTTCGCATATGCCGAGGCCAAGAAGATGAAGTCGTTGAAACTTGAAAGCCACGACTATAGCCACAAAGCTATAATAGCTTAAGAGACTGTTAGTCTGTTCCTCTTAGTATTATTCTTCTACTTCGCTCCACGTAAACGTCTGTTTAGATCGACGGGTTTCGGTGGAATAGCGGCGGAAGTGATTGATGTTAGCAGAGTTTATTCCTCTCTTGAAAGTCTCCGCTGCTTCTGCAACCGATCATCCACCACCACTGCAGCCACCACTGCAGCCACCACATCCACCAGAGCCACCACAGTTACCACTGCAGCCACAACATCCACCACGGCCACCAGAGCCACCACAGCCACCCGTAATCTCAGCTGGAACGAACTCCACACGTTAGAGGTCACACCCAGTCTCAGATTTCGCAAGAGAAGGAACTGGAAGCAGATGACTGGCTGAACAAAGCTCACGCCATCCCACGCCACCCTCCCCACCCCATCGTCATTCCAAGACACCCCATCATGCCATTTCACGCCACCCCCATCAGCAGGCCATTCCACACCACCACCACCCCATCCATCAGCAGGTCATTCCACACCACCACCACCACCCCCCATCAGTTCCCCATCAGCAGGCCATTCCAGACCACCGACACCACCCCCCATCAGGCCATACAAAGGCCAACCCATCGGGTGTGTCCACACCTCTGCTGAAACTAGGCCAACTGGCCAACCACCAATGGATTTGCGCTAAAGAAATCGAAAGTCTGCCTGACCAGATCGTTCAACAACATTAGGCTATGCATACCTGTCTCACCATAAATTGTCTTCTGTTAGTCGCTGTCTCTCTTTCTTTCTTTCTCTCTCTCTCTCTCTCTCTCTCTCTCTCTCTCTCTCTCTCTCTCTCTCTCTCTCTCTCTCTCTCTCTCTCTCTCTGTGTGTACCTCTGTCTCTCTGTCTCTCTGTACATATGTCTTTCTCTGTCTCTCCATCGCTCTGTCTGTCTCTCTGTCTGTTTTTCTATCTGTATTTCTGTCTGTCTGTCTGTCTGTCTGTCTGTCTGTCTGTCTGTCTGTCTCTGTGTGTATATCTCTCTCACATCAACCAGAAAAACGGATCTGATTGTCAGTTTAATTTTAATGCACCATCGTATGACGACTAGCACATTGGATAACCCAACAATATATGAACCACATGTTATTTTAATTACCAAAACGCCGCCAACACCACCACCACAACCACCACCACTACCACTACCACCACTGCCGCCACCTCCTCCACCGCCGCCACCATCAACAGCAACAACAATAGAGGAACAGTAACAAAAGCAACAATCATAGTAATAGCCTAATAATTACAGTGTACCACTGCAATTATTTACATTATTAGTATAATTATGATTATTAATTTATGGTTATTATAATTATAATTGCTATAATAATTATTATTATTACTATTATTATAACCACTACTATTTTAAAATTGCCCTGAGGTATGCCTATACTTCATTAACCCAGGGTCTTAGAAATTATAAAAGTGGTGCATCTCGAACGACTTCCTATCATGATTGTTGTAATTTTTATTATCATTATTATTGTTACAATTCAGCTATTATTATTGTCATCGTCATCGTTGTTGTCGTCATCATCATCATCATCATCTTGGCAAGTCGCGTTGCGCGCTCCCTTTTCCAAGATGGTTGACGACTGCAATTCTATGTGGAGCATTAAACGCGTCCCTCACCGTGGTATAACTCTGGTCTATTAGATAGGTTAGATTTCTAATGTCTGACTGCCGGTGTCACGAAATAGTGTATAACCCGTATTAATCGTATCCCCCCCCCCCAATGAAGAAAAGTCGAAAAAGTCACTTTCGCGTGTGTTGTTTTGCAAATTAATCTTCATCTGCTTTGTTTTGAACAATGAAACTAACAGGTATGTTTGTTCCTACTAGATAATTCTTTTACTTCGGTTGTAGAGCGCTTAAAACTTTTAAAACACTTAAAAACACTCAGAGTCACTAAATAAATTCGAGTTGCCTTTCTCTGAACATTGCTTAGGACACTTAAAACAATTAGTCACTTCAAATTTTGATTAGAGCACAAATTTCTCAATTATACGCATTTTTCAAAAAAGGGGATAGACTGGCTCATCCCCCCCCGGATAGTCTAGACCGGTTAATTCCATCCGGAGAGATAGATTAATTCATCCCCCGGATAGCTTTCTGGGGGATACTCCGTTTCGTGTCACCGGCAACTGTGGTTGTGGCCAACCGCTTAATGTAGACCAGGCAATAACTAAACCTCCTGACTTAATATATACAAACATAAAATTATGTATTGCGGAGGATACCCATAACCGGCTCTGACCTCGAGCCATTGGCCATAGAGGTCTGGATAAATAATATTGAATAGGCTACAGGAGCCCATGCTTTGGTGTATGGTCTAACCTGGGCAAGGTCATTCTCAGCCAAGCATCGCTTGGAGCAAAAGGTCATTGTTGAGTCTGCGTTTAAGAGTTTATAAATTGGTCTAGGAGATTATTCTGTCAGCAGGGACGAAAATTATCGCGAGAAACGATGAAAGAAAGAGGGGATGTGAAACGAGATGTCTGGGGCGAAAAAACAAGTGCGTCGCCCGGCCATCTGTCCGACAGACCCTGGCACGCCTTATATACTCCGCATGCAGATATCCAGACAGTCATGCTGGCTAACCCATGGCAAGTTCTCCCATTAAGTGCCGCCTATCATATAAGTAGCCGACGCCTGCGTGGTGAAGGGCACACTTGAGAGCTCACGGGTGGAAAGGAACCTCGCTGACCTCCTGTAACCGTGGCTCGTCGATGTGTGGATAGCTACTTCACCCGTCTGTCTACGGCTGCACCCAGATGGTTTAAAGCCTGCTGTGCCCTGACCTGACCCGATGGAAGACAACGATAGCACGTATGAGACCAAAACCGGAAGCTGGATCTGATGATGATGATGATTCGTTTATTCAAGAATTATGTCTAGGTGCCTCTTCAGAGGAACTATACTAAGAGGCGCTCCAGACGTTAACATATAGCAAAATAGATAGCATAGTTTTGATCAGTGCTTAAAGTGTGAAAAAATAAGTGCCTGGACGCCCTTGCCTTTCCAAAAGAAGTGCTTGGACGTCCCTTACTTTTCCAGGTTGTCGGCCAATATAAGTGGCAGGACGGCGTTCATATTTTAAAATAAGTGCATGGACGACGTCCATGACCGTCCAGCCACACTTTAAGCCCTGGTTTTGATTTGAATTTTAAAAACACTTCTGTAAGAGCCCCATGAAGCAGACGCAGCTCCTGTGGGAACCCATTCCAGACCATTGGGCACATGATCACGGAGAATTCTCGATTCTGCATGTTGCAGTTCGTGCAAATGCAACCAACAGCAAGAGCAAGAGCACCACTGATATCCACAGTTCAACTATACGAGATTAAACTGCTAAGTATTTAAATAGCCACCTCCCGATTAATTCGGATCCGACCCGAGATCCTATAAAGGGAAGTGCGGTCGGATCGAGTTGGTCCATATACATACGCCCTCGCCAACCAATGACAACACCTCTGTAAGCATGTAATGATCCGTGCTGAGTTTTTTTAAAACTAAATTAGCGATTAGTTATCCGCATCATCTGCATGGATTGCATGCAGGGAAGAAATAAGTAAATGACCAGTTTAGTACAAGCGATTCTAGCATGGGCGGAGTTTGGTTTCCGTTCTTGGAGGGGCTAAAGCCTTCTTGGGGGGCTACGCCCGGGAAAAGATACCATTTACACGGTGAAAAAATGAATCTAGGTCTTCTTGGGGGGCTTAGCCCCCTAGCTTATGATAAACTCCGCCCATGGATTCTAGTTCTGCCTCCCTCAGTTTTCCTTCCATTCATCTTGATCGGCATTTCATATTATTAGTCAGAAGTAGGTCACAGTGCGGCTGTCAGAGGTTAGTTAAGGCGGGCGCCGCTGGTCTGCAGGTCAAGAATTAAAAGATGGCGGATCAGATGCTTATAATATAGGTCTCTTCTCCTTATAACAACATTTTATCCTCATCGTATATTTACTGACTGGAATATACTTCCGCTGGAGAGACGCATGCTACCTAGAATTGATTGACTCATCAATGTTTTACAGGCTCCTTAAACCGTGGTTGGACAGGGAACGCCTCTGAGTGTATGCTTCAAGAAGGGGGCTTAAACCCATTTACATAATCGCGGCTGGACTTGGACTGGGAACACCTCTGAGTGTGCATTTTCAATGGGTTTTTCATGCAGGCATTAAAACCTATTTGTGTCATCGTGGCTGAACTGGAAGCGCCTCTGAGCGCGCGCCTTGAAGGGGCGCTATATAAATTCTTAAAATGAATGAATGAATGACTCGACTGATAAATAATTGTAATAATTCACTGTCTTACTTATAAGTAATCATTGTCGGCCATTGCATACCTTTGTTTACATGATTGTACGTAGGTGTCCGTATTAGCGGGATCAGTGATCCTTTCAGGGCCTATCCTTGTGGCCATTCCCCTATAAATATGTGATTGCAATTGTATAGCTGTAAAATAAATTATTGGTTTCAAAATAAATGATTGATCGATTGATCGATTGATTGATTGATTGATTGATTGATTGATTGAACGAATTGGATCCAGTCTGACCTTATTAGGCTGGGACTGTTGTCCTGATCCCGTATCGTCGTCCAGTCCCCCGTGGGAAAGGATCCGCAGTCGATTCCCCGGAGCGAGTCCTACCCGTCCGTCGAGTAGGCACAGCCACCATCCGGTCAGTCCGTTGAAGTCCCTCTGGACGACGGTGAGGACATCACCCTGGTTGAACGTCAACTCTTCAGGACTCTCCGAAGAGTTGCTGTACAAGGCCCGAGCAGAAAACATCTACAACGGACAATGACCAACTTCTGTAGAGCCATTGCTCATAGTAGCGAATTAGTCTAAAATTTGGGTCACAAGGCAGAGCTGTTATTAAGGAATTTTTAGAACTGCACAGCCTCTTCTTTCTCTTCCCATCCTCCTTGGCAAATTACTTTCAATCGGAGGACAATTACCTTTTTCACTAGTTATGACTGCACAGAAGTGCTTCTACAACTGCAAAAATCCATTTACAACTGCACATTTTGTGTAGAACTGCACGTTTAAAAAAACCTGTCACAAGGGCTAATCATAGTTATAAACAGGTTCACTAATAAATCAATCGTTTTCTTCAATCAGGAACTATAGTCTGATATTAAATGCGCCTATAATAATTAATTATTACGAGGATTTAGAGCAACTGTCATATAGTGTGGGGCACGGTGGTGTAGAGGTGTGGTCGGTGCTCTGGAACTGGAAGGTTGCGGGTTCGAATCCAACTCAAGCCGCCGAGTAGGGACCATGAGCAAGTCCTTCACTCGCAATTGCTCATACGCTTCGGCGTGAAACTCCGATTCTGAGTTGAAATCTTGAAGGAGCGCTATAACAAGTACTCATACATAGATACATACATACATCTGACACATTCAATCAACTAACCAACTATATATCAATAAGTAATCCTTCTCAGCGCTAGACAATGAATGTCCTCACTATACAGCAGCACCGCATACAATAGTGAAAAAGTAGTACAATGCCATTGGGAAAACCGAAGCAATATTACAAGCAGCTGAGAAATTCTAATGATGCACTTTTTTTACTATAACTCTAAAACTAAACGCATAAAACTGCAAAGGCCTATGATTGGAGGCAAAACTGACCAAATCTGACCATACTACCAACTGACTATAGCTAACTTTCCGACTTATGCACTATAATATTATATGCAACCTACTTCAACCGCCGTAAATTGCACCTCTGCTACATGTTGGCTATATAGCGGTTCAGGTTTCCTATGCAAAGCTGAAGACACTCGCCTTCCCCAGATCATTTCACGGTCAACTCCCTCACCGCTCCAATTCTCAACTCCATAGACAGTCTGCCCGTATAACCTCCATAATAATCTTTATCTATAGACTAAGCGCCTTCGAATATGATAGATCTATAGGGACGCATTCAGCTTTTTCCTCAGGCGGTATACATAAATCGTTAGATAATGATTAGATTAGATTAGTTGAACCAAACAAATCCTTCAGCTACCTGGAACCTTCGCTAATGTCGAGTACGGAATTTTTAGGAGAGAAAAAACAAGTTCAAGCTCGTTTAGAAGGTCCGTACTGGAGCAGACCACTTCAAATGAAACAGACGGATTGTGTAAACTGTATGCAGCCTCAAGCGAACGCTGCATGGAGAGTGAGTATATGTGTATATATATATATATATATATATATTATAAATGTACATATATGCATATATATATATACACATATATACATATACACACACACACACACACACACACATATATATATATATATATATATATATATATATATATATATACAAGTGCAGGCTCCAGCGGATGATGACAGATGAATTATTATACTTAGCAACCACATTTTTGCAGAATGAAAGACTGTGTGAAATGGCGCCAAAAAACTTTTCCACCGATCTATATGTATACGGGGCGGGGCGGTGGCTGATTGGTAACACGCTGGCACGAAGAACAGAAGGAACCGGGATCTAATCCCGGTGGCCCCTTAAGGTTGACTCAGCCGCCACTCGCCAGATGGGAGTGTGAAAATGAGTAGCAGTGTCACTGCGCAGGTAACCTTGGGTTCGGCGGAAAGACCTGGCCACCTACCGCCGATGTATTAGACAAGGCTTGGAATTCTAAAAGGGCTCTAGAAATCACTCCTAGAAGCAAATCATGTAACAATTTGCTAACCGGTGTTTCTAGACTAATTTGACCCTGCTGAAAACGAAAATCGCTGTTAGCAAGCTGGATTTTTGGCCGTTCAATGGGAAAACAAGATGGCGGACAAAATGGCGGACAGTTGCTTCAAATGGCTATAAGTAAAGTATTGTATGTGACAGGAACACGATTTTACACTTTAAATTAAGATTATAGGGTGCAAGGAATACAATGGAACCAAATACACATATGTAGCACTGCAAGAAAATCAAAATGGCGGACAAAATGGCGGCCAGAATCTTAAAATGGCTGTAAGTGAAGTTAAGTATGCAGTGGAATCACGATTTCAGGGTCTAAATCAACATTTTCGGGGTCAAGGAATGCAATGGAAGCAAGGTAACATATGTGGCATTGCACGGAAACCAAGATGGCGGACAAAATGGCGGACAAAATCTTAAAATGGCAATAAGTGAAGATATATATGCAACTAAATCTTGATTTCAGGGTCTAAATCAACACTTTCGAGGTCAAGGAATGCAATGGAAGCAAGGTAACATATGTGGCATTGCACGGAAACCAAGATGGCGGACAAAATGGCGGACAAAAATCTTAAAATGGCCATAAGTGAAGACATATATGCAACTAAATCATGATTTCAGGGTCTAAATCAACATTTTCGAGGTCAAGGAATGCAATGGAAGCAAGGTAACATATATAGCACTGCCTGGAAACCAAAATGGCGAGCAAAATGGCGGCAAGAATTTCAAAATGGATGTTAATGAAGTCATGCATGCAATGGGAACTTGATTAAAAAAATTTGCGAGGTCTTTGCAAGATGGTATCTGAGACCTCTGCAGTTGAATTTATCTACAATGTTCCCTTATTTGACCAGGTATGATCATTCAAATTATCGCAATGCCTTCAGGAAGTCTTAAACCAAGGAGTGTTCTTCAAAAGAACACTGACAAAATTATAAAGGAAGATTTGTATATCATGCAGTGACTTATTACATCGTATCAAGCTGACTGTCCCATGGATCTGAAAACACGATTGTGCCATGGACTTTTCTCAAAACCAATGGGATTGGATTCTCTCTGCAAAAGTAACTTGTCGTCCGTATTTCTATAGCAGAGGCATATCATTTGTTTATTTGTAATATTTTACTTAGTGCCTCTTCAAGGTGGGCTGCCCGGAATCGCCCCCCACTTAACCACAACTAAATAGGACAGTTTTTTATTCTTAAGGAACAGAGTGGAGTGACCCATGGGCATGCAATAGACGCTGTGAAAAGGGGTTGGCCATTCCCATTCTAGATTTTAGAACCAGCTACACAGAATGAAAGGTGATGTCAAATAGCAGACCGCGAGTGAACCAGCTCAGCTTGGTTCGCCAACTGAAGAGTAGTGGACATCCGAGGTTGAAAAACAGAGTTCTTTCAGACATAGTGGGGCTATAGCCTAGTCCATCAAGGCACTACCTAAGCAACACAGAGAGCCTGCAGGCAATCCGCTGCGGGAAAGGGAGCCAATGCAAGACATCCCGCATACTGTATGAGACATGACCAAATATTGTGATATGCCCATAGGCTAAGTCGCGACACAGTTCATCCGACTTGCTACAGACAAATTATTGTAGGACAAGCAATGGCTCAAGCAATAGGGAACCTCCAAACGCGAAGACAGTTGGTGACCTGACAGATCTATACAGTGGATACCTGTGTACAGGTAGCCTACTTTCGATTGGCTACAAGAGGGTTAACAATTATTGCCTTCGATAGATAGTGGACATTGCTTTTAGTAAGTGAAATCGTACAGAAAATTACAACCACAACTCTGCCACTGTGTGGAGTCTTGAAATACTCCGTTGTCGGAAAATTGGGTGAATTTTCTTGGTATGCTTGAAAGAAAGACTGATCTAGTTCATTCCTGTCCATTCAGCTCTCAGCAGCCACATTTGGAGATATGGACTAGAGCGGTTGCTGGTGGTTACGTGAAAAAAGATAAGGTGTTGTCCACTGCCGGGTCATATGTGTTTGCTTTATATTTAACGGTGTTTTTGGTGATGGCAGGAACATCAGTGGAACAGAATCTCATCCAATTCACGTAACTATGAAGAATTGATCGAGTGGCCTTCATGCTACAACTGGATGTGATTTGACATAATATTATTTAGCAGGAATCAGCTGAAAGAATGCTTGAATAAACTACTTGAAAGTTCCCACTTATTTTCTACATTTGGAACATTCCCTTATGAGCTCATTACCAAACTGTCAGTTTGGAAAGGCCTATTTTTACTAGATATTGATGTTCAGATATCATCCTCATCTTCATCAGATGGAGTGTGGTGGAAGAAAGTAATCTTTACCAGTGTGCACCAAAGCCACATTATAGAGTTTGTTTACAGCAAATCATGTGAAGTTGACAAACGTAGCATCAGAACCTGCTGCTATCGAAGTGCAATCTTGTCATGTGCACTCAGGTGCAATTGCATTGACAGCAGCAAGGCCTGAATTGACTCTACGCACCCTATATCCGTCAAGTCATAAAAAGTTGAAACTATTGATAGGCCAAGTTATGAAACATTGAAGCATGCATCCTGTATATACATAAAGCCAGCAATAGTTAAACTGCAGCCCAGTCATAGCCTACTAAAAATTTCCACTATAGGTATGACAATTTCACTGCATAACACTGCATGTGATTTTGTTGGAAGCGTATGACCTGGAAATTACTAGTCCAGACTGAAATCAAGTCTCCATCGTATATGTTCAAGACATCACTCATAGCCAGTTGAAGTTTTTGTCCACCATTTTGGTTTTTGGTTTTCTGGCAGTGTCACATAATATATTCAGTGCCTTTAATTTCACTTTCCTTAATTCCAAAAATTATCATTTACATTCTGAATTGATGTATCTATTAGATACAGAAATTCACTAACAGTCAATTCAAGAGTCTGGCCGCCATTTTGGCCGCCATTTTGGTGTCCAGGCAGTGCTATATATATGCGACATTGGTTTCATCACATGCCTTGACCTCGAAAATGTTGATTTAGATCCTGAAATCATAATTTGGTTGCATATATGTCTTCACTTATTGCCATTTTAAGATCTTGTCCGCCATTTTGTCCGCCATCTTGGTTTTCGTGCAATGCCACATATGTTACCTTGCTTCCATTGCATTCCTTGACCCCGAAAATGTTGATTTAGACCCTGAAATCGTGATTCCACTGCATACTTAACTTCACTTACAGCCATTTTAAGATTCTGGCCGCCATTTTGTCCGCCATTTTGATTTTCTTGCAGTGCTACATATGTGTATTTGGTTCCATTGTATTCGTTGCACCCTATAATCTTAATTTAGAGTGTAAAATCGTGTTCCTGTCACATACAATACTTTACTTATAGCCATTTGAAGCAACTGTCCGCCATTTTGTCCGCCATCTTGTTTTCCCATTGAACGGCCAAAAATCCAGCTTGCTAACAGCGATTTTCGTTTTCAGCAGGGTCAAATTAGTCTAGAAACACCGGTTAGCAAATTGTTACATGATTTGCTTCTAGGAGTGCCATTTTGAGATTCCAAGCCTGGTCTATATGGCAATTGCCACCTAAGGGCTGATGGCTTAACACCGGGGATCAGCACCGGGCCCAACGCTCGCAAGCGAGTATGGGCAAAACCTTTACCTTTTTACCTATATGTATATATATATAGTTATATATATATATATAGTCGCTAACTATTAACATATAAACAGATTATATATATACGTGTGTAGGGGAGTGTGGGTATATGTGTGTGTATGGTTGTGTCTGTGTGAGTGTGGTTGTGTGTGTGTGTGTGGTTGTGTCTATGTGTGTAGGTGTATGTGTGTGTGCAGGTGTGTGCATGAGACTCTGGGTGTGTGGGTGGCTGTAGGTGTGGGTGGTTGTGTCTGTTGGTGTATTTGTGCGTATATGTGTGTAGTTTGCATAGTTGTGTCTATTTGTGCATGTGTGTGTGTATGCATGTGTAGGTGCACGTGTGCAGGTGTGTGCCTCTGTACGTGCGAATGCGTGTGTGAACAAACATATAGACACACACCGTATATATCCTATTATATATCATTTGTTTTTGATACCCATGATCAAACAACGACGGCGGCGAAACATTCTCACAGACAGCACAACATTTGGCTGAATTACTGTGGTGGCAATAATATTATTATATGTACAATTACATGTAGACATAATTTATTATAGATGCATTTGTTTAATCAACAGCAGGAGTCTGGTTTGAACTTCAGCATATAGTGGATCCGGTGTTCATCGGAACAGCAAAAACTACCTTTTATCTTCTGCCATTTCATGTGCTCTGCGCCAAACGTAATATATCAGCGCATTAGTACAATGCAAAACTACATGTATAATTATGTATATATGTGTGTGTGTGTGTGTATGTTTGTGTATGTGTGTGTAGATGTGTGTGCGTAGGTGTGTGTGTGTGTGTGTGTGAGTGCGTGTGTCTGTAGGTGTGTGTTTGTATGTTTGCTTGCGTATGTGTGAGTGTATGTGTGAGTGTATGTATGAGTGTACATCTGAGTGTGCGTGTGTGTGCATTTAATTATGTGTGTGTTCATTATCTTCTAGTAGATGATCTGATCATGCACTTACTCTCTCTCCTTTGTGCTTCTGAATTGCCTTTCCTCTGTATCTTTGTTGCTGTCTCTTTGTATTGTTGGATTCGTCTCTGTGCCTGCTTGCATCCACATCCATGGTTCACTCTACACCACTCTATCTCCCTCTCTCTCTATATCTCTCTGCATGCTTCTTTCTTTGCGTGCATCTTTCTCTATTCCACTTTCTGTCTCCGTCTTTGACTCGCTATCTCTCGAGATACAGATCTGTTTCGCAATATGAGCGCTGAACAGCGCAACGACAAATACAGAGTGGAAGAGGGTGGAGAGAGAGAGAAAGACAGAAAGCCAACAGACAGAAAGACGGACAGACAGAGACAGAGAGAAAGAGAAAGTCTCTCTAAAACAGAGACAGAGAGCCAGAGAGATAGAAAGAGTGAAAGAGAAAGAGAGTCTCTCGATAAGAGATAGATTAACACACACAGAGATACAGACAGACAGGCAGGCAGACAGACAGACGGACAGACAGAGACAGAGAAAGAGTCTCTCTAAAACAGAGAGACAGAGAGAGAGAGACAGGGAGAGAGACAGAGACAGACACGGAGACGGAGACAGAGAGACTAAGAGAGAGAGAGACAGGCAGACAGACAGGCAGACAGACATACAGTGAAAATAGACACATCGATATGCACACATTTGCACGCATAATACGACCAGATGTGTCGGTCGGTTCCTTGCGTTCATCTGCATTCCATCTAAGTAACCAAAGAAATCAAGTTCCTGCTGCTTATACATAGCATACGTACGCTGCTGCTGCTGCTGATGCTTTGGTCCCCACTCCACGACCACAATCAATTCTCCAGGTGCAGCGACAGGTTCACCTATTCATAGATCCAACGTATTATTGCTGCTCTGTGCATATGCATATGTCCGTCTGCATGCTTGCATGTATGCGAGTGCAATGTACATGTAAGGATATGCATGTGTGTATACATTAATGAAAAAAGGATAAAGGACAAGAAAAAGGATAAATTAGAATGCTCAAATTACAGAGGCATAAGCTTGCTCTGCCACAGCAGTAAAGTTTTTCAACAATAATACTACAGAGAATTAAAATGAGGACAGAAGAGATCTTATCGGAAACTCAGGCAGGATTCAGGGTGAACAGGAGCACTATAGATCAGATATTCACCCTAAGACAGTTGGCAGAAAAATATGAGGAATTTGGACAAGAACTTTATGTATGCTACATAGATTTTCGAAAGGCTTTCGACAGTGTATGGAGAAAAGGACTGTGGAGAGTCATGAGACATTACGGATATCCAGAGAAAATAATAAGAATACTGGAAAATGCCTACGAGGACACTTTCAGTGCGGTAAGGGTAGACGGAGAGCTGTCGGAATGGTTTAAAACTATTGTGGGAGTGTTGCAGGGATGCGTTTTGTCGCCGCTGTTATTCAACATATTTCTGGAACTAATCATGGATATATGGCATTGGATGCAACAGAGGAAGGAGCAGTGATCGGAGGACAGACTATAAGGGACCTGAGGTTTGCGGATGATATCGCCCTTCTGGCGAAGCAAGCAAATGGACTACAAGAGTCACTAACTAAAGTGGTTCAAGTGAGTCGGGAAATGGGAATGAGTATAAATGTACTAAAAACGGAAAGCCAGTTCCTTGGAAGGGGCAACATCAAATTTCAGTTAGAAGCAGATGGACACCAACTAGAACAGGCGGAGAGCTTCGTGTATCTGGAGGGAACCATTAGTACAAATGGAGAATCTGAAAAAGATGTGGACAGAAGAATTGGGATAGCCAGAGGAATTATACTACAGGTGCTGGGTAAGGTTTGGAGCTCGAAGGAAATAGGAAAAGCCACAAAAGTTCAGGTGTATGAGACATTGGTGCTGAGTGCATTGCTGTACAATTCGGAGACTTGGACACTAAGGGAAGCACAGAAGCAGCGGCTGAGGGTGTTTGAAATGACGTGCCTAAGAAAGATAGAAGGTGTCACGAGAAGGGATAGAATAAGGAATACAGAGATATATAGCAGACTGAATATTCGGCATGATATAATACACAAAATCCAGAGCAAACGGCTACGCTACTTTGGCCATGTAACCAGAATGCGGGACGAGAGATACCCAAAGATAGCGGTCAACGGATATGTGCATGGTAAAAGAAAAAAGGGAAGACCAAAGAAGAGATGGTTCGACATGATACAAGAGGACTGTCGGGAGATGGGTTTTTCCATACAAGAGGTTACACACAAAGCTCAAGAAAGAGAAAAGTGGAGATTTTCCATAGCTGGGCGGCTGTCACGTGCGAAAGCATCGTCAAAGCCATAAGTCAAGTAAGTCAAGTAAGTCATACATTAATGTAGACACAGGAGAGATGTTTGAGCTGAGTGAAGCTATTATAGTACTTAACCTTTCGGATGTTTATTGGGAGTTTATTCCATAAGTCAGTATGCATATACGCGTGTACTTCACTCTAAGACTCATACTTCACTCTTCCTTGCGCGCCCTAACACATGATTAGTTCCATCAGGTGGTTGTGTATGTACATGTATGTATGCAGTATGTATCTGTGTCTATACGTATGTATTGTACGCGTACATAATTGCGTACGCAAGCAAGCATGTTTGTGTCTGTAATTTGTTTGCAATGCACCTTTGCTTGCATGTGCAAATTGTGCATATACGTATGCAGTTTGTTTGCATGTTTGTACATATACGTATGTATGATCGGCAAATGTTTATTGAAGATAATACATGAGTATTATCGCCATCATTGGCCCACCTGTTCGAACAGCAGCCGTGGTTTGTGTTAGATGAACATCATGTACATAGGCCTATAAATCTCTTTGGCCGTCTATCAAATTCTCTGCTAGGCTAGCTATATATCCTTGTGTTTAGTCTACGTCTCGGCATTATAGGCTATATAAACGTCTTCGTTAATGTTCGTTTTTATATATTGAGTGCATGGTGGGTTTTTTTCTTTCCTTGCCAATCTCCTTCCTTCAGTTTCCAAATGCATGCATGCAGGCTGTGTTATGCATTGATCTGGTTGCAGGACATTCTTCTTTTTATAAGATGAGCCATTGGAGTTTTTGTTGAACGAACTTTATATCCTGCAGTGTAGATTTTCTATATGGTTGTGTTGCTCGTATTATAATGCCAGACTTGGTTGTTTATATAAAAGACGCCGATGCGTCTGCATGCGTATAGAAGGAATGCTCAACCAGCGAGAGATCTATTCACTTGTTTTCCAACGAAGTTATTTAGAAATAGATGCGAGATTGCATAATTCATATAATCTAACGTTATGCATACTCTCTCTCTCTCTCTCTCTCTCTCTCTCTCTCTCTCTCTCTCTCTCTCTCTCTCTCTCTCTCTCTCTCTATATATATATATATATATATATATAACCTAACTGGAAGCTCAAGAGGGTGGTAAAAGTCGCTGCATGACATTTCTTTTCTAAACAGATGCGACGTAAAAACATTTGACAAATGTTTCCACCACTATAGCATGGGGTTCAGTATTACGAATTTTGTTTATGGAAACTGTTCTATTCTTCTCTTTTGTTTATAGGTCCTCGTGGCACTCAAATCTAACATAGAATTTACATACAGTTACCTAGAACATACGACTATCCATACAATTCTCGTAAATTATATCTTCGGAGATTGTTCCTGCTTCCGTCCGCCCTAACACATCTCAGTATTTCCGTGACCAAATAAAAAAAATTGCGAATAGTACCATACCAACAATAGCTGTTCCTCTTTATTTGTAACTTGCATTCCACTTGTGTGGAATAAACTCCCTCCAGCATTATGACGACCATTGGCAGCGCCACCATATAGGCCGTGGCAGGTCATTTGACGTACTGCCTATTTTACTCTTGACCTGCCTTATGACCTGACAAAAATCATTTGAAATGTTCAGTATCTTCTTTACATTTAATTTCTTCGACCTGCTGAATATAACTCATATGAACTTGACGCGACTTGCTGAAATTGTTTAGCTGTCGCCGCCACTGGTGACAATAGTTAACCTACTATCTGATCCATCCGTATATACGAACTCACCATAACCACATGCATGCAACTCTTGCTGTCTCTCTATACGGATCTGTCACTGACAACTGAGAGCATGCACAACTCATCATATCCAGATCTCCTTCTCTTCCATTTATTTCCATCACCATTTTAAGTTTAAACTCTGAGCACCATCCATCTTAGCCGCTTGCTTGTCTGCCTCTATGGCTGCATGCAGACTCCTTTGATCTTAAGTTTGAAACGATGCTTCATCCTACCTGTCTATTATTTTCATTTTGACAAAGCGTTTGTATACAATAATAATGCTGCGATGCACGCTTGGAATATCACTGAAAGACATGAAAAGAAGTGAGGACATCAGGAAGAAGCTCGGTGTGGCATGCATCACTGACAAAGCACGGGAGACCAGGCTGCGGTGGTATGGATACATAATGAGAAAAGAGGAGGGTGGCTGTGTCAAAAGAATCATGCAAGCGGAGGTATGTGGTCGACGCAGTCGAGGACGGCAGAAGAAAAGATGGGAGGACGTGATACAACAAGACCTGAAGCTGCTCAAATTGAAGAAAGAAGACACCGGAAGCAGAGACAAGTGGAGGAGAAGGATCCGAGTGGCTGACCCCTCGCCAGAGGGAATAATTCTAGCCTGAATGGAAAGAAGAAGTTTGTATACAATAAGATGGGTCCACTGACTCCGCCAATAATTGTCACCGCCAGCTGTATTATTACAGCGACGATTCAGTCTCCGCCCAAATTTTTGAATTGCCCGCTAAGGATGTGAAGAAGAATTTACCCCACGCGAATATAATATTATGCTTGCATTATAAACTTTCGCATTCTACATGTAGGTTTCACCCTTTCGAAACCCGACCGTTTTTCTGATGATCACACGAACGCTTTTCTCTGTTGTAGCAGCGTGGTTTTGGTCTATATCAGGATGTTAGGAAATAAACGAATATCCGTATTTGGCCCTGAAAAATCTCGTGATTACTATCACGAAGTTGCGATTACAAGTCGATTGGAGTTATAGGTTTAGCTTACAAGCACGTGCTTACAAGCTTATATCGAATTTCATTTTTAGTTCAATTTGGTTGTATCCTCATAAGACCTCATTACGCAAAGAACCGTGCTGCGGTGAAATATAGAAACAGTTCTTCACGACTCACGAGACATATATCAATTTAATTTGTTAACTGATGAACTTGTGCTAACCATGATATACTTCGTATCATGTCGCGGATGCAGGCGCACGTGACAAACTCAAACCCGACGATGGTTGAATCTACACAACTTCGTATACGCGTGGGCACTTAGACGACGACGACGATGACGATGATGACGACGACGACGATGACGACGACGATGATGACGACGATGATGATGATGACGACGACCATAATGATGACGACGACGACGATGATGATGACGATGACGACGACGATGAAGACAACGATGATAATCATGCTAATTATGATGATGATTGCTGCTGACGACGACGACGACGACGATAGTCATGATTATGATGATGATGATGATGATGATGATGATGATGATGATGATGATGATGATGATGATGATGATGACGACGACGATGATGATGACGACCAGTGATGATGATGACGACGACGATGATGATGATGACGACGACGACGATGATGATGACGACGACGACAATGATGATGACGACGACGATTACGATGAAGACGACGATGATGATAGTCATGCTAATTATGATGATGACTGCTGCTGCTGCTGCTGCTGATGATGATGATAATGGTGATGACGACTATAATCATGATGCTCATCTTGTTGCGATGTATAAAAAAATCGGCGAGATATGTATACATGAGTTTCCTATAGTCATTTATCACAGTACCTACAAAGGTAGACCTATACATGTATGTATGCATACAGACAGCTGTCTCGTATAGCACTCGGCTAACATCCGAACACTAATTTCGCCTTTTCATCTCCTTTAATATTCGCTTTTTTTATTTGTAACTCATTCGTCGGTCAAATTATTCCCCCCACCCCCCACCCCACCCCCCACCCCCAACTGACACCACACTACATGTATAAACGCACGATCCTTACATCTCCAGGGTCACATTGAAGACCCTGAGAAACATAATCACTCAATTAGCAACTCCAATTAGGGCCTATAGGTCATTAGCCTCCCCTGCATGTACAAAGGCCTGAGCCAATAAAACAGAGAGCTCATACATGTAGCCTATACGTAATGCGTCAATGCAGAGGAGGAATTACGTCTACAGCACGTCGACAACCATCAACATGTTACGCCTATGCAAAGTGATACAGCATCTGTATATATATATATATATATATATATATATATATATATATATGTATATGTATATTTAATAAATATATATTATTTATATATATGTATATTATAAAACAAGTCACACATGTATAGATATAAACACTGGGCTGACTTTTGTGATTTATATATATATATATATATATATATATATATTATACAGGAATAAATTCCTGACCTTCTGCTCCAACCTACACGTGTAGCATCTCCGGGATTTTAATCTCATGGTATACGTGATCCTATATATGCGAAACAAACAGCAACGCCCCTATAAATAGATTAGCATATAATTATTATGATGAGCCCAGGACTGTGCACATATATATTTCGCATAATATCACGTTCAGTCTGTGTGTGTGTGTGTGTGTGTGAGTGTGTGTGTGTGTGTAAGTCCGTCTATACATGTGCATCTATTATCTTTCGGTCTATACTCATGTTAGCCTATTTATAGATTAGTTGGTATACATGCAGGTGTTCTTCTTGATGGTATCTATGAGTCCTGTAGTGAAGACTCATCTCTAACTTCCTATACATGCATCCAGTGTATGTAGTCTCCGTTATTCATTGCATATATGCAATGCCAGGATATATATACATATATCTTCTTTTCCATATATATATATATATAATCAATCACACTCCCAGACTCCTGTATGCATGCATATATAATTATATATAAAAATACATATATATATATACCGTGTAATTATATGGACCAATGTATCACTTGCTCGGAAGCAATAAATTGCAAACTGTTCTAAAGGTGCAACCTATACATTACAGCTGCAGGCGAAGTTCGTTTATTCTAAACAGATCATGCCGTTCAGAGCAGTGACCTGGCCAGGGAGGCTAGTAGCTTACCCTATAGACCTATAATATTATAGTATTATAATAGACCAGTGGTTTCCAACCTTTCTTGACTGTCTGGACACTTTTTCTAAGTTGGAGGACACGAGGGCCACTTTTTCTTAGTTGAAGGACATTAGGGGGTCACACGGCTAAAATTTAATTGACTAAAGGCATATAAAATTGTTATAATTGAATCAAAATAGAATGTTTGATGCGATTTATAAACGTCCAAATAAAATAATTTGCAATAGAAAAGAATTAGGCCTATATATTCTGATTCTAGGACGTTTCATCCCCGGACGATTCATCCCCGGACGATTCATCCCGGACGATTCATCCAGTGGACGTTTCGTCCCAGGACGTTTCATCCCAGGACGGTTCATCCAGTGGACGGTTCATCCAGTGGACGTTTCATCCCAGGACGATTCATCCCCGGACGATTCATCCCGGACGATTCATCCCGGACGATTCATCCAGTGGACGTTTCATCCCAGGACGATTCATCCAGTGGACGGTTCATCCAATGGACGTTTCATCCCCGGACGGTTCATCCCAGGACGATTCATCCAGTGGACGATTCATCCTCGGACGGTTCATCCAGATAGATAAAATACATACTAATATGATGTGAAAGGATGGAGTTTATTAGGGGCCAAGCTTAGACCCCCACGAACTGAAAACAAACTCCGCCCATGTCGGCAGGGTAATACAACGTCCAGGCGAAGAGTCACCTATTCTATTGTTCATTAATCATCTATTCAATGGTCGGTGAGACGTGCAGTTGCCGGATACGGAAGAGCAGAGGTCCTAATATATCTTCGGGCAATTGCCCATTTATCACACAGTTAACTTTGAAACCTTTGAACCAGATATAGTTCGCATATAGGGACCTAGTATAATTACACATTTTATTTCAAATTATTATATACTTTTCATCTCCATTTGATTGTTCTATTCTGATATTTAATTGCATGTTCTGTAGGCTTATGTGTTCCTTTATTATATCCAATTGCATGATTTTATATCTATTTGATTGCATGTCTTATATCTAATTAATTCCATGTTTTATAGGCCTAGGTGTTCCATTCTGATATTTAATTGCATGTTCTATAGGTTTATGTGTTCCTTTATTATATCCAATTGCATGATTTTATATCTAAGTAATTCCATGTTTTATAGGCTTATGTGTTCTGTTCTGATTTTTAATTGCATTTTCTATAGGCTTATGTGTTCAGATATGCTGATTATGAGAATGAGCGTGAAGATGCTGATAATAAGGGTGCGCACAGTTTCAAATCTTATTCTGGGATGAAACGTCTGGGATGAAACGTCCTGGGATGAATCGTCCTGGGATGAAACGTCTTGGGATGAAACGTCCTCGGATGAATCGTCCTGGGATGAAACGTCCACTGGATGAATCGTCCGGGATGAATCGTCCGGGATGAATCGTCCGGGGATGAATCGTCCTGGGATGAAACGTCCACTGGATGAACCGTCCACTGGATGAACCGTCCTGGGATGAAACGTCCTGGGATGAAACGTCCACTGGATGAATCGTCCGGGATGAATCGTCCGGGGATGAAACGTCCGGGGATGAAACGTCCGGATACCATATATTCTATCATGTCCAAATTGCCAATTTTCACATATATTTTCTTAATTCATTGAGGTGCTGGGGGGCCATTTTTGTAGGCCAGGCGGGCGACTTTTGGCCCGCGAGCCACGGGTAGGGAACCGCTGGTGTAGACGGCGGTCGAAGTGTCGATGAGAGATAAACACCCGTCCATGGGATTACTGTATCCAGTTGAGAAACACTCATTAATCAACTACGAGACCAATGTCATGTTCTGCACGTATGTAAGCATGTTTACATTGATGTGCGAGCATGTATGCATGTAATGTATGTATGTGTGTATGCATGTATGCATGTATATAATGTATGCATTCATGGGTGTATGTGTGCATGTATGTGTGTCTATGCATGTGCATACATACCAATGTCTTGGCATATAGGTCTATAATTATACTCAGCGACCTGGCTTATACCGCATGGTGTTCTCAAGCGAAAAATAACTATGGGAAACATAGAAGTAGGCCTACTGTATAGTATGACCTTGTCCTTCTCACCCTCTGGTCCACATCTATAGTGAGAAGGTGAATGTCGTCCGGTAATCTGAGATTTGAAAGGCGCTCTTCATTGACTTGCCATAAGACAGAACCGATTCAACACTTTCTCTCACCTCACGATCTATTCATGTGTTGGGAATTCAGATGAAAACATCAATAACAGAACAAGCGACGAAATAGACGCCTACTCAATAATTCGTGGAAGAACTCAGCTTATTAGCGTATTTAGAAGGCTATCCATCCGGAATACAGTTCAAAGATATCGTATATCATACCTGGTAATTTGCACAGTGATTCTATGTAGCCTACTAGTTATTCAGAGACCGTATACGCAGTGGTCATATGCTCATGCCACCTTCACTATGCTATATAGTCCATGCAATTATTCATTTATTTATTTCTCGCATTTGCTGTAGCGCCCCTTCAAGCCAGATACTCGGAGGCGCTCCCACTAGAGCGCGGACACTGCAGCGGAGTTTCACGCCGAAGCGCACAAGCAGTAATAATGCGAGTAAAGGACTTGCTAGAGGTTCATATACGCGGAGGATTGAGGTGGATTCGAACCTGGAACCCTCCGCTGCCAAGGCACCGAACACCACCACTACACCACCGCTACACCACCGCTACACCACCGCTACCCCCACAATGCCACAATAGCAAAGTCTTCTTTTCACGTCCAACTTCATGTGGATCAAAGGCTATCCCACTCCTCCCCAGTTACATTCTACAATTCTCATACTACACTTAGAAGAAATTAAATGGAGACCGACTTCTTGAATTCGAGAAACATAGGCCTACAGTAAAGACAGCAAAGCAGTGGTCGAGACGCGGTGGTGCACTGGTGTCGTGGTGTGTGTTCTGTGTCGGGTTACAACTGACGGGTTTGAATAGGAAGGTCGCAGATTCGAATCTACTTCGAGCCACTGTGTATACCGACCTTGGAGTCGCTCATCTAAAAATCTAGACCTATGTGAAAAAGGCAACGGTAAATCATGACCTCACTAATGATTACTCTCATCCTCCGGTGGCTTTATAGTCATTGGACCAATGGCTTTCGAGCAGAGAACTCGTGCACCCTAATAATTCATGCAGTAAAGATGTCTTCGAAAGAACTGATTCTGCCGACAGCTGAAATAGTTTCTCATGCTTGAAGCCGTGTGGAAAGAATCCCATGGACGCAGAATCCATCAACCACTTCCACCACCAAAACCAATTGGAGTAAAACAGAGGATCAGATGGCGTGAGACGGGAATTGATGGAACGGGTGGAGGACATTTAGATGAGAGACCCACCTCAACGGTCAAAAGGACACTCGAATGAGGTGACAGACACGCAGGCAGGCAGACAGACAGACAGAGAGCAAGAGAGGGATGGAGGAGGAGAGAGAGAGTGATGGGAGGAGAGTTACAGTAAATAGATGAAGCGGCGACAGAGGGTAACTGATGTGAGAATTGTGAGATGTGTTTTATTATGGAGACAAACCCAAATGCCGTGCGAAAGTCTGGGCCAACGCACATCGCTTTATAATTAGGCCCATGTACATGAGTAACGGAAATACCCACCCACACATACATACACACATCGCCACACACACGCACACATACACACGCACACGCACACACACGCACGCACACACACACACACACGCACACACATACACGCACGCGCACACACACACGCACACACACGCACACACACATACACACACACGCACGCACGCATACACACACACGTAGGCCTACACACACACACACACACACACACACACACACACACGCACACACACACACATACACACACACGCACGCACGCATATACACACACGTAGGCCTACACACACACACACACACACACGCACACCGAACAGTGAACAAGGGATGACTCTTGTAAATTCCGAAGCGTAACGAGCATAAATTGAATACCGGTACCGTACAATAACTGTGCGTATTTTGAAGATGGGTATTATATCTGGGGTTAAGGGTTACTGAGCCATGTCCCAGTTGCTTTAAACGGAACCTTAATTCTGTGGCATTGTATCACGTGTGTAGTTCATCATTTTATGCTCCGACGAAGATCGGTCTGTGCGTGACACGTCGAAGTTAATATATAATTATCACTAAAATACTAAGCCAGTGTAAATGTAAATGTAAATGTAATCGCAAATTTATATAGCGGCTGTGTTATGGCTTCGACCCTGAGGGTGAGATCCTTCACCACCGCTACGTATCTCACCTCCTCCACATGGGCGCCCGCACATAGGGGCAAGAGGGGGCACTTGCCCCCTCCCTGGAAAGTTTAAACATATGTTTAACTGCTACTTATTGGTTGTTAAAAAACTATTTGCTCCAAAGAAACTATATTCATAATAAAAAATTATAAAAAAGCAAATCTAAGAAATTTACACTAAGAAACCTCTATGAAAAACACCCATGTATGTTCTTAATTTCCTGCTTTGTATTTTCAACGTCTTGCTAAAAAAAGTTTTTGCACCATCCTGCAAAAATTTCTGCGGGCGCCCATGCTCCTCCACATGTGACCGCAGCGATATATCAAGCCACAAACAGGGACATTATTCTTGCAAATATATCTATACCAGTAGAACTTATTGTCCAGGTCATAGGTCCTCGTATTCTCGCTCGCAGAGACCGAAATGTAGGCTACAAACATCTCGCAGGGCCTTTTAAATGAATTTTTAGAACTGCATTGCAACCTCATCTTTCCCTTCCCATCCTCCATGGTAAATTACTTCCAATTGGATGACAATCACCTTCTTTTACTATTTCTGACAGCACAGAATTGCTTCTAGACCTGCACAAATCCATTTATGAAAACTGCAAGTTCTACCAAGAACTGCACGTTAAAAAGCCCTGGTCTCTGTGTTTAACCTCATCTCTGTAAGTTCCAAACTTCCAACTTCCAAACTCAGTATTCTGTCGTTTACGTTCACCATGCATTTAACCTCAATCATTGTCAGTTAGGGTGGCTCAGTGTCTGGTCCTGTCCGCTTTAAGACCTGATCTGAACACAGTGGCTGAGGGATCCTGAAGAATCTAGCTCCTATAGGAATGTGGTAATCTGTCGAGTGGTACTTTGCCCTATGCGATCGCTCTACTCGCTGGTGTTTAGCGCTATCGGAATTAGAGGCTCTAAGCCTAATAGATTAGCCAGCTATTTAACAGATCGGCCCTGCCTTACTCACGCTCGCTGTATGGATAAACATGATCCAACGCCAGTAATAAGCCGAATTTATTCACTATAACGCTATGTGTACGCTGCAACACTATTCGAGCACAATAATGGCCCGACCATTCGCACACCATAATGTTTTTCACACACTTATGAAGTTATGACAGGCCTACCATTCATAATTTAGACAATAATGGCTGCAGTCATTATCAAGATAAAAAAGTGCTTAATTAGGTTTTAATGCCTTCCAAATCATCAATGAAGGATGACTATTATTGTGAGCCGTTTATTCGACAATCATAAGGCCATTATTTGGCCAATCCTACATCCTCCTATAGTCCGATTTGTCAACATCGTAATCGTAAAGTCGACATTTCTAAAGCACTACTCGAAAGCCAAGCGCGGGGCACCAGCTTATTCACGAGTGCTGCGTTGGGTTGTCCGTGAGAGTAGTCCGTGGTGACATCGTGATGACGTCATCGAAGGCATATTATATCGAAGAAAAAGAAGTAAAGATGAGACGAGGACAGATAGATGACATTAATCAGGACATATAGCAATGATAGCAATGATAGCATTACTTGGACTATAATGTTAAGGGAAGCAATGAAGTTGACGAACGAGCGAGATCAGTGAAGAGCATTTATTCGTAACCATCACCGCCAAAAATGATGATGATGATGATGATGATGATGATGAAGATGATGATGATAATAATGATGATGATGATGCTGACGACGACGACGATGACGACGACGATGACGATGACGATGACGATGATGATGATAATGATGATGATTCCGACGATGAATATTATGATGATGCTGACGACGACGACGACGACGACGACGATGATGATGATGATGATGATGATGATTACGATGATGATAACGACGACGACCACGATGATGACCACGACAACGACATATAATCACCCCAATGATGAACATTTTAGCATATACACTCATAGTAAAATTAATCAATATGCTTCATCATTAAAAACGTTCAAAAATTGACCTACCTCTTCTGTTGATTGATAGCTGTCCGATAATAATTATATGTCAGCGTGCTTTAAAAAAAACTCGAACGAAAGTCACTCCCCCGCAAAACACACAACTTTTTCAGTACACCTATTATTATATCCACTAAAGTCTAATCGAAAATCGCAGACGACTTCGAGATTCATAAACAACATAAAACCCCGTTTACACTCAACGAACGGAGAACATGTGAAGTTATGTGAGAAGGCAACAGCCTATAGACTACAGTAAGCCTATAACAAGCGGACTAATTGTTTGCCTACTGTATTGACCTACTCAGCAATGTCTGTCTGTCTGATGGACTCCATGCAATATGCATGTAGGCATCCAAAGTCATCGGCCTTCATATAAACATAATAAACTCATCGCGCCTATTCTCACTATTTTATCTTATAGGAACCACGCCGGGCCGCTCGCACGTATGCGTCTGTTTAGCATTCAACTATGAAGCATGCCTCAGCTAGGCTATATATAGGCCATGCTGCACACACACTCACATACACACGCATACACTTATCTCCGCTAGAGGTCGGTCTGTATAGAATTCCCAGCGTATCTGTCTGTATCCGTCTCTGTCTGCGTCCGTTTCTGTATGTCTGTGTCTCTGTATGTCTCTGTCTGTCTCTGCATGTCTGTCTGTCTCCATCTGTCTGTCTGTGTATGTCTATGTCAGTTTCTCTCTGTCTGACTCTGTTTGTCTGTCACTGTCCCTCTGTCTTTTTCTGCATCTATATATCTCTATCACTGTCTGTCTGTCTGTGTCTGTCTGCGTCTCTCTCTGCCTGTGTCTCTGACTGTCTGTGTCTATCTGACTCTGTCTGTCTGTCTGCCTCGCCCTCTTTCTCTTTCTCTCTCTCTCACACACAAACACACTCCCTCCCTCCCTCTCTCTCTCTCTCTCTTCCTCTCTCTCTCTCTCTCTCTCTCTCTCTCTCTCTCTCTCTCTCTCTCTCTCTCTCTCTCTCTCTCTCCCTCCACGTTCCATAGATGAAAGTCCGTAGACCAGCGACGTAATTGCATGAATTATAATTTAATGAGTCAGCGGGAACTACTGTCGGTCCTCTCCTTCAACGATGCGAACCAGTCCTTCAGACTCTTTCTGATTCATTAAACACAATTAGATGTATACCATGTCATCGGTATTTCAGTGGCATTAAATCAATGAGTAGGTAGACGCATAGCCAGAGCTGACGTGTGATGTTTTAAAAAGGAACCCACCCAATTACTTATATAGCGCCGTAATGTTACGTGTAAAGACCACTCAGTTTTCAGACATCTCCCAGGGGTAAAAGTTCCCCAACCCCAGAAATGACATTGAGTAGAGAAAAATTTGAGAAAATTATAGTAGTTTTTAGTTGCTGTTTACATTATTACATTAGGCTACAAGAACTACAAGAACTGTTCTGCCGCACTGTAATATTATCTACTATTAATTGACTATATTGATTTTACTTACTACTAAACTATTATTTACTATTTATTTACAATTTTGATAGTTTAGCATGGTCCTTGCCTAGTTTGTGTACAATTACCATTTGTCACAATTCTGCTAATTGTGTCCTAGTCAGCAATTTAGGATTGTCTTGGGCAACAGGGCTAAGCTGATTCCAGTGCTACAAAGTAAGCTTATTATAGGCCTAATTATACTACAGTTATTCACTAAGCATATAATAGTACAGCAACAACAGAACTGAGTTGCCGAACATGATGCATAAGGAAAAAATGTGATTTTAATCATTTCTATTGATAGCCTATCTTAAACCACTCTTTTAATCAGCACTGAAATAATAGCACTGAAGTAACAGAGTAATTTAGCAAAGAAGCCAGAGATGAGATCTTAAAATGGTACCATTACCATGTGGAAACTCAAACAGAAATTGCTACCATTGTATAAGTAAGATATATTTACCAGATCACTTTCACCAGAACTGAAAAAAATAGTACTTAGAGTAATTTGTGTTAAAATGACAGCTGTTGTCGGCCCTGCAACCTGTAAATAATGGGTTCCCTGTGGAACTAAGCCTAGTGCCTATAGAGCCCTTGAGACTACATTCTATCGTTAAGACTGTTCTCTTTCGCCGTGGTTGGGTCGGGAGCGCTTCTGAGTATAGATGCTCTTGAAAAGGCGCTATATAAATGCCTGAAATGAATGATATATAATGCCAACATTGCAATGTGGAGATTTAAAAAATCTGCTCTGAAGTGGGCGCATCCCTCCCTAAACCCCTACACCCCTCTCGGCGCTACGTACTTCGGCGATCGTCTACCGGGCGCCTGCTTCTCTCCCCCCCCCAAAACATGAATCCCCCCGTCCCAGGGAATGGGTACTACTAGATTAAGCACTGCTCGGTTATATCCATCCATCACATTACGAAATGTTAAATAGAAGCACGTAAGCCCATACAAACTCAGCTATAAGTTGCCATATATCTGAGGCGCTAACTATCCGCGCCTCAGATTCACACTTTGGTGTGACCTTGCGCGCGTAATAAATTTATGTAATAATAATAATAATAATATACTGTCGAAATTCTTAACGTACACCTGTAGCGTTTTGCTGTTATTTTTCTGGGAGGAAATAAACTAATCTGCATATATTATACGCATACAGATTTACATGAAATACCGTTGGGTGTTATCTTATATTATGCAAAAGCAGCACACCCATGCATTGTGATGCTGGTTAAGTTCAGCGAATGGAAAAAAATATTCTCAGCGCTATTCTATCTCGAGCGAATGGATAGGCAATCGAAAACAGTGTTTATCTGAACAGAAGGAGGAGGGAGAACCGAACGCGACCCATGACGTCTTTGCTCGGGTGTGCCGCATGTTGGGTCTACGTCTGCAGTCAGGACACAGAGACCTTGGGCAGATCCTAGACCACTAACCCTGTGCGACCTCTGTTTGATCTCTGTGTGACCTTGACGGTATACAGCCTCTTTTTGTCCGATCAGCAATTCGTCCGTGGTTATGAAATATGGAGCCAGCCGATTAGAAAAACACGACCGCATCGAACAGACCATTTCGCATCGTGCACACTGATAAATTATGTTCGCCAATTTCCATGCATGTATTCTTGTACAATGTAGCCTACATGTAGCTACAGTTTAGGAACCCGGTTTCACTAAACAGCGATGATTTACGTCACCCTCCTTCTGTGTCCTGGCTTGGGACTGGCAATGCCACTGTGCAGACAGTGTCGTATTTTAACTGATGGTGTATTGCAACAGAGACTCTTTAAATAACTCTTACATCAGCCGTAAGCTTATTACCAACAGTAATGGAATGGAATCAACGGTTTAGCACCGCGAGCTATAGGACAACAGATACTGGACAGCAGAGCTCACATGCATGTATATAATAGGCCGGAGTACAGCCAAGACAGCGTCAAACCAGGCTAACCAGCGCATCGATTCTTTATTGAATACGCTGTGAGACAGGGAGCCAGCGTAGTGTGCCATGCATGTAAGACGAAACAGATTCAAATTTAGGGATTCGCACAATTTCTCTTATGTAGCTTATAAATGTAGGCCTACATATATGAGGTCTTACAACTCATACATATTGGACATAATAATGATATGTCTTTTATGTATTATGTAGGCTATTATACCGGGCCCGGTGGTGTGGAATGGACTCCACAAGAGCTACGTGCCTCCTGCAATGAGGATCTTACTGAAGCATTTTTTAAGCTTCAACTCAAAACTGTGCTTTACATGTACTAAAGTCGGGAACGCTTTCTGAAATCTGAATAGTCTCATCGAAGAGGCGATACGTAAATTCCTGAATGAATAGATGAATATATAAGCCTACACAATACACATAGTCTACTCAGTCACTGCCAGGCAGGGCTGAAAGTGAGCCGGGTCTCAGACCCGGCATTAATTTCTTGGCACTTGAATAAACACTGCTATTTAGCATCCTCTGGCCCAAAGAGACCCAGCAATTTTTTCAAACCACTTTCAGCCCTACTGACATAGGACAAAAACTATGTTTGCCATAATTCAGGTATCTTCCGTGTCTATAATACGGCAGCAGCGTTCCTATAATTTAATATCTATAGGCCTATAGACGTAGGCGCCGAAGAAGCCGCGCCTTGGATTCATGCGTTGAAGAGCAACACAGTCGAAACTCCAACAGATTACACAAGCATTAGAGCGAAAGTAAACAGTCTTCGGCTTGACGCTCATAGTTTAAACAAACGAATGCGTGAAAGATGTTTCAGCAGAGTACCTCTATAGTAAAAGCCACATCGTATATTTATGCTAACAGAACTATTTTAACCCATTAAGCCACGTGGGAGGAAGACGATCAGAATGATCTAGCCTTGATTTTTACTTGTAGCCTTGAATAACACAGCTGCTTGTAAAAGCCAGGATAGCATGAAATACATGTTTGATTCCAACGAACATCTGCAGACGCTGTTATTTTGAAGGTGGAACAACTAAACCAACCGGACTCGGATCTTTATTGGACAACACAATTCCCTCTGACATGGCGCAGCGCTCGTTGATAAGTTGGTGCCCTGCGCTTGGCTTCCCAGTGGCGCATTTGAATTTGTGAGCTTATAATTTTCAGGCCAAGTCTTATACCAGGTCAAGGACTGAAGGTAGCTGTAAGAGAATTTCTTGGATTATGCATAAGAGAAGACACAGTGCTCAGAAACTCATCATTATACAGGTCCGAATAATGTAGAGGTATAGGTTACGTTTAAAGTGAAATTTGGTCTATAGACTATATCATTTTTAGCAAGGCCGCTGCCAGGATTTGATTGGGGGAGGGGTGTTTCTTCAGTTTCCCGTCCGAAAAAATTCATGACCTTTTTTAGTCATCCGGCCGAAATCTTCAGAAAATGTCACCAATTAATTCAATTTTTTTTACATTTTTCCATTTCGGGGGTGTTTTCATGGTTTTATTTTATGGTTGTTACATCATATGCTCGTAAAAGCATTCTATTATTTTTTTTTACATTTTCCATTTCGGGGGTGTTCAAACACCCAAACCAACCCCTAGCTACGACCTCGATTTTTAGAATAGATTTCCCCTCTGCATCGAAGTCAAATAAAACCAAGCATCTTCCATATGCCTCCAGCATCTCAACTAGCCTACCGCAGAACAAGATGTATTAGCCTATAGGCTACGTAAATAACTTTATTCCAGCAATGCGTTCAATTATTTCTCATTAGCTGGCAGTGTAAAGATATCGTCAGTATAAAAATCCAAAGTGCAGGCGTCCTTTGAAAGCTACGAACGTTATTATTAGCTGCCGGAGAGGTACGGTAGTCACGTGATCGTCTCGAGTCGTCCACGTGACCTGTGCTATGATAAACGTCTTTGCTAGACGCAACGTCCTCGTCGTTGTCGTCTACATCTTGAAGGCTATCGTGTACGACGTCTTTGTTGGTTGGTAGAATCCGTTGGACATCGCACTTCACTGTAAAAATACACAAAATTAAGAAAGGAGGTTAATACAGGTCGAATAGAAATAGGTGGGACAAATCGTTTGAATCTGCGAATATTTTGTGACCAGTGCCTAAAGTGTGGAAAAATAAGTGCCTGGACGCCTCTTACCTCTCCAAAAGATCTGCCTGCAAGAAGCCCCTTACCTTTCCAGTCTGTGTTCGCCAATAAGTGGCTGGACGGCGTTCAGATTTTAAAACAAATGCATGGACGCTGTCCATGACCGTCCAGGCACACCTTAAGCCCTGTTTGTGACTTAATATGACAAGTCGAATGTGACGAATAGCCCTCAAAGTATGTACTACAGGGTAGCGCATGAAAATGACCAATGAGTCGCTGGGATATTTAACCAAGATAATAGGCTTTAGTGATGTAAGTGATTCAATAGGCTATAATGGTTATGACTAAAATAAAATAACAGCTAAGAAATCAACTACCTAGGTGGGCGCCCGCAGGTATTTTGCAGGAGGGGCAAAACATAGTGGCCATGGTTAGATTTTTATCAAGAACTTCAGAACTGCAAAGTTTAAAAGTTAGACCATAATAATTATTATAGGTATTTGCAAAGAGGTTTCTTAATGTAAATTTCTCAGCTGTACATCGCGTATCTTTGGTAGGTATAATTAGTCCTTTAGTGCAAAGAAATTGGTTAAAAATAGTAATTTAAAGAATTCTTGTCAATTTTTTCCAGGATGAGGTATGCCTAAGTGACGACTCTTGCCCCTGCATGTGTGCGGGCGCTCAAGACTATAGGCTACCTATTCTCTTTACAAAAGGTCTCATGACTCTAACAAACAAGAGGAAAACAATTATCGGAAGAACGACTTCAAAATTTATGTAATTGTCTTACTACAACAATTACGAGCATTCCTTACTTACTTACTTACTTGCCTACTCACTCACTTAATAGCTGATACCTTATCGCGGAGAATTGGAATAAAATGCATAAACTACGAAATTGCACCAATTACAAAGTATATAGCCTACGAACATCACTCACAAGGCTGCTTGTCGAGAGCATATGTAATCCCGTCTCTGATAAGAGATGGAGTCTCTCCGTTGCATGCAACGTCTGTGGAGAAGAGAAGCGTCTCGCCTTTGCGTCGGAATGACTATGAACAAATAATACATTTCATTGTATTGTATCTATGCATTTATATAGCACTGCACACAAATCAGAGGTGCTACCAGTGCGTGAGACTAAGAGAGTGAAAATTGATGATGCAACGAATATAGAGGCACTTGGTCATTGCCTTAATTCTATAGATACTGGAAAGGACTTGGCCCATCAGTTAATATAATATGGATGAACGCGTTGTAGGAGGAAGCTGGTTATGGAAAACATGAGAAAAAATCAAACACAAGTCGATTTTATAACTGCATGCTCGCCTGTTCGACTCCGATCCGTGCTATAAAATTATACTGCTGCTTATTTTACCATTGCCCCCTATAGAGTGGAAGGGTGAGCTAACTTAATGGAGTTTCTATTTTTGGAAAGAGAAAAAGATTCTGTTTATTAAGAATAGCTTCAAGAAGTTCATTACGGTCAGCGGAGCGTAAGGCTTTAAATTCATTTCGAAATTGGCATTTTAAAAACCAAGAATGTAGACAATAATCTACAATGGTCTTTGAACTCTATTCCATATTATAACCGGCGTCAACGTTAGCCATGAGTAGATTGCCTACAGTGCCAAAAGGTCGTAAGGTCGAAAGGTCGAAAGGTCAAAAGGTCAAAAGGTCGAAAGGTCGTCGACTTACGAAACAGTTGATTATTCCGTCGACATCACCCAACGACCTAGCGACGAGGAATCGAAGTTTCTCATCTCTCCATTTCCTCAGACATTCCAACTGTAAACCTGCACAAGTTACGAACAACTGCAATTTAATGTGTGAGCGCTTGTTATAGCGCACCTTCAAGAAACTACTCAGAGGCGCTCCCGACAACAGCGCTGCCATTGAATCGGAGTTTCACGCTAAAGCGCATGAAGTGAAGAACTTGCCTGTGCGCGGCGGAATGAAGTGGATTCGAACCCGTAAACTTCGGCTCAAAGGCACCGACCATATCCCTACACAACCACGTTCCACAAGTTTAATGTACATTGCAACTTTGAACTACGTTTGTTAACTGATCAGAGTTTGAAAACTGAGAATTAGGTCAGCATATATTTGATATTCATCGACTCTTAAAAATAAAATATAGGGTTTACGCATCTACCAATCAATCTGTTATATATTGACAGTTTAAAAGTTTTTAAGAATGTAGGTCCTATAGCCGAATTTAAAAGTTTGTAAGAATGTGCATGACATTGTAGGTACTAGCCTATGTGACTTTATTATCGTGGATCTAATAGTCACCTATAAAATCACACGTCTTTGGGAAATAGATGTGTATAGCTATAGATGAGTATTTTATTCTGGATGTAATACAATGTAGGCCTAAATCTTATATTAAAACCATAATGCACATGGTTCGTTTAAAGCTAAACTGAAAAATATCTTTTATCTATTAAGCACATATCTATATAAATAAAGAGAAGATTCTGTCTGTCTGTCTGTCTGTCTGTTTAACCGGAATGCATTTCCACAGTTTTTGACCTTTTCACTCCAAACCTTCACTATTGTGTCCGTCTTGGCATCGGACGCGTAACAGAGGGGTTCGCGAATCTCTGCGACCATTGGGGCCAGAGTGGGGGCCAAAAAACCCTCATTTTCCTTATAACAGCACTTTTCTTTCGGGCCTCATACGTAATACGTATAAAAGCAGCCGTTCGACAGCGTTTAGAGAACAGCGCTTTTGCAAGTTTCACGGGTCGGGTACCAGTGGAGGTCGGTGGTGGGGGGGGGGGGGTGGAAGTGGAGGGTGGAGTTGGGTGAATGGGTGTGTGGAGGGGCGAAGGGAGTGGGGGTGGGGTGGAGGGCCAGGGTGGGGGTCGGGTTTTTCGAGGGAATTATTTTCTCCAAAACTAAAATTTCACGGGTGGTGTACCAGTGGAAATCGGAGTTAGTGGTCGCGTGTTGTGGAGGGTGGGGAAAGAGGGGTGGGAGAAATTTTGGAAAGGGTGAAAGAGGGGTGGGGAGAAATTTTGGGGGTTAAATTCCCCCCCAAAATTCCCGAAAACCGAATTTCACGGGTGGCGTACCGGTGGAAATCGGAGTTAATGTTCGCGTGTTGTGGGGAGGGGGTGAAAGAGGGGTGGGGGAAAATTTTGTGGGAAAATTTCCCTCCCCATAAAATTTACCGAAAACCAAAATTTCACGAGTGGCGTACCGGTCGAGATCAGAGTTAGTGATGGCGTGTTGTGGGAAGGGGGGTAAAAGGGTAAGGGGAAAATTGGGGGGGAATTTCGCCCCCTAAATTTTTCGAAAACAAAAATTTCACGGGTGGCATATCGGCCTAAAACCGAATTTCACGGGTGGCGTACCGGTGGAAATCGGAGTTAGTGGTCGCGTGTTGTGGGGGGGAGGTGGGGTAAAAGAGGGGTGTGGAAAATTTAGGGGGTAAAATTTTTCCCCCAACAAATTTTCCGAAAAACAAAATTTAATGGGTGGCGTACCGGTGAAAATCGGAGTTAGTATTCGCGTGTTGTGGAGGGGGTAAAAGAGGGGTGGGGAAAATTTTGGGGAGAAAATTTTTTCCTCAACAAATTTTCCGAAAACCAAAATTTAACGGGTGGCGTACCGGTGGAAATTGGAGTTAGTGGTCGCGTGCTGTGGGAGGGGGTGAAAGAAGGGTGGGAAAAATTTGGGGTAAAATTTTTCCCTAAATTTTTTCTCCGAAAACCAAAATTTCACGGGTGGCATATCGGCCTAAAACCGAACGAATTTCACGGGTGGCGTAACGGTGGAAATCGGAGTTAGTGGTCGCGTGTTGTGAAGGGGGAAGGGGTGGGGTAAAAGAGGGGGTGGGGAAATTTTGGGTGTAAAATTTTTCTCCCAAAAATTTTTTCGAAAACCAAAATTTAACGGGTGGCGTATCGGTGGAAATCGGAGATAGTATTCGCGTGTTGTGAGGGGGTAAAAGAGGGGTGGGGAAAAATTTTTTGGTAAAATTTTTCCCTCAACAAATTTTCCGAAAACCAAAATTTCACGGGTGGCGTACCGGTTGAAATCGGAGTTAGTATTCGCGTGTTGTGGGGGGGGGGGTGGGGTAAAAGAGGGGCGGGGAAAATTTTTGGGGTAAAATTTTTCCCCCAACAAATTTTTCGAAAACCAAAATTTTTACGGGTGGCATACCGGTGGAAATCGGAGTTAGTATTCGCGTGTTGTGGGGGGGGGGGTAAAAGAGGAGTGGGAAAAATTTAGGGGGGAAATTTTTTCCTCAACAAATTTTCCGAAAAACTAAATTTCACGGGTGGCGTACCGGTGAAAATTGGAGTTAGTGGTCGCGTGTTGTGGGAGGGGGTGAAAGAGGGGTAGGGGAAAATTTTGGGGAACATTTTTCCCTCCAAATTTTCCTAAAACCGAATTTCACGGGTGGCGTACCGGTGGAAATCGGAGTTGGTAATCGCGTGTTGTGGGGGGGGGGTGAATGAGGGGTGGGGAAAATTTGGGGGTAAAATTTTCCCGCAACAAATTTTTCGAAAACCAAAATTTCACGGGTGGCTTACCGGTGGAAATTGGAGTTAGTGGTCACGTGTTGTGGGGTGGGGGTCAAAGAGGTACGGGGAATTTTGGGGGGAAATTTTCTCCTCCAAAATTTCCCGAAAACCAACATTTCACGTGTGGCGTACTGGTGGCGTGTTGTGGGGCGGGGATGGGGAGAGGAAAATTTGGGGGTCCCCGAAAAACAAAATTTCTCAGGTGGTGTACCGGTGGAGGTCGGACTGTGTTGGGGTGTGGTGTGGTGGGATTGTGGCTGGAAATGGGTCGAATCCTAAGTTTCCCGGGCAACGCCGGGTACCCCAGCTAGTTTATAATAAAAGCTTGATTGTTTGTTGTTCATTTAAGATAATTGATGTTTCAGTTATAAGTGCTATAATTTGCTCGCATTTTTTATTTTTTTTATTCTGCAGTTGCTTAAATTGTTTGACTATGGTTTAGTCCAGACAATGTTAGTCAAGTTTAGATCTATGTACGCTTTAATCAAATTGACGTTTAGGCTACAATCAATTTGTCAAATTGTTTTAGCCATCTGCAACTATATGCATGAAAAAGGGACAGCAGCTATTTGGTAGCGGATTTTCTTATCCTTTAGGGTTGTCCTGTTGACGATATCTGCAGATTTATCTCGAACTTCTTTGCTCTTTTCATTTCTAAATTTACCTGAGATATCTGTAGTTATGTCAAAAAACCGCTGATTGATTGACTGATTATAAAAATTTTCAGCGCTGATAAAATAAAAATCTTGAGATCAGCTTATTCACCGGTAGGCCTACTGTAACTATATAAGCAAGTCCGTTATACCCAGGCTTCTACGTCAGATCGGATGCCAGAACACAATCCGAAGAGGTCAAGCCGAGTATATAGACAGATAGGTACCCATGGTGGTAATCGGCAATGATGGTAGCAGCGTGATGTGGCAGGACTGGAATCTAGACATGATTGCTTGAGTGAAAAGCAGCAGGCGGTGGAGAGGTGAGATTAGAAGGCGAGATAGGAGGATGAGCAAACTAGTAGCAGGGTTGTTTTAAAGGAATTTTTAGAACTGCACAACCTCTTCTTTTCTTTCCAATCCCCTATGGTAAATTACTTCCAATCGGAGGACAATGGCCTTTTTGCTAGTTTTAACTGCGCAGAAGTGCTTCTACAACCGCACAAATTCATTTAGAGCTGCGCATTTTGTGTACAACTGCACGTTAAAAAAGTCCTGACTAGAAGAGTCCGTTCCAAATATCTGGTGCAGGAGCGAAACGGGTGTTTCTGAATGAACAAATGCTTACCGGACTTCGATGAACAGGTACTTGTGATGTCAATCACATTGCTGCCGTTGCACCCTGACCGGAAGTAGCTGCTGCAGACGCTGCTTCCGGTATGAATCAGAAACCGACCTTCCATCGGACACGATCGACCCGTGATGCCGCCCGCTTCAAATACAGCGCAACAAAACCACATTGTATATTGTATACATACATAATTATGGGTCGGAATGGGAGACTGGTAAATGTCAAATTAGATATGCTTCTAACTGTTATGCTTATGATTGCGGTTGGAAGAGACCAAGGGCGGATACAGAAATTTTCGAAGGGAGGGTGGTCAAAATTTTCGGTCCTTTAACTCGGGGACAGGGAAAAAATTTCGTCTTGGTCGCCGAAAAATCTGATGACTTTTTTGAGTCATTTGTCTCCAATTTCCAAGAAAAAGATATCATTTTATCCGCCAAAATAGTTGATGACCTTTTTTTGCTTCGTGAGTGTGGGAGGGACCTGGGGAACTACTCGGGGGGCACGTCACCTTTCTGAGCCAAAATAGCTGGTGAAAAATAAAGAAATTTCTAAATTGGGTCCATGGCCGGATTGGATCCGCCCCTGGAAGAGACGGTGCAGATGGTGATATAATTGATGTTGATGCTGATTGTGGTGATGTAACTTTGCATTGCGACAGGAGTGTTAGGTAGGCTATCTACCACTTTTATAAAGCTTTTTTGTGACAGTCACAACCAGTGTTTATAGCCATATTATGCAGAAATGTTTTATGCTACCGGCTATGTAGAGTTTGGTCCGGATTCAGTTAAAATTTAAAAAAAACAATAATTGACGACGACGCAATTATCGCAATGCAGATACCGGTAGCCGTTTTCACATATCCTAATTGCTTTTTATTTTCATGCTGTGCAAATTGGTGAAGGCATTTATCCCGTTCTTGTGGACAGTCGGTCTATATGATCCATGATGTGCCATGAGGTCCCGTATGCACTTTGGTGTTGGGGGAGTTTCTCACTTCCAATCAGTCAGTGGGTCCCTGGACATGAAAAATCACCGAGGTGCTTGTCCGCCATGGTGGCACGAATGACGTAATTGCAAAATCCAATATGGCCGCCACCGGCCATATTGGAAAATTTATCTTTTTCATTTCTTACAGCATATGCACGTGCAATACCTCTAATAGTACTGATTCAGGTATGTAGAATTCATTTCTGGTATTGTTTTTGTCATCAGGAGTCATCTTGAGGTCATAAGGTCATGGTCAAGGTCATTTTTTCATCTTTTTCACTTAATTTTGTCACAGCTTATGCATGTGTATTACCTTTACTGGTACTAATTCAGGTATGTAGAATTCATTTCTGGTATTCGTTGTGTCATCAGAGGTCATCTTAAGGTTATAGAGGTCAAGGTCAAGGTCGCTGAGTTTCATCTTTTTCATTTATTACAGGATATACATGTGTAATACCTCTAATGTTACTGATTCGGGTACGTAGAATTCATTTCTGATATTGTTTTTATCATCCGGGGTCATCTGAAGGTTATAAGGTCATGGTCAAGGTCATTTTGATGCATCAATTATGTCGATTAGGACTTGAATGAATGCAGCAGTATAACAGCTGTTATAACTTTAATCGAACAAACGTAGCTAATTAGGACATGTTAGAAGTCAATGCTGCTTTAATATGTCATTTTTCAGTGCATCAATGTCTTCAAAATATAATCAATAAGAATGTTTTGTATGTGTGCAAGGACGTTTGCGTCGTATGTTTTTGCAGGATGAGTTTTTGTTTTTTCCCATCACAAAATATGAATAGAAATTTGCAGCAGCGTTGCAACTACAGGTCGATTGTCACACTTTGTCTGCACTGTTGCATATTGCGAGCAGAATTCGTGACAAAGGATGCAGACATTTTGATGGAAGCAGTGCACCGAAGTGCTCCTTACATCTGCGGTTTAGTACGCTTCGTGGTCATTGTGTGCTGCAAGTAGATCCATGGCCACCATGTCCATCAGGAAGGCCCCTCTCTGTATGTGGCCCCTGATCCCCAGTGCTTGAAGGATGTAGAGCATCAATTCCGACTGTGGGGTGATATAGTTGTCTAATCTCAGCTGTTCGAACGTCTCACAGGTCTGGTTGACCTTGCCCCTGCCCAAACGCGTACCAAGTACCGGATCGGCAGTGTAGATTATGCAAAGAGATCCACGAGGATATAGTTGACCCGTTGGCTACCATGAAGGAGCAGTCATGCAGAAAGGAAGCAAGCCAATCAAGTGCATTTCCAGAGAGGCTACCGGAAATCGATAAACGCTTGCATCTATAAGGTGCTAGATAGCATCGTATAAATGCAAGAGAATGTCGTGATCAGCACTGTCAAATGCAGAGCTCACGTCAAATTAAACAGTGAGCGGAGAGTTACCCAGGATCTATCGATAACAGCGTATACATACATGTCGGAGAAAAGGCGGATAAGTAACGTTTCTGTGGAATGGCGCTTGCGGAAACATGACTGGAAAATTGGGAGAAGGCTATTTTTCAAGATAATGCATATGCTGTGCAGCAAAAACCTTCTCAATAACTGTGACCGAGGTTAAGGAGGATAGACTGTAGGTGGAAAGGTTGGTGGTGGACTACTAGCCGTGGCTTCACGGACTGTATCGTTAAATGCAGTCAAGATCTCGAGGTTCTTGGGCTCCTCGAGTGCTGGATAATCTTGGACTCCCAGTAGCTTCGTTCCTTTTCCTTGGACTGACAGTGCATTTATCGAACTTATCCACGCTGGTTGCTCGGCAGTTGACTTCATATGTCTGTAGCACCTCTCCAGGTGTCGGGCATGTCCACTATATCCTCGTGGGTACCTTTGTATAATCTGCACTGCCGATCCGGGTTCCCTGCTGACAGCTAGCTATGACTGTCCATATCCAATCTTATGATGTTGACCTGCAGGCCTACGTCCAAGGTGGGATCCAGACACGCAGCTATTGCCTGCAACCCAGTTCACTACCGTATCTAACAATCTTTCGAGAGACAGACACGCTGTTAGAGCAAGATGCAGCATTAGTAGATAAGTACTTGGTACGTGTCTGGGCAGAGCCAAGGTCAATTACCTCCTGTGAGACGTTCGACCAGCTGAGATCAGACAACTAAATCACATCCACGTTCGGAATTGATGTACTCCCTCTTAGAAGCAGTGGTATCAGAGGCCACATCCAGCGAGGGGGCCCTCCTGGTGCACCATGCCAACCACTTGCAGCACACAATGAACATGAAGCAAAACCATAGAGTCATTAAATCGCGGGTGGAAGGAGCACTTCGGTACACTGCTTATCACAATGTCTGCATCCTCTGTCACGAATTCTGCTCGCAATACGCAACAGTGCAGACAAGTGTGACAATCGACCTGTAGTTGCAACGCTGCTGCAAATTTCTATTCATATTTTGTGATGGGAAAAGACAAAAACTCATCCTGCAAAAACATACGACGCAAACTTCCTTGCACACATACAAAACATTCTTATTGATTATATTTTGAGGACATTGATGCACTGAAAAATGACATATTAAAGCAGCATTGACTTCTAACATGTCCTAATTAGCTACGTTTGTTCGATTAAAGTTATAACAGCTGTTATACTGCTGCATTCATTCAAGTCCTAATCGACCTAATTGATGTATCAAAATGACCTTGACCATGACCTTATAACCTTCAGATGACCCCGGATGATAAAAACAATATCAGAAATGAATTCTAGATACCCGAATCAGTAACATTAGAAGTATTACACATGTATATCCTGTAATAAATAAAAAAGATGAAACTCAGCGACCTTGACCTTGACCTCTATAACCTTAAGATGACCTCTGATGACACAACGAATGCCAGAAATGAATTCTACATACCTGAATTAGTACCAGTAAAGGTATTACACATGCATAAGCTGTGACAAGTGAAAAAGATGAAAAAATGACCTTGACCATGACCTTATGACCTCAAGATGACCCCTGATGACAAAACCAATACCAGAAATGAATTCTACATACCTGAATCAGTACTATTAGAGGTATTGCACGTGCATATGCTGTAAGAAATGAAAAAGATAAATTTTCCAATATGGCCGGTGGCGGCCATATTGGATTTGTCAATTACGTCATTCGTGCCGCCATGGCGGACAAGCACCTCGGTGATTTTTCATGTCCAGGGACCCACTGACTGATTGGAAGTGAGAAACTCCCCCAACACCAAAGTGCATACGGGACCTCATGGCACATCAAGGACTAATACCGTATCAAGCGTGTATAATTATTCTTAACCACTTTGTGGGAAAGTTACATACGCGAGTGGTGGTGGACACTGGTATCACCACCAGTGATGATGGTAGGATGGCGGCTGTTGTGGTAGTGGTGATTTTGTTTTTGTTTGTTTGTATGTGCACTTGTTATAGCGCCCCTTCAAGCTCTCTCTCTACTCAGAGGCGCTCCCGAATGCAGAGCGGACACTGCATCGGAGTTTCACGCCGAAGCGCTGAGCAATTGCGAGTGAAGGACTTGCCCAAGGTCCTTACGCGGCGACTTGAGGTGGATTCAAACCCCGAACCTTCCGGCTTCAAGGCGACGACGCCACCACTACACCACCGCGCCCTTGATGGTATCAAGACGTGTAATTATAGCCAAAACCAGGGTTCAACCGTTCAACGCGTATCGGTATAACGGCCGTGTTTTACTAGCAATGCTTTAACAATGGACCTTTTCCATGAGCGAAAGAATACCATTTGGCTAAACACACAGCGCAGAGAAGTCTCAATTTAAAGAATAGCGAAATGCGACATCTGTATTTACCCGTTAGATCGAATTATTTAGCGCACTGCAAAGAAATCCACTTTTCAAGCTATAGGCGAAAAGACGTTAAGTTAAACAGGAAGCGGTTATACGAAGCTCAGCAAGCAGCCGAGTATTTTCTAGACGAGTATTTTCTAGACGAGTATTTTTCTAGACGAGTATTTTTCTAGACGAGTATTTTCTAGACGAGTATTTTCTAGACGAGTATTTTCTAGACGAGTATTTTTCTAGACGAGTATTTTCTAGACGAGTATTTTCTAGACGAGTATTTTCTAGACGAGTATTTTCTAGACGAGTATTTTCTAGACGAGTATTTTCTAGACGAGTATTTTCTAGACGAGTATTTTCTAGACGAGTATTTTCTAGACGAGTATTTTCTAGACGAGTATTTTCTAGATGAGTATTTCTAAAGTAAGTTATTATTATAAGCCACAGTGTGTGATGGCAATATGTCTTCTTACCGAGCAGAAGTCGCTTATCGCTAACGAACGTCGCCTGACCGAGGCACTGGTCAATGAAGGCGTAACCAGAGTCCCTTCCTAGAAGAAGCAGAAGAACGAAGACTGCAGGACGATGTTAATAATTGAAGAGACTCCACGAGAGAATCTATTACTTGCCACCGACCACAGTTGCCATTACCATCGCTCATTGCGCACCGATCTTGCCACCCTTCCCTGCAGTTGCCATCGCTCTAATCACTAGGAAACTTACTCATCGACATCACTTGTTTTCAGCGAAAGCGTCATCATTCCTTTAGTTTAGTCCATGGGTTCCGCACACAATTTTATATGGGCAAAAAGAGACGTTGGTTCAACATCCTCCGCTAGAAAATTGGCGCCTATTTTTAAACAACTACTTTTTGGTTTTTGACGAATTTCCTCGCACTAATAACACTAATGATAGCTAACGTGAAACTGAGAAATTAACATTGCGAAACCTCTATGGAAAAACTCGTGTTCTTAATATCCTGCTTTGCATTTTTCAAGTTCTTGATAAAAGAAATTTAATTAATTCATTCATTCATTTCAAGAATTTACATAGCGCCCCTTCAAGAAATCCACTCAGAGGCGCTCCCAGTTCAACCACGGTGAAACGAAAATGTTTTAAGGAGCAGAACCATCATAAAACCATACCAGAAGTACCATAAAATGTGGCATCACAAGTGACACTATACCACCTCCATCATCACCACTGCCATCACTACGACCACAATCATCATCATTATGACTACTTCTCCCGATATTTCATCCTGTTACCGTCATTCTTACCTTGTGCGAGCTCTACGACACCATCGACTTTTTTCACGAACCGGATGCACCGATAACTGGAGAAACTAAGAACAACAGCAACAATAGGCTATACGACAACAACGACAACAACGACAGAAAAGTATTGAAACTACGCTTAGAAATTATTGAGGTGCTCACTATGTTGCATGCGCATGCTACGCTCTTGAACCCGTGGAGACCTGTTGGTCCCGCGATCCGGTCTAGAGCGATTCGCTCGCATATATCCTTCTCATGCATATTCAGTTGTCTTCGTGTTCTCTCACTTCTGATAAGAATTTTGCCACAAGAAGTAAGTCATGAAACATTATCATCAGCTCATCTTAGGACGCACGTTGTTGTATAGACAAGCTATATATGCGAGTGTGCAAAGTTCTACGTTCGTATGCATATTATTATCATTCAATCACACTATAAAACATACATACACACAGTCGTATAATAAATTATGCTTTCTTGAAGTAAATTCATTAATTAGCGTGGTGTAAATATCTGATGAACTAAACAAATAAAAAATAATAAACAGTCCGGACATGTTTGGCCATAATTACTATTACTATTGCTTCCACCACCACCACCGCCACCACCGCCACCACCACCACCACCACCACCACCACCACCACCAACAACAACAACAACAACAACAACACCAACACCACCAACACCACCATCACCAACAACAACAACAACACCACCACCACCACCACCAACAACAACAACAACAACAACAACAACAACATGAACAACAACAACAACACTACATACTGCTACTATTGTTACCAATACTGTCACTGTTGCTATACTATTGCTATTACCACCAACACACCACTACTACCACTACTACTACTACTACCACTACTACTACTACTACTACTACTACTACTACTACTACTACTACTACTACTACTACTACTACTACTACTACTGCTACTACTATTACTACGGCAACTAGGTCTACTATTACAACAACTACTGCTGCTGCTACTGCTACCACTACTGACACCATCACTACTATTACTACCACCGTTACACTTACCATCCGCGTACGACGAAGGCGACAGCGATGAACTGATCAGCGGTGATGTTTCTGGTGAGTAGGGAGTGGCAGAACCAGATCTCAAGTACGCTCTGTAGAGGGAGTGGCGTCGTGTTGTATGACGATAGACTGCTTCGAACCTTTTCGACGACGTCACCCATGTTGTTGGAGCGATAGACGTGGTTCCCTGTCAGGTCTCGCCACACGTTTCTTGTCACGAAGGCCGGGTAGGTGCACTGTGCTTTGGGCCAGCCAAAGGTATCTGAAAGCAGACAAATGGAGACTATTTAACGTAATGTAATGTAATGTAATGTAACGGAGGTTGTTTTATATTTTATGGCGCCCATTAACTCGCTCTGGTGATTGGTGAGGCTGCAGGGTCGTTATTTTGTCTTCCCAAAATTATAGCCATTACCCGAGGACTCCTAGAGAGCACCGTGCATTAGCTGTTATTTATTTATTTTATTTATTTCTATATTAAATAGAGATAAATATAAACATATGAATCATGGCTCCATAAGTCAGATATAATTTTTTGTTTACAATTCCCCTTCAAGCTCGCTACTCAGAGGCGCTCTCTAGTAGAGAGTCTCTACTATACAGCGCTGACACTACAACAGAGTTTCACGCCGAAGCGCAAGTGCAACAGTTACTGCCAGTGAAGGACTTGCTCAAGGCCCATACGCGGCGGCTTGAGGTGGATTCAAACCTGCAACACTCAGGCTGCAAGGCAACGATCATGCCCAGTACACCACCGCGCCCCACAAACGATCCCACATTACTCTTGCAGTAATTGCTTGACCTACGCAGACCACATAATAATTAGAAGATTCGCCATAAATTGTTTCGATCATTAATAAGTAAGTCCGTCAAGTAATCCGATACAAGTTCATTCACAGTTTCCGTCATCCGTTAAGTTAACTAGTAGACCATTATTTTATTTCTATGTTCCTGAAGCCATCGACATCTCCGCACATCGTTATCCACGAATTATGGCTCCATAAGTCAGGCACTGCCATTGCTAACGACTGGACATCTGATGTAGCGCCAGGGCCGCTATGGCTCATTCCAGATTATTCGCTTGCATAGGTCCCTCCCTGTCGTTCTGTGAACTTCTATGTGGTAGTCTTCCGCCATCTTTCTCTCGTATTATAACCTGCTTTTTCTCTCCGGGTTGCACGCACTGCTTTCTTCATTCTGCTGCTGTAAGTCGTGAGTAAAGTAAGTAAGTAAGTAAGTAAGTAAGTAAGTAAGTAAGTAAGTAAGTAAGTAAGTAAGTAAGTAAGTGAGTAAGTAAGTAAGTGAGTAAGTAAGTAAGTAAGTAAGCAAATATTTTTTAATATGACCAGCTGCAAAACAGCACTCTCATGAACAAGTATCACATATAATAAAAATTCACATAAGACATAAAAAAGACAATCAACAAAGCGCTTTACAAATGGTCAGATACAATGCAGTATAATAATGACAATGGGTAATTAGGGGTCGTGTCTTCATGGTTGGAGACTTAGGGGGTACAGAGGGGATGCGTGTCTTCATACCGGTCGTGAGTTCAATGACGATGGGACCATTCGTTGCTGAGATGAGACCACGACATGAAGCATCAGCCGACATCGATAGATGAACAACCGATCCCTGAATGCGATACATCTATCACACAGCCAGACAACACAACACAACACAACATAAAAAGAGTTGAAAAGACATCATATTCATATAGATCCTGTCTCAAATCAGCCATCTTAACTCGTGAGGTCGATACACTTCTATGCGATTAGAATAACGACTGCTAAAGTTTACAATATTACTTCCACTGTTACTCCACTATGCTACAACTTTTACAGCATACATGTATGTACCGGTAGCTATTGCATTCTATGCCAACACTACTAGTGTGTATATGTGGGATTGTGGGTGCTTGTGTCCGTGTGTATACCTGTCAATATAGGCCTATATGCATGCATGTAGGCGTATAATTGAATAATGTACATGCATGTATGCGATCATGCATGTATCTATAATCTATATGTACGCTTGAATGCGTATTTTTGTACATAATATTTGTTGTGTGCATGTACAATTGTACATGTACATGGATGTATGTAACGGTGCATTTAGGTATTCATGTATATGCATATCATATGTCTGTCTGTCTGCCATATCATGTGTGTACAGTGTATGCAACTAGGCATTCACGTACGACGTTGTACGTATGATATTTTAATGTGCATTTATACAAAGACTGCAGTCAATACTCAAGCGCGTATGTATGAGCACTTGCTATAGGGCCACTTTAAGAGATCTATTCAGAAGTGCTCCCGACTACAGACGGACACTGAATCCGAGTTAATTTCACGCCGAAGCGCATGAGCAATGGCGAGTGAGGGACTTGCTCAGGGTCCCTACACGGCGGCTTGAGGTGGATTCGAACCCGCTACCCACAATATGCCGATCAACATGATGCGACTTATATTAGGCATCTCTGATGAATTCTTAAGAGTCACATAATATTTACTTTTGCAAATCTACATTCCATTTAGAAAAGATAAGGATCAGCCGGTTGAACTTACGAAGCATCTGTAGCTATCTTCGTTTGCACCGGATGATGTTGATCTCTTGTTCGGATCCCTGGGATTTAACCGTCCAACAAGAAACGTCTTTGATCCATCCCTCCAAACGCCCCAACACTCAACGTCCATCACTATACCAATTCCATCACATCAGCAGCAGCATTATCATCATAATCATCATCATCATCATCATCATCATCGTCAGCATGATCATCACCATCAGAATAATAATTAATAATCATAATAATCATCATCATCATTATCATCGCTATCATCATCATCATCATCATCATCATCATCAGTAGCAGCAACAACACAATCATAATTACCAACAACAACAACAACATCATCATCATCATTGTTGCAATGCAATGTGAACCCTCGAGAATTTCTCAACGACCACGAAAGCGACTTCAGAGAGACCAGCACCATGGCCTTAAGCGTGCCAACCTAACAACTGGCTTAAACAGATGCGACGGAATATTTCTGCTTTTTTACTCAAGCTTGAAACATCCAACAGTGCTGGTAGCATCTCATTCTCAGTCTTCGTAGTACCTCGAGCTAAAAATGTATGGACGCTGGGAGATCAACCGTTTTCAATTTCATTCCACAGGTTGCGCCACAGGAAGAAAAAATTCTGAGTCGTCTTCTTGAACGTAAAAATGTACACAAATGTGATGATAAAGCTTCCTCAATAACGAGAGCATGACCTCGACTCTGGTCACGTCACGCGTCGTCATCATGTTGTTCTCTGTCAGTTGTCGCGCTTAAACTTATAGCAAACGGATTTGAGAATTTCATTTCTCCTTTTATGTTTGATTAGAAACTAGATACACTACCGGTTTGAACCGAAACAAAACCACCATAGGTTAGTCACATTGGCACGGTCATCCATGGGCGCCCACAGCATAGGTCAAGGGGGGTCGCGTGACCTCCCCCTGGAAATCAGACTACAATTTTTTTAATAAGATTTCTGACAAGTCTGATCACGCAAATCCGGGTCATCATTAACCATAATCTGCTAATTAATATTGGTATTTGAATCTGTCTCGCGGTAGCAACAGTGTATACCTCTGTTGTAAGTGTAGGCAGCATCTGGACATTGCTGGAAGTGGAAACGGAGAAGAGTGGGAGAGGCGCACGGTCGTACGTAGGAGACTGGATTGCGACAGAAGCCACCACTGCTGTTGCTGTATACGAAGTGGTAGGCGTCGTGGAAAGGACAGGCAGACGCGTAGCCACCCTCTGCAAACATACACACCAGACAACCCCTATAAATATAATATACTCAAGAAAGAAGGACCAACGTAATAAGTCCAAGCTGACGTGGAGCGAGTTTTGGTTGCACTTAATAGCAGTAACTTTCCCTGATGTCTTGTTTTTCATACAGTACGAGACCTTGGAATTACTTTGGATCAAGAGCTCAATTTCTCAAAGCATATCAATTTGGTCACTCGTAGTTGTTTGGCTACTACCAGCTTCGGTAATTCCGAGTTGTCTCAAGATCCATATCTCATAGTGCTACTCTGACACTTGTACATGCCTTTTTCACCAGTACATAAGAATTGATCACTGTAGTTTGGTACTCGTGGGTCTGCCACTTGGACTAATTGGACGCCTTGAACGAGTTCTTCGTTCGGCTGCTCGCCTGCCGCATTCCTAAATATGCCCCGTCTCTGTTTATATGCGCGACGTTATTCACTGGCTGCCTGTTTTACAGCGCATCTCCTACCGAGTTGCTGCACTTGTTTGGCGATGCCTTCTTGATTGCGCTCCATCATACCTGTCTAGCCTTTGTCGATCTGTCTCCGACCTTGCAGCCCGTCGAACTCTTCGCTCTGCGACAACGGGGGAGCTTTTGGTTTATCGAGCTCGCACTTCTACCAGACAGCGCCGAGCCTTTTCTATTGTGGGTCCTGCTATCTTGAATGGCCTCCGGGCCTCCCACTGACCTTGCGATTTACGTCTAGACTAAATTCACCTGCTTTTAAGAAGTTGTTCAAATCCTATTTTTCTAGCTGTGGCTGGGTTGGGACTAGGGAGCGCCTCTGAGTAGGTTTCTTGAAGAGGCGCTATATAAATTATCGAAATGAATGAATGAATAAGATGTCATCTCGCAATCACAATATTATTAGGCTATAATTACTGTGACGTAATTGCAATTTTTAAAAATATGACGTAATCTAAACTTATTATTATAATAATAATTTTTTTCTTTTTCTTTTAATATCTCAATCTGACACACCGCAGAACGATCACAAGTACATGTTATACGAAATACGGCCCACTGTAGCACGACACGCAGATCGGCTTTACAGCAGTGGGTTCGGTAACTTAACTAATGGCCTAAGAACTGGATCACTTCTGGACGGCCAAGCCAGAAGTGGGAGGGGCTATCTTTATTTTTAGCAGAACCCGAGTCAAGCAACACATCAGCAAAGCGCCTGCGGCAGCTAACAGAAAATTCAAATAAATTTTTGCCCTGAGCGGGGCTTGAACCCGGGTCCGCGCGGCTGACTCTCAGTTTAACGACCAGCGCTCTCACCACTGAGCTACGGGACCCCCCCGTCATTACGTCATCTTGAACCGCGCATTTCTAACTTAAATTTGCCATAGCGCGTGAGAGTTGAGCAAACAAGAATTTTCTTCAACTTTCAATTCGATAGTTTAAAGTTGCGATTTATTTGAATCTCTTAGACTTTTCGAACGTTTTTATGTCGATCGATTTCAAAGACTGCTGGGCCATTCCACGGTATTCAAAATGTTACGGACTCTACATTTCGGAGACTTTGAGCCCCTCATACAGAGAGATGACAACTGTTTAAATTATTTAAATATTTTCCCCAGATGCCGCTTCAATCATAGACTAGTTTGGTATTAGTTAGACTTTGCTGGCTGTGATGTTTCATTTTTGGTGAATTAAAATGTTTGCGTTACGGACTCTACAGAAAAGTTCCCTGAACTTTTTTGATGACTGAACTATCTTGATTTCCTGTGAAGTTATTAGATAAAAATTCTTTTGAGACGCAACCTTAGATTCGCCAGCCATTTCTGTTGATATAGCCATAATTGCATTTCTTTTTTTTGATAAGTACTGATGTTGAGCACTCACTTAATGAACACACTATGCGTTACGGACTCTACGTTACGGACTCTACAGTTATGGATCATAAACAAAAACTGATTAATATCCATGAAAACAGTTAATTTATACTTTTTATAGCAATTATTTTCATCATTTCAATTGCTTGCAAGGTACTACGGGAAGTTTCACAGCTCAAATTGAACAAATATGGTGTTTTATTGTCACCAACAACCAATGGAACCCTTGTACAGTTCAAAGATCTGTAATGTTGAAGCTCTTAATGTTTCAGAAGCTTAGGTCATTCTGTAACACTAGTCACAGGGTCAATGAACTTGAAAAGACCTCTTTCATCTTTTGCTGCAAGTGCATAGCTTTTCAACAATCTGATCATTCCATAATAATTCCATGTTATCCACATTATTTATTTCTCAGTGGAGAGAGCGCTGGTCGATAAACTGAGAGTTATTATCGCGACCCGGGTTCAAACCTCGCTCAGGGCAAACATTTATTTGAATTTTCTGTTAGCTGCCAGTGACGCTTTCTGTTGTGTTGTTTGCCTCGGGTCTGTTGAAAATAAGATGGCCCCTCCCACTCCTGGCTTGGCCGAATCAGGAGCGTTCCAGCACTTAGGCCATTAGGTGTTAAGTTACCGAGCCGACCTGCGTGTCGTGTGAAGCTTGCCGTATTTCGTATAACTTGTACCGGTAATCGTTCTGCGGTCTGTCAGATTGAATGTCAATAAACGAATATATATATATATATATATATAACTGGTCAATTCTGTCTGGAAAGTAGGCTAGAGCAGATTGCCCAATTTGTCATTCACAACATGCAGTATTCACCTTTGTAGCTTAGTCTTGTTTCAGTTAGCACTAGTCTTCTTCTGGGCACATGGACCAAAATTTAGACAAACCAATTTTTACACCTTATCCAGTGCAAAAATCTGGTTTACTTAGAAGGTTGAGGAGCAGCACCCGCTTCTCGTGGCGCTCTCGCCCTAGACTTGCTCTGAGTTAAACACTTATAAACTCTTGCTTTCTTGAACATATTCAGCTCATGGTCTGAAAAAATCATGATTCTGATTCTGTAAGTACTGGTACTTGAATATGAGTCTGTAAGTAGGTGCAGATTCCATGGCATGAAGTACATTGTTGTAGACTTTCTGCCTGTGCTCTCCACATGTTCTTTAACTGTTTCCACCATTTCTATGAATAATCGAGGAAAATTAACTAGCATTGGCCTACTATTCATTTAAATTATTGATTACGTAACCTTGTTTTAACAGCGTTTATAAATCAATATAAATGCAATGAATATATAATAAAACACATAAATACATCATGCTATATGTTGATTTATGTGTGTTAGATGTCAGCTAAATAAAATTTCTAACTGTCTTAAAGTTGTTGACTAATTCCATGCTTTCCACATGGTAGCTTAGAAAGTGATGAATAAAAGGAATCATTTAAACAAGATACATGTTGAATGTTTAGCTTCCATGCATAATTTATGACAATTTTACCAATATCTCATGAGCTGAATTTGTGCTTGGTAGAGTCCGTAACGCTTTTTGTAGAGTCCGTAACGATATTCAACTTCGCATAAAAAAATTTAAAGCAACATTAGGAAAAGTAATCTATGCTTACTGAGTAGCCTACAATGGGGAATCAGAGGAATAGAGATAACAAGTTTGCTGCTCAATTCGAAATGCCTGCAAAACAAATCAGAAGCCCCAGAATGTTACGGACTCTACAACTCATGTTTTGCCCCAGCAAATCTGGACACAAGATGAGGTGAATTTTTGATCACGAAGTATTTATCACTTACTCTCACCATGGTCATGATGTCCAGCTAAAAATATTCGACATTGGATTTACATTAGAAATTTAGCATTTAAAAATCGCATGTAGAGTCCGTAACGCAAAAAATCAAATTTGCCACTTTGAAGCAAAGTCGACACAAAACGAAAAGCGCAGAAAGACAAATTCTTTTGGAATCTTATACTAGAACCATCTAGCTACAACAGAAATTAATATCATTTTACAATTCCAATATTTTTTATTGACACCTCATGGACCACAATACCGTGGAATGGCCCTGCTGGCGAAACGATATGTGACAAAGGAGTTCGTTATTCAAAGCCAATTTCTCATTGTTTATCGATCTTTTTGAAACTGTTCGATCAAAATTCTAATTTCAAGCTGACTAAAATTCACTGAATTTTTGCTAGGATGTCAAGTGTAAACATTCTGGCTTTGTACAACGAACTCTCAAGTCACAATACACTTATTGCTCGCGGGCAATAAACACTTATTGCTCGCGAGGAATAAACACTTATTGCTCGCGAGCAATAAACAGTAAACAGTACTAAACACTTATTGCTCGCGAGCAATAAGAAGAAGTCATCCCAAGAGAGAAGTGTGGCTCGTCTTGATGCTGGAAGACTACTGTTCAACGAACACCGCACGAAAGTCGAACAGGTCTGCCACGAATTTTAGCTTTAAATGTGAATTTCATTTCTGCGTTGCATGAACCATTGGGTTAATCTGTCCAACTCTTGGTGTTAAGTAGAATGCAAGCAATAATGAGCAAACTCAGATTTGCAGCGTAGGGTAACGTATAGACTACAGGCAAAGCATTCTGCAAGTTCATAGTTTTCATTTCTACCACTATTCCTCAGACCCATTCATTCTGCCGTCAGCCGTGATCCGATATTCCCTATACAGGATAATTCAAATAACGGCCAAGTTATGGCGTGTACACTTAGTTTGAACTGAAGTGGCTCTAAATAAATTTCTTTAGAGATTGATTGGATGTTGTGCCTAAGTGATGGTGATGGTGATGGTGATGGTGATGTTGTGTATAGGCCTAAGTTTAAATCCCTCGATTCTAAAGAATCACTTGGTCTATCACGTAGATCGATTTGATCACAAAGAACAGCTACTCTCTCTCTCTCTCTCTTGCAGATATGGAAGACTCCTCCAGAACTTAACGACAATGGTCAAAAATAGAAATACATTCGGCACTGAATACCAGGACGTAGATTGAAAGATTATAAAATTTAGTATATGAGCAACTAATTGAAAAGTAACACGCTAGAGAAGCAAGACCATGCAGACACAAGCAGACCTATATAGACACATGATACGTGAAACATAATTATCCACATAAATTATGTGTAGCCTACCACGTGCAATGCGTGCATGTGTCCTTGTGTCGCGTGGTTTGACAGGCAGCCGACTCCATGATGTTGTAGGCCAGTGGTTCTCAAACTTCTGCAGGTCACGGACCAGTAATAATTTTTTGCTGAAGCTCGCGGACCACTAACGTAAATGGCTAGCGCATTTTTAGAGCGAACTAGGCCTATAGCCTATTATAAAAAGACCTATTATAAAGCTATTTATAATTAGGGATTTGTTTCAATGATTAAAACATAATAAGCCTATCCCAACAGCATTTAATTTATTTCTCAATTTAATTATCATTTTATTGCATTTGAAAAGTTAATTCGAAGTCTTAAACTAGATTATAATCTTGTTATTGTAGGCAAAATGGGTCTGCAAAAAATAGCTAACGGCACATTAGGTCTACCGAAATTATGCATTAATGATGGAAACACCTGCTCGAAATAAAACGCGGAAACCAGAATATCACCCTATTTCTAATATTGTGAATCACGTTTTCGTGTGAACAGTCAATTCTTTTTGACCTTGTATGTTTTGTTTGAAAGGAAACCAGTTCAGAATTATCATCGTTTACTTCTCTCATGCTGTCTGAGCGGTCACGCTCTTTCACTGCTCGTTTATTTTTAAAAAACCTGTCCAGACAGAAATTAGTGTGCCATTTGGCAAATTAAAATAAGACACTTGTAATTTATCTCAAATGTTTTAATTCTGAGACAGAAATTAGAATAAATTTTGAACAACAATGCGAATAATTTCACAATTTCCAAAATAACTGATAATTACAATTTAATTTTACTCTTCGCCACGGACCGGTGACCACCACTTTGAGAACCACTGTTGTAGGCTACGTTCCACCACAGTCGCGCGAATGCTTTATTCTTCGCCAGCATGGTGGGGTTTTGCAAATGAGGGTCAGAGGGTCAGAGGGTCTGTCCGCTATTATTAGAAAGTTGATAAGACAGGGTTTTTTGCCCTCTAACACCCCTACTTTTGACATGTTATGTTCTAAGGCAGATGTATCCCTCTTTTCTTCTATCCTCTGTGACCCCGGGCATGTCCTCCATTATCTTCTTCCACCTGAACGTGTAACTGGTTACTCCCTTAGGCCCCGATCACACAATCTTGAAATACCACGATGTGATTCGTTGATTGCAAAGGGATTTATCGCCAGAATGTTATAGGTCCATAGTTAACTTGTTTGACGATGATAGTTTAGTAATTATATTATATTTAACTTTTGATTTTAATTAGCACGTTTTTATTACCTTTTATTACTTCTATGTATTATAATGATGTTCTATGTCCCATTGTGCGTTTGCAAGTGGAGTAGACTCTAATAAAGAAAATATTTACTTACTTACTTATGCGATGTCACAAATACACAGGTGGATATGCATGATTGCTAACATGCATACATGCGAGCATACGCACAAATGCATGCATATACAGGGTGCGCCAAAAAAGACCCCCTCTAGGTTTTTTGCCAATATCTTGACCAAAGGCAAGAATTTCCAACCGAAATTTAACAGGCTTATAGACAATTCATATTTGCACATTATAGCCAGATTTCATCAAAATATTTCAAACACAACAAACGTTACACCACTCTTAGTGAGGTCACCCACTGTTTTTTGACGATTCAAAAGCGCGACGCAGCAAAAAGCAACACCCAAATATTTAATTATTCTGGCCAATATCTTCACCAAAAGTAAGAATATCGAAATGAAATTTTACAGGCTTAAAGACAATTCATATGTGCACATGGTGGTTTGATTCCATCAAAAATATTTCAAACAGAACAAAAGTTATACCACTTTTAGGGAGGTCACCCACCGTTTTTTGACGATTCAAAAACGAAACGCAACAAAAAAGTAACTAAAACACGAATTTTTTCTCATCTCAAATAATTGGTATCAAATAGCCTTGATACTTCCAGATGGTCATTATTATTACTATTTAAAAGAGAAACAGGGTACCAGCGTAGCTGGGCGTCACTGAGAAGTCACTTGGCAAGATGACAATAAAATTGGTAAATACGAAATCTGTCAGATTAATCAACAGGTTCATCAAGAACTTTGCAAAGAGACTCAACAGAAGTTTTGGCACGGGTGGTGGGCACATTGAACACAAGTTGTGAAGCACTACCAAGCTCAGTTGACAACAGTTATTTGAGACGAAACTTAACAAAATCGTGTTTTTGTTACTTTTTGTTGCGTTTCGTTTTTGAATCGTCAAGAAACGGTAGGTGGCCTCCCTAAAAGTGGTATAACTTTTGTTCGGTTTGAAATATTTTGATGAAATCTGACCACCATGTGCAGATATGAATTGTCGTTAAGGCTGTAAAATTTCATTTCGATATTTGTTCTTTTGGCCAAGATATTGGCAAAAAACCTAATTTTGGTTGCGCTTCGTTTTTGAATCGTCAAAAATGGTGGGTAACCTCACTAAAAGTGATGTAACTTTTGTTCCCTTTGACATATTTTGATGAAATCTGGCCATAATGTGTAAATATGAACTGTCTATAAGTCTGTAAAATTTCATTTGGAAATTCTTACGTTTGGTTAAAATATTGGCAAAAACCTATGGGTTTTGTTTTGGCGCACCCAGAGGTGGTAAAATGAATATGTTAAAAAAGACAAGCTATTTATTTCTTCGATGCATCTTCTATTTCGAAAGGAGATTATTTCGTTTATCGTCAGCGATATATTTCTTTTAAGAGCGGCGTTCTTTTGTCGACTCTCTTTTGTCGGCGCTCTTTTGTCGGTCGCTCTTTTGACGGGTGCCAGTAGAATCATAACAAAGCTACAGACACAAGCAACCCAGCTCAATACTCCTGGAGGACGCAGGTAACTTCTAGTTTTATAAAGATTTCCAATGAATACACTTAACCTGCATAAAAGATTTGCTGATGAGGCCATATAGCCTAGATCACATTTGTTGATACTAAATTATCGAATCAATTTCACAATTTATTTTTCTAACATAGATCCAAGTGGAGACCTTAATCAACAGACCCAGATGGGTGCTTAAGCGTGTTGGTTCTTCATGTCTACAAACTCTACATGTAGAGTTGTAGACATATTTTGCCTCAGGTGCATGGTGTCAAGTTCTTCCAAAGTCAAGACTTGAAGACGACGGTCACACTATCCATATCTTAAGATCGACGATGTCATCTTCAATCCTTTATTGCTCTTCAAGAAAAACTTTAACACCTATTTGTTTAAGATTTATTATATGAGTAGACTTTCCTGTTATGCTCTTTCGTGCAAGATTCTATTTTGTTTAGGCACGATATAAATGACAGTTTAATTCAATTGAATTAATAATGATAATAATATAAACAGTAATAGTTCTAAACAGTAATAGTTTTTGTTTCTTCAGTCTTAGTTTGTTATTCATACACTGATATTTAGATATCAACAATGTGCATTAAATTACTGCCAATAGGCAATGGCAGCCATTACTCTTACAATATGGAAGCATTTCATGTATCATATACATGATATAATTATATGTCCTCATATAGATTAAAGTGGTAAAACACACACACTCACACACTCACATACATACACACACACAGGTCATATCAGCAGATACTTGTTCAAGACAAGATTATTTATTTATTTATTTCGCTGTATGATTCAGGATAACTAAAATATAAATAATAATGCTGATAGAAATTCAGCCATCTCGCATGTAAGTATTCAACTGTGGAGATATACTTCATCCATTTGCCTATTCAGATCAGGAGACATGTATGCATGCATGCATACATACATACATACATACATACATACATACATACATACATACATACATACATACATACATACATACATACATACATATGCAAATTATGCATACATACAGACAAACATACATACATACATACATACATACATACATACATACATACATACATACATACATACATGCATACATACATACATGCATGCATACATACATACATGCATGCATACATACATGTACAATGTCATAATACATGCAGACACAAATATACATGCAAAAGTCAACGAATCGACCAGAGAGGTGCTGAACCCGTGTTTAGAGCCCCAGTCCGTGCCATGAATAGCATACATACTGCAGCACATTTAACTGACGCTGTGTCATCCGCGTCCATATGCATCACATGCATAGACATTGTGCAGCGAAATGCAAGAACTCCAAAAATGCGCTAAAGCAACGTAGTGTGATTGATCTGAAAAGATGCGTCTTGAGATGTTAAGCTGACACCGCTTCGACAGCTAAATGTTAGAAATTTTTCCAATTTGCTGAATGATAGGAGGGAGTCTGTTCTCAATCCACGAAAAGATGTGGCGACGAGAAACCGCGGGAAATGAAACCTGGAAAACACTAGCAGGCCGATTCTAGAACGAACACTCAAGGATGATATTATAAACCAGGATATTTGGCCTGAAACTGATGCCATTTGGTGCGAAATAGAACGAACCACATGGGAGCAAAAAATCACCGAAGAATCGGAAGAGGGATCACAGGGTAAAGAGTCACCGCTAACGAAAGCAAATCGACTGCGAAATAAGAAGGTGTCATTAGACAAAGAGACCGTCGCGTTGCCTTTACATCAAGTCCATCAGAGAAGGCTTTTAAAAGCGTTTATGTCTCATTAACCCTCTAGACGCGCAGTCAACGCGGCGTGGACCATGCTCTGTAAGCCGCTGAGACGATGAATTTCTTCCGCTTAAGCCGATCGGTCGCCAGACCATATTATATAGAACGCTACTTCCGGTACCCATAGCACCGGAAATGAACCCATTAGCCGAGTTGACAATTACGAGTAAACCGTTCATGGACGTGGTTTATGTAAGAATGAAAATGTGTTAAAATGATACAAATAGGAAAACCGTTGGCGCATCTGTTTACAACAAACACAAAGTGGCAACAGCAGCAAAAACGGCAGCAAAAACAACGACAACAGCAGCAATGGCAGCAGCAGCAGCAACAACAACAACAGCAACGACATAAACAACCACAGCAACAACGGCAACAACAGCAACAGCAGCAAAAACGGCAGCAAAAGCAACGACAACAGCAGCAATGGCAGCAGCAGCAGCAACAACAACAACAGCAACGACATAAACAACCACAGCAACAACGGCAACAACAGCAACAGCAGCAAAAACGGCAGCAAAAGCAACGACAACAGCAGCAATGGCAGCAGCAGCAGCAGCAACAACAACAACATCAACAACAACAACAGCAACAACAGCAACAACAGCAACAACAGCAGCAGCAGCAACAACAACAACAACAATAGCAATGGCAGCAGCAGAAAGAGCAACAACAACAGCAATAACAACAACAGCAACAACAACAACAACAGCAATAACAACAACAACAACAGCAACAACAGCAATGGCAGCAGCAACAACAACAACAACGTCATCAGCAACATCTGACTTGTGCCGTGTGCAAAGTTCACTTGCTCCCTCCTAATTCCCTTTTTACACATTCAGTCGCTCTCTCACTTATCCCGAAGCAACTTTCATTATTTCACAAATAGCCACAAACACGTGCTAAGGAAAACAGGTCTGCACGAATGCACGTCCCATTTTTCACGATATATATTTCTATAGCGCATTTTAAATCCTCCCTCAAATGCGTTTAAACATCGTCTTCTAACAGGCTTATTAGCTTACAATTCTCGTAGTGACGGCGTCGCGGTCTTGGAGCCGAAGGGTTGCAAGTCCGAATCCACCTCAAGCCGCCGCGTAGGTACATTGAGCGAGTCCTTCACTTGCAATTGCTCGGGCGCTTCGGCGTGAAACTCCGATGCAATGTCCGCGCTGTAGTCGGGAGCAACTCCGAGTAGAACGCTTGAAGGGGCTACATATAGAAATGGAGAAATAATATAATTCGAACAATAGTAATAATAATAATAATAATAGCGGCGACTGGTTGTTTGCACTTCCGATATCGTCATGTGGATTGAGACTGGACGTTGAGGCGATGAGAATAGCGGTAAGCCTCCGTCTTGGTGTGGGCATATGCGAGCCACACGCATGTCCCTGCGGGGCGGTGGTTACGGTGGATGGCTCGCATGGTCTGTCGTGTGGTCTCGGTCCTGGAAGGATTGCCAGACACGCCGTACTGAACGACCTGTTCAGCCGCAGCCTGACTCGTGCAGGCGTTCCCAACACCAAAGAGCCTACCGGATTGTTGAGGACGGACGGAAAGCGTCCCGATGGGATGACTCCCATTCCATGGCGCGGTCGCCGCAGTCTTGTTTGGGATATAACAGTGGTCCCATCGTGCCTAAATTCAACGTCTGGCGCAGCGGGAGCGGCGGCTGAGATGGCAGACACCAGAAAGAATGCTAAATACAGTGAAGTGTCCAAAAAACCATTTATTTGTACCATTGGCTTTCTAGACCTTGGGTCCGATCAACGAAGACGGTCTTGGTTTCATTAAAGATTTAGGAAAACGTCTTTCCTAAATTTCCGGAGACTTTAAAGGAGCTAGTTATCTCTTCCAGTGTTTATCAGTCACTATCCATGGATGCAGCGCTTTAATTCCGTGGCCTTCCGCGGTTCTTTTGTCCAACCAGATTTTGCCGAATAATAATATTATATTCCTACTAATATACAGTGAATAATAATAATAATAATAATAATAATAATTTATTATTTATCTCGGACATGGGTCGCCACCTCACACTAGCTACTGGTGAATCGCGAGAGACCAACTATTTATTTCAAAGGCTCTCAATCACAATTCAGCGCTTCAACTCCATAGCATTTAGTGGTTCCTTTAGAAGACCCACGCCCGAAATGGATGAGGTTTAGCCGTTCCAGGCACATTGCTTTTAACTTTTTATAAGTCCCTGGGGAAAAAAAGTACCTCAGGGCAAAAAAAAATAAAAATAATAATAATAATAATAAGAGACCAGACCTAAGGCGGTAGTGAAGTCCCTGAGGGATCCTGTATACCTCGGGGCAATAAAAATAAAATAAAAAATTAAAATAATAATAATAATAATAATAATAATAATAATAATAATAATAATAATAATAATAATAAATAGCAATAATAATAATACTCATGCACAAGTCGTTTTATGTATTCTGCAAATGTCGATGATCTCACAAGACATTGGTATGTAGCCTTACAAATTCCGCAGTCACTTGCAGCCCTGTATACGCCTACGTGAAGATCATTTAGCATCCAAAGCTGCTGCGTGTATAATAGTCCAACTTTTCAACAGTTACTGCCACGCCGAATCTCTTCAGGGCGACCATGCACAGCAATACAGTGACGAGACATTGACGACGAAACGCCTCCGCATGCGGTCACCCTGCAGTATAATTATACAGTACCATTCTGGCAGAGTGTGCCAAGACCGTCTTGCTGCCTTAGAGACGTGTCTTTGCCTCCAGTTCACTTGTTCACTAATTTTACTCACATCTAAGATAAACGTAGCCATGCATATTCAGTGCAAATAACAGTTCGCTTATACCGTGGTTCAAGCACACCTTTGAAGATCACATTCAGCATATATAGGCATAGGCCTAACTGTAGAATGAATGGAGTTTCGTTGCATAGGCCTACAAAGAAAGTAGTAACTGACTAAGTGGCTACATATTCACGGATTTTCACACTACAAGTAGCAGATACCAAATTAATCGAACTTAATCGATAAATCAAAGTTAAATCCGATAGATCAATCAATTTTTTATTTTAATCAACATGGGCTCGCTCATGCAGTCCTAATTTATATGCATGCATAGGCCTACTGAGATCCATACAGATTGGTCCGAATGTATTTATTCTAAAACATTGGAGGAATATTTGCATGCATGCATGAATATGTTTGTATGCATAGGAGAACAGACATAAATAGTTATGCACACACATAATATATATTAATTTATATACATGTGTGCGTGCGTGTGTGTGTGCACATGTGTGTGCGTGTGTGTGTGACTGTGTTTGCATAATTATGTGTGTGTTTGTGTGTGTTTGCGTGTGCGCGTGTGTGTGTGTTTGTGTGTGTGTGTCTAGTGAGTGTGTGTGTGTCTAGTGTGTGTGTGTGTCTACGTGTGTGTTTGTGTGTGTGTGTGTGTTTGTGTGTGTGTGTGCGTGTGTGTGTGTGTCTAGTGTGTGTGTGTGTGTGTTTGTCTAGTGTGTGTTTGTGTGTCTACGTGTGTGTTTGTGTGTGTCTGTGTGTGTGTGTGTGACTGTATGTGTGTGTTTGTGTGTGTGTCACTGTGTGTGTGCGTGTGTGTGTGTTTGTTTGTGTGTGTGTGTGTGACTGTATGTCTGTGTGTTTGTGTGTGTTGTGTGTGTGTTTGTTTGTTTGTGTGTGTGTTGTGTGTGTGTTTGTGTGTGTATGTCTGTGTGTGTGTGTGTTTGTGTGTGTGTGTGCGTGTGTTGTGACCAACTTCTTCGTTGAGCAACTCGTTCAACAAATGCGGACAGTTCTTGAAGGGAAAAGACGTCGTCGTCGTCAACGGACTTAGACGGCGTTGCTAGGCAACCGATGTATACGCCAATCGTCAGTTGCTAATCTCACGAAGGAAGAGCATTTGGAAGGAGGGCACGAGGATGAGGAGGATGGGGATGAATGAGTGATTGGGCGAAAGAGATGTCAGTTGCTGAGGCAGGCGTTGATGGAACAGCATCTGCGAGAACGAAGGATCCAAGACAGATGCAGCAGCAGCAGTTCTGCATGGAAGAAAGAAAAGTCTGATCGCAGCAGACACTTCAGGTATCATATAACAGCAGCAGCAGCTTTCAAATGCGTTAGAGACTTATGATTTACACTATTCGTTTATGATTTACACTATTCGTTTATGATTTACACTATTCGTTTATGATTTACACTATTCGTTTATGATTTACACTATTCGTTTATGATTTACACTATTTGTTTATGACTTACACTATTTGTTTATGATTTACACTATTTGTTTATGATTTACACTATTTGTTTATGATCTACACTATTTGTTTATGACTTACACTATTCGTTTATGACTTACACTATTCGTTTATGGTTTGCACTATTTGTTTATGATCTACACTATTTGTTTATGATCTACACTATTCGTTTATGATTTTCACTATTCGTTTATGATTTACACTATTCGTTTATGACTTACACTATTCGTTTATGATTTACACTATTCGTTTATGATTTACACTATTCGTTTATGATTTACACTATTTGTTTATGACTTACACAGTTACACTATTCGTTTATGACTTACACTATTCGTTTATGATTTACACTATTCGTTTATGATTTACCCTATATTCGTTCATTTATTCAAGTCTCGACAAGCACGCAGTAAGATTACGTGACGTAGTATCAATAGTAGCGCCTGTGAATAAGCTGGTTCCCGAACTTCGCGCGACTTCGCATTTGTGGGCGCAGTAGAAATCTAGAGATCATACAAGATTACGATTGCAGATGATGACGAGTCTATAGCAGGATTCTAATTTTGCAGCAGCCCGCAAGGCGCCGTATGCCCTTACAGTCATCCCTAAGGAGTTGAAGGTTGAGTAAGCCTTTTGTGGGGCTAGCGGATATCGAACCCGCGACCCTCTGATCGTCCTGCCAACGTCTTACCATTCAACCATCACCCCAACCTTAAAGATGAATCTGCTGTTCGTCTAATGACCTCAATCTGTTTGTCTGGGTGTGTGCGACTCATGGCCACGATCGTCTATAGACTGTTAGCAGACTGTAACAACAATACATTCATTCAATCATTCATTGTTCATTCAATCATTCATTGTTCATTCAATCATTCATTGTTCAATTTCATGCAATCATTCATTGTTCATTCAATCATTCATTGTTCATGCAATCATTCATTGTTCATTCAATCATTCAATCATTCAATGTTCATTCATTGTTAATTCAATCATTCATTTCAAGAATTTATATAGCGCCCCCCTCCCCATCAAGTAGTCCCCACTCAGAGGCACGACCTGGGTCGGTGCCTCTCCGTTATCCTTTGTTGTCCACTGGTGCACTTGCTTCTGGTGCACTGCAGGGGCTGCGGATGTGGAGGTAGTGATGATGATGATGATGATGATGATGATGATGATGATGATGATGATGATGATGATGATGATGATGATGATGGTGAAGGAGGATGATGATGATGATGATGATGATGGTGAAGGAGGATGCAAGACAGCGGCCGGCTTAGTACAAGATGTCTTGGGACTTCAGTGGCGCCTGTTGAGATTATTCCAGAGCGGGTTTGAAGGACGCAGACAGAAGTCTGGAGACGGAAAATGATGGAAAAGAAGTGGGATGTATACGCTCGGTGAAGATGAGAGGAAGTGGGAGGAGAGTGGGAGGAAGACGAGGAAAAGAATGGGAAGGTGGATACAGTGGAGGATGGTGGAGAAGCAATTGGCCAGAGGGAGAGGTAGGAACAGGGGGCGTTGAAAATGAGAGACGACGATGTGGAATGATTTTGTCGAATTGGCATTGTCATCAATCACGATCAGTGAGAAAAGTGAGAAAACCTTGACGAAAAGAAGCTATATGCATGAAGAAAATGAGGACTGGGAAATAGAAAAAGAGGTGGAAGAGGAAAAGGATATACAAGAAGAGTGGAAAGAAGAAATAGAGAAGCAGAATGTGGAAGACGTTTACGAAACGAGAAGAGGAAATGGACAAAATGAAACACGATCATCAAACGATGAGGAAAAGAAAATAGAAGGGGAATGGGAGACGAGGAACAGGAGGAGGAGGAGGAGGAGGAGGAGGAGGAAAGAAAAAGTTAGATGGGAAGATGATTTAGAATTTGTGTGCTAAAGAGGATTAGAAGGTTGAAGATGCAGATGAATGTTTTAAAAAACGATTTAGAGAGATAGTATAAAAAGGAAAAGGAAAATAGTTTGGAAAAGTAATAGAGAAATAGTATGAATGTGAAGTTGTGTGAAGAAGAAATACATATATAGTACACGTAGGTTATAGTATAAAGAAGAAGCAGAGAAATAGCATGAAGAGATATAATATGAAGAACAGAAAAATAGCATTATTATCAGACCTATTACCATTATTATTTTAACATTCCAGAGTGCAATTTTTTTTACGTCTCCGGAAATGTTTTTGAAATCCCGATGGATCTGAGATAACTCGGGTAAAAATAATAATAATAACACAATAATTCTCTTTAAACTTTGCTACTTGCATCATGCACATCAAAATGAATCTACGTATCTAAAAGTAATCGTTTGATTGGCATGTTGTAGTCGTGACGAACACGTCATGTTATAAGAATGATTTATCCTATAGCCTTGTATGACTCAGTTCGATTGACAGGAGCAATTGAGCGAAGTGTTACGTTAAAGTACTTGTATAGTTACAATGGCTGTCAAATGCCAATGCTTCACATCAGTGTAAGAATTGCGAAAAAATAACTGGGAGCGGAGTTGGACTATGCATCATCCACTTGGAATTGGGATGTGAAAGCATACTTTACTATGGAGCTCTAAGAAAGACTGGGGGTTGAAGCCCCAACGCCCCCGGCACTCTGCTCACCCTCACCTATGCTCACCGTCACCTACTCACTCTGATTCACCTATACTAATACGGGACACGCATGCACGATTCATCCTTAATTAATGAAGAAGCAGAGAGACTGCATATACCAGCTATACTTTTTATACTTGCCTCGAAAGAGCGTACGATGAAGTGTTTGGCCGTGGATTGTTGTGCAGATGTTGTGTAACGTATCCATTCCGACACAGAAACCTGGACGGAAATATATACATGTATAGTCAAGTATTACAGAGTATAGTCTAATACAATGTCTCAAAGTTGCTAGTTTATTGTAGAGCAGGAAATTATGCAATATATGCTTGTATGCATGTGAAAGAAGGTATGTAATGTATGTATGTATGTATGTATGTATGTATGTATGCATGTATGTATGTATGTATGTATGTATGTATGTATGTATGTATGTATGTATGTATGTATGTATGTATGTATGTATATATGACATACATACATACATACATACATACATACATACATACATACATACATACATACATACATACATGCATACATACATACATACATAGATACATACATACATACATACATACATACAATGTCATACCGACATACATACTATGTATGTACATGTATGTATGTATGTATGTTTGCATGCATGACACTGTATGTTGAATGTGTGCTATGCATGTATACATGTATACATATCCATGCATGTACGCATGAAGAAGGGTATATAATAAATTATTATGTATTTAGCATGAGAATGGGCAAATGTAAAACATCGCCATTGTGAACTCTATTTTCTTACAACGTTATTATAGCTATAAAGGATAAGCATCGGTAGTTTTAGATTGTGTTTTTTCTGTATCTGTGCAGCATCTGGGAAAATTGTGCGCATAAAGCTTCTGGTTTTTTGTGTGGAAAAAAGTGGACAGTCCCATGTTTCTGCTTTGTACACTGCTATGTGGAGGCTATAATCCCAAGCGACTCTATGGTCAATTCTAGATTGGAGTATATTGGCTGCAAGGGTTCTACATGTTTGCGAGAACTGTCAGCGGTGATTTTCCACTTGGCTCAGTATTTATACTTACCATAGTGACTTTTCTATTCTTAATCAACTCAAGCATCGCTTATAGTAGCGTTGATAGGATTTTAATCAACTTAAATGGCAATATATTAAGTGTTTGAATATATACATATTATGAGCAATTGCGTAAATATGCATATTTACATACATGCATTCGCACACGCATACATACAGTACGTGGCTGTATAAATGCACACATATATCATCCATACATGTACAATTGTATGTGCATGCATATCATTACTTATAATGATATGCTCACCCAATATATATATATATATATATATATATATATATAATACATGCACAGGCCTATACAAAAATAGTAAATACACACATATACCAATATCCAAGCAACGCTTCTGTAAACATGCATGGCACTAAATTGGCCTAATAGATATAAGTCAATAGCTTCTGTAAATGCAGTTCGCTTTTAACAGAAGCGAAAGCATTATCGCTTCTTTAATAAACAGACCGCTTAAGCGAAAATGACAAACGCTTCGATTCAACCTTTAATCTCACGATTTTGACAAATGTCCATCTTCTCTCAAAATCGATTTTCCTTTTCCCATAGCCCCTCACTCTCTCCTTTAACATTCTGCCTATTCCTCTGTATGTCTCTGTGTCTGCCTCTACCTCTGCCTCTGCCTCTGTCTCTGTCTGTCTCTCACACTCACTTACACACCCACAAACACCCGCACACCCGCACCCACACATACACCCCCACACACACTGTCTCTTTCTCCTCTGTCTTTCTCCATAATCTCTCTCTCTCTCTCTCTCTCTCTCTGCTTTTGCCTCTTCTTCTGTCTCTCTATCTGTCTCTGTATGGCTGTCTCTCCCTCCGCTTCTGCTTTCTGCTCGAGCAAAGCATGGTACCATACAGCGAGCCCAGGATCGAAGATATTGGGATCACGCGACGACTGCATCGGGTAGAGTTACTGTTTTGATTTTCATGGCTCCAGCCACGAATGTTCTTGAACTGCCTCTATACTTCTCTCGAGGATTATTCTGTATAATAATTATGGTGGAAGAAGTTACACCACTCAGGAGAGTTTCTAGAAACCTGATATCTTTAAACTCAGATTCTCTACGTTTACAACATAGTCCGAATCTAAAGTCCATCAGTTTGAACAGTCTCTGAGTTAATGGTCCGCACATGGTTAGGGCAGTGTGGTTAAACTATTATCAGAGTCTCATTCGCATTTCAGAGTTTCGCTTACCGCCTGACGTCGCAGACTCTTACCTTGCCCGGTGCGTTGTGCCCGTTGGCCTGCGCTGTTTTCTTCTTCTTATCGCCGAGCGGAAGTGTGTCGTAAGCAATCGCGGCAGAGCAACAAAAGAACTTCCGTTCTGACGCAAAGACGTTTTCCCGCGATTAATCACGCCACCCCGCCCGCCCTTCGTCCATCCGTCCCCCCGCCCTTTGACCCCTCTAACTTTCCCCCTAACAATCCCCTAACCTAGAAACGGTGTCGTCTGCTATCGATCACAGGCGCGGGAAGCGAACGGCAGTCGCTGGGTCTGGTGGAGCGTGGAAGCGGCGTCAGTGGCGTCGGCGGCGGATTCGAAGTCCATCTCTCCGACGGAAGAACTGAAGGGGAAGAAGGAAGAAGGAAGCATGGAAGCAGAGGAACCGGAAATGACGCTCAGTTACACGCATAAGTGGATCGGCAATTATTGAAGTATAACTGAAAGCGAATGAAAGGGAGACGCTGCCCCAACACAGACGAGTAGATGAATGATCCCTCTTGTCAGATGCTTCAGCAATTATATGAGTCGCTCGATATGTGCCTCACAATCATGCACAATATGCACGGCGCTATGGACAACAGAATGAGAGTTCCTATTCGTTCGCACGGTTCGTTGAATCCAGGGTAATTACCATTTCTGTCCGGTTTTTGCGGCACATTTGATCGGTTTTTAATTGTCTCTTGGCAGTCAGTCTTTTCTTCCCTTCTTGGCTGTTTTTATCGTTCCTATCTACACACATGTAGCGTGTTTGACTGTTCGTTCTATTTTTATTCTTGTATTGTTTTCTTTCTTCTGTGCTCGTTCCTTCTTCTGATCTTTCATCGAATTCAAACTCTGTATGCATACGTCATCCTTACCCTAGCATAGGCCTCCAGGGCTTAACTTTGCCAACGAGAGTGCAGGTCTATACTAACGGTGACATGCCAACTAAAAGTGCTAGACCTATACTGAAATTGACAGGTCTGCTAAAAGCGACAAACCTACTAAAAACGACAAGCCTACTAAGAATGAACAGACCTACTAAAAGTGATAGTACTAAAATAAAATGCGGCAGGCCTACTACAGTGACAAGCCTACTAATAGTGACAGACCAATTAGAAGTGGCATTAGAAATGCATACTCATGATATACTCACTCTCCTTGTACTGAAGAACATTCGAGTGGCGTTCTTCGATGACCAAACACAAACCACAGTCGAGTTCACTGCAAACAACACACAAACAATTATTTCGTTCAATTAACAGTCAAACGTTGCGACTATTCTAATAAGCCTTCAGCTTCTATCCGCATCATCTAACTTTTAAATTTTATTTCAGAAGGAATGATGTGATTTGATTCGATCGTTCCTTGACTTGCATGCTACATACACATTCATTCATTCATTCATTCATTCATTCATTCATTAATTCATCCATTCGTTCATTTATTCATTCATTCATTAAATACTCATGTAGCACCTCTTCAATAGAATAAATCCTCCTCCAAACCCCTTAGCCAGTTGATTCGGTTGCTCTTAGTCCAGTGAACACCGCCGAAATAAAATCCTGGCTACTGGTGACTGGCAGTATTATTGTCACCGCGTAGTTGCTGTGGCTAAAGTTATGTTGATGGAAACAGCTAACAACGAACTGGCTGAGCTTTTCAAGTCCTTCTCCTGTCAGAATAAATGGGGCAATCAAGACTCCAGCAACGGACCATCCGTATCTAGAATAGATATAGGCTGGATTTCTTTTTCTCCTCAAATCGAATGACATACTTCCAACACGTGACCATCTTGGCGATATGAATCCACTAAAACCGTCAACTCTGGTATAGTTTTACGAGTACGAATGAAGCAAGCACGTCAGAAGCTAAAGCGGCTATGATAACAATAGGCAGCTTGGCATTATTATTGGCTTCTCATAAATTTTGCACTTTTTCAGATCCAAAACAACTGCTCTTTACATCAGTGTCTATTTTGCAAGATTTTAACATTTACTTGCGTGAACGAGAGCTAGTTACATGTATTACTTACTTACTTATTTATTATTCATCAGCAATTTGATACAGCGCCCTTTCAATGTTGACTACTCAGAAGCGCTCTCAGTCAAACCTAGGTCAAATAGGACGGTCTTATGAATCTTAGGAACATTGAGAAAAGAGGCCACATACATACTTGCCTATTAGCTCTTGTTTGCCTTAGCTTAGCATATTAATAACATTGACTCTACCGATGAAAAATAAACAACGCAGTCTATCTGAATGACGTGATTTGACCTAAACATTTCATTTGACGGCCCGTATTATTCCGCCGGCGGGCGGCGAGCACGCACTCTTTTGACGACGGCGGAAGAACACCATTAGTTTCTTTGTTCGTCGCGCGGCGTCGTTTCTGCGGGAATGGTGTCTAAGGTCGAGACATCATTTGAGTCTATCGCTGGGAATGAAGTCTTTTCGAGACGCCGGAGAGATGGAGGGAGAGAGGGAGGGAGAGAGAGAGAGAGATTGAGAGAGAGAGATTGAGAGAGAAAGAGAGAGAGAGAGAGACAGACAGACAGACAGACAGACAGACAGACAGACAGACAGACAGAGAGAGACGGAGGGAGGGAAGGAGTGCAAGAAGAGACAGAGAGACAGAGAGAGAGAGAGAGAGAGAGAGAGAGAGAGAGAGAGAGAGAGAGAGAGAGAGAGAGAGAGAGAGAGACAGAGACAGAGACAGAGACAGAGACAGAGACAGAGACAGAGACAGAGACAGAGACAGAGAGAGACAGAGAGAGACAGAGAGAGACAGAGAGAGAGAGAGAGAGACGGAGGGAGGGAGGGCGGGAGTGGAAGAAAAGAAAGAGTTGCGGCGGGCGAGATTCCTTTGAATGGAAGAGCGTCTCGTCTTATATAATGCGTCGGTCGTCTGCGGTTTCCCGCGCTTAGACACTCGCCGCTATTCGTCGTCGTCTGCTATTTTCCCGCTCTTTCGAAATGACCGCCGTCTGCTGCCACATCGCATCAGCCATTAAACACGCAAACGATATAAATTCTCCATCCGCTTATTCTATATAGCGCTACGTGTCTATTCTATGCATCGGTGTCTCTGCCATTTGTGTGTGTTTACATAACGATGTGCGTTTGTATAATACGTGCGTCCATGTAAGACAGAATCAATCAATCAATCAGTCAGCCAGCAAGCTAGTTGGAAGTAAGCCAGTCAGAGTGTGAGCAAGTTGTTTATCTATAGCCTAACTACCATGGTTTAAAGTGGGTGGGAAAGCGTGGGAGCGCCACTACTCTCGAAATTCTTTGCTAGCGTTCCCACTGCTCACCCTGATGGAACCTGGAAACACGTGAGTTCAAATATACAAGTCTTCTTCAGCGTTCCCACTGCACACCCATTCGGCGTTCCCACTGCGCACCCATTCGGTGTTCCCACTGCGCAACAAAACCACTTAAGCCATGGCACTGACAACTATATACAAAAAGCGCTTTTTAGATAATTATCATTATAATAATTATTATTAGCTTCTTGTATTTATAATTTATTTGGCTATATTTATGTGTGGAATGCGACGACAGCTAATATTCCACTCAACGTTTCACGTTGTCATTGTTTTATATATACTCAGGAAATAGATCGCTCGATGCCATGAAAATAGAAAAGAAAGGCTTAAAATAAATCGATAAAATCCTTTGACGAGTAGTCAATAAATAAAATCGATAGCATCGACAGCTCCCACGGCAGCATACATACGTACACAAGTGACACATGCAACTACACATACATGCCTACATACAGACATTCACAGGGCGAAAATTGCCGTAGGGGCTGAGGGGTTCAACGACCCGATTATTATAGTCTTTCTTAGGGCCATGCACGAGTAGGATAGTCTTCTTTTCACACCCCATGCGGCTTCCCGTGGATCATAGTCAGTAGGCTCAGCCGCTCAGTTATTATTTTTAAATTCTCATATACCGCAGACAGAGAGACAAACTTGATTACACACGTACATGTACAGTTGTGAACACACACACGTCCACGCACTGCTTCGCAACACTAACACACATACGCACACGCACACATACACCGACAAATACACGCACACACACACACACACACCATATACCTATAATGGAATATGTGAACCACATAAACCTGGACATCAGCGTTCATTCTGCGTATATGCCATAAACCGTAGTCGTCGCATATAATAAGTGTAGTCTATGTAATGAGGCAAGTAAGTATAATGCGACACAAAAGCTCATGCATAAAATACATGCATTACATATTATACGTGTGAGCCAAGCGTATATGCACACTGACTCGGCATCAATAATGGACGGCGCATATAATGAGCAATCAGCATTAAAGACCGTTTCTTTTATAAAATGGTAATGACGCTGAAGGTGGCTTCAGCTGTCATTTCGCGAATGGAAGCCAGTGCACGTCGATCTATTAAAAGGGAACACGTGACCTATACGTCATGAGGGGTCATTTGTACACACATACTGTTATGAACCCACACACACACACGCCTACGCACTGCGTCGCACACTAACACCCACAGGCACACATACACGCACATATGATATGTTACCATATACCTAATGGAATATATGTGAACCACATAAACCTGGACATCAGCGTTCATTCTGCGTATATGCCATAAACCGTAGTCGTCGCATATAATAATATAGTCTATGTAATGAGGCAAGTAAGTAATGCGCCACAAAAGCTCATGCATAAAATACATACACTGTATAACAGTGTATTAATGTATTATACTTGTGAGCCATGCATATAATATGCACACTGACTCGGCATCAATAATGGACGGCGCATTATAATGAGCAATCAGCATTAAAGACCGTTTCTTTTATATAAAATGGTAATGACGCTGAAGGTGCTTTCAGCTGTCATTTCGAGAATGGAAGCCAGTGCACGTCGATCTATTAAAATGGAACACGTAGCCTACGTCACGAGGGGCTATTTGGCAGGCAAACTATAATTAGATGCCCACTGTGACATGTGGCCGATGTTTAGCGAAGATAGACGAAAGTTTATGGGTGGACAGAACTGTATATTTTTATGACATTGTTCGTGCAAATATATTTGAGCGATATTGTGATGCATTTGTTTATATCTCTTCGCATGTATACGCATGTAATGGTGCATGTAAACATATTAAGTATATGATATCATGTATGTGTGTATTTGTATGCATGTGTATATTATTTATGTATGTGTGTACGTGTATTATATTCCGTGTCCTAAACTATAGTAGCGCATAACAGTAGTGAGACAACCAACGCTTCTATAGTTATCCATTATTATTAGTCCGTGGTCTACGCTGGTTCTCTGTTCTAGCAATAGCGAGTAGATTGATTTTCCCCCGGAAGTTACGTCATACCTGTGGACTGGTTTCCGGTTCAGTGGAATTGACCTATACGCCGGTTCCCATGCAGCATGTAAACTTCCGGGTCCATGCTTATAGTTGTGTTCTCCAGGTCGTAGCCTACATATGGCGATCATTGTTTCGTTTAATCTTATTCGGGCATTGTCTTATTCGGGCATTGTTTTCTCTTAATGAAAGGGTCTTCGTCCTGTACATTCCGTTATTTGGTTTCGTCAGCTACTGATGCGTATTATTACCATTTCTGCATTTATTTAGCGCCATCATATCTGATGAATCCATTCAAATCGATAGCGATGAGGGTTTACACGCATAGATCGAGTATTCGTGAATTGAGGTTTTAATATTCGTAAATATTCATGAATATTAAGATTTTTTATTATTCGTAAATATTCATGAATGTTAAGATTTTTCATATTCGTAAATATTCATGAATATTAAGATTTTTCAATATTCATAAATATTCGAATACTCGATATATGTTTGCGCGAAACTACCAAGCTCAAGGTTCAAGGATTGCAGCTCTCAAATAGGGAGCGTCTGAAAAGAGCGCATGCATGCTCTCCGCGTGTATACAAGGCAAGCGCTCAAGTCAATCAGTCACTAAATGTTGCAGATGATTTCGTGGCTATAGCCGCAGCACACACACACACACACACACACACACACACACACACACACACACACACACACACACACACACACACGGTATCTCGTGATAACAGACATGACTCTGTCGACGTGTATTCTTCCGCAGATTTGCTCGTTCGATCTTTCCGTCTGTCACCGCGACACCCTTCAAGTATAGAAAGAAACGGTTTGCAAGATAAACCCTCTCATCGATTCGACTGAGTTATAATCTGACGGACGCTGGAAATTGAGCGCGAGGGAAGACCTGGAAATGTCGTCTGGTCGGTCAACTGAGGCCATGTTTGCCCGCGGATTAATCAACCGCGTACGCCGAAAAGAGGCCGTGTAAAACCAGTCAACCGGAAGAACCGTGGCAATGCGCATCAGTCCGCAACGAAAACTAGTTCCTCGTTCAATAAAGGAATGAATGGACAAGAGACGAAAGATTTGAGCACATGCTTTATTGCGTCCTGTGTAGACGATGGATTGATATATCCTTCGTGCATAGTATACATAATAGATCTATACATGACTGTATATACATATATATATATATATATAACATAGGCTTACATATACATTGCTTACTATGTCCGGGAAAAGGGACTCGTGTTGCAAATATGAAAATAAATAGTAAATATCCATCGATTTTTAAAAATCGAAACACTGCTTCTTTTCACTATTATGGTGTAATAGTATTTCATTTTAAGTACAGTTTTAATCCTGGCACATTTGTCAACAAATTTGATAAACAGTAGGCTAATTAATTGAAGGTCTTCAGTGAAAAATTACGTCATCGTTACGTAGCCTACTAAAATACTAATTTTGAAACAAGACTATTAGACCACCCAACCCTCAACCTCATTACACTCCGACCTCCTAACCGGTGCGCCTCTCGTGATACTTCCGTTTACCGGCAAATTGGCGGTTGGGGCGGGCATAATCTATGGTCGGTCTCGTTTGCGCGGAAAAACATCTTAGAAAGCGACTCTATAACTTCGGTGAATGGGTCTACATTTGCTAAAACGCGTGCCATTGCTCTCTTTGGTCCTGCATCAAAGAATTAGCTTCCTTCTGCAATGCGTTTTTTCTTATCAACTGGTGGGTCAAATGTCTCTTTTCGTTGTCTCAAGACCACTTTTGTCTCTCTTGGTCGAACGCACTGGGAGCGTCTCTGATTGGTGTGCACTGTGAGATTCGCTATTTAAATTTACAGATACAATATATAATACCATATACTTGCCTAACTCCGCCACCGTTCGCTTCTCTCTGACAGTATACGGTACTTGCCGGTTGTGCAGGAGGTAGAATTCGTGCTCTGTTTCGACGCAGATTCCTTTCCTGCTGATGTTCGTTGCTGATATGGTAATACCACCTGATCCGCCCTCGAACCACTGTCCGTGCCACTCCACCGGGAACTGACATTCGGAAACTAAGCCAGAAAACAGACAGATGCTTGCCATTGATCAATCAATCAATCAATCGATCCATCGATCAATCGATCTTTGTATACAGTCCATCAATCAACTCCAGTTCAAAGAAATATCTCCTCAGAACAAACTGTTGTCTTGTAAATGAATTAATTGATTAATACACGAACCTCGATGCAGGAAGAGACTTCCTCGCGCTATTCCACCGTCATTATTATTATTTCAGGTTTTTAAAAGCTATCCTAAGATTAAAATTCTGGAACTACCGAGCCTCGTCCACACTGAAGTCCACAAATGTGCCTCTGAAGGTCACGGCATTAAAACGTTGGGTGCAAATGAAAAAGCGTTGGAAAAGGTGTTTTGTCTCGAGTGGGTCACCATAAATTGAAATTATTATTATTATTTTTATTATTATTATTATTATTATTATTACTAGCTGGGGTGCCCGGCGTTGCCCGGGAAATTTAGGATTTGACCCGCTCCGGCCACAACCCCACCACACAACACCCACCACAAACCGGCCTCTACCGGTACGCCACCCGAGAAATTTGGGTTTCAGGAAAATTTTCACCCCGTCCCACCCCCCAACCCAGCCCTCCACCCCTCCCACTCCACCACTCCCACTCCACCCCTAACCCCCTCTCAACCCCACCACCCCCACTCCACCCCAACCCAACTCCCACCCCATCCCCTACACCCACCCCTCACCCCTCCACTCCCCCAACCTTCCAACCCACCCTCACCCCTCCACCTCAGCCCACACCCCACCCACACCCCAACCCCACCCTCCACCTCACCCCTCCACCCCAACCCCCACCCCTCCACCCCATCCAACCCACCTCCCACACATCACCACCCTCGCCCACCCCTCACCTCTCCACCCTCACCCCACCCTCCATTCCACCCGCCACCCTTACTCCACCCCACCACGATCCCAACCTCCTCAACCCCACCCTCCACCCCCACCCCACCCACCCTACCATCCCCCACCCCACAACTACCCACCGCATTCCGACCCCCACCGGTACGCCACCCGTGAAATTTGGATTTCGGGATAAATTCCTCCACCCCCACCCCTCCATACACGCGCTACCCCACCCAACCACACTACGACCTCCACCAGTACGCCACCCGTGAATTTAGGGTTTTCGGGAAAAATTTACCCCCTCACTCCATCCCCCTCGCCCCCACCCAACCCTCCCCTCATCCCTACCCTCTTCCCCACCTCACCCCACCACACCGACCTGCACCAGTACACCACCCGTGAAATTAGGGTTTTCGGGAAAAATTTACCCCCTCACCCCATCCCCCCTCACCCAACCCTCTCCCACCATTACCATCTTCCCCACCTCACCTCACCCCACCACACCGACCTGCACCAGTACGCCACCCGTGAAATTAGGAGTTTCGTGAAAATCACGAAAGCAGCTCTCGCCATTAATATAATGACCATGCAAACGCTTAAGAAGGTGTTTAACCGTCTTAATGTTTTCGCCCCCACTCTGGCCCCCTTGGTGGTAGAGATTAACCAACTACTGATCCGGGTGGTTCTGACGGCCCTTTATCTAGGAAAAAAATTCATTTGAATGGCTAAATTGTTTTGAAAAAAATGGGGTGGGTTTCGCCCCCCACTCTGACCCCCATGGTGGTAGAGAATCGCCAACCCCTCGACTTTGTGTCTCGTGCCGAGACCTACACAGTAGTGAAGGTTTGGAGTGAAAAGCTCAAAAACTGTGGAAATGCATCCCGAACAAACAGACAGACAGACACACAGAATCTTC
>OX457047.1:19710371-19719137 GCA_949752735.1 Lumbricus terrestris | reverse complement strand
TATTTTTTATTTTTTTATTTTTATTTTTATTTTTTATTATTATTATTTTTTTTTGCCCTGAGGTATTTTATTATTATTATTATTATTATTATTATTATTATTATTATTATTATTATTATTATTATTATTATTATTATTAATATTATTATTACGAATGCTATGTGCTTAAAAAATCAAAAAGACCCGTTCGTTTATAAAAGCACGTCTACAATAATAATATTATTGAAGATTAGCAATTTGACGCTGTTTTCTTAAACACCAACGTGATCGCATAATCGGGTTCTGTGCTGTTGAAACAAATTGAGGCTGTGTTCAATGTCTGCATTGGGATTCCACGTTGCTAAAATTGAGGTTATAAGTTCAGCACGCGTGGATTTTTTATGTTGCTCTGTCAAATAGTGAGTTAAGATTCAATAAGCCCTTGCGCCCACTTTCAAAAGAGACTTTTTTGTGAGAAAAATATTCCCAAAATAATTATAACGTTGAACTCAAAGAGCGCTTCAGCTGCGCCAATTACATACAACAGGAAGTTGCAGGTGCTTTTTAAAAAATCCTTTGTATGCGATCGAAGGTGCCGCCGACGCGTATGCCATCTCTCGGCTTATCATGCTCCACTGTTATAGTCTTTACAAAATACAATAAATAAAAAAGGTCCAGGAAGAGGAGACACAAAACTTCAAGCAGGACACATTGGCAAATAGCGCAAACGCAGAAGATCAGATGGAGTAAAAGGAATGATGTGATGACTCAGAAAGGATTTGACTATGTCTACATACGCACACATGTCTAAGATTATCACACAAACAGATGAATAATTGTAGACCCAATGATGAAATGCTCTTTTTTAAGAGTAGTAGTAGTTGCAGTTTAAAGTCACTGTGTGGTAACAAAGACCATTAGCGACGCCCTCCTCCTTTACCCAGGTTTGTGACTGGCACTGGCAGAGTGCAACCAGTGGCGGAGTTCTCTTTTTAAAGAAAATTAGCAATGCTGAGGCCCTCAGAAAACCAGTAATAAATCAATGGTATATTTTAAAGAAGATAATTTCAAATGTTGCGATAGGAACATGTATAATATGAAAGCAAGATCTCCTCCATTCGTAACTTCGCCACTGTCCGTACTCATCTGAAAATGCCAGTCCCAAGCCTAAGCTAAAGAGGAGGGTGACGATAATCAATTTCTTCATGATAAGGCGCCGTTTAATATAACTAACCAAGTTACCAACATCAATTCATATAATATTAGACGCATGTAGGATAAAGTGAAGGGGGAGAGAGAGAGAGAGAGAGAGAGAGAGAGAGAGAGAGAGACAGACAGACAGACAGACAGACAGACAGACAGACAGACAGACAGACAGAGACAGAGAGAGAGACAGAGAGAAAGAGAAAGAGAAAGAGAGAGAAACAGAGCGGGACAGACAGACATACAAACAGACATACAGCGGCAGAGGGAGTCGCATCAAAAGAGAGGCGTAGCGACACGAGACAGAGAGACAGAGAGACAGAATGATGGTTGATGACATAATTGGTTTGATTGATCGATTGAGCTTAGATTGATTCGCACACAGATAAACTTATGAGCGAAATAACTCAGGTGTATGAAGAAAGATAAAGGAATTGATCGAAAGACAAACGAAAAAATAATAACAGATGTAAGTAGCAGCTGCAACTGTAGAGAAGTGTTTTCCACCGTTTCTGTTTTGAACGACACAAAAAATCGACAGAACTCGAAAATCAATACGCAATGAATTCAAGAAACTTGGCACGATCATCCATAAGATAAACCAAGACCTGATGGCGTTGCTCGTGCAAGATTAAGGGTAGGAATATTTGTTGATCGAATGAATAAACAGCATCGTAAGTTTAAATTCATTATTATTCATACATACATATATGCATACATACATGCATGCACACATACATACATACATGCATACAAACGTGCATGCATACATACATGCATACAAACATACATACGTATACATACATAGTTACATACATACATATATGCATGCATACGTATACAACTATACATACATGCATACATACATGTACATATATGCATGCATGCATGCATACATACATACATACATACATACATACATACATACATACATACATACATACATACATACATACATACATACATGCATAGCTACATACATACATACATACATACATACATACATGCATACATACATACATACATACATACATACATACATACATACATACATACATACATACATACATACATACATACATACATACATACATACATAAAAATAAATAAATATATGATGTGATAAATCTCTTTATACATTTCAAAGAGGCTTGAAAGAGACGTGTGCAGTTTTCTATCATAAATTCTGTCCTCAATTTTCTGTCCGATCATAGAAATGCATCGACCGGAATAATCCGAAGAATGCCGAAGAATGCCGAAGAAGCTGAACCCGCGTAGCCCTCCGTTCAACAGTTAACTCCGCCGGGGAAACGGAGATTGCATGCGTAGGTTTTCCAGCGACCGCTAGGCGCGCTCCACTGGCGACGAAAAGAGAAACTAACGGTCTCCGTCCGACAAACCGATCGACCGTAATGCCTTAATATCTTAGTTCCGTACCTTAAATCTTCAATATCGTCAAAGCTGTCACCACGTCGACCAAATGTCCCTTGTCACCGTGGAGACGTACTGACCTCCCACCCCCCAACTCCACCCGTTTCCATGGGAACTTGTCCAATCGCTGTTTCCATCAGCACCCAAAGCATTTGTCAGAGTGGCTGCAGTGGACAGACCGTCTGCAGTCGCCTCATGACCTCCAACTTCCTTTTGGGTTCACACACAGGGCCCGACGGTGTGTGTGCCCCCGTCGGAGGTTTCCATTAACCCTTTTCCTCCTCCATTGGTTTTCCAGTCGAAGTGCGGGAAGCAATCAGCGCTGCCTAATGGAGTTATGATGAAGTGGAAGAGATAAACGTCGCGGCGACGGTTGCGATGGTCTTCACTTGTGTCAACTTCTTTCGTATGGTTTCTGTACGGGAACCACAGCGCCGCACAATCAGCAAAATACGTCTGCTCAAATACGCCTCAATATGCCTCCTTCCTCATAAATATGGAAGGATGCAGTTTAAAAAGGTCCACTCAAAGTGACGTCACAACAGGCCTAGCTATATTCTCAAAATGAACTTCTCTATTCGTAGACCTCCATCGTAATCGAAACGGCGATAGAATGGGCGTTGTTTAAAATCAAATTGAACTTTTATGACAAGAAGTCTCTATCATAATCGAAGTGACGTAGTGACGTCACAAAGACCTTGTTCCAACTCTTAAAATGAACTTCAATAGTAGTAAATCTGCATCATAATCGAAGTGACGTCACAATAGCAACTGTTATATTCTCAAAATAAACACCAATTAGAGCGGATCTGTATCACAATTGAATTGACGTCACAATAGTTCTTGTTTGAATTGACCAGTATGACGTGATGGCGCCTTGCATTGCTGCCGAAGTTAAAGTCGACTCTCGTAATAACTTGTGATCATCCGTTCATTACAGATTGTGGCACTTTCAGATTAAACGAGGACCATATCGATCAATCATACAATCATCAATCAATCAATCAATCAATCAATCGATCAAGTTTTGTTTCTGTAAATTATTACGTCTTAGCAGCTTTTCATCGATCAGAAACCAAGTCGTGAAGCTGAGTTTGCTGTCAGTCTTTCAGGTAGGCTATGGATAGCTACCGGTAGTTAAAGTTAATATTTAGTCAGTTTTTATCAACAGCAAATCGGATTGCACCTTTGTAGTGGGGCGCGGTGGTGCAGTGGGTATGTTCGTCGCCTTGCAGCCGGAGGATTGCAGGTTCGAATCCGCCCAAAGTCGCCGCGCAGGTACCTTGAGCAAGTCCTTCACTCGCAAGGTCAATCAAGACGATATCCAAATAAACTATACCGCTAAAATCAGCACCGGAAAGAAGCAGCCTAGGCTACAGCAAACCGAAACATGTTAGAAATTACTGATCCAATAATTATTCTGCTCTTAGACAAAATAATTCGCCGACAATGACGAAGAAGTCGTTAAACGACAACGTGACCATCGGTATCGTTCACGGACCAACCTCTCATCGCAACTATTTATTATCAGACAATGCGGTATATAAATGGGTCCATCTTGCAACTGGTTTGTAACATTCCTTAGTTGCAGTGTAACCTTATATGCTGGCTTTGGTTGGCTGCTACTTCGCAGCTTGTGATGTCATCGTAAACAACTTATCACGTGACCGCGTGACTGCGGTCCGATTACTTGACGTGACAATGGTGGCTCAGCAGCACTATACGCGTTGAGATTCCGCCTCATTTGCTGCTATACAGACGTCCACAGCTTGACTTGTATGGCTGTCTTTACGACCGACCGGTTCTAAAGGAGTCTCGAATCCAGACCCTGGTCGAAAGTGAATGACTTAGCGACTAAGCTCAAACTTACGATGGCATTCGTAGTCACAGTCTAGACTATAAGGCGTCAACCAATTCAATGTAATTCAAACTCAAGGATGGGGTTTAGTCATAAAGTGAAGCTTGTTCCATCATCTATGTATGCATATGCAAGAAATTTCATTTGAATATGTGTATACAAATGAACCTCTAAAATAGAAGATTTGTATGATAATCGAAGTGACGTCACAATAGGCCTAGTTCACGTTGTCTCAAAATGAACGTCTATAATATTATAGCTGTATCTTAATCGTAGTGACGTCACAATAGGCCTAGTCCATAGGGTCTCAAAATGAACTTTGATAACAGTAGATCTGTGTCATAATCGAAGTGACGTCACAATAGGCCAAGTCATATATTCTCAAAATGAACTAGGCCTACAATGATATAGTAGTCTTATCGAAGTCGAAGTGACGTCACAATAGACCTAGCTTTATATTCCCAGACTGAACTCACACAACTTTGATAGCAAATTTGCTACGTAATCTAAGAGACCTATAATCTAATAGGCCTATAGTTTTATATTCCCAAAAAACTTTTATGAGAGTAGATCTGCGTCATAATCGAAGTGATGTCACAATATATAGGCTTCTGAAATAGTAGACCTGTATCATGGTCGAAGTGACGTAACAATTGGCCTAGCTTATAGTCTCAAAACGAACTTCTGCAATGGTAGATTTGTATCATAGCCAGGGTGACGTCACAACAGGTCCAGTTTTATATTCTAAAAATGAGTATCTAATTAGTAAATCATAATTATGATCATATCGTAATCGAAATGACGTCAGAATGGGCCTAGTGTTGTATTCTCAAATGAACTTCCATCATCATAGTAAATCTTTTCCTAATCGAAGTGATGTAACAAAACGCCTTGTTATATTTTCAAAATAGTTTCTATAATACTAGATTTGCATCACAATAGAGTGAGGTCTCAGTAGCCCTAGATAAATTCTCAAAACGAACTTCTATAATTGTATGGATCTGCATCATAACCGAAGTGACGTCAGATTATATTTTGTATCTGTGAGAGTGGAGTAGTGGTGTAGTGGTGTAGTGGTGGGTTCGGTGCCTTGGAGCCCGATGGTTCCAGGTTCTAATCCACCTCAAGACGCCGATTAAGGAGTCTAGGGACCTTGAGCAAGTCCTTCGCTTATACAATTGCTCAGGATCTTCGTCGCGAAACTCCGATGCAGCATCCGCGTTGTTGTCGGGAGCGCCTCTGAGTAGTAAGCCTGAAGTTCCGCTACAGAATTAGATAAATAAATAAATAAAAATAAATAAAATTCCTTGGTTATATTTTCAAGATGAACTTTCTTAATAGTAGATCTGTGTAATAATCGAAGTGATGTCACAAAAGCCTAGCTTTGTATTGTTAAAATGAACTTTTATGGCAGTAGATCTGCATCAAAAGCGAAGTGACGTCACAATATAGGCTTAGTTACATACAAAGTGACGTCACATTAGGTCTAGTTCTTTATTCTCAAAATGAACTTCTGTTTTAGTAGATCTGTATCATAGCTCCAGTGACGTCACAATAAGATAAATATTCTCAAAATGAACTTCTATTATAGTATAGATCTGTATCATATTAGAATTGACGTCACCATTGGCCTATAGTTTTATGTATTCAAAAAGAACTTCTATATAATAGCATATGTGTATCATAATTGAAGTGACGTCGCATAATTGAAGTGACGTCACATAATTGAAATGACGTGCAACTCAGTCCTTTATGGTCTCCCTGCATCCATCCTTCAACCTCCCACCACTGTACTCCATTATTCTGCAAAGGTCTATTTTTATATTCACAAAATGAACTTTTCAAATAGTAGATATGTAAATTAATCGAAGCGATGACAGAACACGACTTCCTTCTATTCTCAACATGAAGTTCCACACTTAAAGATCTGTTTCAGAATCAACGTGACGTCATCATAATCCTTGTTATATTCTCAAATAAACATTTATATATAGTAGATCTGTATCGTTATCGAGGAGACGTCGCAATAGGCCCAATTCATATTGTCTCAACGTGATCTTTTATGATGCCTTATAAGGAGATGTGTATCATAATCGAGGTGATGTCAGAATAGGCCTTATTTAAATTCCCAAAATGAACTTATAATAAAATTATAATAGCAAATTTGTATCATAATTGAAGTGACGTCACAATTGGCCAAGATTGTATTCTGAAAATCAATTTAGTTAATAGTAGGCTACATTTGTATTATGATCAGAACGACGATACAATAGACCTATTGTTGTGTATGCTCAAAATAAACTTGAACAAACAAGTTTGATTTGATTTGATTTGATTTGTACGGTTATATAGATACTAGATGTGTTACCCGGCGTTGCCCGGGAAATATAGGGTTTTAAACACTACTCCACTGTGGTACCCATCGTAGACCGCTAGATTTCGGGTTTTCGCCAACCCTCCACCCCACCCCGCTTCCCCAAAAGGCCAAAGGTGACCCGCCGCTGCGGGGCGCTGCGCAAATTATTACTCGGCGGGTATGACGTCATGGGCTGTAGACTCTTTACTGAAGCGTTATTATTGATGAAATCTGTCTTAAAACGCGAATAACTTTTGTTTTAAACTGAATTAAAACCTGAAAATAGTTGCGATGACCTTATAATTTGGGTAAGAATCGATTTCAATTTTTGTTTTAAACCGACGCTGTTTCATTTCCGAGCCTATTCTGCAGGGGAGAGTCAAAAAGCGTACAAACAAACAAACAAACAAACAAACATAAGGAAAGTGTTTCTGCCTTATAATATAGATGATAGTAGATTTGAATCATAATCAAATTTTCGTAACTTTGGCCTTCTGGTTGGGGCTGAAGACATTAATATTTTTGAAAACTGTTAACACATTTCTTGACCCCCATGTCCTTGGGCAATAATTTATTTTGGTTGCTATTACTTTTCGATTATCTGATTTTCGTTTTTTCACTACACTCTACTGTACAGATACGATATATACAGCAATGAGCCTATTGACACTTAGAAGGGCAACTCGTGATATGTGTATCTTTGATAAATTGATAATAAGAGCTGTATATAATACAGTATATTATTGTCATTAAATTACTTAATAGATTAAAAGACGAGGTTTTAGAAGATATGTGTTGAGGAAGACCTTAAGCAATCATTGATTAAACATGAAATTCTACAGAGAATTAAAAAGATCAATTGCGTCACATGATTCCGCCTCGAAGCGCGTCCTTTCGCCTTAATCCTCATTGGTCTCCCGACAAGTCTGAAGCTCAAGGTTGATTAAGGTTTAGTAAACGAGTTTGTCAGCAGCCTATCGCATTATGGTGGTGGCCGCGAGAAATAAAACTTGTGAGACTGACCGGGTGCCCGACCTTTACAGCAGGAGCTGCTCGAACAGTATGTACACCACCTTGCCCCACAGCCTTCCATTTGGAAGTCCTACTGACTCCATTTTACCACTTCACTGGCTGCGGGAACCCGCCGAGTCGTACAACTATCTTACAATACCCGGATGGGATCGTGAAGAATAGAATTCCAAGTCCGTACAATGGTCTGCCAATACACCCAGCAAGCTGGGGATTGCGAAACAGAACTGCGAGCTGACTTGTCTGCGTGTGGACCCGATCGGAAAATACAATTAAATCTACTTAATCGATAATTCCGCTACTGTTAAGACAGGTAATTATTAACGTGTAAAAATGTACAATAAATAAACGATTAATTTAAGTGTAAGAAATGAATTTAAGTGTAACAAACCTGTTGTAGAGGTCTGATATCCAATAATTTCTGTCTAATGGGCTTATATAGCCTAATTCTTATGATTGCAATGACGTGATTGGTTTGAAACTAAAAATATGAAGCAGAAAATTAGCAGATGTGAATATTAATGGCTGACATAATAAGTGACCATGGACAGCAGAACGTAATGTTCTCAATATGAACATCAGATATATATAATAGCAGATTTGTATCAATGTGACGTCACATTGACCTAGTTTTATACTCTAGAAATGAGCATCTATAATAATAGATCTGTATCAATGTGACGTCACAATTGGTCTTGCTTTTTATTCCCAAACTGAACTTCTATGATGGCAGGTTTACATCAATGTGATGTCACAATTGTACTATAGTTATAAATTCTCACAATGAACGTCCATGAGAGTACATTAGCATCACAATCAGAATGACGCCTGCACAATATTCCTAATTTATATTCTAGACACGAACTTCTATAAAAGTGGATCCATATCACAATCGAAGCGACGTCACAAA
>OX457047.1:19700371-19705371 GCA_949752735.1 Lumbricus terrestris | reverse complement strand
GCGGAGATGAAAGATACTGACAAGCGATTGATTGATGCTCTGAACGATGAATAAGAAGAAAAGGAGGAAAACAGAAGAAAAAGAGGAAAAAGAAGAAGATGCCACCGCTACTTACAGAACTGTGACTAAAGGATGCATACAGGCAGAGACAATCCGCCAAAAGACCGACAGACAGGCAGACAGGCAGACAGACAGACAATCCGCGAAAAGACAGACAGATAGACAGATAGACAGACAGACATGCAGACAGACAGACAGACAGGCAGACAGACAGACAGGCAGACAGACAGACAGACAGGCAGACAGATAGACAGACAGATAGGCAGAGAGACAGACAGACTGGTAGACAGACAGACAGATAGAAAGACAGACAGGCAGACAGACAGATAGACAGACATGCAAACAGACAGACAGGCAGACATACAGACGGACAGATAGACAAACAGACAGAAAGAAGGTCTTCATACAGACGCAAAATATACCCTCGTACATTTATATAGCGCCACTTCAAGAGAATTCCTCAGAGGAGCTCCAGAACTGTGACTAAAGGATGCCTACAGACAGAGACAATCCGTAAACAGACAGAAAGACAGACAGACAGATAGACAGATGGAAGACAGACAGACAGACAGAAGGTCTTCATACAGACGCAAAATATACCCTCGCATTCGATTCTACATGTGTACATTCACCATGGTTGGTCTCCACCGCGCGTGGGGGGTCCTTCGCACTGCCAATGCAATATTGATGTAGAAGTGAACATTGTCCCTCCCCTTGTCTGTTCCCAGCACCGTCTCTTCCTCTGTTTGTCCCTGCACCATTCCATCCCTCCCACAGTCAACTATCTCCTTTATACATCACGCAACAGCCTCCGTCCCGCTGTGAAGCGGTCGGGCGTCCGGCGAACAGCAGCAACCCAAAAACAAATTGCAACGCACAGATTTCGACTCCGATAGTCGCCGCCAGCTCCATGGCTGCAGCCTCGCTTTCGACCGGACCGGAAGCCGCCCGTCTCGATCTGGCGCGCATGCGCAGTTCAGGTCCAGGTTTGCGACATATTTATTGCAATTGGCAGCTTCCCGTTGGTCAAACGACGCTAAATGGAGAGCTTAGGTATAGGGATGGAGTTGGGACGGGGTGGACGACGGCCTGGAGATGTGGCTGGTGGAAGGAGGGAGAGACGGAGGAGAGACGGAAGAGGAGGAGGAGGATATGGTGGATGAACAGGGGGTCAGAGAAAAAGTGATTGGTGGAAGAAATGGGGGGATTGATGGAAGACAAGATATACGTGGAGGAAATGAGCCTATATGTGGCTGCATGGATATAGAGCATGGGTGGAAAGATTATACCATTTCGGTATACGGAAGCGATCTATTTCCTGCAGAGAAGGCTCACATGCCGCTAATATTGCGCTGGCTTCCACTGAGCAGAGAAACAAGTTTGGAGCCTGTCTATAGTAGTTTACAAATTCATGTTGATTGTGGGGCGCGGTGGTGTATACAGTGGTGGCGTCGTTGCCTTGAAGCCGGAAGGTTCGGGGTTCGAATCCACTTCGCCGCGTAAGGGCCTTGGGCAAGTCCTTCACTCACAATTGCTCAGCGCTTCGGCGTGAAACTCCGATGCAGTGTCCGCTCTGCATTCGGGAGCGCCTCTGAGTAGCTAGAGAGAGCTTGAAGGGGCGCTATAACAAGTGCACATACAAATATCATGTTTATCTCCTGTTCAGATCCCCGCTGCATGAGGGCAGACATTTGGTTGGAGATTCCCTCTGTTTATAACAGTTATAATGAGTGTGCACTGTCCTTGTATGTTTTGTATGTTTGTATGTGCACTCGTTATAGCGCCCCTTAATTCATGCTCTCTACTCAGAGTCGCTCCCGACTATAGACAGCGCGGACATTGCATCGGAGTTTCACGCCGAAGCGCCCGAGCAATTGCGACTGAAGGACTTGCCCAAGGTCCCTACACGGCGACTCGAGGTGGATTCGAACCTCGAACCTTCGGGCTTCAAGGCAACGATGCCACCACTACACCACCGCGCCCCACACAGCTATAATGAGTACACTGTTCTTGTGCCATGTGTCCTTGGATCACCTACCAAGCAAACATTTTATAGAATGTGACTATAGATTAGTCAGATATATAGTCAAGACAGAGTTCAGTTATAGGCTTCATCGGCTTCCCAAGACCAGCTATACTGCATAAAAATTTGTGCACGCAGAATTTTGTGGGGTAAACCCGGAGTGTGCATCTGTATATAGATATTGGTATGCTGATGTATAACGCGTTAAATATAAACTATTTGCATTTGTAGGAATCATTGATTGTATTTTCAGATTGATTGATGTTTCATTCGTTGGATATTTCGAATTAGAGAATTAATACTTTTGTATTGTAAATTAATAGTTAAACTTAAAGCAAAGTTGCCCCATGAGCGCCTCTGATTAGGCACCTTGAAGGGCGCTATATAAATTCTGATTGATTGATTGAATATTACCTGCGTGGGTCAAATCACCCAAAGTACTTTGACAAATTCCAAGACTGAATACTAGGACATTAATTTTGTCCTGTTAATTTAGTTGCACAGTAGAAAAATATACCTGCACTTAATTTTGAGCAGCACGCAGAACGATAACTGCTGGAAAAACTTAACAGAATATCAATGTATATCCATATACACTGTGTCCGGATAAAAAGTAACCCCCACAAGATATACCCCGCAGTCGATCGAGTCGATCGATCGAGTCGATCATAACTCGGCCAAGTCGAGTCGATCGAAAAATCGTCGACTCGATCGACTTGCAAGTCGAGTCGATCGTGAGTCTTGCCAAGTCGAGTCGATCGAAAAATCGTCGACTCGATCGACTTGCAAGTCGAGTTGATCGTGAGTCTTGCCAAGTCGAGTCGATCGAAAAATCGTCGACTTGCAAGTCGAGTCGATCGCTGTTTCATCGACTCGACTCGACTTAGAAATATTTTACTTAGGCCTACTATTTCTTGAAGACTCAAAGTGACCTACATGATATAGCCTAAGCTTAATGACGCAATTCAGTTTTTGCACACAAGTAGGCCTACATGTCAGCAAACGAACCTTTTGGCAGTGTTAGCGATTTCGTGTTACTGGAACCGTGAAAGTTGACTATAGGCGTACGTTTTCGATTTGAGTTGAAGGAGTACAGGGACGGATACAGAAATTTTGGAAGGGGGGCAAAACTTTGGGTCTGGAGCCGACAAAATTTCGCCGAAATTTTTTTAGTCTTTCGCCCAAAAAACTGTTAAAAACCCTTGGAAACTCAGGTTATTTAAAATCTTATCACTTTTTAGTCATGTGCTACTTTCTCATCTTCCTGTTCCCGTTGAGCATGATACAGATCTACTATTATACGCTTGTAGGCTATATATGTAGATGTTAATTTTAAGAATATAAAACGGGCCCTTTTATTACGTCGCTTCGATTGTGATACAAAATGTAGGCCTACTAGGCTATTATAGAAGTGCATTTTGAGAATATAAGCAAGGCCTATTTTGACGTCACTTCGTTTATGATGCAAATGTACTATAGGACTATTATAGAAGTGCATTCTGATAATATAAACAAGGTCCACTGTGACGTCACGTACTTTGATTTTGATACAAATGTACTATTATAAAAGTGCATTTGGAGAATATAAACAGGACCTATTGTGACGTCACTTCGATTATTAAACAGATCTACCAATATATTATGTTTATTTTGCGAATATAAAACGGAGTCTTTTATGACGGCACTTCGATCAACATACTATTAAATAAGTTCAATGAGAAAACGAAATTATGTCTATTGTGGCACCATTTCGATTATGATACAGATCTGCTGTCATTATTATTTCATTTTCATAATAGGCTACACAACTGGGGCTGTTTAAACGCAACATCGCTTTGATTATGAAACAAATCTATAAGGCTGCACAGATCTACCGTAATAATTATTGAAGTTCATTTACAGAATCTAAAACGAGGCCTAATGTGACGTCATTACGATTACAGTGAAAATCTACTATAAATTGACTGAAAATACGAAAATAGGCTTATTGTTACGTCACACAGATTATGACATAGATCTACCTTCGTATAATTTCATTTTGAGATCACATAACTGCAGAGGTGAGCAAGAGACAAAACTAGGCCAAGTCGACGCGAAGTCGATCGAGTCGATCGTTGGCCGAGCCAAGTCGATCGAGTCATCGAGAGGTCGGCGAGTCGACAAAGTCGATCGAGTCGATCGTCGACCGAGCCAAGTCGATCGAGTCGTCGAGAGGTCGGCGAGTCGACGAAGTCGATCGAGTCGATCGTCGCGAGAGCCAAGTCGATCGTAGCCCACGACTCGATCGACTGCGGGGTATACCACAAGAAAGTGTCATAGCTCGGTCAAAACTTTTAGGATTTGTGTGAAATTTTAAGCACAGCAACATTGACCATATTTACACGAGATTCCAAAGTTGTTTGCAAACATTCGCGAGTTTGTCAAATTTATGAGCGTTTAAAATGGAGCACCGAAAATTCGACTTTTCCAACATGGAAAACTTGAAAGGAAGTGAAATTCAGTTATATGTTGTGTTCAAAATGTCCTCCTTGTTCACGAACACACAACCGTAGACGTAGTAGTTGTCCAGGGAGACACTCGCCTTCATATCCCACAGCCGTGGCCGCCCAGCAGTCCAGACCTCGATCCGGAGTACCAGGTACATTTACTGTCGGGGCGCGTTTTTCGTTCACGCGTATTCATGACATCGATAACTGTAGGGCGCGTCTGATTGAAAAGTGGCAGATGTTTGACCAAGTGATCATCGACCGGACCATCAAACAGTAGCGTCTACATCTACGGTCGTGTGTCCGTGAACAAGGAGGACATTTTGAGCACCATATATAGCTGAATTTCACTTTCTTTCAGGTTTTCCATGTTGGAAAGTTCAATTCTTCGGTGCTCCATTTTAAACGCTCATAAATTTGACAAATTCGCG
>OX457047.1:19642871-19695371 GCA_949752735.1 Lumbricus terrestris | reverse complement strand
AGATGGGTCGACATATGTATACGCAGAAAAAGATCCCAAAAATATATTTGAAGCTGAATTCGAGATTCAGGATAAATCACCTGACGACAAAACGACAACGCTGAAAGCACTCTTTACCAACATTTTCAACTTAAAAGCTCTTCTCTATTGTCTTTTAATTTTGGAGATATAGCCTAGCTTCCGAAATCATCTCTTTTTGTAGTCCCAATGTTAATCTAAATGATTGAAAACAGTGAAACGAAATTGTCAGATAGCTCGCACGAGGAGCACGGAGTGACGAGTATTAGAACGGACTGAAGCTGACATGTTTGGCGAAAAGTGCAATGTCTATCGAAAGTCAAATTTCGATGTCAGATGAAGAAACTCTTGGTAAAATTATTGCTGTGGCATGGGACGAGGTGTCGGAAGGCTAACTGTTGCCGGTGTATACATGTATATATGGAAGTGTGGAACAATAATGTCCACTTCTCATAGAGCTAAGATGAGATGCAGATGAATTTCACTATTTGATATCGTCCTTGCCGTTATTCGCTATATATAATTATGAAGTTTCACAGGACGTGAATCTAATCGAATCAGAAAAGTTTTGTTAAATCGTAAAAATCTGTCAACCATCCTCATCCTCACCCTCACCCTCATCGTCGTCATCATCATCATCATCATCATCATCATCATCATCATCATCATCAACAACAACAACAACAACAACAACAGCACCAACAACAAGATGCTCATCATCACTATCTTCGCCATCATCATCAATTATCTTCACCATTATCATCATCATCAACATCAGCAGCAACAAGAAGAGGTTGACAGCGTCAACAAACGCTGTATCATTATCATCGTCGTCATCATCATCTTCACCATCATCACCTTCATTACACATAGTAAGTAAGATTACCTGCTTTCGATGTCATCATAAGAAGTATCGTCCACGCAATTCCTCTTCCACCTCTTCCACCACCTCCTCCTCCGAGCAGTGTCCCTCGTTCTTCCATGGAGGTGACACCGCCACCGCCTCCACCTCCGCCTAGCATCCTCCTCCGTCGCATTCCTCTGCGGCGTCTGAAACCGGTTACAGCGGCTGCTGCTGCAGCCATCGTCCGTCGCCCAAACCATCCCTCAGCATCCATCGACTTCAGCATCAGTGGCGCAGCTTCAGCAACTGGAGCCAGCGACCGATGGGATGATGCGGAGGCAGAGTCATCAGCAGAACAGATGACGGATGATGGATGGAAGACGGTTGCTGCTGCAGCAGACGTGCTCTTCATCATCATCTACCTTTCCACTTTCGTCAACCTCTTTTCCGTCCCTCTACTTCACATGATATATACTTAGAGGGCGTGTCCTGTGTCAGCTTAGAATACTGCAGGCGCTGAAGACCCTACTTGTTGCATGTTTAACGACACTATGCCATATCAAAGATGATTAGTGTCGCCCTCCTCCTTTATCCAGGCTTGGGACTGGCACTGGCAGAGAACAACCAGTGGCGGAGTTACACTGAATACCATCGAAATAATTATTAAATCTTTGAAGACGAACTTTGTTGATCTCCAAGTCACTTTAGTTCACGCTAGTCGTCGCTAAAGTGTCAAAAAGTCCGGAGAACCACAATTTAAACAATTGACATCTATGCATCAGTTGTCGCATAATTTAAACAATTATTGACTTAAGCATCAGTTGTCGCAGATCGACCAGGATATGAGAATTGTTAAAAAATAATTCTTGAGACTCTGTCGAATACCGATACGCTCTTTGTTTCGTCTATTCTATTGTATGTCACCGTTGGTCTCGACCTTTGCATGAAATTCCGTTTATGAACGAACGACCATTTTTCGAGTTACGTTATCTACATTTAAAATAACGACTACTTAATCAAAATTAACAGTCCCTCTTCTATTCCCAGGTGAGTATCTCTTCTTACTGCGATTGTATTTGTAACTGTAAGCGTAAAAGCAAAGCCTACCTTAATAAGGAACTTAAAAATCCATGGATCTTGTAGACTGTGCTATAGAGATTTGAGACTCGATTGAGTTCAAGACCAAAAGAGAAGGTTCGAAAACAACAGACGAATTTCTCTCTGCATGTATGGAATTTGAACAATAGCTACGAGTTGAATAGAATGGCACAAGCGATAGAATAATCATTTTAAAATCATTTAACAATCGTTAACAATCATTTCTGCCGGTAGCCTAAGCTTTGGCTTTAGCATATATAATAGAGCGGATCATGCATGTTGACCTAGAGACGCTGCTACATAAACTTATTAAAATAAGTTCCATATTTAAATGCATCCTGAAAAAATTAATATGCATACACGTATATTAGCCTACATAATGTTTGCTAGGAGTTGATATATGTTGATGCATCTAAACTGTTGGTTAGTTTTGATTGCAAAGGACTGTGAAGAAAAGCCTGTAACGTGTGTTTTTCGAATTGTAATTTTATGACTGAATTAGTCTATTTCGTGAGCGACTGTGTTATGAATTGCATGTAAGGTATTCACGTATTTAATGTCAGTTGATGTGAATTTACGAGCAGGGCTTATCCTACTTCCCTCACTCGTTTCGTTCGTGCAAAGAACGATTCATCTTTGGTTCCATCCCGTTTTAATTTATTTGCACGGACCAGAAAAACCAACAACAGCTGCAGCAGCGGTAATTAGAATCCATTTATCAGTCATGAAATCATTCAGGCAGCGACCTGCAGTGATTTGACTGCAGGAGTCCAGTCGAAGATATATATATATATATATATATATATATATATATATACACAGAGAGAGTATGAGTGAGAGAGAGAAAGAAAAAGAGAGATAGAAAGAGAGGAAGAGAGAGAGACAGAGAGACATAGAGACAGAGGGAGAGAGACAGAGAGACAGAGAGACAAAGAGAGATAGAGACAGAGACTGAGACTGAGAGAGAGAGAGAGAGAAAGAGAGAGAGAGTCAGAGAGACATAGAGACAGAGGGAGAGAGACAGAGAGACAGAGAGAGACAGAGACAGAGACAGAAAGAGATACAGAGACGCAGAGAGAGGGTGGAAATACCGCAAATCCAGACAATTGCATCCTACTCTGTGTTTCATGTGTTCTTCCTCTTCGTCCTCCTCGTGCTCTTTCTCCATCCCCTCCTTCCCCACTTTCCCTCCTCCTCCTCAACTACCTACTACCATTACTCCTCCTCCTCCTCCTTCTCCTCCTCCTCCTCCTCCTCCTCCTCCTCCTCCTCCTCCTCAATGTATACCATCGCCTTCCCTCATCCTTGTTCTCTGATCCCTCTCCCAGTCTCCCACTCCCGATGGCTTAATGACGACGGGATCATTAGCATTCGAATGACCAGAGGCGGGATCGCGCCACGTTTTACGAACGGGTAAACGGCACAGCGCGAGGTAAGAAACGATGCAGTTGTGTACAAGTAAGCAGACGGCTGGACTATCGTCGTGCGTAATCGTGTCGTGCAACCAAATTCCAGCCTGTAGGGCATCGCACTATTAAGCACCCTGACATCTCGGATACAGACCTTTAGGCCTGTACTGTTTCATTGGTGGACTAGCTATCTAGATATGGACCGCCATTTTCATGCGGAAGTGGCCGTCAAATTAAGCTTCTTTTGTATCGTCATATTGGCGCCATAGAAATCTTTAGAATAGATCATAAATCGTATGCATTCATAGATTAATCATAGGCCCTTTTTTCTTCTTTTTCTTCTTTTTCTTCTTCTTCTTCTTCTTCTTCTTCTTCTTCTTCTTCTTCTTTCTCCTCTTCCATCAGTTTTCTGACGATGAGGTCCTTATGAAGTTTCTTCACAGTGTTCTGTCCCTGATAGTTTCGCCCACCATGGTCAAGTTCGTGTTTTTGTATATTAAATCTTCCTTGATATTGCCTATCCTTTTCTTTCGCTGTCTCCCTCCTCTACTTCTTTCTCCTTCAACGTGTCCATGCTTGACCGCGAGTGGAAATCTTTCGTCGTCCATCCTTTCCACGTGACCATACCACTTAAGTCTTCTCTTTGTATCTTTTCAACCACTGTTTCCTCTTCTCCTAGATCCTTTCTTTTTTGCCCCTTAGTCAAAACATAATCAATATGCGGGTGATATCGTAATCGTAATCGTAATCGTAATCTCCTAATTTCTAAAGCGCCACTGGAAAGCCAAGCGCGGGGCACCGGCTTATTCACGAGCGCTGCGTTGAGTTAAGAGGGTTGTCCGTGAGAGTAGTCCGTGGTGGTCCGGGTCGAGTTACCATAGGATCAGGATCAAATGCGTTGAGTCAAAAGGGTTGTCCGTAAGAGTAGTCCATGGTGGTCCGGGTCGAGGTACCGTATGATCAGAGGTGTGGAACAGCTACTAAGGTGGGTGTCGTCTGAGCCGGGAATTGGAGGGTGGGGGATCAGGTGAAACAGGATAAGAGTTCTTGAACAGGAGTGTCTTTAGTTTCGAGTGAAAGGCCCGAGGTGTGATGGATAGAGGAGCCTGAGGAGGGTGATGCATGATGGTGTGTGATTAGTAATGATGGAGTAGGAACTGAAAAGGATCGGAACTCAGCAGGCAGATCATTCCAAAGGCGTGGTGCTGAGTTGGATATGGCTCGGTTGGAGAACTTGAGATGACTTGTGACCGGCGGTCGAGAGAGTGTAAGGCAGGCGGATGATCGGGTAGAACGGGTAGGCTGGATGGTGAACAGTTCGCGAAGATATCTGGGCTGGGAGCATTGTAAGGAGTTGTATGTTAAGGAGAGAACTTTGTAGTGAATTCGCTCTGGGATTTTCAACCAGTGAAGAGACTTGAGGATGGGGGTGATGTGATGATGTCTGGGTGTTCTGGTGACGGCTCTAGCAAGAGAATTTTGTATGAGTTGGAGGCGCTTAAGTTGTGTGATATCGGTTCAAGGTCATTAGCCAAGGAGTATTCATCTTTAGTGCTATAGCACAAAGCATGCAATTTCTAAACATTCTAAGACGAAACATAAACGCTGTCTCAAGACCGCTTTTATCAGAGCATTCTATAGAAGGCTCTGGCTTTTATCGTTTGGTCTCACACTGATTAGTATGCACTGTGATAGGTGATATATAAATGCATATACATGTAGGTATAATAACGATGCAATGGAAACATGGGCGCACGCAACTATGGGCAAACGGGCAATTACTCTCTGGAGAAACAACACCTATACTTTTTTAGGTTTTTTATATTTCGAATATTGTAATATAAGGAGCAGCAACAAAAACATATCTTATCTTTTGTCAGCTGCTGGACAGTATGTGAGCGGCAATGGGTGGCATCTATTTATCAATTGCAAAGAGTCTACAGCCAGTCAACTCCAGCCGCCAGCATGCCTGCAGGGAGACCATAATATGGTCTCCAATGTTCATGATAATATGGGCTCTAATGTTCACCAAACATTGTGGGCTCAATATTATTGAGCCCACAATGTTGGATGAACATTGGAGCCAATATGTGGCCTATACATCGAGCACATACAGTATTGTGCCTACATGGAGCCCATATTGGACCCACATGGAGCCCATATTGGACCCACATTGAGCCCATATTGGGCCACATTAGCTCATATCAGACCCACATAAAGCCATATTCCCAATGTGGAACCCGTTTGAAACCCATAACATGTCATAATGCCAATGCGACAGCTTGCGTGTTTGCGGACGACTCGCGCCTTCGATAACTGAGCTGGGACTAGAAGAGTGCGAGAGATCGGTTTTCCTGCCGTCGTAATTCGCCTAAACTGACAGCTCGACGGCTGGCGATGTTCCTTGTCAGGCGATCCACCGACCGACCAACCCATCGACCGACGGACCGACCGACAGACCGACCGACCGACCCACCAACCGACCGACCAGTGTGAAAGATATGATTGGCCATTTGATGTTCTATGGTTGGACGATAGCAGCACAGACGACCCACTGTCTGCTGTCGGCTGGTGATTCCTTTAGAAAATTGGCTGTTATGATATCATTCGTGTGTCAACTTAAGGAAGCTTTATAGGCTAGTAGTGGTTAGCTTGATAGCTATACGTTTAAATTCTCAATTTTATATATATAGGGAAGAAATCAGGCTAGAGGGTTTTGTTCTGCTGCTGGAGCGTCCTAGCTAAGTCAGCTGCAATGAGTGCACCTACCGTACACTGTCGATGGAAAGATGAGACGGTGAGGGAGAGGAATGGCCATGCATGCACCCACCCTCATATGCTGAGGCTAAGAAAATTTTAAAACGGCATCGTATACTCACCGCCGAAAACCATGCACTCTGTGAGCGTCTCTGATTAGGTATACTAAGTTTCTTAATATGCGCTACATAAATTATCGGAATGAATCTAATAAATGAAGATTATTATCTCGAGGACTAACTCCCGTTAATTAGAGATACGCTGAATGTAACCTATTATATGGTATTATGGTTGACTCATCAGCGTCTGACTACTGAAGACCTATTCGTATCACCGTGGTTGGACTGGCTGCACGCCTGCACCGCTGCGTGGAATCCTTGAACGAACGCTGGTTCTATATAAATTCTTTAAATTAATGAATGAACAGCTCAACAGACTGTTCGTCGTCGCGTGATCTAAATACGAATGCAAACCATTGCTTAGAGTCCGACGAGATCTCAAAACCAGACAACGCATTGGAAGGATCTCACTCGATCAATCCATAAAAACAATGAGTATGGGGGGACAGAGGCTTTAACACATTGTAGGTCACTACAGCAGTAATACATACGTGTGTGTGTGTGTGCATCTGCATTTGATACTCGTCCCCAATTCTTGTCGCAGCTAATGCGGTATTCCCATTTGCAGTAGCAGCCTCTCCTTTTCCGTCGATGCCGTCTTGACCGCCTACTTCTCTGCAGCGGCGGTGGCGCGAGAGGGCGCTTAATTAAGCGGAAGAGACCCGGATGACAAGCAGACGAGAAGGAGGAGGGAGACACACACGTGGAAAGGCAGGGGGAATATAATACGTAGGGAACGAAGGGTACATCATCTGAGGGTACAACCCGAGGCAAGGGGTTCGACGTAATTGCCTTCGTTAGGCCTACCATACACCTCCATTCGTCAGGCAAGACTTATATAGCGCCACCATATTTCTCCCTCACCCCCCGCTCCCACTCCAGCCCTTCAGCCCTACAGTAGACGGTGAAAATTTCGCCTTTGCAAGTCGAGATTGCGTGCGAACAATGGCGGCCAGCAGTGACGAATTGCTTCGACTCATAGCGACGGCGGCGGCGGGAATCATGGACCGTCTTTAGCAGACGACGCCCGCTTTAGACCGGCTGGTTGGGGGTTAGCCGCCTTGGCCGCTGCGGGGCGCCAGCGGTCGTAATAATCTTTATGAAAACCTAATCTTCGGTGCCAGACTTCGACTCGGGTTGAGCGAAATTGTTTTCGGCATCCCCCTCCTCGCCGCGACATCTTGCGAGTGAACGTGGAACCGTGGGGGTGTCGCCGGAAACGAAATGTCCCCTGCAGGAGGGGGTCGCTAGCAGCTCTGCGCCCTTCGATAAAGGGACCGTGGACGCCGAGCGAACGTGGAATAGTGTGGAAAGTGCCTCTCGTTTGTCTCGCTATCAGCTTGGACCACATTACACGGTTGGCACAGCAGTTTGCTCTACGGAGAGTCAATTACACATTATTCAGCTGACTTAGGCTAAAGGAAATGTAACAAACCCATTATAATGCACAGCACACCAAATCATTTATTAGATACAACTGTTCAAAGGTGTTCGATCGATAAACTTTATTGCTTCGAAAGTAAAGGCTTAGTTCTACAGAGGCTTTAACAAACTTTTTTTTAAAAATCCATAGCAAATACTAGGCATACCATTACGGTAAATTAACGGTTCTATAACAACAGGTGTCATGAATATTTCGAATCTGTAACAAGTCCATCACGTTTAGGTCATGATCAGAAAAGTGTCATTTAATATCAAAATGATAATAGATGACTATAGGTTAGAGTAACCGTATTCGAGCATCATTCCAGTGATGTATAGCACGAACGTGCGTGACAATAAAGTTTCTTCATCAACCTAACACGTGCGTGTGTGTGCGTGTCACGGTGTGTGCGAGTGTGCTCTGTATACGTGATTCATACTTTGTTAAATTCTTTGTCATGCGCTGTAGATTCTGGAACGATAGAATATCCTGTATTATAGGATGAGTTTCTTTGCCTCTCGTTACCTTCATCCAGAACCTTGAAATAAAATAGTAGACGCATCTGACTATTAGCAGTTCATAAAATTAATCGTTGATCAATAAGCTTACATGCTTCCTCGTTCCTACACATCACATGCATCTATATTTGTTCGAGTAGGTCTATACATGAATTAATTCATAATTAGCCTATATATCCTATATGTGAATTATGGACTCTGGTAGTTTTAGCTTCCAGGTTTGAGCAAGACAATCATCATGCGCAGTCAACCACTTTCATGGATTACTAAGGGATTAGTGCAAATTGTCTTAACAGTTGCCTTAACTGAATAAGTTACAATAAACTGCGCCAGATACACGCATATAAATTATCGAGCAGTTGGAGCAATTCTCATTTTCCAAAATAAGTCACCAAACGTGGTGGTAAAAGTGTGACGTGTCTGATCGTCAATGGACAATTTTGAGGTGTTGGTGCATGGCACTCCTCATACCGCAGTCAAGAAATATATCCCGGCCAACTCCGAAGACTATACTACTATAGGCTATACTGCATGGGTAGACAAGGGAAGGGGGTTTAACATCGAACAAATCCTAAGTTATGTGGATCCAGATTATAAGCATAAATGTAGTCTGTTATAGGTACTACTGTTAGTCAAATAGGATAATCGGTTACAAATACTATCCATAATATTGCACTCTGTTGTTAGATATTATTGAATTACCACAGACGGCATGCATGGCTCGAATCTTATCCACTTCTTCAGTTCGAGCCATTTCTCGTGCGGCCACCTAAACATAGACATAATTATTAAGCTTATTATCAACGGGTTAGTGTCTACGACTAAGTGTTAGATACAATCATAGATGTAAAAAAACGATGAAAAGAAAATAAAAATCGGTAAAAAACGTGTTTTTTTCGAAATAATAAAAAACGACAAAAAACGATAAAAAACGGAAACGGAAAATAATTTGCCTTTGTTACATCTGAAATTTCATGTTCAGCTTACAAACCTTAATTGCTTATGCAATTTTATTAAGAAACTGCAAATAACACAACTTTATTATTAGGCCAAAATAATTGGTATAAGTAACATTAACCTACCACAGTTTTTTTTTTCTTATAACTTTCGTTTAATAAGAAATTCGGACAAATTAAAGATGCTGCAATCTTTTCAAATTTAAATTGTAGACATAAGTCCACATTATAAGTTTATGCTGATCGACATAACACAATTAAAATCTAACCAGAAGCAAAAACCACAGATGTTTACTAAATTATATATTGAACATTATTTTGTGCTTAAAATTGCTACTTATAAATATTAATAATTATGCCCAAGAATTTTATATCAAAATCACTCTTAGAAATTTCATTTCTTGTAGGGATCTACTACATGTATTTCTCAAAATTATGACTTAAACAATTACATAAAGACCCTATAGTTAGCTGCATCCTTGAGAGTACGGTGAAAACGTATGGAATATCAGACAAAAATTAAGGAAAATAATATTAGACAGCAAATAATTAAATAAAGTTACATAAACATCGAAAAAACGATAAAAAACGATGGGAAAAATTTTAAAAAAACACGTTTTTTGGGAGAGAATAAAAAACGAAAAAACGTTTTTTACAACTATGGATACAATAATAAATAGACGACGGTAAACAAAATATGTGCAAAGGAAGGAAGGAAACTTAAACCTAGGAATAAATAAGGAATGGAACGCTGTGTATAATATACAGGGTGGTCCAAAATAAACCGCACAGTGACAGTTTTCTTGATATAATGTATAACAATTCAATGTTTAATGCCATTTTTCTTACTTATTTATATATTTTACTGTTGCTACACCTGTAAATACACAGAACGATCGCGTATACGCACAAGCAAGGAAGAAACATGATGTTTCATCAACGAGACTTATCCGTGAGCGCCAGCACTTCAGCCGTAACGTCATGGTTTCGGTCGCCATATCAAAAATGGGAAAATCACGCATTGTCGTCATTGAGCCAGATGCGAAGGTGAACAGTCAATATTATTGTCAGCACGTTCATGGTGATGGTCTTTTACCTGACATCCGTGCAATATGCCAACACCACACTTGGACCCTACAGCAGGACGGCGCTCCATCACACACCGCCAAGAACACTATGGAGCATCTGCGACGTGAGAACATTTCTTTCATTGAGCCTGACATGTGGCCCCCAAACAGCCCGGACATGAATCCAGTCGACTACGCTGTTTGGGGCGCCCTTCAACAGATGGTATACCGTCGTAGAAGTTTCACCACAGTGGATCAGCTGAAAGAAACAATCGTCACAGAGTGGACCAAGCTGTCACAGCGTTTCATTGACCGCGCAATTGATCAATGGCGTCGTCGGCTTCAATGCGTGGTCGAGCAGCAAGGAGGACACATTGAACATTTTATGTAACGAAATCCATCCATGCAATGTTACAGTAAAAATAATTGTTGTGTTTTTGTGAATTTTCACGGTTATATTTGAATTGGTCTGAATAAAGTACTATCAATTTATCATTGTGCGGTTTATTTTGGACCACCCTGTATAGGCAAAGGATAGAAAGAAATAAACTGACGAAGAGACAGGAGTGCGAACTTCCGACATATTGAAGATGGATACACAAGCAATAACTGTGAAATATACATATGAACGACCTGCCGAGCAGAGAAAATAGATTGAACGGAAAGATAACCAATGGCCATGGTCAAAATATTTTTTTAATTGGTTAAATGTAATGTAATGTAATGTAATGTAATTAGAAATTTCTATAGCGCCGCTCACAACCAAGGCCATTCAGTAGCGCTCCAAGTGCGATAACCCATAGAGAAAAAATAGGTCTTAAGAAGAGAGAGAGATGTAGATAACGATCCTGAAAGTAGAGTCCCACGCAGAGTGGAGGGAAGAGAATTCCACAAAGAGGGCCCAATGATGGTGAAGGATCGAGTTTGAGCAATAGCGGTCCTAGCTCGTGGAACAAACAAGTCAGCCCTGTCCAGAGAACGGAGAGGTCGATGAGAAGATGCTGATAGAGGAGAACGAATGAGATCACTGAGATACATCGGTGCAAGACCCAGTTTGGATTTGAGTACCAGAGAAAGGACTTTATATTGTATGCGGGCAGAGAGAGGAAGCCAGTGTAGTTGGTTAATCATAAACGAAGATATATGGGAGTACTTAGGAAGGCGCGCAATTAATCGAGCCGCAGCATTAAGGACAGATTGAATGGGAGATAGGCGGACCTTTGGAAGACCAATAAGAAGGGAGTTACAGTAATCAATTCTGGAACAGACAAAAGCATGGACTATTGATGTCATAGTTGAAAGGGAGACAGATCTGCGAATGGACCTGAGACGACGGAGGTGAAAGTAAGAAGAGCGCGTAAGGTTGGTTACATGTGTTGAGAATGTCAGCGAGCAGTCAAGAGTGACACCTAGGTCACAAACAGAAGTTGAAAATGTAAATTGAGGAAAGGTCTGAGATAGAAGCAAAAAGTCGATTTTTTTAATTTGCTGGGGAGTGTTAAGTTAGCAGAGTAAATAATTAGTAATTTTTGTCTGTGTAGTAACGACCAGAATAACACCATTTTGCCGTCGGAATAACACCATTTCCGACCAGAAACAAAACTATGTTACGACCAGAATAACACCATTTTGCCGTCGGAATAACACCATTTTCGACCAGAAATAAAACTACGTTACGACCAGAATAACACCATTTTGGCAACGATGATGTACGTTCACAAAGTACTATTGCGTCAAACAGTCGGCAGGGTATAGAGGCCCGAGACGCTTTCGGAGTTACCTGAGGTTTGACAAAAAAAGAAGAGAGTGGGGGGAGGGGGGGAGTTCAGTGGCTTCCTTGTAAATATAAACTTCCACATCCGTCCACGTCGTTTCGAGATGACCCATTCAGAGGGGAGGAGATACGGACAATTAATTACTTGCAGATTGATGGTGGCATGCAGACATTGCAGAGGTCAACTTAGAAGTCTTAGTTGATGAGCCCTGTGACGTCATCAGGATGTCACGTCTATCTGGCATCTGCAGGGCGAAGTATTTAAGTTAGAAAGCGTATACGCCTATACATACAGGACGCAGATAAACCTAATCTGACGGTATAAACTAGCTTAAGAAGCAATTGGCAAGTGAAGAATAAACAGACAGTCAGGATAGAAGTCCGGCCAGATATCATGTCGGGAGGTTGACAATGCAGAGTGCAGACAATGCAGATCGTGAGAGAGAATTTAGATTAGAATACTTATGGCTAGAGAAGAGCATAGAACTAACAACCTGTCCACTTCGACCTACTGAGAGCGTCTCCATATAACTTATTTTCTTCTTCTTTAGTGCATAGGCAGATCGTCCAATATCCCAACGACACCATTATGGTCTATTCTGTGCTTTTTTCCTTGATTTCTTTATATCCTCCAGTGGCGGCGCTAGGGAGGTTAGGGGCTAACCCCCCCCCTATAAAAGGCTAAGCACCCCTAAAATAGGCCATCCGGGTTTTTTCACATGCAAAACTTAATTATTTCCACGATTTTCAACCGGATGACCAAAAAAGTCGTCAGTTTTTTGGGCGGATGAAAATGGGAAATTTCCGTGATATTTCGACCGGATGACAAAAAAGGTCGTCAGAAATTTTGGCGGATAAAAATGGAAAATTTTCTTCGGAGGCTTCAGCTCCCCAAAACTGAAATCCTGGCGCCGCCACTGACATCCTCGTCCCTTTTCTCTGTCCATAAACCAGCCCAACATGATCTTTCTTGGGCTTCCTGGTGGTTTCTTTCCATCTATTCTTCCCTAAAGAACAGTCATCAATATCGACTTTCCCCTCAATATGTGCCTCGGCCAGTTCATTTGCCTCTTCGATCCGTATTGTTATTATTGTCTTAACTTAATATACTCATCAATAAGTCATTATTATTAGATTAGAAAGGAAACAAGTTCATGTTAGCGTAGGGATCCTGAGCAAGTCCTCTTTCACTCGCAAATGCTCAATTGCTCATGCTCTTCGGCGTGAAACTCCTATTAGGGATCCTGAGCAAGTCCTCTTTCACTCGCAAATGCTCAATTGCTCATGCTCTTCGGCGTGAAACTCCTATTCAGTGTCCGCGCTGTAGTCGGGAGCGCCTCTGAGGTAGTAATCTTGAAGGGCACTATAACAAGAGCTCATATATACAGGGTGGTCCAGCATAAATGTCCCCACTTTGCACGCGTATAACTTCGCCAATTTTTAACATTTATTTATACTTTATGCGTCAAATTAAAGATATTTCACTCTAGTATTTGCTCGGAAAAAGTCGAAATGGTGTTAATTTAGGTTTAGATTAGATGCTCGGAACAGCGCGAACTACCATATTTTGTTGTCATTTGCGTCGCAATCTGCCATAGCGCAGTGTTTAATCTAGTCCCTTTCCTCGGGGGGGGAATTGAGGTTTCTGGGGGGGAAACGATTGAGCGTCCGAAGCTCGTGAGGCGCGTATCGCCGTGAGGCGCGTATCGCCGAGACCGGGAGGGAGGAGGGGTATGAGGAGGGGATGTAACCCCTCCCCATCAGAAACTTTTTTCACATTGCAATGGCAGCATTTTAAGGTGTCATCTTAACAAAATAACTGTACTTTTTCAGTGTCCCATCAGAAACTTATTGTATTTCCACAATGCAATGGCAGCATTTTAAGGTGTCATCTTAACAAAATAACTGCACTTTTCAGTGCCCCATCAGAAACTTTTTGTATTTCCACAATGCAATGGCAGCATTTTAAGGTGTCATCTTAACAAAATAACTGTACTTTTTCAGTGCCCCATCAGAAACGTTTTGAATTTCCACATTGCAATGGCAGCATTTTAAGGTGTCATCTTAACAAAATAACTGTACTTTTCAGTGCCACATCAGAAACTTTTTGAATTTCCACATTGCAATGGCAGCATTTTAAGGTGTCATCTTAACAAAATAGCTGTACTCTTTCAGTGCCCCATCAGAAACTTTTTGAACTGTCACATTGCAATGGTAGCATTTTAAGGTGTCATCTTAACAAAATAGCTGTACTCTTTCAGTGCCCCATCAGAATCTTTTTGAACTTCCACATTGCAATGGCAGCATTTTAAGGTGTCATCTTAACAAAATAGCTATACTTTTCAGTGCTCCATTAGAAACTTTTTGAATTTCACATTTCGATGGCAGCATTTTAAGGTGTCATCTTTAAAAAGCTGTAGTTTTTCAGTGCTTATAAAAGTGGCATAAATATACGCAATACTTTAAAAAAAATTGTGGGAGCTTCCACACTGTAATGGTACCCTTTCAAGATTCCATTTTAGCAAAATAACTCCATTATTTCAGTACTGATAAAAAGTGTTTTAGGATTTCAATATCTATATTATATAATTATAATTACAATAAAAATATCTTTATGCATGGGCGTAACTTTCCCCGTAAAAGTGGCGGTGACTTTTCCTTGGCACTCAACTTCTCAGTTCAATTCTTTCCTTGGCTTCCCGTACCCCAGCGGTTCTTTAACTTCATTTTTATTGTCCCCCACCCCGTGTAATCGCGTATTAGAGTCGTATTAAGGAGCAAAATTTAAATAAACCGGTATGTATAGTTTTAATCATGTATGATGTAATCACGTTGACAAAAAGGCAAAATTGGTCTATAACCCTGTAAGAAAGAGCTAACCTATTATAGCGTTGTGGTGTTGTGGGCTTGTTTTTACTAGCACAGATTTAAAATATCTGGCTTAATATTTGTCAAATTCAAACGCAAATTTTAAGACTATATATGTCTTTGACAGGAAGAAGAGTTTTAAAACCATGCAATTCACACCGATATGACGTGCTGAAAGGAATCAAAAAATTTGAAGCTCGACGAGAAATTAATCGTTAGGCCAATATTATTCAGCTCTCCCCTATTTTGAGCTCTAGGCCAAAGGCCTACGCTGAGAATTTCTGGCTCACATTTAAACACCATTTGTTTCAAAATTTATAATAATATACCTAAAGAAAAATATGTTGCATGCACTAGGCCTATATAATATATTATGTGAATCTAATTATTATGTTGTGAAAGAGATAAAATAATGATGCTGTTTTATGTTGCAACGTTAAAAATCTTTGCTAGATAAAGAAAGATGTGCACAAAGTCCATAAACACAAATAAAAATTTATATTTCTGGAATTTTTAGCACAAACCCTACCCCTAACCGGCGCCTGGCGTACCCCATATGCACAGTTTGAGAACCCCCTGCGCTGTATCCCTTCCCAACATGCAAATTTAGTATGAACTCATGCAGTTGAGAATTCTCTCACTCTTTGCCCTTTCGTCTCTCTCGCTGGTAAACTCCACGATATTTCCACTCACGGAAAACTAAAACAATTTTTAAAACAGCTCTTTCACAAAATTTTTATCCAGATTCTTCCTATTCTATTCTTGCTGACGCTTTCCCACAGTCTAATCCAACATTTTTTGGACGGGTGGTTAAAGGCACGAAGGTCCCTTCAAAAAATATTTTGATAATAACAATGATTCCAGAAGATTTTGTGAGGCTGTTGGCATGCCATGTACTGCCTCGGAGCCATAACGATTTGTGGGAGAGAATTGCTTCACGTTTCCTCCCCAAATTTAAAGTTGTAGGGAATTCCTTCCCTTCGCTCCTTATGATTTAAGCCATGACTGTGAACACGCTGTGAAGTGTGGACAGTGGAGCCCTCTAGACTAGCAGCATTGGCGCCATTGCGATGTTAATCATGAATAGCCTTTATTATGTTAAACAGCCAAAATAATGCTTTCATGTTTCTAAAAAATATTTCCTTCTCGGACCAAAAAGTGGTGGTGACTGTCACCACCGTCACAATAGAACGTTACGCCTATGTCTTTATGTATAGAGTTCAGCATCTCAGTTCTGTTGTTGTTGGGTTATTCTAATGAATAACTGCAGACGGGATTATATAAGCTGACTTTTAAGCACTATAATCAGCTTATCCCTGTTTCCCATGCAATATGATCCTGAATTGCTGACCAAGATACACTTTCCAAAATCATATGGTACACAAATCAGCCAAGAACTAATAAACTACTGGTACCAAAATATGGAAGCCACAATATAGTAATGATGTTGTCTTACTAGGTGTTCAAATAATAGGACCAAAATATTTTGAAATTTGACAGTTTAAAATTTGAAGGATAGCACTGGAGAGAAGCCATTCAGTTGTACAAAATAGTATTTGTACAAAAATTAGCAGTAAGTTATACTCATTTTAGCCGGATTGCGTCATCTAAACCTATAAATACAAGTTGTAACAATTTAATGAACCAATTTTCTTCTTATCCACCCGACCGATTTTTCTCAATATTTACAAAAATACTTTTTAGCACCCCTGGACGACACTATCGGGCTTCGCGATCCAAAAATCTTACCTCTTTCCGAGATTGACAATTTTCATTTTCTACCCAATCCTGACGCTGTGTTTTTAAAAGCTGGGACTAATATCTATATAAAGACGCCATTTGTTTTCAAACATATTTTCTAAAAGTCATTTAAACCATCGATGATATATTGATGATTGAGACCAGTACATTAATGACGTCATGGCCTATTTTAAAATTATAGCGCGTTATGCCGTTAATTAATATCTATACCGTATCGTATGTATCACTAGCCTATTTAAGACGCAATAATTTTCGCCGATCGGTTTTCAACGAACCAATAGATTTTTAACCTCATTTTTCGCCGAGGGCATATCTTTTGACACGCGGTTTCGCAAAAATGCTGAATATATATAGCGTAAACATGAACGGGTGTGAGCTGGGTTGGACCGAAAACCTAAATGTCACGGGCAACGCTGGGCATTCAAAGTGGTTGGACCGGGTTGGGCCCGATGGAAGAAGGCGAGGTGAGAATGGCGACCAGAGTGGGACCGGATTGGGGCTGATGTGAGGCGAGGTGAGCAGGGCGGCGTTAGAGCGGGGTCAGGCGTGGCTGGGAACTAAAAATCGAAATTTCCCGGGCAACGCCGGGTAGTTCAGCTAGTATATTATAATAGTAAAAAATTACTATAACCATATAGTAATAAATAATATTACGGTATATTATTATGACAGTTCATGTAATGCGATGATGAAGAAAGCAACTAAAAACTATTATCATTTTGACACATTTTTCTGGAGGGGATGTCATCTTTGTTTTTAGTTAGGACAAAATAGTGTTTATACAAATATATACAGTAAGCTATACTCATTGCAACATGATAGTATCATATATTATAGTAGTAAATAATGTCATTATAATCATATAATAGTAAATAATATCACGGTATATTATAACACTTCATGTAAAACAATGATAAAAACAGTAACTAAAAACAATATCATTTTGTGAAATTTTTCTGGGGGGGGATGTCAATCCTGAGGGGAACTCCCCCAGAGACGTCTAGATTAAACACTGGCCATGGCGCCGTTGACAGACGATGATCGCGTTTTGATCTTAATTTTACGAACTGATAAGGGATTTAATTCGTTTGAAATTGTGAACTAGTTTTTTAACAGAGGATGGTCTAAAAATGTTTTCAATCATCGGCTACGAAAAATTGATAAATACGACCTTCTACTCGTGAACCATGGAAGTCGGCGCGCACATCCACTAACATTGCTCGTGTGTTCCAGTAAATTTGCAGTGAAAACAATGACCGGGGTAGGCCTACAAACAAATATCCCGGGAAATTCAGCGCGAAACAGGTAGTCCTAGAAGCACCGTATAACGTATTGGAAAAGTTGATCTAAAGTTATTCGTAGACGTGAAGTCCAACAGCACTCCAACACTGACGCAAAGAAACGGCTGGCCGTTTCTTTGCGTCTGAAGCAGCGCATGGCAGTGCACGGCCCTTGATAAAAGTGAAAGGACATGGTTTAGTGATGAAAAGATATTCATGGTAGCTACTTCTAAAAATACCCAAATTGATCGTGTTTATGCACGTGTTAGCAAAAAACGATTTGTGAATATCCAGGGGAAACGGCGCCATGTTACGTCAACAATGACAACAAAATATGGTAGCTAGCGCTGTTCCGAGCATATAATTGAAACCTATACTAGCATCAGTTTGACTTTCTCACGGCTATTACTTGAATGAAATATCTTTAATTTGAGGCATAAAGTATAAATAAATTCCAAATATTGGCGGGGTTATACGCATGCAAAGTCGGGAAATTTATGCTGGACCACCATGTACATACATAGAAATAGGGGCGGATACAGAAAGTTTTGAAGGGGCCAACATGTTTGACCTCGGACTTTTTTAGTCTTTTATTCCAAAAATTCCAAAAAACCATAGCAAATCGGCCATTTGAAAGCTGATAACCTTTTTCAGTCTTTCTTACCCCAAAATTCACAAAAACCATAGAAACTCCGGCTATCTGAAAGCTGATGACTTTTTAAAGTCACATATCTCTCGCCTTTTCCTCGGCGCATTGATTGAAAAATTGAAAACTTGAAACCTAAAGGGGGGCCACGTCTTGTGCAAATTTCTTAATGGGGCCATGGCCGGATTGGCCTCCCTGGATACGCCCCGGCATAGAAACAACGGTAAGATGCAGGTTACGGGAAGTATGGAACAAGTTTCCTATGTATCCTATAATAGTGATCCAATTTTCCATAGTTATTGTTTTGTTTCCATACAAACCTTATGCAGCAGGCTAACCCAACAAAGGCCAAGATGCCGACTACGACCGTTCCGAATACAAAGAAGCCGAGTGCATTTTCAGTCAAGCGAAACGGTCTCGTGACAATGGAAACGGATGCATTGTTGTATGACGGTCCAGCTGACGTCAGACTCTCCGCTTTGAACTCGTACGATGTGCCGCGTTTCAATCCTTCGATCGTAACTCGACCACGTGATCTCCAATCGTCGACATCCTCAACGTACATCTTCAGCTCTTGTTGACGACATACGACAGATACCACGAACGTATGTATGTATGTATGTATGTATGTATGTATGTATGTATGTATGTACGTATGTACGTATGTATGTATGTACGTATGTACGTATGTACGTATGTACGTACGTACGTACGTACGTACGTACGTACGTACGTACGTACGTATGTACGTATGTACGTATGTACGTATGTACGTATGTACGTATGTACGTATGTACGTATGTACGTATGTACGTATGTATGTATGTATGTATGTATGTATGTATGTATGTATGTATGTATGTATTGTATGTATGTGCACTTGTTATAGCGCCCCTTCAAGCTCTCTCTACTCAGAGGCGCTCCCGAATGCAGAGCGGACACTGCATCGGAGTTTCACGCCGAAGCGCTGAGCAATTGTGAGTGAAGGACTTGCCCAGGGTCCTTACGCGGCGAGGTGGATTCGAACCTCGAACCTTCCGGCTTCAAGGCAGCGACGCCGCCACTACACCACCGCGCCCCACAATGTATGTATGTATGTATGTATGTATGTATGTATGTATGTATGTATGTATGTATGTATGTATGTATGTATGTATGTATGTATGTATGTGTGTATTAGGGTGATTCACATTACAATGGAGAAAAAATAATTTCCTCTGATTGTCTGACATGGTTGATAATTTTGTTCCTTTAGTCTTAGTGAACATTGCATCAAAATTTTATTGCAATATATGAATGTTTAGAGGTAGCTCAATGACCTTGAAATCTGAGATGGGGTCTATATGAAATCAATGCAATCAAGTCATTGACGAGACACTCGAATGGAACATTTCCAATTAAATTAAGCTGTAATCCTATAAGTTGAAAGTATGTACATAGTCATAGGCCATGCATGAATAATTAATTCTTATTTTCTTGTGATCACTAAAAAAGCCTGCTGAATTGTAATAGGCCTATTTGTTTTGACCGGTGACAAAATTGCTACGAAGTAGGAATAATTTTACGTAATCGTTTGAAAGCATAAATGCATAGATATTTCTGTCTAGACATCGTGATATGAATAATCAATAGCATTTTTAATGCACATTATTCTGAAATTTTTGCCTTTAAAGTTTTCATTCCGTAAATGTCATATTTGGGGAATTCCATTTCCCAAGTATAATTAACAAGATAATGAAAAGTGCCTTTCGGTTATTTATTTGTGTGAACTTCATTTGTACAGACCTAGCTGCAACAGAAAGTTTTAAAAATGGCTTCATTTAATACAATACAGCCATCAAATAAAAAACAAATCATTTATTTGGCAACCAGAACCACAACAACAAATCTAATCAGGCATAAAAAGAAAGTTAACAAAATATACTAAAGCAGTGCTTAAGGAATGATGCCAATAGTTTCAATTTGGTTGCAAAGGAGACCCGGAAGGGGTCTTGTAATCCCACTAGGTGGGCCCCTGGGCGGTGATACCATGGTGAGTGGTGATGATGGTCATTAAGTTGCCACAGAGTGGTCTTGACATGAGATATAATGGGACAAGCCAACTTTAAGATGCTGCCTTCTGACAGCAAACACCTTAACTAATAGCACGGTTACACATTCGAAGAGCATAGGGTCTTTAGCAAGGTATGAGGCACAAAGTCACTGGAATCTTATTTTTTATATTGCAAATCAGAACATGAGCATGTTCTTAAAATTGACGAATGTAAATTTGTTGGCATATCAGCAAGATTCTCGAAAGATTGAGCATGGATCTTCGTAAGATGGAGGCAAGGGCTGCAGAGCAGAGGATGACACAATAAGAGCCTGATTGAATCACGAAATGCTAAAAAAATCTGCTGAAGGGTTTGGCTCGAGTAACCATGCAGTCAGCAAGAGATTTCAATAGCGGCGACCGGGATGATGACGAAGAAGGCAGTGATGATTATGAGGGAAAACATGAATGTGACTGCATAACAGCTGAATACTCTTCCCGAAGGTTTACATGAAGATACAGTAGCCTAAAGAGAAAAACTTTGCATTCAAGGCAGAATGTCTTTTGGGACTCTTGGCTGACGTGCACTTCTCAAACAGGAATTTCACTATGCTGATAAAGCAGATTATGGAAGTAGGCCATGGTCATCCTCAACTATTCACTGCAAGCAATAAATTGTCAGCAAGATGAGGAGGTGATGGAATTGTGTCTGATTCTAGCAGAGACGGTTGCTAGTGATGGAGTGTGTCATCTTAGATAACCAGGTGCATATGACACATGAATGACAAATGTCACTTATTGTTTCGAGACCAATCTTTATAGAGTTCACTCTTAATTGGCAGTCTCTAAATATAGAAATTTCACAGAATTGTGTTTTTCTGCAAGTCATATAAACGAGGAGTAAGCATGGGAGCGTGAAAGCACTGGTCCGGTGGAATCTGATACAGTTATTGACTAGCAGTTCTAAAGGCTTATTGTGCAAGCTGATCAGGCAGTGGATTACTGCTGGGAATATTAAACCTTTTTAGTTTACAGAATGCTGTGAATGAATATCTTTTTTCCTAGGACTATTTTAGTCAATAATGACCCTATGTTTTGTTCTATTCAACTTCATTTTGTGTGTAAAATCTCACATGGCCATTCTCTCAATTTGTAGCTTCAATGCGAATGTATGTGAAAACTTTGGGCTCATTGAGCTACCTCTAAAATACTTTTGGCCTTGAAATGTCTTATACACAATTTATTCTGGGTCCAAAAGGAACAAAACTAGCAACCATGCTCATTGAAATTCGAAAATAATTTTTTTTGAATCACCCTAGTGTGTATGTATGTATGCATGTATGTATGCATGTAGGTATGTATGTATGTATGCATGTATGCATGTATGCATGCATATATGTATGTATATTAGGGTAGTCACATCTGTAATGGCAAATTTTCAACTTCAGTTTTATTCTTTCTCCAACCCACCATTTGGTGCCACTTGGTAAAAGACTGATGAAGCCCAAAAATTATCCCGATTGAAAAATATTTAGGACTAGCACAACGTGTTTGAAGTTTTGAATTTTACGAAATATCGTCTTTCTGAGTATAAGGATAACTTAGCCACATTTTTGGACCTATGACTAGTTTTAACAGAAAGACTACAATCTTTTACTGAAGCACAACTGACAAGTATGCTTAACTTCTACAATGTCGATAATGGCTCATTATATAGTTTTATGAACAACTGAACATCACAATAGTATTTAGTGCGTAATTCCTGAGATCGTTGACCACAAACCTATACTAGCAAGCCAATACATTGCTATGTTCTTTTGATTGGTCTGATTTATATATACAGGAATCCACTAAACTAAAGGCTCTTTTTTACATGCTTAACTTTGGCACAAAATCCAATAGTTGAACTAGAGAAAACTACTGATAATATTTTCGTTTATTGTGTTACTTATCAGAGCAGAATGACACAGCGCATCACAGATAAAATTTCTCTAGAGCTGCTGTAAACAAATGAATTAAAATAGATGTTGAAATTATTGAGATCATAATTTTTATAGATCTAAGAAATTACTTATTACCACATAAGAGTCAAAGAGCAGCTTTTAAACAACTTCTAAAGAGAGCATCATAATTCAGTGCCTGGTGAAGCCTACTCACATTGATGTCTTTTTCATAATATAGAATTTATCCCATTAAAAGAATACTTTTAGAGTTGAAAGAATGAACACAGAGTCAAACAGTGGACACAGAAAGTGCTGTCAAAAGTGGACTCAAACTACACTGCCTTTGTTAACTATTGTAAATTAACTACCTATTATACACTAGCATTAAAGGCGATGGTGTCAAACACGTAAGCTATATGCAACTCAAAATCTCTACATCATGCTCAGCAATGGATGCAGCTGAAATTACAGTGGCCACCAGGACATCTCAGACGACCAACCAATCCAAGGTAATAGCACCCTCAAGACAACACCCATTGCTACACTCTTGGTGGCAGATGAACACCTTCCTTGGGCAACATGCCAGGGATTTAACTTTGAGGGAAGTGTATAGTGAAAACTACACCATGTAGCTAAAACCCATGCAAAGACCAAATGCAATTTGAATTGTGAGACAGGATAATACTGCCACAGGTTGAAAACATAATAGCCTAAATTTGAGATAAAAATTCGCATCTCAATTGGGTTGCTACTTTTTAATATTACACCAGTTCCTTGTACCCAATGACCCCATGAACAATGATGGTAGAAATAGAAATATTTCTGAGAAATCAGAACCCATTAAGAATATTGGTGATTTTGCAGAATAAATTAATTACGTAGGACACAGATGAAACCACACAAATTTTGTATTTATCCCTAATATATACTATTAACATTCCCTTAATGTAACAGTCTAAGAACAATAAGCTATTATTATCAATCAAGACAAGGTAAAACAGGTAGTATTTGTAAAGAAATAAGATATGATAGATGTTATCTGTGATGTGGTGTGTTATATAGGTTTTCTTGCCTTTGAGGAATTTCTATTGAAGTGGCGCTATATAAATTGATGATTATGATTACGATAACAGTAGCATCATTATGTTTAAGTGTGGACCAACTACAGGTAGTTGAATTGATTCCTGGTTTGAAGATTCCTGGTTGATTACAACCATATAGCTACTTTTGAGCATTAGAAGACTTGCTATTATAAGGGTAAAACTTTGATGGCGTTGTGCTAGTCCTAAATATTAATATTTTCTCTTACAACTTTTTGTGTGATGTTTCTGGGGAGAATGGAACCAAATGGCGCCTTGGAGAACACTCAATTCAAACTTTCATTTTTAACGACCACCCTAATGTATATGTGTGTTTGTATGTATGTTTGTATGTATGTATGTATGTCAGATTGATTGTGTTGTATTGTGTATAAGCATTTATAAAGCGCCTCTTACAGACTAGCCATTCAGAGGCGCTCTCAGCGTGACAGCTCCGAGGAAATAAAAAAGACTTCAAGCAGTGAAGGGCTGAAGATGACACCCGCAATAAGATCTTACTACGGATAGTGGGAAGGAGGTCATTCCACATGCAATGGCCTACGATGGCAAAGGCACGGTGTTGGGCCATGGCAGTTCCTGCCACTGAAACCAAGGGATCAAGTCGATCAGCAGACCGGAAAGGACGGGAGGAGACTGCCAAGATGGGTTTATTCATCAAGTCACAAAGGTACTTAGGAGCTTGTCTAGTTTGAGTTTTTGAAACTAAGAGCAGTACCTTGAATTGGATAGAGATGCAACAGGAAGCCAGTGAAGAACATCAGTCATGTAGGTAGAAATGTGGGAGTGGCAAGGTAGACGAGCAACGAGTCTGGCTGCCGAGTTCATAACTTACTGAAGGGAGGATAAGCGAACTTTGGGAAGTCCAGCAAATAGTGAGTTGCAGTAGTCAATTCGACAGTAAATCAAAGCACGAACAATGGTTTTAAATACGGAAGAGGAAACAGATCTTCTGATGGCTCTCATACGCCTCATGTGATAATAACAGGAGCGTGTCAACTGTGAGAGGTGATCAGATAACGAACGGGTGCTATCAAGAGTGATGCCCAAATCACGGACAGTAGATGAAAATGTAAAGTCAGGGTACAATGAGGACAGGAGTGGGAAATTAAATTTAAGGAGCTGTTGTTTAGTACCAAACCAGATCAGTTGCATCTTAGTGTGATTAAGTCAAAGTCGGTTGGCCGACATCCAAGATTGGAGATCATGTGACAAGGAGTCGATCAGTCCCACAAGAGCAACCTGATCAGGAGGATGACCATGTGCAAAGGTCTGAACATGATCGTTATATATATATCTATTATATATGGGTGCGGCCAAAAAAAATAATCCATTAGAAAAATTGTGATTTCTCGAAAACCGCTGAATTTTTTTTACAAATATTTTCATTCTTATTCGTAACATATTTTTACATATTATCAGAAAATTTTATGTCAGTATCTTTATATTTGTGATCATGACATTAGGCAGAAGAAAGAAGTGCATTTTTTCAACTGAACAAGGCATTCGCGAAATAAGAAATCATATTTTTACATAAAGTAGCCTGCGGTGTGCCATAATTACGTCATTTCTGCTTTGCAGACAGTGTTTTGTTTACATTTTGAGTAAAATTGCAAGGTTTTCTTCATCTATGAAAAGATCATTCACATCAATCCACCCGTTAAAAATCAAAACAACCGCGCGTCTGGGCGAAGAAGAAAAAGCGATATCCATCCATGCCGTCTGTTGGTCGACAGAGCCAAGTTTTCTCCACACATCATGGCTTAGGCAGATGTCATATATGAGGGTAAAGGACTCTTGCATTTCATTGACGCGAAGGCCAAAGTCAATGATAAGTGCTACGTAGAGAGCCATTTGCCTAAGCTTGTCGATGAGAAATCAGTTCCCTCTTTAGCAAGATGGAGCGCAAGCTCACGGCGCCAAGCTGGCCCAAAATTGGTTAAGTCACTGTCCGGACTTCATCGACAAGGATTCATGGCCGCATAATTCTCCAGATATGAACCCACTCGACTATGCTGTCTGGGGCGCAATGCTTGAGACCTACAACAAACTTACCACAAAGCCGAAGAACATTCCTGAACTGAAAAATACGCTGCAAATCATCTGGAATGACTTGCCATTTCAGACCATTCAGAAGTCTGCTCTGGGCTTTCGAAAACGTCTGCAATCTTGCGTAAAAGCAAATGGTGGTCACTTAGAACATTCATTGCATAAAACTTAATACTTGGCCTAATCTTGTCAATAACAATAAGTAACCTGGAACCTTCTTACGTTACTGTTTGCGTCGTTACTTTGTTATTGCTGTCAGTAAATGCCTGTAGAAACGAAAATAACATTTTTTCACTTCAGGGTTGCACCATTTTGGTTTTTATGATTCGAATTTCATTAGATTTAGCCAAACTGTAGATAGATATGTGTCAAACAGGCTGGCGAAGTTTTGTAACAAAATATTGAGCGGTTTTCGAGAAATCGCAATTTTAGTAATGGATTATTTTTTTTGGCCGCACCCTGTATATGGTGTGTGTATATAGTTGTATACCAGGATATCGTGTAAATATCGAATCCCAGGTACACGAATTAGGACTTGTAAGGCAGTTTTCTATTAAGTGCTCAGCTCCATCACTGTGGAACTCTCTTTCTCCTAATATAAAAAATATAATGCACGTGGCTCAGCTTAAAGCTAAATTGACGAATTATTTATTGTTTATTGAAGACGTGCAACAAAAATTGATGTTTCAGTTATAAATGCTATAATTTGTTCGCATCTAGGCCTATTCATATTTTTCCACTGCAAGGTTCTGCAGTTGCTTAAATTGTTTGACTATGGTCTAGTCCAGACAATGCTAGTTAGGTTTAGGTACGTTTTTAATCAAATTGACGTTTAGGCAATAATTATTTTTAGCCATCTGTAACGACATGCATAAAAAGGGACAGCTATGTAGTAGCGAATTTCCTTAATCATTTAGGGTTGTCGTATTGGTAACGGCCCGCTATTCCGAGGGTCCACTATTCCAAAGGTCCACTATTCCGAATATCCGCTATATTTTGTTCGTTATCCTTGGTGGTTAGGGTTACAGAGGGTTAGGGCTATTGGGTTGGGGTAGGATGGGTTAGGGTTGGGTGGGTTAGGATTAGGTTCAGGGTTATGGTTAGAGTTAGGGTTGGGGAGGGTTAGGGTTATGGTTGGGGTGGGTTAGGGTTAGGTTTAGGGTTATGGTTATGGTTGGGGTGGGTTAGGTTTAGGGTTGTGGTTCGGAATAGTGGACCTTCGGAATAGTGGACCCTCGGAATAGTGGACCCTCGGAATAGTGGACCCAAACCGTCGTCAATACGACATCTGCAGATTTATCTCGAGCTTTATTATGGGTCTCTTCCATTTCTAACTTTACCTGAGATTTCTGTTGTTGCTATGTCAATAAACGGCTGATTGATTGATTGTTTGTATATACTATATATGCATGCATGCATGTATGTATGTATGTATGTAGCGTACGTACGTACGCACGTGTGTATGCATGTGCTTATGTATGTACATTATAAAATGTACATCAATTGTGTGTGTGCGCGCGCACGTGTGTGTCAGTAACTAAAACTTAATTGGACATGACAGTACATGAGGTACACGGTATGGAGATGAAAGTTATCAATTGAGGACACTGAGAGGATCGGGCAAACTCTCTACCACTCTCTATACCCCGGGTCCGTCACTCCTTTAACCGCGATCTCCACAGCTGGCATGCAATAACCTTCATCGTCGACTGGAGAGTAGTAGAGGTTGAATCCGTAGACGAGTCCTTCCTTTGGACTGTAGTTCGGCTTCTTCACTGCCATGACCACCCTCGTTTCGTCGATTTCCAGCGGAACGAAATGCGGTGGAGATGCCACTAAAGGTAAACAAAGAACTCTTGTGAATTTATATAGCGCCTGTCTGAATCGGTAAGAAGGATAGTATGACCTTCTTCGGCCTATACTCTTTTTGACGACCTCTGACTAGACGCAACGCTCGTGAATAAACTGGTGCCCTATAGTAGGAATAAACATGCCTGTTAGTGGCATTGTTTAAACTAGAGCAGATGGAAGTTAACTTGAAAAAATAAATACACGCGGAAGTGATTCTATTTCGTGACACCGGCTTCGCAGAGTCCTATTGCTCAATTAAAAGGTTATGAGCATAGATGCTGCTGTATACCTGCATTCCTTGTGAAGTAGGAGCATGTCCAATGGATTCCGCTGCTGTATCCGTTCTTTAAGACCCGTCCAATACCGAATAGATATCTCTCGTAGCTCTCGCTTAGAGTTATGTGAACGGATGTCACGTATGGATCTGGCTCCGTCCAATTCGGCGGTTGCTAAAGTGATAGAAAGTAATAGGGCATTCATCTACTGACATATTATTATTTACAATGCAATTAAGAGAGCCCGTAGGCCTATTACATCAGATCTCGATGAAGAGAGGTCCACTACTAACAATTAAAAGACGCTTCTTCTTGTAGGCTGTATCATCATCATCATCAAGAACCAAGGGATCAGTACCCGTAGGTACCCGCTGCCATCCTCGTTATTCCTCGTCATTTTTGTAGGCTGTATGCTGACTTCAAATATAAGCGCGGATAGAAAGACAGATATTACATTCCGCAGTTCCGCTATGCTTGCGTGGGGCGCGGTGGTGTAGTGGGTATGTTCGTCGCTTGCAGCCGAAGGGTTGCAGGTTCAAATCCACCTCAAGTCGCCGCGTAGGGACCTTGGGCAAGTTAATCACTCGCAATTGCTCAGCGCTTCGACGTGAAACACCGATGCAGTGTCCGCGCTGTAGTCGTGAGCGCCTCTGAGTAGGAATCTTGAAGGGGCGCTATAACAAGTGCACATACAAACAAACAATTTTGCGAAATTAGTCAAAAATTGACTAAGTGCACCGAAAGCATGCTGTCGATCTGGAAAATCCGAAGGTAGATAGAATAGACCTCTAATGTCATTATAAGATAACGTTAAGAAGTGTTCAAGAAAACGGTTTGAATGAAGCACCGCACGAGAACGAGACTAATTTGCCATAACTCAACGACCACTGACATTATTTGATGCTGAGAGGATAATTTATAATTTGGTGCTGATTATTGGTGCCTTTCGATTTTGATCATGGGCCAACTTAAAACAGACTTGCTGCTAGTTTGCATTGTTGCACATTATAGGTTTCATTACATGGAAACTATTCTCGTATACATAGATCTGCAACAAGACAGTGTCGAATGGATCGGTGTCCATGTTAAAAAGTTCATAATTTCGAGGTGCATTTATATAGGCTACTGTAAAACGTAATATAGCCTATAATATATATATCAGAGGTTCTCAAACTGTGGTACGCGTACCCCTAAGGGTACGCCAGGCACCGGTAAGGGGTACGCGAAAAATTCCAGATATATAAATTTTCTTTGAGTTTATGGACTTTGTGTCCATCTTGCTTTGATTGGCATTGATTTTTAACGTTGCAGCATACAACAGCTTCGTCACTTATTTCTTTCACAACATATAATAATTATTAGACTCACATACTATAGCCTACAGTGCATGAAGCATATTTATGTTTGGGCCAATAACTGTAATTTTGAAGCAAATAATGCATAAGCTTAAATGGTTGAAAGTACCAAAGCCCGAAATTCGCAGCGTATAGAAGAGCTAAAATAGGAGAGAGCTGAATTGGCCTAAGTATTGATTTCTCATAGAGCTTTAAATTTTGTGATTCCTATCAGCACGACATGTCTGGGTGAAGCTGGTTTTTAAACTATTCTTGCTATCAACAACAAGCATTGGGTTAATTTGCATTTGGAATTGACAAATATTAAACCAGACATTTTAAATCTGCGCAAGTTTAAACACGCCCACAGCACTATAGGTTGGCTCTTTCATACAGGGGTTATAGGCCAATTTTCCCTTTTAAATTTGTTGATAATATTATATGATTTAAACTAAATTTTGCTCCCTATATATGATGCTAATAAACGATATCACCAATGATTAAATGGATTTTTAGTTGTCACTGCAACGGGACCTCGCAATGGCATTTTGTTTCTGACCTGACTTCGCTGGGGGTACGCCATCATTCGATTTTTTTGCTTTGGGGTACGATAAAAATAAAGTTTGAGAACCCCTGATATATATACCATTGCTCAGAATTGGATGCTGGATCGTTTAGTGTGTTGCAAGAGTGATATCTCAGAATTCAAGGGGTGGTAATCACAAGTCCACAACCCTTGGTAGTCCATGTCACAAAAAAGCTTGGCAGTCGATCTGTGGGTTAAAAGCTTGCTTTCCAAGTTTCCATGCCTATGGTGACTGATCGTTAAAAGTAGTAACCTTATTAGATCTAGACAACCAACCCTTACTTGACATCGCAAGCTGTTCAAGAAATCTTTTTTGCACCAGAAGATCGTGACTTTTCCCCGACCATCAACAGCAGATTTCACTTTATTCCAACGAAACACCAATTGATTTTCGTTTACACCATCAACGGACATCACGGAGCAGTTGGACGGAGGTTGAAGTTTTAGCACTGGGAAGAAACAGAAAAAAAGGTTAAAGCAGAAGCACGATACGAGGATCTCCAGAAGTTGCTCACTTGTTCTGTAGGCCTATACCAAACAGCTTCGCTGGATACGCCCGTGGCCAGGGGCGCCCGCAGGCGTACGCACTTACGCAAGTGCGTACAGCAGCGGCGCCCGCAGACGTACGCACACACGAAAGTGCGTACAGCGCGATGACCCAAAAGGTATGTTTTTTGGGAAATTCTGGGTTGATGACTAAAAAAAAAAAAAAGGTCATCAGTTTTTTCGGCGACCTAACGAAAATTTTTCCCTGTTCGCCCCTCCTTCGAAAATTTCTATGCGTACAAGAAAAAAATCCTGCGGGCGCCGCTGCCAGTGGCTGTGGTGATAATAATGATGAAGATGACGACGACGATAATGATGACACATGTGGATGACAACGACATAGTGGTGGCGGCGGTGGAAGTGATAATGATGAAAATGATGATAAATACGATGATGATGATAGAGATGACGATGATGACGACGACGACGAGACGATGACGATGACGATGATGATGATGATGATGACGACGATGACGACGACGACGACGATGATGATGATGATGATGATGATGATGATGATGACGACGACGACGACGACGATGATGATGATGATGATGATGATGATGATGAAGATGATGATGATGATGATGATGATGATGACAAAGACGACGACGACGGCGACAATGACGACGATGAGTACTTCGGCTGGTTCCAGAGGCGTGGCCGCATTTCCGGTCGCGGTCGTGTTTCCGGCCCGGGAGTCTTCGAGCGCTTCCTCTATGCTTTGATCAAGGGGCCCAGTTTGACTCACCACTTTCTGAATTCATGCCCACACTCATCTGAACCTCAACTTTTCAATTCTCGCCCTAAACAACACCGACCTTAACATCTACTATTCCCATTTGATCCCCTGGCAACCGGACTTGCAGCTCTTCTGGACTACTCTTTTGGACAAAACCAGTGACTCGACATAGTGCTCGTCAACAAACTGGTGCCCTACATGGGTGCAATCACGTCCTAAAAATTTGGGGGGACCAAATGAATCACGTCCTAAAAGTTTAGGGGACCAAATGGGGGACCATCCCAGGCCACTCAAAAGTTGGGGGACGCGTCCCGTGGGTCCCATAGGGTGGTTGCGCCTATGGTGCCCTGCGCTTGACTTTCAAGTGACGCTCTACAAGCTTATGTATAGTTCACGATTACGATTATAATCAGTGCATATAGTGTGACCAAACGACCTACATTCAGACTGTGTGGGGATGATAACGGTTGTTGGTTGCCTGGGAGAAAGGCCTGCATTAGTCCTGGCGTTGACTCTCAGCTGGTATTGTACACTTTTCGCTAAACTCAGTTGGAAGACGGCGACATCAGACTTGTTCCACTGATCCTGCATCATTCCTTCACTCAAGGAATAGTCGCTGATCACCACTTGGGTTTTGTTGTTGACTAGGAAACTGATTTCATTGCCAGCCATGTCGCTGCTGCTGTTCGCCTGTAGCGATGTGTCTTCGACTGCGGATGCTGGTGTGTATTCCATATAGTACGACACGATTCCACGAGATTCTCCTTTCGTCAGCGTCTATAATGTCAGCAAGACAATGTAGAGCTTCGGCATTTTAAATTATAGTATTTATTTATTTCAGAAATTTATATATAGCGCCTCTTCAAGGTAGGCTACTCAGAAGCGCTCCAGGCCCAGCCACGGTTAAATAAAACAGTTTTTAGGTTATTAAGGAACAGAGTGAAATGAACCCTGTATAGTAGTGATGATTACCGTGTCTGTTACTGTCACATTTTCATTTCATAGCACCTCATCATCACACAAACGAAACGAAACGAAAATTATGACTGTACCCGGTTGTACCGAATATCACTATTCGGCCGAAAACGAATAATAATACGAAATATGGAAACTATTTCGAGTGCTCTGTGCGACCCGAACGAATACTCTCGTGCCGAGAGAAGCTTAAAGACCCTCCGAAGACCTCGCCGTTCATAGCTCGCCACCAAATACTGCAATGCAACGCTGTGTTATAACCTTTTTCTTCCAGAGCAGTTGAGTTACTATAGATCTATTTGTTAGCATTCTTCTTCAACAGTTTGTAGCCCTTCCCATGCCAACATGTTTACGGAATGGTGGCACACTTTCACACTCTGCTACCAGCCGCTTCGGTGTACTGAAGCAGACCTTCCAACTGGTCCGTTTAAATTTAGCATTCAGAACTGTATTGCAAAGACTTCATCGTGGTGCGTCCTTCTTTCTGGATTAAGGTGCCAAGCAGTCTCCGTAATGAACTGCTTGGTCTTTGCCCATTTTCCGCAAGCGTTTGAAAACCATTCTCTTTGATTGTGACTTGGTGTCAGGCATGGGCGGAGTTTATCAGGGGCTAGGGGGGCTAAGCCCCCCGCTAGAAGACCCAGATTCATTTTTTTCACCGTGTAAATGGTGTCTTTTCCCGGGCTTAGCCCCCAAAGGCTTTAGCCCATGGGCGGAGACCTAGGGGGGACGGTCCCCCCAATGGAGGTGTTGGGGGGACGGCCCATGCATTTGAATATTTCATCGAGATTTGGCCGGATGACTAAAAAAAAGGTCATCAACTTTTTTGGCCGCGAAAATTGAAATTTTTTCCGAGATTTAGGCGGCGACCAGAAATTTTTGGCCGACAACAGATGGAAATTTTTCGGCGACACTCAGCCATTCGTCCGTCAAAAAATCTCGCGTCCTTCCGTCCCCCCAAGTCTCCGCCCAGGTCTCCGCCCATGCTTTAGCCCCTCCAAGAACGGAAACCAAACTCCGCCCATGGTGTCAGGCTGGGAGCGCCGCTGAGGAGTTTCTCCTGAAGTGGCGCTATATAAATTCATGATTACGATTACTGTATTCTTTGCTTATATTAGCATTTCTCAATTTATCTTCAATATCTGCTTCAGTTAATATAAGTTCATTAGCTGTTGACAAACGTCTACGCAGAAATATCGGTTTGCCTTGCTATAAAATATCACCCATTTTCACACATTTTACTTATTATGATCAGTTCTGGTTATCAAAAGACAAAGTAGTAAGCATGGAAATACATGTACAGGGTGGGCCAGCATAAATGTCCCGACTTTGCAGGCGTATAACTTCGCCAATTTTTAACATTTATTTATACTTGATGCATCAAATTAAAGGTATTTCACTCTAGTATTAACTCTAAAAAAGTCGAACTGATACTAGTCTCGGTTTTAATTATATGCCCGGAACAGCGCTAGCTACCATATTTTGCTGTCATTTGTGACGCAACCTGGCGCCGTTGACAGACGATGATCGCGTTTCGATCTTAATTTTACGAACTGGTAAGGGATTTAATTCGTTTGAAATGATTAACGAATATTCTAACAGAGGATGGAATAAACAATACCTTGTATTATCTGCTACGGAAAATTGATAAAACAGGACTTTCTAGGCTACTCGCAAAACATGGGAATCGGAGCGCACGGCGCTCACATCCGCTAACATTGCTCGTGTGTCCGCGTACATTTGCAGTCAAGACAATGACCAGGGCAGGCCCTGCATGCAAATTCAGCGCAAAACAGGCCGTCTTGGAAGCACTGAATAGCGTATTGGAAAAGATTATAGACCTAAAGTTAAAGTAATTTGTCGACGAGAAGTCCCACGAACTCTCCAGCTCTTACGCAAAGAAACGACTGGCAGCGTGCAAGCGTCTGAAGCAGCGCATGGCAGTGCACGGCTGTTGGCAAAATTGAAAGGACGCGGTTTTGCGATTAGAATATACTCATGGTAGGGACCCTACAAACACTCAAAATGATCGTGTCTACGCGCGTTTTAGCAAAAAACGATAGAATTTTCCCGGGAAACGGCGTCATAATGCGTCAGTAATGACAAAAAACGGTAGCTAGCGCTGATCCAAGTATATAATTAAAACCGAGACTAGTATCAGTTCGACTTTTTTAGAGTTAATACTAGAGTGAAATACCTTTAATTTGATGCATAAAGTATAAATAAATGTTAAAAATTGGCGAAGTTATACGCGTGCAAAGTCGGGACATTTATGCTGGCCCACCCTGTATATCCCCACATTCCCTATATGGCAAAATGTGATAGTCTATAGTCGATATCCACCCCTCCCTGGTGCCTCGACTATTTCGAGCATAACTTTGGAATTGTGTGGGATATCAACACACTTTTACCTTAAATTATATGTATAAATGAACCCACTACAGCTACCTACAAATGTCAAAATTTCATTCCATATGAAACAAGCTTGAAACATTTTTGCTGGCGATAACCGACCCCTTGGTAGCCCGATGGTTAAGCACTTTTTATAAATAGCATCCCATTCGTAATGGTTGAAAGATAATGAACTCTGGGTGTCAAGTACAAAATGCATTCGAGTTGTTTCAGCTGACTTAACTTGCTGGAAATGGAACTCACTTTGAAATAGATGGCCACTGTTCGCTTGATGAAGCTTTCGACGACCTCGAAGCAACACTGGCAGACGGCAGGTGGCGCAACAGGAACTGAAAAAAGAGAAGCAGATTTGTGTTTGGTACGAATTTTTCTACACATACTACATCTACAATCATCTACGCATGACTGCTGTCTGCTAATGCTTGTTCGTTGACGAAATCCAGACGTTTACGACATATTATAGGCGCATGGTCTCCTTTCTCTTTCTATCATGCCGCTTCTTTAGTGAAGTTGATATAATCTTATCCTGACGTCTAATCGTCATAACTCTAATTGTCTGTTGATCATGTAGGACTCTTGTTCCTCTCTTGGAACCTTTCTGGCTTTGGTACATTTGCAATTGTCAGTGGTGCATTTGCAGGCTGCAACGTAAAAAATTATCTACACTTTTTCAAAGTTTTGCAATTTCTGAGGACATTTCCTTTAGTTTTCCTCTTTTTTGTAGGGTTTCATGAGCTTTGAAATTCTTAATGGAAGGTTCTTATAAGTTTAAATGCACCGTCAGATAGACTGTCATAAACTGAATAGAATGACATATTGCAAGTTGAAATATCGCAAAGGATAAAAAAGTTGTTAGTGTTTTACCATTTTCAGGCATAGCGACATGTCGCGAACGTGGGGTATCTTAAAAAGTTAATATCTCCTACAAATATGCGAATATTCTTGAAAATAATATATGATTTTACTCAGTTTAAAGAGCTCTTTCCAGCGATGTATTGCTTGGTGGTCAATTATTTTACACTAAAAATATTTCATAAGAAAACCTGCAATTTTCTCAAAAAACTCCAATTTTTCGAAACTTTGGCCCTCTGGGGGCAAAGGAAGACATTAATATTTTTCAAAACTTTTTTGATATTTCTTGACCCCATACCATAAGACAACTTTTTATTGCTATCGGATTTTCGATTTCTAATATTCGTGTTTTTCACTCCACCCTACTGTTCATCCTTCCGGCAGTCTGCCTCTCTCCCTGCCTCCCTCCCTACCTCCCTCCCTGCCTCCCTCCCTCTCTACCTCCCTGCCTCCCTGTCTGCTTACCTGCCCATCTCTCGTCCCCAAGGTTTGTCCGCCCGTCCGTCCGTCTCACTGTGTGTTTACCTTCTTCGTGTGATCTGAATTGTATGCTGCTCCATTTGCTCCAGAATCCTTTTCCCCTTCCAAGGAATTCAAACTTGTTGCGAATCTTCAAGTTATAGACGGTGTATGGATCCAGGTCTTTCATCATTATCATTCTCTTGCCTCGATCGTCAACAGCCAGGACGTTCTTGAAGATTCTAGACCGAGATACCTGAATAATGCAGGTATAGGGCCTAATATAATTTGTTATCAGCTTTAGCAGCTGAATTACCCGTAATAATTGTTATCAGAAAATCACAGACAAACAATTGCATCAGCTCCTCTGTTTTTAAGTGCAACACTTCTAGCCCAGTTTTGTAACAAAGTCTGCAGCACACCCGGACAGCGCCCTGACATTACTGACATTATTTCACAATTTGCATAATCCGCACCATTAGGCCTACAGGCCTGCAGTGCGACAACTTCACCGATCGCACCTATGAGCAGGACCATTGATCGATGTCTGAAATGGTCTGTAGTCAAATTACCACCACCCCTTCACTAACTGCACGCGAAACGTGCAGTTGTCATGCTTTTACCATTATTTTACCACGTAAAAATTGCACGAATTAATGACGTACGACATCTTTCTTGGACTTGGCGTAAACTTCGAAGGTGTATGAGTCGCGATGATATCTCGGAGTCTTGCACGAGACGACGTCGACAAATCTGCCAACATCCGCGTTGTAACTGGGAGACATGTTGAGTTCTCTGACTGGTCCAGGTTCAACTGTATTGAAATATAAACACAATTCATGATTTGATGCTTTGAAGAATATTATATTCTAACTGTTTCTAACAAGTATAATTATTTCAGTTCCCGTACAATTCGGAGCCAGACAATTCGGAGAGGATAATTTGGAGCCGGACAATTCGGTGAGGAAAATTTTGAACCGGACAATTCGGAGCGGACAATTCGGAGCAGACAATTCGGAGACGGACAATTCGGAGACTGACAATTCGGAGTACATTCTGGCGAGGACAATTCGGACCCAGACAATTTGGAGCGGACAATTCGGAGCGGACAATTCGAAATCGGGCAATTCGGACCGGACAATTCGAAATCGGGCAATTCGGACCGGACAATTCAAAATCGGACAATTCGGAGCGTACAATTCGGAGCCAGGGGCAATTCATAGCAGTCAAAATTAGTGATGGGACTCCGATTTTCATACCCATCTCCATCAACCAAGTTCATACATAGGTTGACCGGATAGGCTACTGGACATTAAGATCAATAATAGATCAACTTTCAGTCTGCGTGTATGTCTTTTTGTTTTATGTCTTTTGCCCGTTTGTATGTCTCTGTTCCAATAGATCTACATCTGCCTGCCATCCACGTCAGGCCACTCTCTTTGAACTTATTTTGGAAGTTCTATGATTCTGCTCTTTGACCTTTTGGATCTTTTATGAGACAATAAGTAAGTTAAAAATGGCAGCACCATAGGTAATATCTACTGTCATAATATTTATATGAATTGCAATAATCTGTCCTCATAAATGAATTAGTGCTAAGCTGGTCTCATATTTGAAGTGGTGTATCTCTGGTCTAAAAGTATGAGCGGTGTAAATCTAGCTAAAAATGAAAGTCCTATCGCCAAAATCATCGAAGACAATCAAGCGAATGTTGCAGTTTGATTGAAAGTTACATTCATTACTAATAATGTCAAACTAGACTGATAGGAATAAAAGTCAGAAAATACTTAGCTCAGGAAGGTCTCCAAGCTAGGCCTACGAACTTAAGTAAAAAATATAATAATGTTTTAACTAATAATCCGAAACCTGACTAACAGGCATATAAGAATAGGCCTGTGTTGGTGAGAAAACTGCATCGATTTAAATGAGTTGCCTCTAAGTTGGTAATTTAGTGCATTTTACTACTAATTTCAGTCTCGTAATTAACTTTTTTGTATTACAGGGTCTCGACGCTGAGAGAACGTTTGTTTGAGGCCATATAATTATTTTTAAACCACACTGCTTTTTAATCGACGTAGGTTTTTGATGTTTCTGGTGTTTTTAGCTCACACAATTGTCTGCCATTTAAGAAATTATAGGCCTATATAAATAAAAGTTTGATCGCCGAAAGCGCCTCTTAGTAGTTCACAATTGTTTATGCACTCCGAATTGTCCGGGTCCGAATTATCCGCTCCGAATTGTCCGGTCCGAATTGTCCGTTTCGAATTTTCCGGCTCCATATTGTCCGGACACCAATTATTTCACTCATCTCAAATCCTTTTTTATTTCAACCAAATTAACAATGACAATAATAACAATAGCAATAATAATAATAATAAAATAATAACAACAACAACAACAAACCATTATTAGACACAAAAGGGTACCGGTACTGCTTTTGCAAGCCAAGAGAAATCCACATACCACAAGGGATAGCCTACAAGAATTTTTAGTAAATTTAGCGGGTTTTAAAAAGATATTTTTGGTAGAAGTAGTTTTTCGTTGCCATTAGGCCCAGGGCCGGAGCCACCGGATTAAGGCATGTTCAACATGTTCGACCGAACAGGGCCCCACACTTTAGGGGGCCCACACGCATGCGAAAAAAATATTTTTTACGAAAATTTTTGAATTTCGACCAAACGACTAAAAAAGGTCATCAACTTTTTTAGAGGGGAATCTAGGAAAATTCGAGCAAACGACTAAAAAAAGGTCATCAGAATTTTTGGAGATCCGCACAAAAATTTCCCGAACAGGGCCCCCGCGTTTTTTAATCCGGCTCTGATTAGGCTAGGCCACTACTGTTGCGAGCTGTTTGCAATACAGATCCTCTATATAAACGCTCCTCATATGGACCAGATTTGCTTAGATAGATAGACTTACTGACGTCTTCGATGTATACAGGTCTCATGCTTTCACTTGTTGCTGAACCAGCGATGTTGGTTGCGTTGACTTTGAACTGAAGATAGCCGTCGTATAAGACCTCCTTCATCAACTTTCCAGACAGGTCTATGTGACACGAGTCATCGTTGTCTCGATCGGGAGAGTGTTTAGACTTCTGTTCAGTCGTGGGAACATTGCATCGCGTGAAGTCATCCTGAAGGCTAGAAACAATCCATAGGTGGCATCGACTAATTATGGTGGTCAATGTTGGGCTTGTCCGTCCTAAACTCCATGTCTATACATAGTGAGCCAATCCGTTGACATTTTGGACAACCGTGACCATACCAATTGATGCCAATGTTTAAATGAAAGAGCATGTAGAAAGAAATACGTAATAGTCTAATAATAATAATAAAAATAATAATAATAATATTTTTGCCCCTCGGGGCAAAAAAACCAATAGCCTAATAATAATGATAATGATAATAATAATAATAATAATAATAATACTATTACTACTACTATTACTATTGCTACTACTAGGCCTACTACTACTACTGCTAAATTAATAACAATAATTATATTATTATCATTATTATTATTATTATCACCATCATCATCATCATCATCATCATCATTATACTATACCGCCTGGTGATGTCACTTTGATCTTACGTGGGTTTGAACCATGCGATGTACTTCGTATCGAATCCATTGGTTGGTCGTGAGACGTTCCATCGAAAGACAAATTCTTTCCAGTTCAGGTACCGATAATAGTAAATCATCGGAACGGCAGGTGGACCTAAGATGGAAATGAAAGCTTCTATAAATTGATCTCTTCTAGTTCATTCAATGTCTTCGTATTGGCAATTTAGGAGCGATAACCCGTCATGTTTCTGATACTGGGGGATCGGTAGCGCAATGGATAACACGCTGACGCAGAGAGCAAGAGGTAGCGAGTTCTCGACCCGGACAGGGCAGACGTGCTTTGTATAGGCTGCTATTAGCGACGATTATTGCAGGCTGTCTGTTCTGTTAATAGTTAAGATTTCTGTATTCTGTTATCTGATTATCTGAGTTCTTGTAAACTGTTTCAACTGCATAATTGTACACTGTAACCGGTTGCGGTCTGTCAACCGGATTATTGAATAAACAAAAATTACTATTATTATTATTACCAATCTAATATAACATATTATTTGTAAAGCCTTTCTCACAGCAGAGCTATTCAGAAGCGCTCTCAGCGTGACAGGCCCATGAAAAGTGAAATTCTTCAAGCAGCGAAAATATTCAGGTGAATTTCCTAGCAGAATCCTGCCACGAATTCCAGAGGGAAGGTGATTTCACATTGAGGGACCCTTGCCTTGCCTTTAACCTTCCTCGACACGAGGGTTGGTCGCACTTTGAACAGTTCTTCTCCATCCTCTCCTGTCAACAGGTGACGCGGACCTTTTTGACCCGGGCGACGTCCGAGCCGGTATGAGTTTAGATTTGAACCGTCCATTATGCTCATTGGGAAAATGAGGTGGTAGATTCCCATGCCTTTCCACCTCGGAGTGGCGGTCCATCGACCAGCCTTTCGTTGATCAGTCGTTGTCACTTTCGTAATCATCCGCCCGATCACCGTCGCAAGACCCGCTTCTGCCCAGGCCTTCGCCGCCCACGTTAGCCAGTTTTCGGGGTTCCTGCAGAGCCTTCCCACCTCGCGTAGCGCCCTAGGTGGTGCTTCGGCATACGCCTTCACCACTGATGGCATAGCCCCTGCAGGCGATCCCTTACTTGACTGTTTACACCCCCTCACCGCTTTGAGGTGTGGGCCGGACTTTGAGGGCCCACAATATAGCAAAAGCCTGATGCTGGGACTGAGGTTCGTGACCAAGGCACAAATATATCAAGGTGGTCAACAGAACGAAGAGGCGTGAAGATCTTACAGAAAGAGGCAGCAGAGGCTTGCACATCAAGTCGCAGAGGTATTTGGGCGCTAAGCCCTGCAATGACTTAGTAACTATATTAGCAGAACTTTATAATCTGATTCGGGTAAAGATCGGCAGCCAGTGAAGGTCATGTGAGAAATGAAAAAGTCAGAACTTACCGACAACAGCCATGATCTGAGTGTCATAAACACTGGGACGATGACGATATTTGCAGAAGACGGTAGCACGATGTTGGCTTTGGGTGAGATTCCTAAGAGTCAGTTCAGCACTCCGCTTATCCAGCCTTCGAACGGCTGAGGATGGAATCGGATGATGTGTCAATTGGCTGTAGTAAACGATGGTGAAAATGAGATCCTGCCAGGTTAGGTTCGTGTTGGTCAGTGTACAGTTGAGATGCATGTCCTTGCCCACCATCCCCTGCGGATTGTTGGGAAGCAGAACTGGACAAACAGACAAACGACGAACAGACAGTCAATCGAACACATGAAACGTCGAAACATTTCCCATCTACAGCTACAATTCGGCGACGTGCTTTCTCCATTGTTAGCTGTGACTTGGATTGGGCTTCCTAGGGAGATGCGCAGCTTCCCTTCGGGTCCTTCCGTCACGTTCTATTGACTAACTAAGACGGTTCCCCGCTTGGTCTGGCTCGGGAGCGCTTCTGAGTAGAGACTATAGATACCTTGAAGGGGCGCCATATAAATTTAGATCGACTAATTAAAACGGTTCGTGGACAAGTATCGTCATATGATATCTATCATATCTTCTATTAAGCTATGTTCAGAGCATTCTAGATCAGTTTTTGATAGCCTGTAGCCATTATTTACTCAATTACAGCTATCAGCAGCTACTCTCATACCGACTCTGAGAAGCTCTTGAGACGCGCTATGCAAGTGCTCGGCGACAGTATTATCACATTACATACAAAATAAAACGAGAAAGTACATGAGAGAGAATAGAAAAGGTGTTGTGCAGAAATCAAATCAAATTGCATTAGATCAGTCAGTTTCAGATGCTGCCTCCATTAATTACTACGTACTTATGTCGTCATCCGCCAAATAGCATTCACTCAGCGTAGACAAAACGACGATCAGACACAAGACTCCGACGAATATGTGTCGCCCGAAGAAGCAGAGACAGAAGGACATCTTCGTTCCGCTGCTTTGACGACCGGGATCTTCGTTCCGTTGCTATGACGACCGGGATCTTCGTTCCGTTGCTATGACGACCGGGATTTTCGTTCCGTTGCTATGACGAGGGATTCATTCCACGGCACGTAGACTGGTCATCTGCAATAAATTAAGATAATGTAAATTAAAATGGAATAAAATCTGTTTCACGCGCCGCAGTCAATACTGCGTTTCCTTCAGTTAAATCGCAGCAGAAAAATCTTCAAGAACCGGTTACCATTCCCCCGAATAGGAATCGCAAACATACCGGTAGCCTACATACACGCATACATATCACACATGATAGTTATAACTTTTGTTCTGTTTGAAATATTTTGATTAAATCTATACATCTTGTGTAAATATGAATTGTCTTTGAGCCAGTAAAATTTCATTTCGATATTCTTACGTCTGGCCAAGATATTGGCAAAAACTCCCTTTTATATGCATTCCATATTTTGTACTTGCAAAACCAGTTGAATCGGATATGATTGTACTTACAGAACGAGCTTTGAACGCTTAGAACATTCTAGTGAAATCGAGATACACCAACCCACCTCGAATTATAATGCTGTTGTAATATTTTTGTTCTTAACGAAACTTAGGCCTAACATCAAACAGGCCACCGCAGTAAGTTTCTTGAAGAGATGCTATATAATTATAAATTCTCGGAGTGATTGAATGATATAGCCAAATTGTGATTTCGATCTTTTCGACTATGTTAAATAACTGTAGTTCAAAACATAACTATTCTAAAATTACTCGCATGCATTTAGCTACAGGGTCGGGAGGCAAAGTCGTGCCAAACAACGTTTTAAAAGTGGGCCATATATGGACGGTGTGTGTGTGTCTGTGTGTCTGTGTGTGTTTGAGAGAAAGAGAGAAACAGAGAGAAACAGAGAGAGAGAGAGAGAGAGAGAGAGAGAGAGAGAGAGAGAGAGAGAGAGAGAGGAGAGAGAGAGAGAGAGAGAGAGAGAGAGAGAGAGAGAGAGAGAGAGAGAGAGAGAGAGAGAGAGAGAGAGAGAGCATAGAATAGACAGTTTGTTTGTATGTGCACTTGTTAGAGCGCCCCTTCAAGCTCTCTGCTAAGAGCAGTATGAGAATTGTGGAAAAATAACTGGGGGGTTGAACCATTATCCACTTGGAATTTGGGTGTGAAAACCAGACTTTACTATCGGGCTCCAAGAAAGACTGGGGGTTGAAACCCCCAACCTCCCCGGCAATTATCACCCTGGCTAAGAGGAGCTCCCGACTACAGAGCGGACACTGGATCGGAGTTTCACGCCAAAGCGCTGAGCAATTGCGAGTGAAGAACTTGCTCAAGGTCCCGACGCGGCGACTTGAGGTGGATTCGAACATGCAACCCCTCGGCTGCAAGGCGACGACCATACCCACTACACCACCGCACCCCACATTAGTTGTGCTAATGCAACTCTAAATTTATATAACGCCACAAAAAGAGGCCTATACGCTCGCGTGGTTTAAAATAACCTTGTTATTCTCCACAGCGTTGAAATTGATATAAACTTTAAGGTCTCTACGAGGCGACTTGAGGTGAATTCGAACCTGCAACTCACCGGTTGCAAGACAACGAACATACCCATTACACCACTGCGCACTACACCGGGGGGCGGGTCATGTTTGGCTTTTTCTGTGGAAGCGGGTGGGGTGGAGGGTTGGCGAAAAAAACCCGAAATTTAGCGGTCAACGCCGGGTTACCCAGAGGAGTAGTGTCGAAAACCCAAAATTTCGGACAACACCGGGTCCCACATCTAGTTACATTATATGAGGGGTCATCTATATAAATAAAGAGAAGATTCCGTCTGTTTGACCGGAATGCATTTTCACAGTTGTTGAGCTTTTCATTCCAAGCTTCACTACTGTGTCCGTCTCGGCATCCGACGCGTAGAGGAGGGGTCCGCGAATCTCTGCCACCATGGGGGCCAGAGTGGGGAGGCAAAAACCCTCATTTTCCCTGTTGGCCTTTGCCCTTTCAAGCTTATGACAGCACTTTTCTTTCGGGTCCCATACATGTACGTATAAAAGCAGCGGAAAAGCAGCGGTTGACAACCGTTTTAGAGGTGTTTTGCCAGTCCGGATTTCACGGGTCACGTACCGGTGGAGGTCGGGAGTGGTGGGGGGGAGAGGGTGAGGGGAGGCGGTGGGATGAGAGGGTGGAAGGGGGCTCGGACGAGGAATTTTTTTCGAAAACCCAAATTTCTCAGGTGGCGTACCGGTGGAGGTCGGAGTCAGTGGAGGGGTGTTGTGAGTGGTGGGAGAGGGGTGGGGGAATTTGGGGGTGGGGAAAAATTTCTTTTGGGGGGAATTTTATTTACTCGAAAACAAAAATTTCTCGGGTGGCGTACCGGTGGAGGTCGGAGTCAGTGGTGGGGTGTGGTGTGGTGGGGTTGTGGCCGTAGTGGTGGGGGCGTGTTGCGGGGTGGGCGGGCAGGGTGGGAGCGGTGTTTTTTTGGGGGGGAGAAGAAAAAAAAATCGAAAACCAAAATTTCACAGGTGGCGTACCGGTGTAGGTCGGAGTTAGTGGTGGCGTGTTGTGGAGGGTGGGGGAGGGGTGGGAAAAATTTTGGGGGGAAATTTTTCCCCGAAAACCAAAATTTCACGGGTGGCGTACCGTTGAAGGTCGGAGTTAGTGGTGGCGTGTTGTGGGGGGGGTTGAGAGGGGAGGGGGAAATTTTGGGGGTTTTCCCCTGAAAGCCAAAATTTCTCGGGTGGCGTACCGGTGGAGGTCGGAGTGGTGGGGTGTGGTGTGGTGGGGTTGTGGCCGGAGCGGGTCGAATCCTAAATTAACCCAGCTAGTAAAGTAATAAAACCGTCATAACTATAATTACTTCCATACAATTGATACGACACTAAAACAATAGAAAGAAGGTCAACAGATAATTTAGGTGGTTTAATATAGGAAACTATGTATTCCTTCTATGAAAGGCTATAAAAAACGTTATCAGAATAAAGAAAATTCAGGAAAAGAAAACAAACAAAAAACACACGACAACTGTAAAAAAAACTAAGAGAAGAAAAGGTTGATCAGAAACCGAAAACCCATGGCCTCTCGGTGGTTGCTGATCCCCGCCTCTCCCCCCCCAAACCTGGATTCCCTCCCAAGCCTGGGACCAGATTAAACACTGCCCCTGGTACTGATAACCAGGTACAAATGCCTGACTGCCAGTGTTTAATCTAGTCCCCGTCCTCTGGGGGGGGGAATTGAGGTTTCTGGTGGAGGGAGACAATTGAGCGTCCGGAGGACGCTCGTGATGCACGTAGCAACGAGACTGGGAGGGGGAGGGGTATGGGGAGGGGATGTGCCCCTCCCCATCAAAAACTTTTTGAATTTCCACATTGCAATGGCAGTATTTTAAGGTGTCGTCTTAACAAAATAGCTGTACTTTTTCAGTGACCCATTAGAAACTTTCTGAATGTTCACATTGCAATAGCAGTATTTTAAGGTGTCGTCTTAACAAAATAGCTGTACTTTTTCAGTGACCCATTAGAAACTTTCTGAATGTTCACATTGCAATAGCAGCATTTTAAGGTGTCATCTTAACAAATTATCTGTACTTTTTCAGTGACCCATTAGAAAATTTTTGAATTTCTACATTGCAATGGCAGCATTTTAAGGTGTCGTCTTAACAAAATAGTTGTACTGTTTCAGTGACCCAATAGAAAATTTTTGAATTTCCACATTGCAATGGCAACATTTTATGGGGCCATCTTTAAAAAATAGCTGTACTTTTTCAGTGACCCATTAGAAAATTTTGAATTTCCACATTGCAAAAGCAGCATTTTAAGGTGTCATCTTAACAAATTAGCTGTACTTTTTCAGTGACAAATTAGAAACTTTTTGAAATTCCACATTGCAATGGCTGCATTTTCAGGTGTCATCTTAACATGATAGTATCATATATTATAGTAGTAAATAAAGTCATTATAATCATAACTAATATCACAGTATATTATAACACTTCATGTAAACAATGATGAAAACAGTAACTAAAAACCAATATCATTTCGTCAAATTTTTCTGGGGGGGGAAATATCAATCCTGGGGGGGAACTTCCCCCCCCAGAGACGTCTAGATTAAACACTGCCTGACTGCAAAGAATAACGGGTGCGCTGCAGGCCTATACCAGCATCAGATAAAAATGAAATATGATGCTAAACAGAAAGAAAGCAAAGGCGGCGAGTTTGGGCAATCCAGAAAGAAAAAAAAGTTTTGTCGAAACTGTAATATAATGTAATGTAAATCGAGAATTTCTCAGCGCCCACAAAAGCCACGTCAGGGAGACCAGCTTATTCACGAGCGCTATATCAAATCAAGTCCGCAATAGCCAGAGCTACCGTTTTCGTTCCGGTGCCAGGTCAAAATCCGAGGAGGTCAAGCCGAGGAGGCAGAGTGGGAAAACATCCTGGAAGAGATGGGAGCTTACAATGAGAGGAAGAGAGGGAGGAAAGAACGACGAAAAACCTCCCATGAAGCTTACAATATATGATTATATTTCTAATATATATATATATATATATATATATATATATATATATATATATATATATATATATATATATATATATATATATATATATATATATATATAATTCATATATATAGGCCTATAGAGATTTGGTTTACAAGTCCATTATACGCGGACTATTGGAAAGACAGAAAATAATGGAGAAGCTATGGAGGCGTAACGTTAGTAATGTATAGAGAAAGCTGGTTGGGGTCCACTGGACCGATTTAAAACCAACGATGGTGCGTTGCAAGTGGTGCTATCGATGGCGACTATAATAGAGAGGAGAAAACTTTAAAAACAGACCACACGCTGCTTGGAAATTCGCCTACTGAGGACGGCGTTCGAAGGAGAAATTGAAAGGGAAAGACTCGATAAGATTAAGAGATTGTGAAGTTGGATTAGATAAAGTAAGCAGACGAGGAGATTAGACAGAATTGTAAAAATTTAAAGAAAATGTAAAATAGAGAAGGACATTGTAGGCATACTTTGCTATATCCGTGCACAATCGATTCTTGGACCTGCCTGAGAGCAAAAGGCTGACGAACATAGGCCCATGCTAAAATTTATGCAAATATTTAAGCTTAAATCGGCTTAATATAAAAGATGACCAGTACTCAATACGCACGTTTAACGATGCTTCTTATCAGGCCCGACCCTGCAGGGGTCTGCGGGGCCCAAGAGCATGGGCGGAGTTTGGTTTCCGTTTGGGGGGGGCTAAAAACTTGGTCCAGAAGGCGCGGCGCCGAAAATTTGTTTTCGTTTCCTTTTTATTTATTTTTAGTCGTCAAGATGAAACTTACTATGTATTTCACTGCCGCCCTACCGAAAAAGTTGGCGACCTTTTTTTTAGTCGTCCCATGCCCATGAGAGCAATCGGTGAGACATTCCCATGCAAAACTTTTGCGAAGTTGACATCTTACCAATATGGTAGGCCTATTGGCAATGCCATAATATTATTGTGTAAGCTTATTAAAATGACGCATAAATTAAGCCATCATCGATCGATCAACTCTCATTACTCCAGTGCAATGCTAAGAGCTTTCACGAAACACTTCGGTTTATATCACTTCGCTGATGACAGTGATGAGCGCTTTCTATATGCAGTACTGACAAGTGGACTATAATAGTAGGACCGGACCGATAGCTGGTCAGATTTGGACTTACATGGTAGCGCTGATCCGAATGTGTTGTCGACAGGACAGGATCTTAGTTCTTCAACGGTAGACTTTGCGGTCCTTTGAACTCATTCTTAGAACTTACTCCTTCGAAACCCTCCAAAGACGACCCTTTTTGGTATAGCCTATTTTCAGACAAATTCTCTTAGATACGATGAATGTTAGCGACAACGTTCGTTCCGTGGACCTGTACTGTGATTAGGCTTAAGCCTACACAATCGAGCACACATGCACAATAAAGCGGCCTACTAGGTCATATATAGTCATCTAAAGAGCGCTATAGGCCAACAGAGGCCTATAGGCCGCCCACTCAGTCAATTGCCAATTAAGCCTACCTTTACGTCTGACGCACTACCAAGATAGCCGCGTGAATATCAGCATTAAACCACCACCGTAGAATATGTATCTATAAGCAATGTTTTTAAAAGCAAAGCACAGCCAAGACATGTTTAGGAAAACGATAGCGGAATTCAGAACCGAAACCCGTCTGTCTGCGTTTCGGTCTTTGTGTCTGTTTGTGTCTGTCTGCCTTCTATGTCTGTTATACCCGATCTGTGTGTAGGCTACGATACACGTTTCAGTGTGTCTATCAATCTCATCTGCGTCCTGTCTTCAAATTTTAATGCAGTCACACCATATGCAATTGACGCGTACAATACGTTGCTCAGGTGCACGACTTGTGTACAAAGAAATCGCAAAACTCCAATTCTATCGATAGCCAATTATACCGTATGCCTTTACGTCTCCACACACAGTCTCATTGATTGCGTCTATATACAATGTCTGTAGAGGCGCAGAACAGACCGACCACTTCACGGTGACCAGCAGGGCTTAGAAGTGTGACTGGACGGTCATGGACGGCGTCCATGCACTTATTTTCAAATCTGAATGCCGTCCTGCCACTTATTTCGCCAGCACAGACTGGAAAGTTAAGGAGCGTCCAGACACTTATTTTACACTTTAAGCACTGACGGTGATCATGCAATACTGATGCTTTGAAAATTTCTTTAGAACCTAATTCACTTAAACGTGGCTAATCTGTGCATGTAATTGAAATTTTCTGTTTCGCTTTCTGTTTGGCTGTCTGTAGCGAATAAATACACTATTATACAATAAACTAATCAATCTACATGTTAATTATTAATTCTAAGTAAGAGCTGAGTGGGTTATAGTCTATACTCTATAGAAAGTTTCTGTAGAAGCGCTAAACAGACCGATCACTTCACGGCGACGCCATCCTAATGCTTTGAAAATCTATTTAAAAACTAATTCACTTAAACGTGGTTAACCTGTCTATTGGGTAGCCTAGTTAGGCTACGTGCAGCTAGTTAGGTTACGTGCTTGTGAATAGAGAGCCTACGTGGGTAGCCGCGAGCAGGGGTGCTGGGTTGAAAGAAGGGTACGTATATAGGCCTATAAGGAGTGCTTAATCTAGACGTTTCTTGGGGAAAGTTCCCCAGGAATGGATCCCCCAGGAAAAATCGCAAGGTGTTGTAAACATGTAAATAGGCCTACTTACCATTTCCCTCAAGAGAAAAGTTAATGTGTAACAATCCCCCCCCAGAAAAATCGAGAGTACATGCGTTGTACACATACATAAACGAAGATGCTGGTAAATTTTGGTTAAATATAAAGAAAGGCTAAAAAGATAATCAGCTTTTTAGCGGATATGGTAGATTATTCACCGCCATTGATCAATCCAGATCATTTGCCTGCATATGGAATGGACGGCCGCTCCACATCATTTCGCTTCCATATGGAATGGACGGTCGCTCCCCATCATTTCGCTTCATCCGATATCTCTGGTAGTCTTTCCTCGACTTTCTCTCGTCTAAAACCTGCCTTTTCTCTCGGGGTTGAATGTTTTAGGAGCGCTTCTGAAAAGCTCCCCGAAACCCGATCCCCAAAGGTGGAAGATTAGATTAAAACAGCGTTTCCCAAACTTTTTGGGCGACGGAGCCCTTAGCGTCCTAATATTTTCGGGCGGAACCCCAATCTCAACTAAACACATTGAATCATGGTGAACGCACGGGAAGCAACGGCTTCTAATAACTATGAGCCTGTATAGGCTACATAGCATAGGGTGGGTGACCCTAATGTGGGCATGCTCCTAAAATGGGCACCCCCTTGTATCTAAAAATATAGACGACATAGAGTGGTGCCTTCTATAGGAAATATTATCAACTCTATGTATTGGTGTTATAAAACAAAAAAGTATGTAGGTGGAGAATTGTACCCTGAGGTTAGAAGCAGGTGAACATAGGCCTAGATATAACCACGTTCAAAGCTGGACCAAAGTGCACCTAATTTGGGCACCAGGTGCCCAAATTAAGACACCATGTCCTAATTTGGGCACTTTGGGGGTATGTCCTTTTCTCCATACAACTAATATTGTCAAACAGCATGTATTCTATATATTTTCATTTCCTAATGTTTAATTAAAGTGTAGGTGGAGAATTGTACCCTGAGGTTAGAAGCAGGTGAACATAGGCCTAGATATAACCACGTTCAAAGCTAGACCAAAGTGCACCTAATTTGGGCACCAGGTGCCCAAATTAAGACACCATGTCCTAATTTGGGCACTTTCGGAGGTATGTCCTTCTCTCCACACAACTAATATTGTCAAACAGCCAAGAGCTTGTATTCAATATATTTTCATTTCCTAATGTTTAAATCATCAAAATAACATCACACTAGAGGTTTGCTAATCAAAATTACTGCAATACAAGTCTTTTACCCTTAAGGTGCCCAAATACGGGAACCCTACCCTACCTAAATACACTAAATTTTAAAAGGTTTATTTTTCTTACAATATCATGAAAGATTAAATTGCACTGTTTTAAAAACCACGATTTGTGGATCCTACTAAGAGTAGGCCTATATGCCCTACATGAGGTTAGAATGTGAAGGTTCATTGGAATCCTGCTTCATTCGTGATAGGTCAATTCGTAGTAACCGTTCGAAGAGTTGGCTGCTTTTCACCCTCATTGAGTGGTTTCGTATCCTATTATCGCAATTCATGAAAAGGAAGCATTTAACCAAGTTCGCTTTCAGGTCGTGAAAATGATTTGCAATTTCTGAACGATGGTTTCCTCGAGAACCATTAAAAATTCTGTGAGTTTGGCAGAGGCGTAGTGACCGCCCTCCGTACCCTCCGACCGGAGGGGGCCCCCGCAAGGAAGGGGGTCCCGAAAGTGGCAAAAATGTAAGGTGTAACTATAGGAAAGTGACATTTATTGACACTGTTGCACAATCCATGTTCGAAAGCACTGTCAGAAAGACTTTGGCAGCAGTAAATACTGAATGCATGCACATTGTAGGTCTATTTATCAGAGCCGAATTAAGGCATGTTCAACATGTTCGGCCGAAAAGGGCCCCCTACGCTTTAGGGGGTCCCTCACATGGGGAAAAGTTTTGAGGAAATATTAGTATATTCTGAGGAAATTTCGACATAAAATGCCTAAAAAAGGTCGTCAGCTATTTTTTGGCAGAGAAAAATTGGTATATTCTAAAATCTAAAGAAATTTTGATAAAACGACTTAAAAAGTCATCAGATTTTTCGGTTCAAGATCCCCCCAAAAATTTCCGAATAGGGCCCCACATTTCTAAATCCGGCCCTACTATTTATACATTATAATATAAACCATTATATTGTATAAATATAAAAACTGCATAATCCGCATTCCAGTTTCTGCATTGTAAGGGGCTACAATAGCCTAATTTTGACCGTTGAAAATGCAACAGAGTTTTCAGATGTGCAGTACTGGATCAGGGCACTTTGATGCCAATTCTAGAAAAAAAATTAGAGAATAAATAATAATACCTGATTTAGAGCTTAATAATAATTACGAAAACGAAATTAGCCTACTTGCAGAATTAGGCTACATACATCGCATACCAGTTTCTGCATTGTAAGGGGCCCCGCCACCCCGGACATAATTATGCTCGGAGGGGGCCACGTTCTTGGTTGCTACGGCCCTGGAGTTTGGAGAGCTTTCCAAGTTTCTGACTGCACAGTGGCGGCGTCAGGATTTCAGTTTGGGGGGGGGGCTGAAGCCTCGCGACGGAAATTTTCCATTTTCATCCGCCGAAATTTCTGACGACCTTTTTTTTAGTCGTCGTTTAGAAATCTCATGAAAATTTTTCTTTTTTTAGTCGTCGGCCGAAAATCGTGGATATTTCAACGTAAAAATAAGGATGGCCCTTTTTTTAGGGGGGCTGAGCCTCTTGTAGGGGCTTACCCCCCTAACCCCTAGCGCCGCCACTGTCTGACTGTAGATCTAATTGTTTAAAAGCTACAAGCTATTTTGAGTGGGCTGTAGATCCTGCATTCGGTTAACGTCTCATAATTCGGCGCAAAGCTCGTTAAACCTACAGTGAGGCGGACATGGTTATTAATTAGGGCCTGTACTGCTAATGGCGTTTCGAGTGACTGTGTGGGCGTCCAGGATTTGCAAAATCAAATGCTGGCAAGTGGCAACCATAATTTTGTGGCGGACACGCCACAAATGGCAATGCATGTAAATGATAATTTTCCGGTAACTCGCGGGAGTAACCCTGACTTTGGTAAGGTAGCCATTTGGCTTGCTGGTAAAGAATCTGAAACCGGTTTCGTTTGGATTTAGGTTTCGGTATTTCTATACGGAAGACCGATTGGGGCTTTCAAGCCAAAGCATAGAGTGTTGCCGGTGGAATAAAGCCTGCCACACGGTGCGCTGCTTATAACGTGGAGTAGTTGCCGACTACTCCATACGTACTGTGACTTGTTCATGGTGATTTCGGTTGTGTTCGACTGTCTCGACAGCGTTGGCATTGGCCATTCGAATGCAATTTGGCGATCCTGATATACGCGGTTGTGAGAGCTCGGGTAGTGATCTGTCAGGGTTCGTTTCCTTGTCATCGATCTGTCAGGGTTCAATCTTCCGTTTCAGGGGTACGGGATAATACGGCCGGAGACGTCGCAGCTCCGTTGGTCTGCGGAAGTGACACATTTCAGTAAAGGGTGAAATCCCCTGGTGAAGTTTACGAAGGTTACAGTTGGTTACACGAATCGTTGGTGGTGATTCTGCAGGACTGAGTTGGG
>OX457047.1:19597871-19637871 GCA_949752735.1 Lumbricus terrestris | reverse complement strand
AACGGTCGCAATGTACAAACGTTTAAATCTACGTCTACACGTTAAGAGGTGCGACAGTCTTCATGTAGGTCAAAGGGTCATTGATATGTGGAACCAGCATACATTGCATTGTTCATCGTATGCACGACTTGTGTACATAGGAATCCCAAAACTGCACTTCTTATGACTATAGGACTATAGACAATTAAAAAATTCTGCAGAGGCGCAAGCACGACCGATGACGCAATAAAAGTGCTTCAAAAATTTCATACAACATTTGAATTGTAATTGGTGTAAAATAATTCCCAGGCTAAACTACACAACAACAGAATCAGCCAACCTCAACTACCGTTTTACCCTATATAGACAGGGCTGTGCACGAGGGTACACGCGGGTATAAAGCGTGTAGTACGCCGTGTACTCACCTCCGGGGGAAAAGGGCAGTATATATATATTCGTTTAATGTGAAAAAAAAACAGGTTGACAAGACCGGAACTCAGTAACATGAAAGGGAGCATTACGGGTTACACAGTCGCTTGTTGAGAAGGCACTTATAGAGTGCTCTTGGGATAAAGTTTTTATCGTCCTTCGGTGGCAACTCAAAGTTATGCAGACGTGGTCGAAGGCAGTAAAGGCAGTGTGTACTCACCTCCGAAAACCAGGGAATAAAAAGGCCGTGAGAAAAATTCGGCCCAAATAAAAAAAAGTCACTTTTCCGGCCGGCGTGTACTCACCTCAAAATTTGCCAGTAGGCCTACAGCCCTGCCTATATGTGCATAGTATTATAGCCTATCATTCGAGGTAGGCTATTTTATTATTTCGAATCATCTTTTCCAAAATATTTTCTAAATGCATTTCATGTAAGAAATTCAACTGTCGTTCGCTCAAATGTGTTGGCGCTCTTTTTGTCGGTCGCTCCTTTGTCGGTCGCTTTTTTGTCGGGTCGTTTTTCGTCGGTGCTCTTTTGTCGGTTGCTCTTTTGACGGGGCGCCATAATAAATATTTCATCCATCCACCAATCAATCAGTCAATCGTTTCTTCCTTCCTGCCATACATCAATCGATCAATCAATATAATTAATCAATCAAGCAATCAGTCTTTCTACCCATCGGTTCATTCATCCATCAGTCGATCAATCTGCCCTTTCCTCCTTGCATAAGTCAATCAATCCATCCATTCATATTTCCATTCATGTAACCTACGCTCATGCAGCAGCATTGCTTCGCTGATCTCCAGATATCTCTGTAAAGACAAGTCCTTCCAAATGAAATATCTCCATAAAACAATTATTCTGAATCTTTTTCTGAATTAAAACAGAGAATGGTCCCTTAATGCCGACAACCGCAACAACCGTCACCATCACCACTTGCAACAACAAAAACAGTCACAACAGTAACAATAATAACAGGGACAAAACCAACTTACTGCATGTACGCAACAATACCATTCTTTACAGCACTAACCGCAACATTAGCCGCAACATTACTATTAAAACGAGCGAATCATATAAATTAAGGTAAGTAATATCATTAACAGTGAGAATAAGGCAAGGACAGAATGACTCTCAACAGGCAGAGAGTGGTCTGTCTGTCTTGGTTCATTATGTAAATAGCATGCTGCCTGTTTCGTATTGAGCGTGCAATTTCGCTCAGCCCATTCAAAATTATACAGGCATAGTACATACCCCTATTTACTTATTTACGTTTTTATAGGCCTAAGCCTACATATATTATATGCAATAAACATAGGCCTACAATTATTGGAATTGTAAATAACAGTTACGATAACAAGGAACTCATAAATCCCTGGATTGTGTAGACTAAGCTTATACTATAGAGATTGTGGGAATTGATTGAGTTATGACCAAAAGAGAAAGCTCGACAAACAGACGACTTTCTCTTTATGGTGTTTGCACAATATCGACGAGATGATAAGAATATGGCATAAGCGATGAAATAATCATTTGGAATTTGTGCCCGGTAAGGGCTTCGTACAGTGGATCATGCAAGCCTAGTATTTATTATTTATTTATTTAGCTTTTGCAGAGCGCGTCCAACCACTGAACAGCAGCCTCATCAGCCACATGCAAGGCGGCTAAACCACCCGGAAAGCGAGTTGTTTTGCAGTCATTTACGATGTGTGACATTGTCTGGATTTCACCACAGCTACACAGTGGGTTGGAAGCCTGTCCCTATCGAACCATGTTAGCAGCACAACCCTCCCCAGTTCTAAAGCGATTCAGCGTTGAGAAATGCCCACGTAGCAGATCATGGCCGGTGGGGCCAGACACAGGGCCGTGTTTAAGGTTCCCCGAGTGTCGGTGCAAAGTGTTACCGCAGGGGCATCGTGTCGTTCGAGCGGCCGTTGGTTTTCCAAAAGCTACGGCCACGTGCAATTAAGTATATATCATAAAAAATGTATGTCATCCTATAGGGCTTTTATGGTATAGCTACACTTTTAATTAATGTTTTCTTACACTTACTTATTTTACAAAAGGTTTAGGCCTAAGTAACACTGAGACTCGCTGCGTAAGACATTTGGTCAATAGCAACAAAGCTCTCAGCTCAGGCCTCAGGGCATTCGGTGCACCCAGTAGCGTCTACCAATGGGGGGGTTGGGAGAACGTTCTCCCACGGTTTCTGAAAGTGGGGGGTTTGACATTTTTCGGGTGTAAATTGGGGGGGTTGGTGAATTTCTATTAAATAAAGGCATGGAATACGAAAATTATTATTTGTGCATCATTTATGTATCGAAAAACATTATTACCTTGGACTAACGAACCCACGGTTCGCATGATGTCACTTATATTTGGTAGGGAGCAGGACAACTCATAGACATTAGTGTCAGTCAGGTCCCTGGCATACAAGGGTGGAACAAACCCATTCGGGATTGACCTCTTATCGCTAATCACGTTTACTGACGGAGCCAAGCCGAAGCCTCACCCTTGGCAGGTGATGAAGGCAACAAAATTAATGATTGCGACGGTCGCGCAGCAAGAATCAAACGACACGTTTGACACTTGCTGTGCACGTATAGCCTACCCCAGTCTTCGGACATTGGTCCCTTCTGTAAAAGTAGCCTAAGCCTAATGAAGCTAATAACAGATGCTTCGCATTAGATTCCCAGCCAGCATATCGCTGAAACGGATAAGAGCAGCTCTGATGTAAAGCAGAGTCTTTCCATGCTATAGGCTAGAGATGCAGCCATAAGTGCAGGAAGCTAGATGGTAGTCATTATACATATGTACCATAGACAACCGAATTTGACTGTTTCTGTGTTATAAGTTTTTCTTATTTCGCGAATAGTTGCATCGACATCAGCAGGAGTTGTCAACAGCTAAAGGTCTGCCTACACAGAGAGTTTCTGTGGAGAATTCGAATCATTAGCTTTCAGCTTCTAAGCACATGCACGGAGATTTCAAGGGGTGGCGGAGATGGCTATATCGCCCCAATGTTTCAGAAATATTTCATAAATATCATTAATTATTTACTACAGTGTTATTCATTGAGCTTATTTATCTATAATGAAAATTCGTCTAAGATGGCAACTTAAAAGCCGCCATCACAGTCTGCAAATTTAAACAAAAATTAAGCATTGGGAGCGACACTTATTGAAGTCTTGAACCACATCTCTGAGCACTGAGATCATGACAGCTTAAAATGCTACGTACGGCAGCAATGTGCAAATCCAAAAATTGTATGCAATTGGGAGGCGACACTCTAAGGTCTCAAACCATGGCTAGGCTAGTATCAGTATGGAAAAATGAGTACCGGTAATTTTATTAAGACGACACCTTAAAATGCTGCCATTGCATTGTGGAAATTCAAAAAGTTTCTAATGGGCCACTGAAAAAGTAGCCTACAGCTATTTTGTTAAGACGGCACCTTAAAATGCTGCCATTGCAATGTGCAAATTCAAAAAGTTTCTAATGGGTCACTGAAAATGTACAGCTATTTTTGTTAAGATGACCCCTTAAAATGCTGACATTGCAATGTAGAAATTCAAAAAGTTTCTAATGGGTCACTGAAAAAGTACAGCTATATTGTTAAGACGGCACCTTAAAATGCTGCCATTGCATTGTGGAAATTCAGAAAATTTCTAATGGGCCACTGAAAAAGTACAGCTATTTTGTTAAGACGACACCTTAAAATGCTGCCATTGCAATGTGCAAATTCAAAAAGTTTCTGATTGGGAGGGGCGCATCCCCTCCCCATACTCCTGCTCCTCACAGTGCAACGCGCATCACAAGCGTCCTTCGGACGCTCAATTGTCTTCCCCCCTCCTAGAAACCTCAATTCCCCCCCCAGAGGAGACTAGATTAAACACTGTGCGTACGTAACATATGAACAAATTCCCATACAATTGTTTTAAGTCGGCGAAAATGGGGGGGTTTGTTCTCCCACTCCAAGTGGGGGGTTAGACGCCACTGGGTGCACCGCACTGAATGGACCTATGTTAAACACGGCCCTGGCCAGACAGATGGCACGACCACGAGAGAATGGTTCACAACATCATATGTCAACCATTCAGCACACCAGGCCGCAATAGCTGTCATGTCCTCCGCTGGTGGATATAGCCTTATTGACCGTCTCGATGAGAGGCGAATATTCGGGAGGAACACAATGTCCGTATATAGTGGGAGTCCGTCATTTGCCACGACCTTTCTCAGTAACTTTGCCGATGCCTCCTCCCTTCGAAGATGAGGTGGAGAGATGTTACTTAGTACGGGTAACCACGGCAGAGGAGTCGGTCGCGGTGTCCCTGAGATGATAGGCTACGCATCGATGGCCTAGGGACGCTGCTGTTTAGTAGGGGAAGACGGGGTAATTTCGGCCATGGGGTAAATTCGGCCAGGGTGATTTCAAGGAAACCAGTGGGCAGAGGAAGATTTTAATGCTGCCATCTAGCGTATAATATCATACTAAGTATGTTTATCGAGATAATTTTGCTTTTATGTGAGTATAATTTGCTAAAAGCAAAAAAAATGAGTTCGAGCCTAAGCCACTTATCCATACTGTGACAGTAAAACCTAAGAATTGAAGGCAATCTTGTTCAAATGTTAATTATTTGCTTTTTATTCTGCAAACCAATTTGGTTATCCAAATTAATGATCCAAAAATGCGGTCCATGCTCGTTAAGATTGTTATGGAGGGTGGGTGGGTCGGGGTAAATTCGGCCATGTGGACGAATTTACCCCAGAGATGTTAGGAATGTCACATAGTGCCTATTTTAGGGTAGTAACTTTATATTTTTGCACCAATATACCCAGTTTTAATTTAAAATATAACTATAACGCATCATTTCATACTCTATAATTGTGTTTAAAAAAATTTGAAAAAATAAATTTTTACTAAAATTAATATTTTTATTAAATTCTGCAAAAATAATTAATTAAATCACAAACATACTACCAGGTATTTCCCCGAATATCTCTGATGTGTAATTTCCGACTCAATGATGATTTCGATGTGAACCGCCACATATACCTCATCTGGTTTGTTGTAAGGATCAAATTAATTGTGTTGGCCGAATTCACCCCGTGTACTGGGGTAAAACCGGCCAAAAATTCACTTTACAAAATAATTTTTTTTACACAAATGTTTTCCTCTTTCCCAAAAAGAAACCTTGCAGTGTATTGTCCCTATCTTGCTTTATTTAATTGTGATTTTATTTAATTTTAGCAGTCAACCCGTTTCAATTTATTACAAAAATAAGAAAAATGGCCGAAATTACCCCGGCTTCCCCCTACTTTTAAAAAATATGTTCCATATTTTAACCCTTAAGCGATCACTGTGCCCTAAAGTGTACTGGGGTAGGGTGAGTACCAACGTGCAGTAAAGTAGGCCTAATACTGTGTCTCAAAAGTTATACTTTTTAAAATTGTACGTCATTTAGGCCAAGATATTATAAATAAGCATGGATATATGAGGAAAATATATTTAGACAGGGAAACTAAACGCGTCAGTGACGGCGCCAGGATTTCATATTTTGGGCTAAAGCCCTACTAGGTCCATCCTTCCTTTCTGGGTGCAACTATAGGCCTATATAACTCTTTCTTGGAGGCGGTGCGCGAAGCTGCGAGCGTCGAAGACACGAAGCGTATACCGACTAGGGCGTCTGAGGGTGAGTCGTAACTCGTAACTCATGAGCTCCCACAGCGGGGTCTGGGACGGAGCCCCAGAAGCCCAAGGAATTTTAACTGTGCTGACATCAACTGGAGCACGTTTCAGGTTCTTGTTTGCCAGCTATTTATGAACGATATTAGTCATGAAAACTTCGATAAGAAGTTGTTTTTAGTCTAAGCGGTACACAAAAGTAAACTGCACTTTTTGAACACGGGTTGCCGCTTGGCATAGTTGTAGTTGGGACCCAAGAGAACATTTTAAGATGGAGAGGCATCCGAAATTTCCCTTAGAATTCAAGATGGCGGCTTTTTTCAAAATGGCGGCCTGAGGCTAAGAAGTTCTTATAAATCATCGTATCATCTCGTGTTTGGTGTCGTTTCTATATATTTCTGACTCGAATAACATGAATCTAAGGTCAAAATCAACTTTAGACATCAAAATTAAGCCAAAAGAAGTATTTTTACGTTAAAAACAGCAAAATTGCTATTAAAATTTATCAAATTGTTCTTCATTTCCATTGCTTGTTTTCCAATTTTCTTTTGGCATATTCCTTATAGCTCTGGATGTTTTCTCACAGTTTTGATTATTATGCATCGGAACCAGTGAGAATTATCCTTAGAAATCAAAATGGCGGCTTCTTAAAAATGGCGTCCTGCGTCAAAGACATCCATACAAACTGTCAAGACATGTCACGTCTAGTTTCATTTACATATATGATTTTTGACTCGAAGAGCACCAATCTAAGGTCAAAATCATCATAGGACATCAATATAAAGTCAATATGATCAATGTTTTGCAAAACAGCAAAACTGTTTTTATAAAAACAAATATTCCTTTTCTTTTCGTTGCTTTTCTCCGGTTTTTCGTGGCATCTCTCCTCATGTATTTGGGGTATTTGGGTGGTTCTTGCGATTATATTTATAATTATTGTAATTTATAATTAGACTAAATAACTAAAACCCAATAATCATAGTTTTTCATATTTCCGCCCGGAAAGGGAAACCCCCGCACAGCAGCTATGACCAGCAGTACAACGATTATGACGATGAAGACGGCGATTATGATGACGACAACGACGACGTTATTAACCGATCCGTTTCCCTTGGCAACAGCGTCCGGACCTGCACCGTTACGGATGAGTGATTCGTTGATGACGAGATAGAAGAAGGTTTGCGCCTGACGAACCGTCGGACCGTGATCACGGACCTTGACCTCCGCGAACAACGTCAGATTGGTCGATTTAGACATGCTGGTGGTTGATTCGTTCGGTTCTACCTCGACGCCAGCAAAAGGCCCTCAAGGACGACCGATCTCTCCCGCATAAATAACGAAACGGGGGCAATTGAGCCGCTGAGGAGGATGGACTTTGTATCTGCAGCTCCCCATAAATTGCAGGTGCTTGCTATTGAGTCAAGTCCGATTGACTGACGAAACAAGCGGCATCGTAGCCTACACTTCACCGAAGTCAATGGCAGTGGACCTATTGTGACGGTCCTGGTGGAGTCTGGAGTGGCCAAGGTGTCTGACGATGATCTCAATGGACCTTCGTAACTCATCTCAGAGGCAACGATCTGGATGACGGGCTAAATGGACAGACAGGTTCACTGGACGGTGACGGGGTCTCGCTGTTGGACCACATCTACTACGATCAGTACAAAGTGACTACATCAGCATTGAGGTCAGTGGACCGTGAAGCGACAGCTGAGCACCGTCTGACCACTGCCTGTAGACTATAGTGATCTTGGATATCCAATGCAGTCAACCATGGTGGAACTGACTGTCACGGTTGTTGACGAAAACGATGATCCTCTGTCTTTTACAAGCGATATCTACGAGGCCATTGAGAACATCTACCCTGGTCAACATATGGCTCTCCGTGACGAAGGACTGAGCGTAGTCATTCGATACGTAATTGACGAGCAGTTGAAGGAAATCTTCATGTCAACTTTTCGAAAGGCATCGTCATGGCCAAGGCCAGTCTCGATCGAGAGGTCACGCCCAAGGTCAACGTGTCCATCTTGGCCTTTATCCTTGGGACACCATCTCTGACGTCATCAGCACTGCCTTTGTTGACCATCAAAGACATTGACGACGAGATCACACGGTTCACTGAGTTCAGCTATAGCTTCGATATCCTGGAAAACCAGCCTTGAACGCAGGTATACATATATAGGGGATCATCATGGTCGACTGATGACATTCAATGGAAGATATGCTGATGCAGAAGACAATATCCGTCTCTCCTATTACATCTCTGTGCTTCCTGTCGACGCCGCTTACCATCACCACTACCGCACCCTCCTTCAGATCGACCAGCGAACAGGTGTCATCTCCATCCAAACTACCACAACCACCAGTATGTCTAAATCGACCAATCTGACGTTGTTCGTGGAGGTCAAGGTCCGTGATCACGGTCCAACTGTTCGTCAGGCGCAAACCTTCTTCTATCTCGTCATCAACGATCACTCATCCGTAACGGTGCAGGTCCGGACGCTGTTGCCAAGGGAAACGGATCGGTTAATAACGTCGTCGTTGTCGTCATCATCATAATCGCCGTCTTCATCGTCATAATCGTTGTACTGCTGGTCATAGCTGCTGTGCGGGGGTTTCCCTTTCCGGGCGGAAATATGAAAAACTATGATTATTGGGTTTTAGTTATTTAGTCTAATTATAAATTACAATAATTATAAATAGAATCGCAAGAACCACCCAAATACCCCAAATACACGAGGAGAGATGCCACGAAAAACCGAAGAAAAGCAACGAAAAGAAAAGGAATATTTGTTTTTATAAAAACAGTTTTGCTGTTTTGCAAAACATTGATCATATTGACTTTATATTGATGTCCTATGATGATTTTGACCTTAGATTGGTGCTCTTCGAGTCAAAAATCATATATGTAAATGAAACTAGACGTGACATGTCTTGACAGTTTGTATGGATGTCTTTGACGCAGGACGCCATTTTTAAGAAGCCGCCATTTTGATTTCTAAGGATAATTCCCACTGGTTCCGATGCATAATAATCAAAACTGTGAGAAAACATCCAGAGCTATAAGGAATATGCCAAAAGAAAATTGGAAAACAAGCAATGGAAATGAAGAACAATTTGATAAATTTTAATAGCAATTTTGCTGTTTTTAACGTAAAAATACTTCTTTTGGCTTAATTTTGATGTCTAAAGTTGATTTTGACCTTAGATTCATGTTATTCGAGTCAGAAATATATAGAAACGACACCAAACACGAGATGATACGATGATTTATAAGAACTTCTTAGCCTCAGGCCGCCATTTTGAAAAAAGCCGCCATCTTGAATTCTAAGGGAAATTTCGGATGCCTCCTCATCTTAAAATGTTCTCTTGGGTCCCAACTACAACTATGCCAAGCGGCAACCCGTGTTCAAAAAGTGCAGTTTACTAACCAGAAACTGACTTGTACCGCTTAGACTATTTGCAGAGTCGCAGACTAACAGCATAATAAAATGTCAAAGTTTTATTGGAAAAGAAACAGGTTCGTCTTTTGCCATAACCATAAAATTTAAGTTTTCAACAAGAGTGTAACAAGTTTATTAATAGGCCACAATACCCCGTACATGTTATATGCGAATAATAAAAAACCACTGAAGCAGAGGTTCTTACATTTTATCATTTTTATGGCGCAAGACACAACTTGCGTTGAGAACAAATTCGTCGACACAACATGCAATCGCCATTACGTTGACGTCGTTAAAATAAAAAAATCAAAGTCAAACTAATTGTTAATTTATTTAACCTAATATTTAAAATTGTTGTCATTTTTGATGAATGACAATATTGACATGGTTCTAGGACAATTACCCCGGACAATTATCCCTGACAATTACCCCATAACAATTACCTCTGACAATTACCCCCGGACAATTACCCCCCCCCCCCCCCCCGGATAATAACCCCAATGCTGAAGGAATGACCAAATAACAACTAAGTGTTAGACATGAAAGGCTTGCCACGTATCAAAGACTGATTATTAAAATTATTAGACTAATCTCTGGTTCCTATTGTTAAAGTCTCTGAAGTGTGACAAGTCTTTCATGTCTTAAACTTAGTTGTTGTTCACCCATCACAGCCTCCAAGGAAGAAGTATGCTGACACCAACGCTAGAATTCTGACCATCGTTCGCAACTACAATGAACGCAGTGTTATTGACTATCTTCGTGGAACAGCTCACCTTGCTATTTAAATTGAATAAACTCATTAACACTGATCAGCATTTTCTTTAACGCATTTTCATTCCATTGTGATGTTGCATGGTTCTCTAATAATATCGTATGTCTAAAAAATTAATATATAGACTGAATGAATATTATGCATTATTATAGGCCTAATTATGTAATTGATATAATTATCGTACGAGGTTACGTGTCTAACACTTAGTAATTGTTGCTGTTACCTGGCCATTCTATCGGCATGGTGTTATTGTCCAGGAGTAATTGTCCGGGGGTAATTGTCCGAGGGTAATTGTCCGAAGGGTAATTTTCCTGTTACCATTGACATAGAATGCATTCTAGTTTATAATTCTAAAGGAATATATTCTACTGAAGTAATTCCACTATTCAGCGTCGTTTCTACGATTCTAGGCTAACTTATTTAGTATAGACCTACCAGTTAGGCCTACGCCCAATGGGATTTAGCCCTTGGATTTTTCTTTGAACCATTTTAAAGCAAGGATCCCCAGTTTTGTAAGTGTAGTATACGCAAGCAGGCTGAGAGTGCACCTCGAACTTTCCGGGTCATCAGTTGTAAGTTCGCAAAATGTCCGTTTCCCAATGATAGATTTTTCGATTTCGAATATTACAGTATAGCATACGCATAATGTATTACAAGTTTTATTGGTGCGGTCTTTGCCGCGTATAACGTGTGTTATGAGATATAGCCCACAAGGTAGTCAGTGGCGGCGCCAGAGGACTAGGGGGGCTAAGCCCCCAAGGGTCATTAGGGTTTTTTGGACAGCGAAAATTAAATATTTTCGACTAAGCCCACCTAAAAAGTCATGAGGTTTTTGTGACAGGGAAAATGAAATATTTTCCTGAGATTTCGACTAAACGACTAAAAAAGTCGTCAGCATGTTCTTACTGGGAAAATGAAATACCAAACGACCAAAAAAGGTCGTCGAAAATTTAGGCGAATGAAAATGAAAATTTTTCTCCGTAATTCGTCCCCTTAAATTTCTGAACCAAGTCTCCGCTCATGGGCTTCAGTCCCCCAAAACTGAAATCCTGGCGCCGCCACTGAAGGTAGCTAAAACATCAAGACCGCCCAAGGTTGCATAAAGGACAGTATTGGAAAGGTAGAATAGAATGCTACGAATTCTCGAAGCCAACGTCCGCTAAACTGCTGAAACTTACGTAAGTTGGTGTAATGCAGACATATCCTCGGACGTATAGCCTACAGGTCTATATTCTTATAGGATAGGCACTCTACGCAGACTACGCTATTATAATAGGCCTATAGTTGATTTCCTTGCCGTTGGGCACTATCTAGTTTGTTTTTTTACAAATTAAGCAGTGATAGAACATTTCAGTTTTTTCTTGGAGGGGCCCGGGGACTGAGCCACATTTAAGGGGGCTAAGCCCTCCTAGACCTTGACGACGCGTCATCTGACCAATGAAATCGGACAGTTGAATCTACGCATACCATTGAAGTGACTAACATGGCAGCCCGTGCGGTTGAATTGATTCGAGAATAAGCTCGCCGTTTCCTTGACCGTTTTAATCAATCAAAAATTATCTGGTAGCGAAAATGAAGTAGGCTAGCCTATATGTACATAATGTGTACTTCATTTTCGCTACCATATTATGGACGTAGGAAAGGCCAACTTTGACACGAGGTCACAGATGGCATTGAGCATAATTGCGTTGCCTAGTGCAAAACTGGGATGGATGCGTAGAATTCTTCGGCAAAGGGACCGCGAACGCCGAGCGAACGTAGGCCTATTACATAGTGTGGAAAGTGCTCCTCGTTTATCCCTCATTTGTCCCGCTATCAGCGTGGACCACATTACACGGTTGGCACAGCAGTTTGCTCTACGGAGAGGCAATTACACATTATTCAGCTGACTTAAAGGAAATGTAACAAACCGCTTATATAGGCTATAATGCATAGCACATCAAATTATTTATTAGACACAACAACAGTTACTGTTCGAAGGTGTTCGATCGATAAACTTTATTGCTTCTAAAGTAAATGCTTAAGCACACTTTGAACCTACAGAGGCTTTAACAAACGTTTTCAAAAGTCCATAGCAATTACTAGGCATACCATTACAGTAAAATAACACCAACTGTCATGAATATTTCAAATCTGTAACAAGTCCATCACGTTTAGGTCATGATCAGAAAAATGTCATTTAATGGCAAAAAGGTGAATAGATGACTAGGTTATGGCAACCGTATTCGAACATGATTGGCAGAATAAAGCATAAGACTGAGCAAAAATACACTTAAGAGTCATACAAAAACTGTACAAAAAAGCTTCTTTGGTGAATATACTTTTACCTGTGTGAAATTATTTGGTAACCTACAATAACGGCCACACCCAACCAAACGCATCCACTATTCAGCCCCCCCCCCCATGCGACCACATGATACCCACAGCCGATAGGTATACCCTGATGTGCAAAACACTTATTGTTACGATTTTATATTGGCTACCTCGTAGTACCTTTAACCGCGCTTATTAGATGTCTGTAAGCAAAGTGCAATTAGCGAATTTTTAATAAGAATACTTGCGTACTGACGGACATACTTAATTGTTTATTCAAACAGAAAATATGTTTAGACTATGCCCACTAGGATACAATATCCATGAGTCGCGAATATGATATCGATACAAACGAATAGGTCTACATGACTGAGTATAGTTATAATCACAAATTTACATAATATAACCTCTTCTAAAGAAATAATTGATCGTAATAACTCCAGAAGTTTTTACTGCTTGTCAGTGCATGCGATCCCTCTATTTGTCCATTTTACTCAAAGCTTAATTGTCAGTTCTTGTTTCTAGTTTTCTATACCTCTATAATTATAGACCAGCAAGTACTTTTAAATAATCGTAAAAAACTGCTTAAAAGCTTAAACGAGACAAGGGATACCGGTAATATAATTATGTTCTTAAGAAGATGATGTCCAACTACACGACAGCAATAATTTTTATTGTATCAGTCCTGTTACCGTACCACGTGGGCGCCCGTACATAGGGACAAGGGGGAACTTCCCCAAGGAAATTGACGCCAATTTTTAAACTAATAGGCCTATTTGTTTGTTTTTAGCAAATTTCGTCGCACCAGAGCACTGATACCAAATATACATAAAGTGAAACTAGAAAATTTACATTCAGAAACCTCTATAGAAAAATACCCATGTTCTCAATTAACTGTTTTGCAACATCCAAGTTCTTACTGAAACACTTAACCGTGACCACGATAGTGTTTTGATCCTCCTGCAAAATATATGTGGTCGTCCATGCGTGACCGTAACAATTGCTGAGAACGTCGAAGTGTCATCGTTATCGAAAGTATTACAGCACAGTGTAGGCTATCTATAATTATCAATTCAATAATGCAAGGCAGAAACAGAACAGAACATTAAATAAAATCATGACGACAATAATATAGTTCACCGCTGGAGTCGTGAGTAAAATGCTGTAGACAGCCGCCTCACTCTGCTGTCATGATGTACGAATTAAGAACACTTGCTGAATAGCCAATTGCTTCAGAGATATAATTACAGCATAATTGGTAAAGAAAGTGACTGAATATTGGTAGCTTAGAAACGTCTGTACATAAGACAGATCAGGACAGTACTGTTTCTAAACCTGATGTAAGCGTAGAGTATACCCGGAATAAAATTTGTCGTCTAGAGTAGTTAGTCGCCGGGTCACAATATAAAGTCCCCCCCCAAACAGAGTCTCTGTGCCTGAAACACTGAAACTCCGTATTGGAACAAATTTCCTGATGTAAGAGTTAATAATTTGGGAGCACGTGTTCTTGTAAAATTATTTAGCAGCCTACACTAACGGTTTAACCTATTTAGGCCTACATATACATTTTATGTGACTTTAACCCATTTCACGTTGAACGGGGAGACTTTATTTCAGCGGCAGGTGAAATATACTCTCCCTGGAGACTTTATTTCAGAATATAGTCTCAGGCAGAGTCGTATGCCTATATTGGCTCTGGTCTAAGAGAAGCAAATTGATGCTGAAACTGATCCGCCGGGGAGAATCTATTTCGGGACACTGGTGCATTGTTTTAAAGATTCACCTGAAATGCATTAAACTAATAATTATGCGCCTTTTTGCTGGCAGTTGGTATTCTAAAGCACAAATAACACTAAGCTTACATGTGCACGTCCAGATAAAGGTAGATACACGTACTTACAGGCAAGCATAGGCTATAGCACACATGCACTTTCGATATTATTGTTGTCTTTTTAGGCAAATACGCGGACGCAGCATTGATTGCCGAAATATCACTGATTTGAGGAAAGCGAAACAATCAACAGGCGACTAAGATACATGTAGAGTAACAAGCATAGCAACGTAGAAACGATCGATGGAAAAATTGTATACTGACTCATAGCATCGTAAGTTTGGTACCCAAAAACAAAGACAAAAAGCGGACTTTATGAGACGAAACCAATTTGATTTTGGCAGGAAAAAACGAGTGTGCCCATACATATTTACATATAGGCTATATATAATACTCACTGAGAAACAGGGCCGGATTAAGGCATTTCAACATGTTCGGCCGAACAGGTGCCCCACACTTTAGGGGGCCCCAAAACATGCGGGAAATTTTCCGAAAATTTTAAGATTTTTACCAAATTTCAACCAAACGACTAAAAAGGTCATTAAATTTTTTGGAGGAAAATAATCGGTATATTCTACGAAATTTTCGACCAAACGACCAAACGACTAAAAAAGATCATCATAATTTTCGGCGGAAGATCCGCAAAACATTTCCCGAACAGCGCACCCACATTTCTTAATCCGGCCCTGCTGAGAAACTCTGCAGCAGCTCGAAAACGCCTTAACTCACTTCTTCACTCTTTCCCATTCTCGCTCACTGTCATCTTTCCCTTTCTCCTCCTCTTCTCTCCTTCCTCTTGGCATAGTCACTCAAAATAATATTCACATGCCACATGGTTATGATTGGTTTCAACACACAATGCACGCCCATAAGCGGAGTTTGGTTTCAGTTCTGGGGTATGGGGAGTCAAAAATAACTTTGGCGGAGACTTGGTCCAGAATGAGCGGCGCCGAGAACATTTTCTTTCATCGACCAAATTTCTGATGACCTTTTTTAGCCCTTCCGTCGAAATTTCGTGAAAATATACCATTTTTCCCCGGCAAAAAAGCTAATGACCTTTTTAGTCCTTGGGGGCTTAGTCCCCATTGCCCCTGACAAACTCTGCCCATGTGCCCGCCTTCTACACCACTTAGTTGAAACCCTTATTATGTCATGTTAGGCTATATGCTGCAAGGCAATTTGAGAGGAAGCTACTTTATATCAGACACTTATGCATGCCGTTAAAATTAAATGCGGACAGTTAATTTTTCATTCACTTCATCTCCTGCATTTGCTATAGCGCCCCTTCAAGCTCTATTCTACGCAGAGGCGCTCCTGACTACAGCGCGGACACTACAGCGCGGAGTCTCACGCCGAAGCGCATGGGCAAATGCAAGTGAAGGACCTGCATGCTCAAGGTCCCTACTCGGCGGCTGGAGGTAAATTCGAACCTGCTCTAAGGCACAGTATACACCACCGTGCCACACATTCATGTGACTGAAAGGCTCCTCCTTTTGTATGAAGACATGTCAAATCTAAAAGCAGGATTCCTGTAAAAATTAGGTCGTGTGTTACTTTACAATTAATATTCATGCAGCGCACGTGACTCATAACAGAACTTTTACATCTTATCATATAGGTAGTATAGATCCTCTCGTCTCATTTCAAAGTGACGACGTTAACATATCTTGTGACTGTATTATTACCATTTCATAGGTAAATACCCTCGTCATCTTCAATGCTTCTGGGGGCTGCACAGAGTTCTGCTCGCCCACGCCCAGATTCGTCTTCACTTGTTTGTGACATGTCGTCCGCTTGTGAGGAGAAGGGAGAGGAGGAACCCTCCCACGATTCGCTTTGTCCTGGCACTTCTGCAGCGCAATAAACTCCGTCCTCATCGGAAGCAATCGATGCAACGAAATCAGAAGACTCGACTTCCCCATCTGTCGGCTCCGTTGAAGTCGTCCCTTTCTTTTCCAGTTCACACAAGTCACGCGTGTTCAGATCACGACCCGTTTCTAGAAGTTTGGGAAGGATTCTCTGCTGTAATTGCTCAACTCCGTGGTGTTCTATGACGTGTTGGTTGAACGGATTGATGTGTCCATTTGAATTTGTGTTGTCATTGACTATACACCGATCTCGAACTATGACAGCAGACGGTTGAAACTCTGACCTATGAAGCGTTGATGATAATGGGGGTTGTGGCAAGACCAGGTCAGTTCTCGTAGGTCTAGGTCGATCCGTTTCATATATATTCGAGTTCGAGTGTTGAATGGATATTGGCAATATGCGGTCATCAATGCCGTTCTCATCGGCGTTTTGGTTTAGTTCTGGTAGTATGCTATTTCGAAGTTGCTGTTGACTCGTCGACGCTAATATTTGCCGAGTCCTGTCTTCGTGTCTGACTAGGTCGTTTGGCGGTGGAAGGATTATGCCGCAGTGAGCCTGTGAATTTCTGATCGCTGGCTGACTATTTATCGACAGTATGGGATGCTCTGGCAATGCATTGGTTGTGATATCAAAGTTTTGGGACTGTCTGTCGGTTTGTAAAGCTTGTTTCACTATATGCTGAGTAACGGGGTTGATTCGTTCGCTGGTTGTCAATAACTGTATGCCACTGTCAACAGTTTTAAGGGGTAGGCCTATATAGTCATCTGACACAGATGTTTGGTCGGCATCTGCGCTACTAGCAGTTCTGTCATTGTTTGTGCTACTGGCAGTTCTGTCATTGCTTATGCTACTAGCAGTTCTGTCATTGGTTATGCTACTAGCAGTTCTGTCATTGCTTACGCTACTGGCAGTTCTGTCATTACCTATGCTACTAGCAGTTCTGTCATTACTTGACTGGGGGTCTGACTGTTCAGACGTTTCCGCAAGATTTGGCAACAGCCGTTCGTGTATCGACCTGCCAGACAGCCGTCCTTCCAGCGATGGCAAAATTGTCTCAGGCCTTGAGGATGTATAACCATGATGATGGCGTCCGATTTGAACTATAGTCATCTCTTCCGCTAGAAGTCTCTGTCGATAGCAGTCCTCGCGGTCTGTGGTTATACAGCTGTAGGGTTGAACGATGTCATCTTGGGGTCTGTCCGGTTCAACCGGATCGACCTCGTCGTCTTCTTTCTGCTCCACCGTCTGCAGCAACAGTTAAAAAATGACCATCATTGCGCAAATCAACCAACCAATCAATCAATCGATCGATCGATCGATCAATCAATCAATCGATCAATCAATATTCGTTTATTCAAACGGAGCTTGTTAGTCTAGATTTAACTATAATTATAGTCATTTGAAGGTTTTGTATGAGTGTTCAGATTATATGCCACACATTATCCTAATGGTACCGTATGCAAAGTAATTTCTACAATAGTAAACTCATAAAAAAAAGAAGTTTCGTGGTGTCTGCAAGTTTGAAGTAAAGCAGGTACTACCCTATACACACAGAGTCATCAAATACTTACGCAATGCCAAAACAAAAGGTACAGGATAGAGGAATGCTAAATTTAAATTCTTCTAATCTGGACAAAGCTTAGACTTTAAATTACAGATTCAACTAGATTGGACGATACTTCAGTTGAACGCTTAAATAAGTACTTCATATTTATTCGGTTAAGTCATCAATTTAATCATTTTCGTATACGAACGAAGAACTAACTATACCACCCTTTGTATGCAGTTAACAAACATAGGCTAGATCTAACATGCCTTGAAACACAATCAACTGCATGTTATGAAATACTTGATGAAGTGTTCAACCAAAAACTCGGCCTATAAATATAACGACGAATCAGTCATTATTTTAAAGTCTACGAAAAGTCTCTAACGTAGGCTACTTCCAGTGATATATAGCACAAAGTGCGTGACAATAACGTGCCTTCATCAACCTATAAGGCTATAACACATGTGTGTGACTGTGTGTGATTGTGTGTGTGTGTGTGCGTGTGCGAGCGTGCTGTGAACGTGATTCATACTTTGTTAAATTCTTTGTCAAACGCTGCAGATTCTTGAACGATAGAATATCCTGCATAGGAAGAGTTCTTTTGCCTCTCGTTACCTTCATCCAAAACCTTGAAATAAAAAGTAGACCATGCATGTAACAATTGCAGTTCATAAATCGCTGGTCAGTAAACGTTTCCTCGTTCCTATATGTACACATTATAGGCTACATGCATCTAGTATTTTAGTTGCTCGAGTAAGCCGATAAATATGAGTTCATTCATAATAAGATTATTATGAACAATATGAACACGTCTGTGCAAGACAATCGCCATGCGCAGTAAACTAGTTTTACGGTCATCATTAGTGCAATTGCCTCCAATGATAATTAATTAATTGACAGTAATTTTCGGGAATTTTTTCACCAAACACATGCATACATTGCATAGCCTATGTTTGACTGAGACGCAAGCGATCACTAATAGAATTTTGTTCTGACAAGTTGTCCACCATGCATGCACTGTCATATATCGAGCAGTTGGAGCAAATACTCATTTGCCAAAAAACTTATTCATCATAAATGGTCTGGTAAGGAGAGTCTGCTCATGATTAGTGGACAATAATCTGAGGTTTTGGTGACATCCTTCATAATCCCAGTCAAGTTAAAACCACGGCCAACTCCGAAGACTACTGTGTAGACTATATAAAAGGGACATGTGGCTTTACATTGAACAAATCCTAAGTTAAAAGCATGGATCCAGATTCATTAATTCATCCGTTCAATGGACTTATATAGCGCCCCTCCAATTAGGCTACTCAGGAGCGCTCCCAGCCCATCCACGGCAAAAGAAGACAAGACTTGAGAGGTCTATTACAGTTTTATTTGGTCAGATGTAATAAATGCAGCATTAAATGAAGGTCATAAGGAGGTATATATATATATATATATATATATATATATATATATATATATATATATATATATAACTGTTATAAATACCACTGTTAGTCACATGAAATTACAATCGGTTACAAACACTATTCAAAATACTATAACACTCTGTTGTTAGATATTATTGAATTACCACAGACGGCATGCATGGCTCGAATCTAATCCACTTCTTCAATTCTAGCCATTTCTCGTGCGGCCACCTAAACATAGACATATTATTATTATCAGCGTGTTAGTGCCTACGACTAAGTGTTAGGAAATAGGAATATTATAATTATGCAAACGAACAAACAGCGGTAAAATATATAGGCCCTATACGCAGAGGAAGGCAGCTTAAACGTAGGAACAGAGAAAATTGGAACGTTATACAAGGAAAGGAAAGAGAGTAAGTAGATAGACTGATGAAAAGACAGGAGTGAGAACGGACGGCATATGCATAAGTAGCAGATGAATGAAGAATTAGGCAATAAACTGAAAAGTGTTCACGTGAATAGTCTGCCAAACTGAGAAAAAAGATTGGACTGAAGCGGGACAGGGTGAAAATGTTTTTGGATTTGTTAAATTAGCAGAGTAAAATATTGTGAGTAATTAATGTACGAGTATATAATATGTTATAACAACGATCAGAATAACACCATTATTTTAAGCGAATAGAAAAGCACCATGTTATACGACTATAGAGAACAGCACAACTTTACGAAATGAATAACATTGCTTTGCAATCAGAACAGCACCAGTTTTCGACCAGACTAACGCCATATTTATTCTACCCAAATAACACCATTTTACTCCCAGCATAACACCATTTTTGCAATGTTGATGCCGTACACGCAAATACCATTGCACCAAACAGTCGACAATAACAGCTTTGTACGCGAGGCCAGAGACGCTTTTGAAGTTACCAGAGGTGAGAAAGAAAGAAGAACAAGAATGTGGGCATGGAGTTCAGTGGCCACCTTAAGAGGAATGTAAACTTCCATATCCGTTCACGTCGTTTTGAGACGGCCCTCTTGATAAACGAAGGAGATAAGTGCAATAAATAACTTGCTGATTGGATTTCTTCGCAGGGGCGGACGTCAACTTAGATGATAAGCCCAGCAGTGTGAAGTATACTTAATTGAAAAGGCTTTGCATAAACAGGAGGCAAATAAATCTTGACTATTTGGACAATTAAGGAATGGACATTCTCAACAAAATTAATCCTACGCAAGTTGCACATCCATAAAGCTTTCCAGACCTGCCCATGCATGCGCTACGTAGGCCCTATAAACTAAAGAAAGTAGGTCTAGTCTTGAGACAACAAAAGAGGCAATTGTCACACAAGCTAGTAACTTAAGAAGCAATTGGAAAGCAAAGAATAAACAGACAGGGAATAGAAGTCTAATAAGATATCATGTCGAGAGGTTGACATTGCAATGTGCAGACGGTGCAGATCATGAGAGAGAATTTAGACTAGGATATGGCTAGTAAAGAGCATAGAACTAGCTAACTGTCGTCTTGGACATACTAAAAGCGTCTCTATAGGACTCAATATGTATTAGATAAGAAAGTAAAAAAGTTCAGGTTAGCGTAGGGACCCTGAACAAGTCCTTCACTAGCAGTTGCTCAGGCGCTTCGGTGTCAAACTCCGATTCAGCGTCCGCGTTGTAGTCGGGAGAGCCTCTGAGCAGTGCTCTGAGCAGAAATCCTGCTTGAAGGGGCGCTATAACAATTGCTCGGGTACACATAGAAGTAACGGCAACATGCAGGTTACGGGAAGTACGGAACAAGTTTGTGTCCTATGACATTGATCTAATTTCTAACCTGATGCAGCAGGTGAACCCAACAAACGCCAAGATGCCGACGATGACAGCTGCGAATATGATGAATCCGAGTGCATTATCAGACAAGCGAAACGGCCTTGTGACAATGGACACGGTTGCATTGTTGTATGACGGTCCAGCTGACGTCAGACTCTCCGCTTTGAAGTCGTACGATGTGCCGCGTTTCAATCCTTCGATCGTAACTCGACCACGTGATCTCCAATCGTCAACATCCTCAACGTACATCTTCAGCTCTTGTTGTTGACCTACGACAGATATCAATCAATCAATTGATCAATCATTTGATCAATCATTCAATCGATCAATCGATCAATCAATCAATTGATCAATCATTTGATCAATCATTCAATCGATCAATCGATCAATCAATCAATTGATCAATCATTTGATCAATCATTCAATCGATCAATCGATCAATCAATCAATCAATCAATCAATCAATCAATCGATCGATCGATCAGTCAATCGATCGATCAATTGATCAATCAATCAATTGATCAATCAATCAATCAATCAATCAATCAATCAATCAATCAATCAATCAATCAATCAATCAATCAATCAATCAATCAATCAATCAATCAATCAATCAATCAATCAATCAATCAATCAATCAATCAATCAATCAATCAATCAATCAATCAATCAATCAATCAATCAATCAATCAATCAATCAATCAATGATCAATCGATCAATCAATCAATTGATCGATCAATCAGAATTCATAGCACCTCGAACGATAGGCTAACTTTCATCTCCAAACTGCAGTACGAAGATGAAAGTTATCATTGGGGGATAAACAATGAGTGGGTAATGCTAACTGAGGTTACGCAAATGATGTTGGATTGAATGGGGCTTGAGTTAGAACTGAAGGTGTGTCTGTAAATTGGTACAAGCATGCATTCCTTTCTCCTCCTCCCCCCTCCGGGTCCGTCACTCCTTTAACCGCGATCCCCACAGTTGACATGCAATGACCTTCATCGTCGACTGGAGTATAGTAGAGGTTGAATCCGTAGACGAGTCCTTCCTTCGGACTGTAGTTCGGCTTCTCCAGCGTCATGACGACCCTCGTTTCGTCGATCTCCAGCGGAACGAGATGCGGTGGAGATGCCACTAGAGATCAAAAGGTAAACCGAGAACACTTGTGAATTTATATAGCGCCTGTCTGAATCGGTAAGACGGTTATAGACATGAAGGTGTTTATGCAAGTCATGGAATATGTATGAGGCGACCTGGAGCACCACGGACTACCCTTCTAACTCAACGCAGCGCTCGTGAATAAGCTGGTGCCTCGCGCTTGGCTTTCGAGCTTACGATTACGATTACGAGTCGGATAGAGTGGGTGGTTAGTGTGCTGATTGTCACTAGAGAGGTCAGAAATTAATGTCCACGCTATAAATTATATAGGGCAGAAATTGTTTCAAGATTACTGCACCGCCTAGGTCCTATAATTATGGCTTAGTCAACTCAGCACTTACCGCACAGTGTACAGTGTAAGATTCTATAGACTTGAAGGTGCTCAAGCAAGCCATGGTCCTATGTTGAGACGGCTGCCTGTGATTTGCGATTAAATGATCGACTGACAATATAGTTCAGAAATCGAGAGGTCCAAACTCGAAACCCGGGTGCAGGGCACCAGCTTATTCATGAGCACTTCTATAATTATAGCCCCACTGTTTGACGACGCTATATATCATAACAGAGATGATTAACGTCGCCCTCCTCCTGCATCCAGACACTAGACTGGCACTGCTAGGGTACGGGTAGTGGTGGAGTTCGATGCATGTAACTGACAATTTATATAGCTCATTGAAAGACCCTCGCACTTCAGCAAGAATCGAATAGCCGTGGACAACTTCTTCTTTTCAGCTCATGCTCACGTATACTGACGACTATATTCTATTGCACAATGCACGCAGGGGTTCAAACCCCGCGCGCTGCAGAAGTGAGAAGTTCTTGCTTCGGTGGGACGCGGTGGTGTAGGGGTATATGTTCGGTGTTTTGGAGCCGGAAGGTTGCTGGCTCGAATCCACCTCAAACCGCTGAGTATACGGTCCCTGAGCGAGTCCATCACTCGCAATTGCTCGTGCACTTCGGCGTGAAACTCCGATTCAGTGTCCGCGCTGTAATCGGGAGCGCCTCCGAGTAGAAATCTTGAAGGGCGATGTAACAAGTGCTTATACATAAAAGTATATAATATAATTAATAATTATAGGCCCTACTGTGCCATAGAGCAAAGTGACAGAGAGTGAAATACAAATAGCAGCAATCGGCAATTTAAATCTCAATTGGAGCATTTGATGGCAGGCTCTACTGTGGCCATTTGTCAATATTAGACCTTAATACATTAGACATTAATTTCCTTATCAGCTGATTATACAACAGGTTCTCCAATAGATAAAATTCTCTCTGTCGATGAAATGATCAAATGAGCCGAACAGCGCTCTCACCAAATGAGAACAGATGTACCTAGCGCGTAGGCTACGCACCACACGCGACTTACGGCACGTAGCCTATAGGGCTACGTCTGCAAAATGCAATGCGTTGCTCATAGTGCGCCAAATTAACGTATAAAGTTCAATAACCCTACAGGCTACAGCCATTCATTCGGTCACTAACACATCTTCGATGGCATCATAGCCTAAAGTATTTAACTGGTTTTACACTGGTTTGAGCTTACTGACTTGCTGACTGATTGGGTTCTTCATTACCGTTTGCATTAACGTGGGAAATAGTGCTATATAAATGAGAAATGCGTAATCATCGTATCGTGTCTAACAACTTCTAAAGCGCCTCTATGAGTACAGTCTAATCAGAGGTGCTCCCATAATAGCGCGCCAAGCCCATGAGAAAAGACAACAAGCAAAGACATTAGAACTTCCAGTTAGTACCGTTGTTGCGAATCACAGGGAGGCCATTACAGAGGAGCATGTACAATGTAGCTGCTGGGCAGCAGTGCTCAGTGATTGGGGACAGGAAGGTCACAGCGGTTCAACGAATTAAGACAGCGACCAGAGACAACTGAAACAGTTCAGTGAATAATGTCATAGAAGTTTACGATTACGATTACGAGAAGTGCGTTTTGGCTAGACCCAAGACAGTTCAAAAGGTGATCAGTAGAATTTTAGAGTGAATACGGGCCTTAAAGAGAAAGTCATTTAAAATGATCATATTCATGAAAGCGGAGATATAACTGCAATAATAAAATTACATGACAATGCATGATAAACTCTCCACTCTTTTAGATAAAACCTGATTGACTGACTGATTGGCTGACTGATTGGCTGACTGACTGACTGATCGACTGACTGACTGACTGACTGACTGGCTGACTGATTGATTGACTGATTGATATATTGACTGACTGACTAACTCACTGACTAACAGACAGACAGAGAGACTGACTGACTAAACGAACGAATGCATGGATTTTATAATGCGCTACAATCAGTTAACCATATAAGGTCGTTGGTTAGACCTGCATGTGCTCGTCAAGAAACGAGAGGTGGTAGGTCGGTCAATGTCTGCAGATTGTGTTCGCCTACGACCCTGATGATGGCCAAGTTGTTTAATTACTCACCCACATGTCTCTCTCTGTCTCTGTCTCTGTCTCTCTGTGTCTGTAACCGAGCGATATAATTTGATACCGGAATATCCGGGAAACATAATACGTCAAGCATTTGCCGTAATATTATGTTTCCCGGATATTCCGGTGCGCTGGCTACGATGTTCATCTCCTTAGGCTCCGTAGATTGCTGTCTTGAAGACCAACGAGCCGGAAATGAGCGCCTTGACTAAGGTCCAGTAGGAACACTGGACTCCGCTTCTGCTTATAGTGACCGAAATCAGCTGCTTATGCAATCATTATGCTATAAGAAATCTTAAAGAAGCAACGGCGTATTTCGATACAGAGAAGAGTTGACGCTGAAGGTCACTTCCATCCAATCAACCAGTTCAGCTTTAACAACATTTATATAGCGCTTCAAAATGATGTGCCCATCAGAGGTGCTCGCGATTCGGTTCACTTTCAGGTGCTTATATAGTCTGTATAGTCACTATAGTGCATAGTACGACATAGAGGCCAAGAAAGGACAAATAGGTCGTCCTAATCGTAATTGTAATCGCCAAACCTCTAAAGTGCCACGCGCGGGGCACCATCTTATTCACGAGCGCTGCGTTGAGTCGGAAGGGTTGCCGTAAGAGAATAGCTCAAAGGAGGTACAAGTCCAGATGATTAAGATCATAATTATGGCTGTTAGGCAACTTATTCCGCAAGGATTTATAACGTCCTACAGTGCAATTTTATTATTATAATGTTTATGATTACATAAATCTGCTGCTGTTGTATACCTGCATTCCTTTTGAAGTAGGAGCATGTCCAGTGGATTCCACTGCTGTATCCGTTCTTCAAGACTCGTCCAATGCCGAACAGATATCCTTCGTAGCTTTCGCTTAGAATTATGTGAACGGACGTCACGTTTGGATCCGGTTCCATCCAGTTCAGTGGTTGCTGGAACGATAGAAAGCAACATAAGGCATTTATCTATCGCCACATTTACAATGAAAAATAGCTCACGAAAATAAGTATGGCACGTTGTTAGGCAAGAATGGTGTCGTTGGAATGTCGTTGGAATTTTGGACCTGCCTAAAGGCAGACCACTAAAGCAGAAGATTGCTCGTGAATAAGCAGGTGTCCTGCGTTTGGTTTTCCAGTGGCGCTTTAGAAACTTGGAGATTACGAATACGATACGCGATTACGAATGATATTCGCCCTACAAGTCTGTCTGACAGTCTCCTCTCTTCTTTTTTCTCTCTTCTCAGAGCCTGCTTCTTCCTGTGGGAGTTTACTAGAGGCGTTATAAATGCTCAATTACAATAAATGCATGCAATATCAGATCTCGATTGCAAAGGTTAAAGTGAAACATCTGGACAATCCGCCCTTACTTACTTGACATCGCAGGCTGTTCAAGAAAGCCTTGCACCAGAAGATCGTCACTTTTCCCGGACCATCACCATCATCATCAGTGGATTTAACTTTATTCCAACGGAAAACGATTTGATTTTCGTTCACACCATCAACGGACATCACGGAACAGTTGGATGGAGGCTGAAGTTTTAACACTGGGAGGAAACATAAAAATATTAAATGCAGAAAACGACAACTGCGCATTTTCCGCATTATTTTGCTTCATATGCTCGCCAGGGTTTCGTTGGATTCGCGCGCGTGTTTGTTAAATGTTTTGTGCCGCTTCTAGCCAATGATGCAGTGATGTAAGAATGTAACGGAAGTTCATAGCAAACCGACCGACAGACAGATAGCCAGTCAGCCAGAGAGCCAGCCAGACAGACAGGACCTGGTGGTGATGGTGATGGTGATGGTAATCATGAAGATGACGATGATGATGTTGGTATACGATGATGGTGGTGGTGGCAGTGGTGGTGGTGGCGATAATGATGACGATGATGACGACGACGACGATGATGATGATAACGATACTTGATGGTGCTGGGGGTGATGGCAGCAACTCAATTAGTTCTACTAATAGGACTAATAATCACCGTCGTAATTGTTGTCTTAATTAACTATATATATATATATTAATTAACTATATATAGGCCTATTAATTAACTATGTTATGGTATCCGTGCGGCTGTCACTACGATAGTAGGCCTATCCGCCTCTTTTAGACAAGGCTTGGAATTCTAAAAGGGCTCTAGAAATCACTGTTAGAAGCAAATCATGTAACAATTTGCTAACCGGTGTTTCTAGACTAATTTGACCCTGCTGAAAACGAAAATCGCTGTTAGCAAGCTGGATTTTTGACCGTTCAATAGGAAAACAAGATGGCGGACAAAATGGCGGTCAGTTGCTTCAAATGGCTATAAGTAAAGTATTGTATGTGACAGGAACACGATTTTAGACTCTAAATTAAGATTATATGGTGCAAGGAATACAATGGGACCAAATACACATATGTAGCACTGCAAGAAAATCAAAATGGCGGACAAAATGGCGGCCAGAATCTTAAAATGACTGTAAGTGAAGTTATGTATGCAGTGGAATCATGATTTCAGGATCTAAATCAACATTTTCGGGGTCAAGGAATGCAATGGAAGCAAGGTAACATATGTGGCATTGCACGGAAACCAAGATGGCGGGCAAAATGGCGGACAAAATCTTAAAATGGCCATAAGTGAAGACATATATGCAACTAAATCATGATTTCAGGGTCTAAATCAACATTTTCGAGGTCAAGGAATGCAATGGAAGCAAGGTAACATATGTGGCATTGCACGGAAACCAAGATGGCGGACAAAATGGCGGACAAAATCTTAAAATGCCCATAAGTGAAGACATATATGCAACTAAATCATGATTTCAGGGTCTAAATCAACATTTTCGAGGTCAAGCTCTCTGAAGTGTGATGAAACCAATATGTGATGTCACATATATAGCACTGCCTGGAAACCAAAATGGCGAACAAAATGGCGGCAAGAGTTTCAAAATGGATGTTAGTGAAGTCATGCATGCAATGGGAACTTGATAAAAAAAATTGCCAGGTCTTTGCAAGATGGTATCTGAGACCTCTGCAGTTGAATTTATCTCCAATGTTCCCTTATTTGACCAGATATGATCATTCAAATTATCGCAATGCCTTCAGGAAGTCTTAAACCAAGGAGTGTTCTTCAAAAGAACACTGCCAAAATTATAAAGGAAGATTTGTATATCATGCAGTGCCTTATTACATCGTATCAAGCTGACTGTCCCATGGATATGAAAACACGATTGTGCCATGGACTTTTCTCAAAACCAATGGGATTGGATTCTCTCTGCAAAAGTAACGTGTCCAGTCCGTATTTCTATAGCAGAGGCATATCATTTGTTTATTTAGAATATTTTACGTAGTGCCTCTTCAAGGTGGGCTGCCCGGAATCGCCCCCCACTTAACCACAACTAAATAGGACAGTTTTTTATTCTTAAGGAACAGAGTGGAGTGAAACATGGGCATGCAATAGACGCTGTGAAAAGGGGTTGGCCATTCCCATTCTAGATTTTAGAACCAGCTACAGAGAATGAAAGGTGATGTCAAATAACAGACCGCGAGTGAACCAGCCCAGCTTGGTCCGCCAACTGAAGAGTAGATCGACGCTGGACATCCGAGGTTGAAAAACAGAGTTCTTTCAGACATAGCGGGGCTATAGCCTAGTCCATCAAGGCACTACCTAAGCAACACAGAGAGCCTGCAGGCAATCCGCTGCGGGAAAGGGAGCCAATGCAAGACATCCCGCATATTGTATGAGACATGACCAAATATTGTGATATGCCCATAGGCTAAGTCGCGACACAGTTCATCCGACCTGCTGCAGACAAATTATTGTAGGACAAGCAATGACTCAAGCAATAGGGAACCTCCAAACGCGAAGACAGTTGGTGACCTGACAGATACAGTGGATACCTGTGTACAGGTAACCTACTTTCGATTGGCTACAAGAGGGCTAATAATTATTGCCTTCGATAGATATAGTGGACATTGCTTTTAAAAAGTGAAAGCTTACAGAAAATTACAACCACAACTCTGCCACTGTGTGGGGCCTTGAAATACTCCGTTGTCGGAAAATTGGGTGAATGTTCTTGGTATGCTTGTAAGAAAGACTGATCTAGCTTCATTCCTGTCCATTCAGCTCTCAGCAGCCACATTTGGAGATATGGACTAGAGCGGTTGCTGGTGGTTACGTGAAAAAAGATAAGGTGTTGTCCACTGCCGGGTCGTATGCGTTTGCTTTATATTTAACGGTGTTTTGGTGATGGCAGGAACATCAGTGGAACTGAAGCTCATCCAATTCACGTAACTATGAAGAATTGAGTGGCTTTCATGCTACAACTAGATGTGATTTAACATATGTAGCAGGAATCAGCTGAAAGAATGCTTGAATAAACTACTTGAAAGTTCCCACTTACTTTCTACATTTGGAACATTCCCTTATGAGCTCATTACCAAACTGTCAGTTTGGAAAGGCCTATTTTTTAAACTAGATATTGATGTTCAGATACCATCCTCATCTTCATCAGATGGAGTGTGGTGGAAGAAAGTAATCTTTACCAGTGTGTGCCAAAGCCACATTATAGAGTTTGTCTATAGGCTACAGCAAATCATGTGAAGTTGACAAATGTAGCATCGGACTCTGCTGCTATCGAAGTGCGATCTTGTCATGTGCACTCAGGTGCAATTGCATTGACTGCAACAAGGCCTGAATTGACTCTACGGTACCCTATATCCGTCAAGTCATGAAAAGTTGAAACTATTGATACGTCAAGTTATGAAACATTCAAGCATGCATACTGTATATACATAAAGCCAGCAATAGTTAAACTGCAGTGCAGTCATAGGCTACTAAAAATTTCCACTATAGGTATGACAATTTCACTGCATAACACTGCATTTGATTTTGTTGGAAGCATATGACCTGGAAATTACTAGTCCAGACTGAAATCTAGTCTCCATCGTATATGTTCAAGACTTCACTCATAGCCAGTTGAAGTTTTTGTGTGCACCATTTTGGTTTTTGGTTTTCTGGCAGTGTCACATAATATATTCCGTGCCTTTAATTTCACTTTCCTTAAGTAATTCCGAAAATTATCATTTACATTCTGAATTGATGTATTCATTAGATACAGAAATTCACTAACAGCCAATTCAAGAATCTGGCCGCCATTTTGGCCGCCATTTTGGTGTCCAGGCAGTGCTATATAATGCGACATTGGTTCCATCACATGCCTTGACCTCGAAAATGTTGATTTAGACCCTGAAATCATGATTTAGTTGCATATATGTCTTCACTTATTGCCATTTTAAGATTTTGTCCGCCATTTTGTCCGCCATCTTGGTTTCCGTGCAATGCCACATATGTTACCTTGCTTCCATTGCATTCCTTGACCCCGAAAATGTTGATTTAGACCCTGAAATCATGATTCCATTGCATACATAACTTCACTTACAGCCATTTTAAGATTCTGGCCGCCATTTTGTCCGCCATTTTGATTTTCTTGCAGTGCTACATATGTGTGTGTGGTCCCATTTTGTATTCCTTGCACCCTATAATCTTAATTTAGAGTCTAAAATCGTGTTCCTGTCACATACAATACTTTACTTATAGCCATTTGAAGCAACTGACCGCCATTTTGTCCGCCATCTTGTTTTCCTATTGAACGGCCAAAAATCCAGCTTGTTAACAGCGATTTTCGTTTTCAGCAGGGTCAAATTAGTCTAGAAACACCGGTTAGCAAATTGTTACATGATTTGCTTCTAGGAGTGCCATTTTGAGATTCCAAGCCTGGTCTATTTAGTATTTAGCTTTGATGTCGTCAATTTTGAAATCTCTCAACGGTTCACACGATTTCGCTCAAATGTTCTCCTTCGTTCTCGTGTTTTCCGTTTAAAAACCATCATATTCTCATTCTAATCAATTTTCAGTTTTAAATTTCACTTTCGCTTCTCTTTCAGATCTCATTTTCGGTTTAGTCTTCGCTGCGAAAAACTCACTGGTGACTACCGACTGTTTATTAGATATAGGTATCTGTCCAGGCTGAGAATTTAGCAAAGAAAGATTCCTAATATACTCCATGGTTGTAATTAACCGTTGGAAGCAAAAACCTAAAGACATCCGAGCATTAATGCCGTTAGATTCCTCTGTCGATCTCATCCTTTGGGCGTTCGAATCAAAACCGAAAACTCACCTCTTCCTAAATCCATACCCCGACACACCTGATCCTCCTCCTTCTAATTCTCGACTTAAACGGCAACAACCATCTATATACTAAGCCAATCTGACCCCTGCCAGCCGACTTGAACTCTGTTCGAACTACTTTTTGGACAAACCCAGTGACTCGATCGACACAGCGCTTGTGAAGAAGCTGGTGCCCTGCGCCTGACTCTCGAGTGACGCTTCAAAAGCTTGCGATCAGTGCATATGCAATGCATATACAATGCACATACAATGCATATATTTCTCGATTGTATGGCCTTCCACCTTGAACAAATTCCTTCAGAGCTGGGTTTGTCTGACCAATCAAACGTAGTCTCATTAATCTCTCAAGTCTTTTTCTTTTTTCATGGGCTGAATGAATGAGTGAATGAATGGACGAATGAATGAATGAATGAACGAACGAACTAATGAATGACGGAATGAATGGACGAACGAATGAATGAATGAACGAATGAATGGACGAAAGAATGAACGAACGAACGAATGAACGAATGAATGAACGAACGAACGAACGAACGAATGAATGAATGAATGAACGAACGAACAAACGAGCAAACGAACGAACGAATAAATGAATGGACGAATGAATGAATGAATGAACGAATGAATGGACGAATGAATGAACGAACGATTGAACAAACGAACGAACGAACGAACAAACGAACGAACGAACGAATGAACGAACGAACAAAGAACGAACGAACGAACGAACGAATGAATGAATGAATATTATAAAGTGTGACCAAGCGACCTACGTTCAGACCGTGTTGGGATTATAACTGCTGATGTATTCATCGGCGAACGTCCAGCTTTAGTCTCTGCGTGGACTTTCAGTTGGTACGAAGCACTTTTCGTTAAGTCCAGTCGGAAGACGGCAGCATCGGACTTGTTCCATTGAACCATTGTTGTTATTTCCATCATGGAATAGTCGCTGACTACCACTTGCGTTTTGTTGCTGACTAGAAAAGTGATTTCATTGCCAGCCATGTCGCTGCTGCTGTTCGCCTGTATAGATGTGTCTTCGACTGCGGATGCTGGTGTGTATTCCATATAGTACGACACGATTCCGCGAGATTCTTCTTTCGCCAGTGGCTATATATATATGTATATAGTATACATAATTACATATATATATAATTATATATATATACATATATATATTATGCATATATATATATATAATGTCGGTAAGACGATGTAAGGCTCCAGCTTTTTGAAAATTCTAATAGCCGCAATAATAATAATAATTGTTCATTCATTATTCATTATGGATATTTATATAGCGCCACTTCAAGGTTACTACTCAGAAGCGTTCCCGACTAAACCTAGGTTCTATAGCTGCGATAAAACGCTATCTGAGCAAATCCTATAGGCAGGCATAAGTGGCGTATAATTATAGACAGTGGAAACCTATTCCTTACCATGGGGCAAATAACCGAGAGAAAACAGAGAAAGCACTGCGCTGTCTAACCGCCTTTCTTTTTCTCTGCTACATTTTCATAGAGTCCGCGGCCTGATCATCATCATCATCATCATCATCATCATCATCATCATCATCATCATCATCATCATCATCATCATCATCATCATCATCATCATCATCATCATCATCATCATCATCATCATCATCATCATCATCATCATCATCATCATCATCATCATCATCATCATCATCATCATCATCATCATCATCATCATCATCATCATCACATAAAGGAATCTAACTATATATATATATAGGCTACATGTGAACATTTGAGCATTGTGTCTACACCACGCAGACTGAAGTCACTGAACACACGTTCTTTATTTCGAAGCAACGAGTAGCTAATTGCCTCTAGTGACTGTCCACAGTGTCCAGTATCTATAGGACGCATCTCCGAAAAAAAATCCAAACGTCTGTATATTTTTTTAACTCTTAACTCAAATGATAGAAGAAACAGAGTTGGAGAATGGAGAGCGCCTCTGATTAGGCATGCTGAAGAGGCGCTATATAAATTCTCGGAACTGTAAGCCGTGGAGCTAACCTTGAAGTAGATGAAAGCTGTACGTTGGATGGAGTCTTCGTCCACCTCGAAGCAACACTGGCAGACGGTAGGTGGCGCAGCGGGAGCTGAAAAAGAGAAGCAGTGGCAGATATCTATGACTATATATAGCCACTGTACCAATGAGAATTCAATGCTAATCGATCATTCGCCAAAGATGTTTTGGAAAGGAAAGAGTGGTGGCCATTGTATAGCATTGCCATCATCATCATTGTCATCGTCATCATCGTTACTCGTCGTTGTCGTCGTTTTCTTCATCGTCGTCTTCGTTACTATGGTGATTCGCATCTGATGTTTCGTAATATATATATATATATATATACACATGTATACATTGTATTGTACATGTATATATAGAACAAACACATAGCCTACATGCTGATACATGCAAGTTTCTCTGTCTGTCTCTGTCTCTGTCTCTGTCTCTGTCTCTCTCTCTCTCTCTCTCTCTCTCTCTCTCTCTCTCTCTCTCTCTCTCTCTCTCTCTCTCTCTCTCTCTCTCTCTCTCTCTCTCTCTCTCTCTCTCCCTCTCTTTCTCTGGTCACCATTTCATCTGCCTGTCTGCCTGCCTGCCTGCCTGCCTTTCCATCCTTCCGTCCCCAGGGTATGTCCGTCCGTCCGTCCGTCCGTCCGTCCGTCCGTGCGTCCGTCCGTCCGTCCGTCCGTCCGTCCGTCCGTCCGTCCATCCGCCCGTCCGTTCGCCAGTCCGTCCGTCCGTGCGTCCGTCTCATTGCGTATTTACCTTCTTCGTGTGATCTGAATTGTATGCTGCTCCATTTGCTCCAGAATCCTCTTTCTCTTCCAAGGAATTCAAACCTGCTGCGAATCGTCAAGTTATAGACGGTGTACGGAACTAGGCGTCTCAATGTTATCCTTCTCATGCCTCTATCGTCAGGCTTGACGTTCTTGAAGATTCTAGGCCGAGATGCCTGAAAAATTGAAAGTTATACAATAGATTAGGTAGGGCCTAATTTAAGTTTTATCAACCTAATTGCTGAACTAAATTAAATTCGCTATGCCACCGAAACTCGCGGGTCATTCCACGATGTCCATCTCGAAGTGCCACACTGCCAAGACAGCTTTGTGACAGAGCATTAGGGCGTATACAGCATACACCCGAACAATGCCATAACGCAATAGCATAATGAATAGAATCGTATCACTAGGTCTGCCGTGCAACAACTGCATTAGACTATATCGCACATATACATGTAATTATGATCAGGGTCGGCGTCAGTGTCACAATACAAGGTCTCCCGCCATACAAAGTCTCCCCCCCCAAACAGAGTCTCCCTCTGACTGAAACTCTGTATTGGAAGAAATTTTCTGATGTAAAAGCATATATATTTTCTTGCTAGATAATTTAGCAGCGTAAACCAACGGTTTAACCTGGTCATCTATAAATTTTTATGCGACTGTAGCCCATTTCACGCTGAAAGGGGGAGACTTTATTTCGTCGACGGAGGAAATATTCTCTCACCCGGAGACTTTATTCCAGAATATACTCTGGGGGGGGGGGGGCAATTTACTCTGGAACAGATCCGCCGGGGGGGGAAGAGAATCTGTTGCGAAATAAAGAATCCGGGGCAGACTTTTAGGAGAAGACTCTGTCACGCGACACTGGCGACAGAAATTCCAGGCCCAAGAATAGAGCACTAACTACCTTTGGACTTTGAGAAGGAATTTGAAAACCTAAATTGATTATAATAATTATGTAGACTATACAGATAATTCAACCACTGCAAGCTACAGTGGCGTACAAGGGATTTGGTTTTCTTTTTGCCTGGCCGGATCTGAAACCAACTCAACAGTATCACAGTAAATAAAAAGGGAATAAAGTAACAAAAGGAAAAAGTAAGAAAAGCAATTGTTACTACAAGCAATTGTTTTTCTTTTTCTTATTTAAGTGGCTAAATAACCCTTTAAAAAACTTTTTCCCTAGGTCAATGGAGGGGGTTTAACCCCCGAGACCCCTCTTGGCTGCGCCACTGGCAAGCTATAACATGCGTGATCATCAATAAACGAATTGCATTGAACGATACCGGATTGGTGTGAACTTCGAAGGTGTATGATTCGCCATGATCTCTCTGAGTTCGGCATGAGACAACGTCGACGAATCTACCACCAGACTCGTTGGTATACACGCTGAGTTCTCTGACTGGTCCAGGTTCGACTGCAATCAAATAAGTAAGCAAGTAAATAAGTATGTATTTTCTTTATTTCTCCACTTGCAAACGCACAATGGGACATGCATAAAGGCATGGGCGGAGTTTGGTTTCGGTTTTATTTGGGGGGTGGGGTGGCAAAAAACGTGGCCCAGAAGGCACGGCGCCGAATTTTTTTTTCGTTTCGCAGGAAAAAAATGATGACTTTTTTAGTCGTCAAGTTAGAGTCTAATCTCGTGAAACTCAATATGTAGGTCTATTTCCCTGCCGAAAAAGTTGATGACCTTTTTTATTCATCAGTTGGAAGTGAAAAATAAACGGTTTACAGTTTAAAACACATGACTGTGGTGCTTCTTGGGGAGGGGGCTTAGCCACCTCAAGCCTCTGATAAACTCCGCCCATGCATAAAGCATAGGCTCTAATTATAATTATATGCATCTAAGTAATTATTGGTAATAAAACGTAGAAATTAAATCCCAAGCTGCATAGCATTGCTAAAATATTAGCGTTAAGCAAGTCATCTAATAATAATAATAGTAGTAGGCCTATAGGCCTATAATGTAGAATGTAGGCTAGATACAGTTCATCATGATTCAGCGCGTTGATTCACTTCACAGCAACGTGCAGCTACGCTGGTACCCTGTTTCTTTTTTAAAATAGTGATAATAATGATCTTCTGGCAAAAGCAAGGCTATTTGATAAAAATTATTTGAGATGAGAGTCATGAGACTTAATTAAATCGCGTTTTGCTACTTTTTATTGCGTTACGTTTTTGAATCGTCAAATACGGTGGATGGTCTCATTAAAAGTGCTATAACGTTTGTTCTGTTTGAAATATTTTGATGAAATCTGGCCACCATGTGTAAATTTGAATTGTCTTTAAGCCTGTAAAATTTCATTTCGAAATTCGTACTTCTGGCCAAGATATTGGCAAACAACAGTAGGGGCCTTTGTTTTATGGCCCACCCTGCATGTAGGTAGAGGTAGCCTAGTTTTTAGTTTCCATTACCATCCTCTATATAAACGCTCCTCATATGGACCAGATTTGCTTAGATAGATAGACTCACCGAACTCTTCGATGTAAAGTTTCATGTTGTCACTTGTTGCTGAACCAGCGATGTTGGTTGCGTTGACTTTGAACTGAAGATAGCCGTCGTATAAGACCTCGTTCATCAACTTTCCAGATAGGTCTATGTGACAAGAGTCATCGTTGTCTCGATTGGAACGGCGTTTAGACTTCTGTTCAGTCGTGGGAACATTGCATCGCGTGAAGTCATCCTGAAGGCTAGAAACAATCGATGCGTTGTGCATCAACTAACTATGATGGTTACCGTAGTTATTCGTTAAGATTAACGAGAGGAAGGCGAGGTTATAAGATAAGATAAGAATATTCTTTAATATACCAATTGCTATCCGCATTTTGGTGTACATACAAAGTATAATAAACAAACGTACATAATTTCTATATCCAATCAATGTCAAAGTGTTTTAGAATAGCATAAAATCCTAAGTCCAAATCCAATATAAATTTTAAAAAGAAGTTCTTTTAATGAAGAACAATGTATTCTACACTTTGGTTAATATGGTATTATATTTAAATATGATAAAGCATCCTTGTTATAAATGATTTCCTCGTTAGGTTGTCCGCCCTAGGAATGATTCGGTCATGTAGTTTTGGCCTCATGGAATAAGGCTGAGGCCTCAATGGTGGGAGGAGTGGGTTCAATACATGTCCTGGATTAAGTAGGAGGGCAGCGAAGAGCCTCCCGTCCGCCGTGCTACACAGAGCCTCGAATGTAGGATTGTCCTCAGGAAGGTAGTTCATTCGGATCAAACGGTCCAATATGGCCTGCAGTCTGCCGCGTTCCTGTTGCCCTGCAAAGCCCCACCATGCCGGGGCCGCATATAACATGCGTGCCACTGTGGTCATCCTACAAACGTCATGCAGGCTTGGTCCCTTGAGGCCGTGTGCAGTCATGATTCGCAAGGCATAAAGCGACTGTCTTGCCTGGATGCATATTCGCCTGATATGGGCTTCAAACCTAGGTTTTCAGTCACGACAACCCCTAAAATCGTCATACTTTGGACCCGAATAAGACCCGGAATCTCTGCTGGACCGAACTGTAGCATTCCTTGTCCCGGACGGTGAACAACCATCTCCTGAGTCTTTCTTTGATTGAGAGTCAAGTTGCAGCGTTTGGCCCACTCCGTTACATGATCTAGTTCTTCCCTAATCGTGTCACTGTTGATGGCTGGTACCAACAGGTAAGTGTCGTCAGCGTATTTGGCCATGCGGTTTCTGGGACGTACTGACCATGAATGTGAAAGGAATACAAGTCGAAGAAAAGTGGACAATGTTTGCAGTTAATTCATTTTAGGTCTATCCCAAGATTCTATTTCTATACACAACGAGTGAATACGTTGACATTTCGAAAATGTTTAAATGAAAGAGAACCTAGGAAGAAATGTGTAATAATAAAAGTAGTAAAAGGCCTAATAATTGCAACACCACCACCACCCCACGACCACCACCACCAATACTATCTGTGACGATCATGTTTACTTTTGTTTTGTAAGTAACGCAAAGTCTTGTTTAATTTCACTTGTAGGTCTATTATACTTGAGAATAATCGCACGCAGAGTGAATGCAGTCGTAATCGTAATCTCGAGATCTCTACAGCGCTCACTAAAGCGAAGTCACGGGAACAAGCTTATTTAAAGGCGCTTACTCAAAACAAAATCGATAGGCATATGGTCAAGATTTGGAGAGCTAGGCAGGCAGACAAATAGGCAGGCAGACGGATGGACGGACGGACGGCTAAGCTGGGTGATGTTTAGAGTTGAAATGGCAAGAGAGATAAGGAGAAGAGGAAGAATCAGGATTTGTGAAGAAGCAGTGTTTTCAGTTTTGCGTTAAAGACCTGCGGAATGAGATTTTAAGAGGCGAGGCTTGTGCGAGTTCGTTCGGTGAATCAGATATTTGTACCTTAAGTAACGTTCCTTAAGCAACACTGATAACTAAGGACTATCTTCGTTGCATTGCTACGATTGTGTCTGATCAAAGCCCTTTTAAAAGCGTGGCAACAGTCACTACCACTCTTGCCTTGTGTTGGAACACTTCTCCGAGATCAAAGCGTTCATTTGGCTCGAAGCAAGTCCACAATAATGTAGCCTACTCAGTGGCGTAGCCAGGAATTTTGATGGGGTGGGAGGTTGGGTTTGGGGGTTTCATGGCCTGGCCAGATATCCTTCCTGACACCAACCCAACAGTATTACAGTATATACAAAGGGAATAAAGTAACAAAGGGAACAAAGTAAGAAAAACAATTGTTATTACAAAGAATTGTTTTTCTTTTTCTTATTTAAGTGGATAAATAACCTTTAAAAAACTTTTTCCTGAGCCAATGGGGGTTTAACCCCCCTTGTCTACGCCACTGAGCCTACTGCATGAGTTACTGACAGAACGTGAACAACTGAACATGTACTTTGCTATCTCCTAACGACTTTAAAATGTGGTATAAAGCATATTATGCCTCCTAAATTCGTGCATAGGTTAGGGACTTAGTATGGAGGGGACGAGGGGAGAAGATAAAGAAGAGTTTGCTCTCCCTGTCAGCGCTGAGGACAAGGTAAATTGGTAATAACATATCGAGTGACTATGCGGGCAAATTCAAAGTTGGAAACCCTAGCCGCTACTACTTTATCTCATATCATCAATCACAACTTTATGGAATCTTAAAGGTTACTGTTTTAAAATGCTGTATGTAGGTTCATGTGCAAATCTATAGCGACCAATGAAATCTGTTAAATCCGCCTACAGTCAATTTATTGCTGAATCTAAAGTACAGTCTGCATGGATATCTTTTCAGCCTCTGCAACTTCTAAACAGATGTTTAAGAAAAACTCTTCAATATATCTTTCTTTTGAAGAGACGACGATCGTATTTTATCCACATGAAACAGACATACACGTGCGGTGAATTAAAGAATTCACTCGAGCCACTTCGTATGCGGTACCAACTTTGCAAACATGAAACCGAAAACCAAAAAACCGTCGAAACGCATGTAACCAAGTGACATGCGATTTTGATAAAGCAAAAAATCGGCGACAGTTCGACGACAGACGCTCTTAAGTAGGTCTAGGCCGCCTATGTCGGGTCAAGTGTAGCAAAGAGATGGAGAAAAGAAATCTAACATAACGCCATTTTCAGAGCCGGATTAAGAAATGTGGGGGCCCTGTTCGGGAAATTTTTTGCGGATCTTCGGCCGAAAATTCTGATGACTTTTTTAAAAAGTCGTTTGGTCGAAAATTTTGTAGAGTATGCAGATTATTTCCCTCCAAAAAAGTTGATGACCTTTTTCTTTTCTTTTTTAGTCGTTTGCTTGAGATTTTTTAAAAATCTAAACATTTTCGGGAAATTTTTCCCCGCATGTATGGGGTCCCCTAAAGTGTGGGCATGGGCGGAGTTTATCAGGGACTAGGGGTGGCTAAGCCCCCCAAGAAGACCCAAATTAATTTTTTAACCGTGTAAATGGTATCTTTTCCCGGGCTTAGCCCCCCGCAGTAAGGCTTTAGCCCCTCCAAGAACGGAAATCAAACCCCGCCCATAAGTGTGGGCCTCTGTTCGACCGAACATGTTGAACATGCCTTAATCCGACCCTGGCCATTTCTTGTTATGTACAAGTCTTCAATAATAATATTTAATGTGAAGTCCTTCCTTTTGTTCGTCGGTCTTTTGAGGTTTCTGTGATTATTCTCCGTGATAGCATATGTTATTTATTTGTGGCTGCATGGTTCCGTCACAGCAAATGTTAAGTCTCTCTAATTTCTGTCATATTTTATTTGAACTATTTCTACAGTGTTTCTACAATACCGGTAGT
>OX457047.1:19345371-19592871 GCA_949752735.1 Lumbricus terrestris | reverse complement strand
CACGGTCTGTGCACGAAGACCTAAAGGGCGTGGAAGCTATTCAAAATGGCAGCGGTGGCGAGATACCTCAAAAGTACTAAAGCACATAATTATTATATCCAGACTGCAATTATGTTTTCAATGAACAAGACGGTTTGGGTCCTTTCGTTTGCACGTTTGCATCTCTGCCCGTGTATTTTACCCTCAAGCTATCATCTATCTGCATTAGCTTATTGCATCAACTATCGTCTAGCTATAATTAGCTTATTGCATCATCAATTATCGTCCATCCATGGGATGAACTCTTCTTGGGATAGGATTGACTGCAAAACCATGGACTCTGTATTTTCCATTTTGAACATTCCTAAATATAATCTACTTCCTTATTTCTTCTCTAAACCTGCTTCTTCTCACGGGGTCTAGAGCACTGAGAGTACTCTTACACGATTCGCCCTACAAAAGGCGCTTTATAAATGCTTAGATACAATACAATACAATACAATAGCGGCCATATGGACTTCACTTGATTATAATTGCAGACGAACCAAACTCCCTTGGATCAAACTACATAGGTAGGATCAACCAGTTTCGTGACACTATAATTTTATATAATTTGTAACCATGAAGATTAGAGCTTTTCTTTGGTGGGCCTTGGTGGGTCCAGTTGTCTGGAATGAGCCCCGCAGGAGCTACCTCTGCCTATAGCACTTACTGAAGATTTTTTCTATAAAACTTAAAGTTGGGCTTTTTGCCGTGCTATAGAGCCGGGAGCGCCTCTGAATAGACCCTTGAAGAAGCGCTCTGCAACTTTTGAATCAAGTTGATTACTTTGTGACAATTGAAAAATTCAGAACTTACCGACAACGCTTATGATCTGAGAGTCATCAACATTGCGATGATTGCGATTTTTACAGAAGATGGTGGCGCGATGTTGGCTTTGGGTGAGATTCCTAAGAGTCAGTTCAGCACTCCAGTTGTTCAGCCTTCGAACGGCTGAGGATGGGATCGGATGATGTGTGTGTTGGCTGTAGTCAACGATGGTAAAAATGAGATCCTGCCAGGTTAGGTTCGTGTCGGTGAGTGTACAGTTGAGATGCATGTCCTTGCCCACAATCCCCTGCGGATTGTTGGGAAGAAGAACTGCAAGGACAAACAGAAAACATGCAACATTTGTATCACCGTGGTTTGACTGGGGGCGCCTCAGGGCGGGCTTCTTGAAGCGGCGCTATGTAAATTCTTGAAATGAATGAATGAAGCGATTCCCTTCTTCTTCTTCCTCCTCCTCCTCCTACTTCTCATCATCATCATCATCATCATCATCATCATCATCATCATCATCATCATCTTCTTCTTCTTCTTCTTCTTCTTCTTCATTTTTGGTTCTCCGCCTTTCTAGGCAGGTTCGCACATCCCTTGGTGCCATTCGCCTCGATTTCCGGCTGTCTTATTCAACTTGCTGTAGCCCTCCTTCATCGTCCAGCCTTGAAAGAACGAACGAACGATAAAATGAATGAACGAATGAATGAACGAATGAATGAACGAACGAATGAACGAATGAATGAACGAAGAATGAACAAAAGAACGAATGAACGAACGAACGAACGAACGAACGAATGAATGAATGGATGAACGAACGAACGAACGAATGAACGAATGAACGAACGAATGAATGAATGGATGAACGAATGAACGAATGAATGAATGAATGAATGAATGAATGAACGAACGAATGAGCGAACGAATGAGCGAACGAATGAATGAATGAACGAACGAATGAACAAATGAACGAACGAACGAACGAATGAATGAATGAACGAATGAACGAACGAATGGACGAATGAACGAATGACCAAATGAACAAATGAACGAATGAACGAATGGACGAATGAACGAATGAACAAATGAACAAATGAACAAATGAACAAACGAACGAATGAATTAATGAACGAACGAATGAATAAATGATTACGTACTTATGGGATCTGAATAGCATTCACTCAGCGCAGACAAAACGACTATCAGACACAAGATTCCGACGAAGATGCGTCGCCTGAAGAAGCAGAGACAGAAGGACATCTTCGTTCGGTTGCTATGACGACGGGAGAATCTTCGTTTGGTTGCTATGACGACCGGGGATTCAGTCCATCCCACGAAGACCCGGACCGAAGCATCATCTGCAACGAATTCAGATATAAGATAAATTAATTAATTGTAAGTTTGTGCATGGTATTCACGCCACAATCAATACCGGAGATTTCGTACGATTCAACGGAGAGAGGTTGAGTCTTGAAAACTAGGGCAAAACTAAAAGCTCGTTAGGGTAGATGCAGCAGCGAAGACCATCCAGAAACACCAGGGTCTAATGCAGCTGTAGTCCAATACTCCATTCGGTGCTTGATGGAGAACGTCGCGAAAATTTCAGTCTGTCATTCATTGATCACAAGAATAAAGCTGGGTGAATGTGGGGCGCGGTGGTGCAGTGAAAGAATTGTCTTTGTCTTTCTGCCGGAGCAGTGGCGGCGCCAGGATTTCAGTTTTTTTGGGAGGGGGCTGAATCGGCGGGAGGAAATTTTCCATTTCAGCCGTCGAAATTTCTGACGACCTTTCTTCCTTTTTTTGTCATTTGGCCGACATCTTGAAAAATGGTCCTTTTTCATTCGCCAAAATTTCTGACAAATCTCGTGCGTACGTATACTTAACGTTTTTAGTGGAGGCTAATCATGCAAATATTTAATTTATACATGAAAAAATGGATGGCCTTTTTAAGGGGGCTTAGCCCCTAGCCCCCCTCCCCTGGCGACGCTACTGTGCCGGAGGGTTGCAGGTTCGAATCCACCTCAAACCTTCGGCATGTCCGTCACTCGCAAGTATCGGTCGAAATTACCCCCACCGTAGAATTAAGCGAGCGATCAACAGAGCGTATATTAGCCTATATTATAGTTGGCGCCGTTGATGATATCAAGCACAGATAAATGAGCATCACTATGGCCATCGCGGACCACAGAGCAAAACTCCGCCACTGAATAAAGGAGGAGGGCGTCTTTGTTACCACACAGTGACGTTAAAGTGCAAATACCACCACCACCACCGCGGGCCACAGAGGAGAAGACAAAAATGAGGAAGGACAACCATTCCAAGACAGACTACAGTAACTTAACCAGCTGCTGGTGGGTGCTAGGCCAACATTTATGAACTAAGTTTCTAAGGTGGAGCAACGGTTGGGATCTCATCCCTTCCAGAATGACTCCTATAGTCTTCCCTTGATCTCGACACAGCGTCTATGATCATCTGCTGTAATTTATTAAACTTTCAAGATAACAAAAGTAAAAACTAGCGGACTTGTTAAATCGCTACACCGTCAATAGGTCCACTGCACTAAACGGCGCTACACGGTTTCTTTTCCTTTCGGTATTACATATTCAATCTGACCGCCTTTGCTTTCTGTCTGTTTATCTCATATACCATGCATGTTCAACTGTTCATTCGATGCTGCAGGGTAGGCCGTATACAGCGAATCCATTATTCCCATCAGCAACCAGGCATTATTTTTGCACCTGATCTCATTGCACAGGTCTGCAAATCTTATTAGCCTACCTTCACCAGACTTACTTATTAGCATTGCTCCAGCATCCCCATTTCCAGGCGCTTCTATGCATCTGACCAACCTTCTAGATCTCAATTCACTTGGCAAGTGTTATAATGAGCAGTCATGCCTGCCTTTTTATGCCAACTCTGTCAACAGTTATGAATTTACTCACTGCCTGGTCCATGCTACACACATAGGTATATATATATATATATATATATATATATATATATATATATATAGACACGTAGGCCTATACATCCTATAGCGTTCAAGTAGACTACTTTCATTGAAGGCGGAACACCTTGAAGTGTTATCTTATATATCTATTATAGGTAAATCATTACCGGTAGTCGATAATGACTCGAGTAGCATATACTTCCTTATTGTACTTCCTTATGATCAGAAATGAAGCGACAGTATTCATTCACTAATAATTAATTAATTATACATGTAGATTAATACTGGACTTCGATTTCTCGGAAAATATATTAAGTGAATAGATCAGTTCAATTGTCAGGCAATCCAGACAGATACAAAGAGAAGGATGCAGTGACAGAGACAGTGACAGAGACAATAACAGAGAAGAGGCATCATCCTTTTTTTTAGCAAAGCCAAAGTTTCTGTTTTGCTTCAGATTAGGCTGACTTCACAGTAAATAAACGATTGAAAGGTGACGAAATAACGGTAAACTAGACTACAGCCAACTTCCCCCATTTGGTTTCCAAGAATGAATGACCTTTTACCTGAAACTTGCCATTAAGGTAGACAATTCTAGAAAATTAAAGAGTAACTCGTGACCGATAGATAAATGGACTTTTTTTTATCTAGTAAAACGTTTTCCTTTACGTGACAGGTTCTTTGGCCTACCATTATACATCTGTGTTATAGGCTCGTGAATAAGCTGGTGCCCTGCGCTTGGCTTTTGAGTGGCGCTTTAGAAATCTGGAGATTACTATTACGATAGGCTTGATCAATACAAAAACATTGGAAATATATTGGAAATAAATAAATTGGAATCTAGTGCAGTATTGAAAATTTTGAATGCTTTCCTCAAGTAGGCTAGTCTCTTATTTCAGTTGACTTTACAGCGAATCGCCTCCAACAAAACCATATCGAGACTGCCGTTGAAACAGTAGGCTAAGTTTAGGCTAACTTAGGCTAACTTTAGGCTAACTGACTAGATTCCCTGGTCATCACCTCTACCTTAGCCCTATACTTATATGTTGCCGGTGTCGCGGAATATTCTATCCTCTTAAAGCTATATCCGAGGGGATTATTTTATCTATCCCCTCCCCATGGAATAAACCGGGTAGGCCTATAGATTATTCTGGGAATAAACCATTCTATGCCTCCCGCGTTTTATAGACCCATTGAAAATGCGTATTAGGCAATAGGCCTATATATTATTGATAAATGTACCGGTATGCAGTAATCAGAATTTGAAGTAACTCTAATTGTTTTAAATGTCCTAAAGCAATGTTCAAAGCAAGGCGACTAGAATTTAGTTAGATAGCCTACTCAGAAATGTTCTTAAGTGTTCTAAATAATCTAAAAGCAAAGCAAACAAAGTTAGCTAGTAGGAGTAGGCCTAAACATACCTGCTAGCGGCAATGTTCAAGATAATGCAAATGGAAGTTAATTTGCAAAAATAAACACGCGCAGAAGTGGCTTTTATCAACTCTTCCTCATCCTGAAGGATGCGATTAATTATTAGGGGAAGTTTTATTTCGTGACACCGGCGTATAGGCATATAATTATGGCATAATCTAAAGTGGGTACAAGTCGAGCATAGCGAAAGAGAAGGATTTGAGAGTCGTGATTAAAATCGGACTGCGCGCAGCACGCAATTGAGGCCGATAGGGCCTAATCTATTCCTTAATATAATCGTAGACATATAGATACATTGCGCTAAAGATATAGGAGCCCACAGGACTTAAAGTGTGCCTGGACGGTCATGGACGGCGTCCATGCACTTATTTTCAAATCTGAATGCCGTCCTGCCACTTATTGGCCAGCACTGACTGGAAAGGTAAGGGGCGTCCAGGCACTTCTTTTGGAAAGGTAAGGGGCGTCCACGCATTTATTTTCCCACACTTTAAGCACTGGGAGCCCTTGATATACTAGATACTTTCTGCAGGTCTAGTCGACACGGTTCTAGGTCGATCGCTTGTACACAAGAAAAACCTTAGTAGCCTATATAGCCCACTTTTAAAAAACGCATCTTGGCACGACTTAGTCCAATTGCTTGCAAACCAGTTAAATGCATGCAAACAATTTTAAGCAGAGACACAAGTCTCGCAGATAGAGTAATTGAACCACAGCTGTTTTTACGTCATTGATAAGAGCCAAAGCCCATGACATTCTATCTCGAGGTGGGGTAGAGTCTGTCAATACGGTGACAATACCTTGATAATATTCTAAGCATCAGATTTTTCACTGCAAAGATATTTATCCAACCATCTCTGACTGAACTGGTTCTGCAAGTATAAAATAAGCATTCAGCTATAGCTCTTTGTCTCTTCTCAAAACCTGCTTCTTCTCGCGGGGACTTACGCCCTGGAAGCGCCTCTGCGGTTCACCCTACTAGAGGTGCTTTAATACAATACAATATAGATGATGATGGCATTCAATTGCACACACTCATGCATTATCTAGAAGAGTAGAAGAAGCATAGTAGGCTAGAATAGTGTCGCAGTTGTTGTACAGCTGTCATGTTATACTTACTCTCGTTACCCTTCTTGCAACGCTCTCTTGCCTTTATTAATGGGCCTAAGTCCCATAAACCCGTATATATGCACTTGCCTATCTCCTCTCCCACTGCAAGAAAAACTGATTATATTTTCAGCGGCCAACAGCGCATTTGCATGACGACCTTGTTAGCCTTCAGAGTTAATTGCTCCTAATTAGCACCGTAATTATTATAGCAACTGGATATGGGGGTCTGTGCATGCAATGTCAGTGTGCGAGTGTCTTTGTATAGGAGGAGGGTGTTTGTATAGGTGTGTGTGTAATACTGTGTATAGGGGGTGTGTTTGTATAGGTGTGTGTATAAGGGTGTGTGCATAGGGGTGTGTATGTGGGTTTGTATGTGGAATTGTATGTGGATTTATATGTTCGTGCATCGGTCAGATTTCATAACTCATTCTTCGTTGAGAATGATCTGCATATAAAGCGAAGTCGGGTATTATACAATATACATGTATGCAATAATCAGAAATCTGTTCAATGTCATGTACTTTCACTAGCCTCTAGCCTACCATTCTACTGCTATTATTCCTTATATGAACTAGGACTACTGCTGAAGTACAAAGACCATTATCATAGCACTGTGTATATGGGTATACGTGCAATTGTGCATGTATATGTCCCTGTTGCACTCCGCCTTGTGCCTAGAGGTCACACCAGTATGTTTCTTTCTCATTTAAAAACTGTTTTATTTAGCCGTTGTTGAACTTAGAGCGCTTCTGAGTAGATATATTGAAGGTGCGCTATATAAATAGTCAATAATGATATTATATGCATGTGTGTATGTGTGTATGTATGTGTATGTATGTGTATGTATGTGTATGCATGTGTGTGCATGTGTATGCATGTGTATGCATGTGTATGCATGTGTATGCATGTGTATATGTATATGTATATGTGTGTATGTGTGTATGTGTGTCTATGTGTGTGTGTGTATGTATGTGTGTATGTGTGTATGTGTGTATGTGTGGGTACGTGTGGGTATGTGTATGTGTGTATGTGTGTATGTGTGTATGTGTGTATGTGTACATGTGTACATGCGTACATGTGTACATGTATGGATGTATGTATGTATGTATGTATGTATGTATGTATGTATGTATGTATGTATGTATGTATGTATGTATGTATGTATGTATGTATGTATGTATGTATGTATGTATGTATATATGTATGTATGTATGTATCTATGTGATGTATGTATGTATGTATGTATGTATGTATTTATTGTGTTGTATGTATGTATGTATATATCTATGTGATGTATGTCTACACGCCTGCATGTTTGAGGTGTACATCATCAGTGTGCAGGGTGAGAATTGCCGGGGGAGTTGGGGGGTTTCGACCCCCCCCCCCCAGTCTTTCTTAGAGCCCCATGTTAAAGTATGTTTTTTACACCCAATTCCAAGTGGATAATGGTCCAATGGCCCAGTTATTTTTCCACAATTCTCACACTGTCAGTGTGACTACCTCGAAGCAAGCAGTCTCCGAGTCAATTTCGGCTGCTGTGTTGCTTTTTCTACTCCTGCACTCGATCGATCTCGAGTGGTTTACGTCTAGCAAATCATTTCATTGAATAAATATTATTATTTCGTCGAAGTATGTACATGTATGTGTTAGCGATAACGATGATGAGGAAGTGAGTACCTTAGAGACAAAGTTCTATGAACCAGAGAAAAATTACTTAACAAACGCGATGCTAAAGGGGGGCTGTATAACACGGTACAGCCTAGGGCGTTTAGGCCTACCAGGTACTATAAAAGTGTTTGACTATAATAGATCTATCCATTAGTTAATTGCGAGTCGGAGCGTGAATGGGCCGGGTGTAATTAATTACCAATTTGTGAATAATTATAGGCATTGTGTGTGTGAATTAACATCATCAACAACTTCCCTACACTCCTAATTGCTCCGTTTCCATTTATACCATCAACGCAGCGGGTATTTCCCTATACAACAGAGGGAATTTCAGTAAGCATCATTGAAATACCGCCTGCACAATTAATAGACAAGTTCTCCATTAAGTACTCTGGTCTTCCTTGTACATTTAGAAAACCAACTTCAGTCATTCATTGCGAGAGTTCGTATAAATTGTGTAAAATTGCTTTCTAAGTTCGTTTATGGCCTGGTTTGCTGGAAATATTGTATCTTTAAAAGACATGCGTGGCTCACCGAACAATAAACAGAGCATAAAATAGATTAAATTATGTTTCGTTTGCTTTTCTGATATAATTGTTTCAGTTTGTGTCGCATCTGTTGACTCAAAACTGCTTCAAATGTTATTGCTTTCGTAGGACTACTTACTACCTCATGTGTTTCAGTTGTGTCATGATTATGTGCTCTATTTGTGTCCTTTCGGTTCCTTCTTTGGCAAACAGCCGCAAGGATCAGTTTATAATTTATAAAGTACATGTACTTGCTATCTACATTGTAATAAATAACCTGATACTACCAGGGCCGTAAATCCTGGGGAGGGGAGGACGGGCATTCCCTTTTCACCTTTAGACTTGGGGGTAACGTGAAGGAATTCCCTTCCCACTTTTGGAATGTTTGAATACTGTTTTGCTAAATACGTGTACATTAATAAAAATATTATAATTTGGCCACGCCTTCTACGCAACGCTGTAATATAAATGTTATGAGCTTCTTAATGGAATACTTGGAAGTTCATGGACGCACTTTCGAAGAGTGGTTTTAATTCCCTACCCACATATCGACACAGATTTACGGCACTGTCTGACAAATACATAGGACCTAGCCACATAGCTACATTAGTTAGCACACTTTCTACGAATAAGCGAATGAATGAATGAACTCTTAATAATTATGGTTACCTCCTAATACAGCAACCTCTAAAATTGCTGCAAGAATTACTCTCTCACTGGTCTAAGCAGGTACATAATTATAGAAGCTTGATGATGATGACGATAATAATATCAATTATACTGTTGGTCCGTTTCACTAATCCCTGTTGTTGTATTGGGGCATTTCGTTTTCCTGCTGTGGCATCCCAACATAAGCTTGAGAATCGTAAATTGTACAGAAGGCAGGAATAGCACAGAGACCCAGAAAATATTTGATGATATATTTCAGTTTAAGTGAAGCTATATCAGTTTCGACAGCAGTCGAACCCAGTGATCGAAAAAGGAAGCAAGACGAAATTGTGATGGGATGTCACATTTGGAACGAAATGCCCCCCCAGTACAGCAACAAGGTATATTGAAGAGGACTAATAATTATCATCATCTTACCCACCACCACCATCATCATTATCATCATCACCATCATCATCAACAACATCATCATCACCATCACCATCATCACCATCATCAGTTTCATCACCACTATCAAACCGCCGCTGCCCCGCCGGCACCACCACCACCACCATCAAAATCAGCATCACCATCACCACCACCACCATCATCAAAATCATCACCATAGCCATCATCATCATCATCATCATCGTCAACATCATCATCATCAAAATCATCGCCATAGCCATTAGCCATCCTCATCATCATCATCATCATCATCATCATCATCATCATCATCATCATCATCGTCGTCGTCGTCGTCGTCGTCATTACTGTCATTATTATTAATAATTAATAATACTAAGGCAACGCGATTCTTATTCATCTCGAGCAGATTAGATAATGTCATCTGTCGCAATCATCTTCAGATCGCGTCATCATTATGGTATTCGCTATGTTATCTCGAACACTTTTATGAATCGTTCAGAAGAAGAGTAGGCTAATCGTGGTCTATAGTAGGTTGAAGTGACAGTCATAATGGTAAATTACAATAGAAGTCCGAAGCAATATTCGTGTACTTGACTTGAATTGTATTGATATCGGACTCTGCCCCCACAGACAAACGGAATGAGCCAACCCAAGCGATGTTAAGGTGGTATGAGAACATCAGATTCTGTTGAAGAAAGTCAGCCCCTATAATGCCTATATTCCATAAGCTTATGCCTATACTATAATAGCCTGTGCTCAAGACGAATATCGCCACTGCTCGTACTTTGGCAGTGCCAGTCCCAAGATTGGAGAAATGAGGAGGGAGACCCTAATCATCGTTTATTATGATCGATACAGTGTAGTTGTATAGCAACAGGCATACTGAATGAAGCATACTGCATACTTGCTATTAGCAGTAGAGAATTTTGCCGCTTTTGGCCGACAGTTTGTCACGGAGAACGTTTATAGACTAAATGCGGATGCTAAATGATGTATAGCTTAACCCCAGAGATAGTTGGCATATTATTCTGACATTTATGGTATGCTAGGCTTCAAGCCTTAAGCCATAACTGTGAACCAAAATGCAGTTAGCAACTGCTGGTGAAAATAATAACGGATACATTTACACATTTACTTACACTTGGTGCTGGTGACACCTAAATGTTCAATGGTTTCATGAGATTCGTTTTAGATGGGGGGTGATCGACAGTGCAATGGTTAGTGTAATGTAACGTGGTGTAATGGACCGTCAATCAAGAGGGTGGACGGGGGTTCATTCAGGTTCTGTGAGGACAGAAATGTGATTTGAGATTTGTACTCCAACTGCATCCATGCGTACCAACCCAGCTACAATTATGAGAACACCAACTGTACACAGACTGTTGGTGGGAAGATAAGACGGTGAGGAAGAGGACTGGTCGCACGCCCTCCTCATATGCCGAGGCTAAGCAAAATGAAGTTGCTATATCTTCATGCCCGTGCATGGTTGCCCTGGGACCAGCCTAAGGAACTTCTTATTCTTGCTCTTCTTCTTCTCCTATTATTTTCCTTCCTCTTCTACTTCTTCTTCCTCTTCCTCCTTATCTTCTTCCTTCTCTTCTTCCTTCTCTTTCTACTCCTCCCACTTTCTCCCCCTTTCTTCTTCCTGTTCCTCCTCCTTCTTGTTATTATTCTTCCTCCTCCTCTTCCTCTTCTTCTTCTTCGTTTCCTTGGCATGAGTTATCATCCACTTAATGATCTCCTAAGAGTCAACGAGAGGTCGTTAAAAGTTGCTACGATACTTGCAGTGTCCTACTACAATTAAGCTTAAAAGACGTTGCTGTCACCTCTTTCCTGGTCGATTCACAGATCGGGTCGGGTGGTCGGACCGCATCCGCCCACACAACCTCTTCACACAGTCACTGCCACCGTCCAGCTAAACTCAACATTAATGAGTCGAGCGCTCAGCTGGGATGTTTGCTCACATCGAGCTAATAATTCATGGGATATAAGCCTAGTCACGGAAGGTTAGGCAAATAACAAAACAAGAACTTCTCAAGATGTTTCCTCAAGTGCATGTGGAAATTATGGTTACCAACATTTGATTTAGCAAATCCTGGACGCCCACACGGTCACTCGAAACGCTATTAGCAGTACAAGCATTAATTAATAACCATTTCCGCCTCACTGTATAACAGAGCTTTGCGTTGAATTATGTGACCGATGTTTCATTAGCCAAATGCAGGATCTACAGCTCACTTAAAATAGTTTGTAGTTATTAAGCAATAATTACAGTCAGATCATCAAAGTACAAGTGATCTGATAGTTTTGTAGCATGCAGTGCCAGTCCACAGAGGATAGATTACTAACATAACCACCCTCAATTAGGCCTATAATTATTCTATGGCCGATCTGAGAAACTTATTTAGCTAATAACCGGTTGTTCGTGCTTAGGGTGTGAAAATAAAAACACATTTTGCAAAGTAGATTATGATTGTTCACCAATAATTTCGGGGACAATTTAATTTTTGCGGTCACCCCGGAACATAAGAGTCACAAGGTCGATTCCAGGACGGTTCAGGAAAATCCGGGAAGGCTGGAGACCCTAAGTTAGGCTACAGGACGAAGACAGTTTCAGATCTCAACAGGATCATGGTGTTATTCAACAGATAGAAGAAATTTAATGTAAAGAAGATAGGCCTCGACTATAAATAATTACATTTTTGCAGGTCATAATATTACAGCAAGTCAAGTTATAGGCAAAATAAGGCATGTCAAAGCTTGTTGATGTCTAACGACACTATGTCATAACAAAGATGATTAGTGTCGCCCTCCTCCTTGATCCAGGCTTGAGACTGGCACTGGCAGAGGGAGGACAGTGGCGGAGTTAGGCAGGTCAGAACTGATGACCTTCTGCGGCTTATATACAGTAGCCCAGCAATCAATGGAAAGTAGCAAAATATAGACCCCCATATAACAAACTTACAAGTCTATTAGGGCCTACTGTAAATTATTTTGACGATGATGATGGTTCTCTGCCCGAAGGCATGTTCATTGGCTTTACGCCCCTGGGGATGAGATGAGTGAGGTGGTTTCCTGTTGCTTTCCCCACAGACAATGATGGGTAAGCAACTTGCCCAAGGTCGCTCCGCAGGAGCTTGGGCCTCTGAGTCCCACACGTGCTAGCCCGAGATATCTAAATCTCTAAATGTCAACTCCCAGCCTTATAACTTATAAATTATTATAAGCATATCAAAAACAACAAAAACCCAGTTTTAGCCCATACCATAAACACACCCTCTAACAACCTTGGTGAGATCGCTCTCCCTTCCCGCCACTGGTATTCACCGCAGACGGCTGTTGAAGAGATTAGCCTACGATTTTATGGACGGAAGAAGGAGAAACGAGTGACGTACATCAGACAAACAGAAAGGAAATCATCTTTGAAATCAGGATGAGGGAAGATATTAGGCTAATTATTGTGATATAGGACTGCAGAGATCGACCGGGCGCTCGACCGCTCTCAAAGGTAATGATTAAAATTACGCTAATTATTTCTTATAATGTTTACCCAGGTTCCATACTGGCACTTTAATTCATTCATCCGCTTCTTGGCTGACTCCCCATAGGGGCATCCGCACACGCAGCATTGGTCCAACTATGACACACTGTGTGTGCTCCATGTATTATAAGGGAGGATGGACCACGACCAACATGCGGGCCCTACCTCGTAAACAGATCGGAACTAGATGAGGGCCAATATGTCAAACGAGGCCCTCGTCTCATTGAAACAAGCAGATGCTGGACCGGTGTTTAGGCCGCCATACATCTGCGCATGTGTACGTGGTATAGGACCTGGTAATTACGAGCAGCGGCCATTAGAGTCTTGATGCTGGTGACTTCGGATTAAATGCATCATCTAGGCTAAGACTACGATTTAGTCAACAGACCTCGATTTTCCGTTATGGAACTGAATTGAGTGCACTGTACAAGCTAGGTGCACACGTTTTAAAAGGGTTCGCGTGCACCGCATGGCTTCAACCATGTCCGGTTTTAATTAATTTATCGCCACCAGTTTGGATGGTTGCCACAACATTTGATGAATAATTAATTATAAGGACCATTGGACCAACACGAATAGATCGTGCCAGCTCTGATATTCTGATCTTATGAACCACGACCTCTATGCGAGCCATTATCCCCACACAAACTGTAACTGTTCCTTTGACATTTGGGGGCAGGGTTTAAAATTGGTGGAAACGGCGTTCCCACTGTTCTAGACATTCTTGGCTTGCGTTGAAAATTTTGTATTATCACATTGTGTAAAGCATTCTAGAAGTAGCTTGCTACCGACGATTCTATGTAAATTGTATTGACTACAAGTTCCCACTGCTCACCATGCACATATGGAACCTTGGAAAAATATGCGTTCCAACAAAACCTTCTGCAGCGTTCCCACTGCTCACACATTCGGCGTTCTTACTGCTCACACAAACCACTTTAACCACTGCAGCAACAATAATATTACTATTGATGCAGCTAATGACCAGTGTCGGCACCAGCCATTCAATTTCAGCAGGTCACGTCAGGGTCATGAGAATTATTATTCAGCAGCTAATAAAATCGAATGTGAAGCATATATTAAAAATTTGAAATAATTTCGGCAGGTCATCAGGCAGGTCAGTTAAGAGTAAGCTATGCAGTAGGTCAAATGACATGCCGCAACATTATTATGATGGCGTTGCAACTGCTAATAACAGCAAAAGTTAGGGTCTATAGGGTCCATCATCCCCCGTTAGGTATCCGATACAATCTGTCGATAGTACCGGATACTATGATACTAATACGGCTCCTTCTGCTGCTGCTGCTGCTGCTGCTAAAACAGTAACAAGAACGGTTGCTGGCCTACATTCATCTGACTCATATGCCATCCATCTAATTTGCTATCATGCATATTACTCATAATTATGCTTCCAAATTCCACACGCTCATGTCATCTAGAAACCGGTTCCAACACGTTAACCTCCCCCATCACTGTCACAGCCATACACATGACTTTTTCATCACATCATCGCTCTCTCAAAGTTGTCGCTATAGGCGTATACGCCTCTTTCTCTTTCGATTCACCTTCTGATCCCATTTTCACACATCCTAACATAGAGTCTACTACCTACTCCACGTTTCGATCCCGTTTCTCATTCTTTCCACCGCATCAGCTCCAGAAAATCGAAGCCTTCACGCACGATCTTGCCTCTTCAGACCTCGTTCTAAATCCTCCATCCTATCTGTCTTCCTACAACACCACTCTTTCCATGCTTCTTGAGACTCATGACAAAACGTAGACTACGCTCCTATTATATCCTACTACCAAATCTGGTCTTTACTCTAATAACCCTCGGTATAATTCCTATATCCTTAAAATCTTTCCGTCGACACTTTGAGCGTGTACCTACAAACGGACCCATGGTCCTCAACAGCTGTCAGCGCTAAAAGCTTGTAGCATAGCCTATACAAACAAAATACTGTCATCACCTTCTGGCTACGGCTAAAAAGAGGTTTCACTCCTCAGTATAGTTCACTCTCGATTCTCTAACTCTCGTCTTCTTTGGAAACGTAAACAACTCCTACATCGGAACTCATCCATCTCTTTACCATTTTACTCAATAGCTGTGTCATTCTCTTCGATCTTCTCTGGAAAAGTAACACTACTCTCCGTCTTTCCGTTCAATCACTCTTATCACAAAGATTAACATCGATTCGCCTTCCTCTATTCATGACCTTCCGCCTTCCCCACCTCAATCATCATTATCTCTCTTCCACACAACATCAGTTGAGACTGAAGTATCCAATTTATCACAATCTCTCCCAAATAAGCAGTGCGAATCCGACTTATATACAAGATCATACCCACCTCCTTACTGAATTACTGTGACTCTATCCTGGGTTCCAATTTCCATCATTACAGTCAGGGCTTAAAGTGTGCCTGGACGGTCATGGACGGCGTCCATGCACTTGGTTTAAAATCTGAACGCCGTCCAGCCACTTATTGGCGAACACACACTTGAAAGGTAAGGGACGTCCACACACTTTTTTGAGAGAGATAAGGGGCGTCCAGGCACTTCTTTTTTCACACTTTAGGTATATATAGGCCTACTGATTACAGCATAATGAACATTTCCTTATCCACCGGAAATTTCCCTCTCCTATTCAAGCACTCTTATAATCAATCCACTCCTCAAGAAACCATCCCTTGACAAAGAATAGCTTACCAACTACCTGGTTTACCAACCTGTTTCCAACCTGTCATTCATTTCAAAAGTCAAAACTAACTGAGCGCATAGTCCTGTCTCGGATTAACGACTTCGGTACCTGATCTCAAACTCACTCTTCAACTCACATCAGTCTTGTCTCCTTGACGTCCTTGTTATTCCGGTCGCCTTTTGACACCACGTGTACTGACCACCAGATATTGCTCCAAAGACTGTCTTCATTGTTGAAGTTGGAATACATTCCAGGGGCAAGACGAATCTTCGAAGGAGGATTTGGTGGAAAATCCGGAAATTGACTTCCATCGACGACGTCAGACTGTCCCAGCCTTTCCACGATTGGTCCAGTTCTAGAGTATGTCGTGCCTCTTAACATGTATAGGCTATGTATAGCTGTAGGTCTGCACATTCCGTACATAATACACAATTACAATTATCATAGTAGGCCTACATAATTGCGCATAATTATGGCATGAATTGATCGGGTTATTTTATACTTCAACGTTACCACCCGTTTGAATGGGTGCCAGTCTGCCAGACCACTTTTAGGTCTCTCTTGTACGCACAGGGTCAGGGTCGCGTTAAGACTAGTAGGCGCATGAGTGCTGTGAATGACCCTCTGGCAAACCACCGGTCCATTTGCAACTGCGAGCCCCAGGCAGCCCCTTAAAACTGCGGGTTTGGGGTGCTGCAGCGCCCTTAGCGCCCACATAAATGCGGGTCAGTGCAGGCGGCCCATAGATTCAAATCTCATCAAATGAGTTGAAACGACCAACCACCCACTCGCTCTGCTCCCTCCAGTGCAGTCCTGAGAGCTTTCACGAAACTCTTAAGTTTATAATTATTAATAGTATGTCGAGTGCCTTATCATTGGCTTTCGACGACCAGAGCCGCCAGTCCTTCTAAGACCAACTCTGACTGACAAGTGGACTAGGCTACCTAAGACAGAATGCTGGTCAGATTTGGACTTACCTATAGCGCTGATCCGAACGCGTTGTCGACAGGATCATGGTTTATTCAACGGTAGACTTTACGGTCCTTTGAACTCATTCTTAGAACTTATTCCTTCTGAACCTCCAAAGAAGAGACTTTCGGTATATTTTCGAATAAATTCTCTTAGATACGATGAATGCTAGCAACACCGTTCGTTCGTTCCATAAACGACCTGTACAGTGATTAGGTTTAAGCCTACACAATCGAGCACACACGCCAGACTAAGGTGGCCTACTAGGTCATAGCCATCTATTGAGCGCTATAGCCAACAGAGGCCTATAGGCCCACTCAGTCAATTGCCAATTAAGCCTACCTTTACGTCTGACGCACAGCCAAGAGAGCCGCGTGAATATCAGCATTAAACCACAACCGTAGAATATGTATCTATAAGCATAGGCGTACGATACGGGGGTCCAAGGGAGCAAATGCCCCCCAAATTTCGGGCAAATGTGTTTTTCGGGCAAAAGAGGTATGGACGGGCCAACAAATTTCGGAAATTTTTTCGGGAAAACAGGTACGGGAGGATTTTTTCGGGCGCGCAGGGGTAAAAAAGTCGTCAGATTTTTCTGACGGGAAAATCCTAAGAATTTTGGGCAGATGACTAAAAAAAGTCAGATTTTTTGGGCAAAATTTTTTTTGCTCCCCCCCCCCACTGACGAAATGTCCCGTACGCCTATGTCTATAAGCAATGCTTTGCAGCCAAGACATGTTTAGGAGAACGATAGCAGAATTCAGAACCGAAACCTGTTTGTCTGTCTGTCTGCGTTTCGGTCTTTGTGTCTGTGTGTGTCTGTCTTCCTTTGTGTCTGTATGTCTATGTACGGTTGAACGGTTCAACTTTCAGTGTGTCTATCAATCTCATCTGTGTCCTATCTTCAAATAATGCGACGCAGTCATATGAAATTGGCGCGTATATACAATTTGTGTTGTTCAGCTACACGAATTGTGTACAAAGAAATGGCTTGCTACATGTTTAACAACACTGCCATATCAAAGATGAATTAGATGATTAGTGTCGCCTCCTCCTTTATCCAGGCTTCTGACTCGCACTGGCAGAGAACAACCAGTGGCGGAGTTTGTACAAAGAAATCGCGGAACTGTATTTTGTAGCGGTATAGCCTACCTTTACGTCTCACCTGGGCCAATTTAGCCAATTGCAGTAGGGGCGCAGAGTCGCAGAACAGACCGACCTCTAGACACTGCACGGTCACGCAATACTGATGCTTCAAAAATTTCTTGTTTATTAGGCGGCCTATCGTTAGGCTGCGTGCTTGTGAATAGAGAGCCTACGTGGGTAACCGCGAGCGGGGGCGTTGGGTTGAAAGAAGGGTGCGTGGGCCTATAAGCAGTGTTTAATCTAGACCATGGGCGGAGACCTAGGGGGGACAGAGGGGACGGTTCCCCCAACGGAGGTGTAAGTCTTGCTTCAAATGCAGAAGTAGGCCTAATATGCCGCAATTCAGCGGAATATCATGTCATTGAAGTTTTCTGTTTCGGTTTTTGTTTCACTGTCACATGCATCTGCAACAATGTACAATGTAAAGCGGATATGATGAACTACCGTAGGCCTATAGGCTACTTTAAACAGAAGGTCGCTCCAAGATGGCGCCCCTGGGTCTGCACCAATCGCGGGCTAATCTTCGCAGATTCATATTTCTGCCTTAGTAGAAAAAAATAGGCCTAAACGCGAATAAAAATTTTTAAAGTCGAAACCTAAATTGTCCTAATACGCCTACCGGTCTAAACAGGACAAACTACAATTTTTAAAAACTGTTCTTAGTAGGCCTATGTTCAGTTTTATTTTTATGGTCAATCCTATCAACCAATTAACTCAATTGACTTCTTACGACACAGGTTCTCAGCCGGTGTGTCGCGACACACTTGTGTATCGCGAAAAATGGTGTGTCGTTGGTGTGTCGCGAAGAATTTATGTGTCGCGAACTATCACAGCACACAACCGTACGTCGTTCTTGCATTACACTGACTTGCTCACTTCAGCAGTTTGACAGGCGTAGTCTGTGAGAATATACCGGTAGGCTATTCGAAGAATTTCATTTATCTATACCATTTGATCTCAATCGGGAGCAGCCACAATGTTTGCCTTATAAGCCCACATGCACTCCTTATGTATGCATACATGACATAGGCTACAGTTATAGCAGTGTTTAATCTAGTCCCCCTCTTCTGGGGGAGGAATTGAGGTTTCTGGGGGTGAACAATTGAGCGTCCGAAGGATGCTCGTGATGCGTGTAGCACTGAGACTGGGAGGAGGAGGGGAGTATGGGGGAGGGGATGCGCCCCTCCCCATCAGAAACTTTTTGAATTTCCACATTGCAATGGCAGCATTCTAAGGTGTCATCTTAACAAAATAGCTGTACTTTTTCAGTGGCCCATTAGAAAAGTTTTGAATTTCCACATTGCAATGGCAGCATTTTAAGGTGTCGTCTTAACAAAATAGCTGTACTTTTTCAGTGGCCCATTAGAAACTGTTTGAATTTCCACATTGCATTGGCAGCATTTTAAGGTGTCATCTTAACAAAATAGGCTGTACTTTTTCAGGGGCCCATTAAAGAATTTTTGAATTTCCACATTGCAATGGCAGCATTTTAAGGTGTCATCTTAACAAAATAGGGTGTACTTTTTCAGTGGCCCATTAGAAAATTTTTGAATTTCCACATTGCAATGGCAGCATTTTAAGGCGCCGTCTTAACAAAATAGCTGTAGGCCTACTTTTTCAGTGACCCATTAGAAAAGTTTTGAATTTCCACATTGCAATGGCAGCATTTTAAGGTGTCGTCTTAACAAAATAGGCTGTACTTTTTCAGTGGCCTATTATAAAATTTTTGAATTTCCACATTTCAATGGCAGCATTTTAAGGTGTCGTCTTAACAAAATAGCTGTATTTTTCCAGTGGCCCATTAGAAAATTTTTGAATTTCCACATTGCAATGGCAGCATTTTAAGGCATGGGCGCCCGCACATAGGGGCAAGGGGGGCACTTGCCCCCCCCTGGAAAATTGACACTTATGTTTTTAACTACTACTTTTGGGTTTTTAACAAATTTATTTGCCTTAATGCACCAATGATACGAATGAAACACATGAAAGTCAGAAATCTACATTTACAGATCTCTATAGAAATAAACATGCCCTTATAACTTTCTGCCTTGCGTGTTCAAACTCTTTCTAAAAAACTGTAGCAATGACCATTGGCTTTTAACCCTCCTGCAGGCGCCCATGCAAACAGCAGGCCTATCGATTTTGGCCTATTTGAGTGGAATCCAGCTGTAGTGCAAATAATCACAATTGCAACAAATTAAATACTAATGAGAAATTTGAAAATTTCTCATAATACACTAAAATTACTTCAGGGAGATCTGCTTATTCACCAGCAATGTAATTATATAAACCAAGTCTGCTATAAACCAGGTTCCATTTTGATCATTTTGCAAGCTGCCAGTACAGAATCCAGGAAGGTCAAACTGTGGATAAACTTGGCTCTGGTTGTCACGCCTCAGAATTTACACCCAAAACTGACAGAGATCTTTTCAAAAAAATTGATACCCACACTCATCTGATCTTCGGATCCTCCACCTTCCTAAATGACACCCGCATTAACAGTTACTCTGGCCCTCTGGCTACCAGACTCGGAGTTCTCTCTGCCTACACTTTGGAATAGGCTTCTGACTCGATGCAGCACATGTGAAAAAGCTGGTGCCCTGAGGTTTGGCTTTCGAGTGACGCTTTAGAAGCAGCTAGAGGAGCACTTACCCCTTGAAGACAAACATATATTTTTCGTTCATTTATTCATTCGTTCATTCTATGGACTTATATAGCACACTTTTAGGAAACTGCTTATTAACATCTGCTTTTTGATTTTTTAAAAATTTCTAAGAAACCAATTCATATTAAAAAGTTATAGGTCTACACAAAATGAAACTGAGAAATTTGCATAAGAAACCTCTTTGAAAAATGCCCGTATTCTTAATTTCCAGCATCGCATTTTTTAAGCTCTTGCTACTAAAAAAATTTGGTGACAATCGTAAAAATTTTGCCCCCCCTGCAAAAATTTCTGCGGGCGCCCATGTTTTAAGGTGTCATCTTATTTGAATAGCTGTACTACTTCAGTGACTATAATAAACTTTTTGAATTTCCACATTGCAATGGCTGCATTTTAAAGTGTCATCTTAACATGATTGTATCATATATTATAGTAGTAAATAATGTTATTATAATCATATAATAATGAATAATATCACGGTATATTATAACACTTCATGTCAAACAATGATGAAAGCAGTAACTAAAAACCAATATCGTTTCGTCAAATTTTTCTGGGGGGAAATGTCAATTCTGGGGGGAACTTCCCCCCCCCCCACCAGAGACGTCTAGATTAAACACTGGTTATAGCCTACTGTAGGTCTATAAGACGTTAGCGAGCGCACCGATTAAAATTTTACCCAATGCTGTGACCTTCGAAAATCACGGGAAAAATTATCATAAAGGAACAGAAATTTTGCGATTTACCTATTCTGTGGTGTTCTATGTTCGATGTCTTTTGCGCTATGGACCTTTTTGTTGTGACGACATTTCTTTGTTCTACAAATGCAATCATTTCGCCAGTGAGTTTGTCTAATGTCTATGGACTAATTATTGGACGCGATGACGCTATTATTAATTTCTTCTATTATGTATGTATATGTACATCGTATTGTGACGTCTCTTCTTTGTCATATAATTTTACTGCGCCAATACATTTGTTTCTGGGAGGGCTGGTTTTAAGGAATTTTTAGAACTGCACAAACCCTTCTTTTCCTTCCCATCCTCCATGGTAAATTACTTCCAATCGGAGGACAATGACCATTTTTGCTGGTTTTAACTGTGCATAAGTGCTTTTACAATTGCACAAATCCATTTAGAACTGCACATTTTGTGTACAACTGCACGTTAAAAAAGCCCTGGTTTCTGGGCAAGCTGCTGCTATGATAACAGCGTTGCATCATTGATTTCGTATTGTGACGTCATCTCTCTGGTCTACATATTAGCCATATTTGGTCACGTGTTGTTGGGAAAGCAATTGTTATCTGCTGTTCTGTAATATCTCCATGGTCTACAAGACTACAACACAATTGTTACGTCATTAGCTATGATTAGTCACATGTTAGGAAGATAATTAATTTGTAACAGGCTGTTCCGTGATAGCCTTGGTAGGCATAATTACATGTATATCTCCCTGGTCTACAGCACTATTGTTACGTCATTAGTTGTTTAGTCACGTGTTGTTAGGATGACGGCTGTTTCATATTGTGACAACATTTCCTTGTTGTACAAAAAAAACTATTCTTAGGCTATAGATTAGAAAAATAATAATGTAGCTTATATGACACATGCTCATCGGACTTTATATATGCGAACTATCGAACTATGTGGACGCTCGTTGGAGCACTTTTGGTTCTGAAAAAAGAAACAACAATCTAACGCTGCAACGCAGACTACTTTTATAATTATCACCACATTCGATCATCAGTATCTTAGTCGTAGTTATTCAAAGATTAAACTGAGCTGGTCAGCAGTTTGTGACACTGTCTCCTCATGTTTCTCTTGGACTTAGCGAGATTGTGTTTTGCTTTAAAATGAAAACTTTCCTTTTCAGTCTACCTAAAGATAATTGTAATGGCTGCCGAACTTCCAATGTAGCCTTATAGCCTAGGCCTACACTTCTGAGCTTTGTAAAGAGGGTATATATTTATTGTATTACAGTTGTATTGTATTGTTTATACCAATGACCTACATAAATTATGGTCCTTTACCGGTAGGCAACAATGTTCTCTGATTAGTAAAATAAGACAGGACGTAGAGATCGTGAGTGATAGCCTACAAGTGAGCAGTCAAGCAGTAAACCTAGAGTCTACAGTAGTTAGTGAGTCAGTTAGTTAGTTAGTTAGTAGACAGTTATAGTTAAAATTGAGCTAAATTTTAGGTGACCATAGCCTACATTCCATCGGGGTTGACGAGTAAGTCCAACGCTATAGTCATTGCAGATGTAATCATGTAGACATATAGGGATCTTTACGTGGGTGTGCATTTTTTTAAAGGCCTATCCCCGCCAATGTGCAAATGCAGATGGTACTTTTATAGTCCGCCCCCAGTTTTTATTCTCGGAACGGAAAGGCCGATCCCTATTCCATAACGTCCAAATTATGCTGGAAGAAAAACTTTGCCTCCCACAACCAACATGCATACAAGATTTATCCGCACCGGACCCATTTTAATTGAACCATTGCAAGAAAATAACGATGTTACTTGGCTGGACATGCGACAGAAAACTTATTGAATTTCGTGTACACGATTTTAACCAGACTGCAACTCCATTTCGGCGAAGAGCTGAGATCTGGTAAAATCGAACAAAACAGAATTTTCAACTTCTAAATATATGCTTTCGTGGTAGTTCTAATCGCACATTGGCTCGAACAAATTATTAGAGGACAATCCAATAGGCTATACAGCCAATGGCTGATGTTGATATAGGCCTACCGTACGCTGTACTGTGGTCAAAACAGTAGGCCTAGGCTAAAGACCTACTCAAATTGTCTTGCGAAAATCCCACATTAACGCTACATTTAACATTTAAACGGTAACTTTTTCGTCAGGTTGGCCAGTTTATGTTTAATGGTTTCCATCGCGTGCTTGAAAACAGTCGAGATAATGAGCCTATGGTGCATTAATTGGTAGCCTTATCCGAGATTTCGTAGGCTAGCTTCATCATCATCATCAACAACCGAGGGACCAATGCCCGTAGGTGCTCGATGCCGTTCTCGTTTAGCTTAGGCTAGCTTATCTAGGCTATATAAAGATAAGATTCTGTCTGTCTGTCTGTCTGTCTGTCTGTCTGACCGGTTTTTCTGTTTGACCGGCATGCAATTCCAGTTTTGAGCTTTTCACTCAAAACCTTCACTACTCTGTCGGTCTCGGCATGGGACACCCCGTTGAGGGGTTGGCGAACCTCTACCACCATGGGGTCAGGGTAGGGGGCGATAACCCTAATTTTCGCTATTAATTCTGTTTGACCGGGGGTGGGGAGTATGAGTGAGGATATTGGATGACGTGAAGTCAGGGTGGGGAAGCAAGGAATTGGCCAGAACAGGGCGAATCCTAAATTTCCCGGGTAACGCTGGGTACCCCAGCTAGTAGGCCATAATTATAGTCTGTGCCCTCACATTTTTGAACTCCTAATTAAGGACAAAATAAATTATATTCCCCCCCCCCATTCCCCCCCCCCCCCCGAGTACTTTACAGATACCCGACCATTGCCCCTCTATCCGACGTTCACTCATTTGATTGAATTATTTAAATTTTCTTTATTATTTCTTTCTTTGTAACTGGCTGCAAGAGCTCAATAAGACGAATATATCATCATCAATCGGGAGACATAAAAATTTAAAACCAGATTCTAAAGTTCAGTCGTTGATTTTTGTTGCTCTATCAGCAATCGCAAACAACAGGTATTCGACAGACACAATGCAACACTATATGTAACATCAATTGTTTATTCACTACAGCTTCTTCCACAGCGTTTTGACAGCTAATATAAAATTCAAACATTCAGCAGAGGTTACCTAGTCAGTGTTCTTTTGCTAACAGACTGTTACAAAGATAATTCTGCTAAAATAAAACTTCAATAATTGAATGGAAAGTCATAATTGCATGCACTTTGCTCTGGACAGAGACTATCCCACAAGTATCACAAGCCAGTAACCATTATAAACTGTAGACATGGGCGAAGTTGGTTTCAGTTTTTGGATGGGCTAAAAATAACTTGGGTTTCGGGACACGGAGACTTGGTCCAAATCCAAAAGAGCGGCGCCGATATTATTTTCATATACTATTTTTCCCCGGACAAAAAGTTGATGACTTTTTAGTCCTTTTGTTTCAAATCTAAAAAAAATAGTTTTCCCGCCAAAAATTGAAAATATACAATTTTTCCCACAAATTTTTTCGTCCTTCATGGGGGACTTAGCCCCCCAGGTCCCTGATAAACTCCGCCTATGACTGAAGACAACAAATGCTACATGTTCGCATGCTTAACAACGGGCTGTCCATATATACATGCACATGGAGGGGGGTCAAGTGGTTAGCCCTTCAACCACTACTGGTCTGTAGAGTTCCATGCAAAGGTCAGACAAATAATGTTCCCTTTATTACATTTTTTGATAGTAGCATAGTAAAAAGCTTCAATATAAAATAATGACCAACATCTGAAACCACAATCAGTTTGCTTGTATTCATTTCAATTACCCTATTCAGATCAGACAGTTATGTGACCAATGTATGTATGTGCACTTGTTATAGTGCCCCTTCAAGATTTCAACTCGGAAGCGCTCCCGACTACAGCACCGGACATTGAATTGGAGTTTCACGCCAAAGCACTGAGCAATTTGCAAGTGAAAGACTTGCCCAAGGTCCCTACGAGGCGGTTTGAGGTGGATTCGAACCTCAACCCTCCGGTTGCAAGGCAACGATCATACCCACTACACCACCGCGCCCCACAATGCCAAGAATGATGTGATTAAGGATTTAATCTGCAACAGAACAGCAATCACATCGTAAGCATGCAAGACAAAGCCAAAGGTCACAGTATTCGCTACAATCACTTGCCCAACCTCAGCCAATAACATACCTATTCAACTAAAATAGTCTTCCAAATACATGTAGATACACAGTGTTTTATTATCTTATAACCACAATCAAAATCTGTCAGCTTCACAGTCCACAAGAAAACATGAAATAATAATAGTGTCACAGAATACAATTGTTCTATCCTATCAGCCAACACACGTAGCATTCATTTGTAATGTAATAATAATACTCTGAGGTTAATAACGAGTCTTTCGACATCAGTATTCTACAAGGGTAATTGTAATCAGCAACTTCTATAGCACCGAAGTCTAATGCACAAGAAATTAGACAACAGTGCATCGCAACCATGGGTGCCCACACGTAAATCGACAATATTTTTTAACTACTACTTTTGGGTTTTTTTTAAACCAATTTCTTCACATGAAATTAACGACACACAAAATTAAACTGAGACATTTATATTTATTAACCTTTACAAAAACACATTCGTGTTCTAAATTTTCCCTCTTTGCAGATTTCAAGCTATTGCTAAAAATTTGACCGCGATCATTGTGTTTTGCCCCCACTCCCCCGCAAAAAATATCTGTGGGTACCCATGGTTAGAAAAGAAGTGACAATAAGGTCAATCAGTAGTGGAACAGTTCAAATCATTGCAGTAGGTCAATGGTCAAATGTGACAACACATGGATTACAACAGATCGTCAATGTTGAGTTCTACAGATGGAGAATGGTTTCGTAGACGCTGAAGACGCTCTGGTAGACGTCGTTGGCGCGTGACTTCAGCGACAGCTGCAACAGAGAGAAAAAACAATGGTGTGGAACAAACAAAGAAAAAAACAATCGACGAAATGACATTGATAATTGATAATCATGAATTCGCTGGAAAATAAGAAGAGCCGAAGAAGAGAAGTGAAGAAAAAGTGGAGTTAAAGCCACAAAAATTACAGATTTCTGATTCTCATAAGTGGCAAAGTAAGTTCTTAGAAGATTCTTAAAAAGTTCTTTATAAGTTCTTAATAATGATTCTTAATAAGTTCTTTAAAATAATAAATAATGATAATAATTAATAATGATTCTTAATAAGTTCTTTAAAAGATCCTTAATAAGTTCTTTGGAAAGAGTGACACAAAAATCAATCTCAAACACTAACAGAACAGACAGCCTGCAATACAACGGCGCTAAAAGCAACCCACAAAGCACGTCTATCCTACGAGGGCTTCGGGAATCGAATTCAGATTCGCTGATCTCCATGCCAGTGTGTTTTCCAATGCGCCACCGGGCTCCATCAAGATAAATGTTTGTCAAAACGAAGACAAATGGTGGCAATAAGGAAGGCAGTGAAAAAACGGATTAAAAAACACTAGAACAAGACAGAGATGCTAAGAAACGCACTCCTTAAACCGTTTTACCAGTAAGTATGGTTGTTTACCGTAAAGTTGGGGTTGCCTGGCTGAATCTTGAGTTCAGCGAGAACCCAGATGCCATTGGTCAGTTTCAGTGACTGGTAGAGCATGTCCTGGCCCTCAACATTCCGCTTCGCAACTGTGAAGATGTTGTTATTGCGCAGCTTCTGCGATACCGTGTCTACAACATTCACAAAGCGTTCAAACACAGATTCATATATCAGTAAGCATAAGCTCTGGTAGTGTATCCTCATCTTTCTCTCGTCTGAAAACTTGCCTTTTTCTCAGGGTTGAACGCGCTGGGAGCGCTTCTGAAAGGCTCTTGCTGCGAGAAGCGCTTTATAAATGGTCAGATACAATACAATACAATTCAAAACCTACAGACAAGATAAAAGCTTGATCATTATTAACTACTCTAAGTACTGTTTGATTTGACTAATCGTAACTATCGTCAAATACACAAAACGGACAAGGATTTGAATGTCAGAAGCAAATTTGAAACACAGGCATACTGAAACATGCATCCATACGTGCATTTAGGCGAATGCTGCAGTTTTCAGGGGCCCCAGCTATAAATATGTGTGTTGGACCAGCGGGTTTTCATTGGAGGGTCCATAGCACCTGGGCCTGCACTCGCCTTAATGCGGTCCTATCTGAGACTGCCCAAAACCCATCAAGACAAAGGTACTCCAGGTTACTCTGGATGACAACAGAGGTGGACAAGAGAATGCCTGTGAAACAATGACTGACCGGCATTGTGCTGGACATCGTTGATCTCGTACTGGACCTCGTTCTGAACTGGAATATCCTTCCAAGTGGCAAGGAACGTTCGCTTCTCCATCTCTCCATCCTCGGCGAACAGAACATGCATCGGAACAACGCAGCTGAAGTAGAAGACATCCACGTTGTTCTTCACTGCCACCTACAATAAAAAGCCAACAAATGGATAAACACACAGAGAAAGAGACAGGCAGAGATAGACAGACTGTCATATACACAGATGACAGTAGAATGCAAACAGATATTAAAGCAAAGATGGTTTCAGCCTGTTTTAAGCTGCAAAATTACTCCAATGACAATAACTCAAAACAGAAAATTCAGTGTCAAATATACTAAGAGGGCAACCAAACAAGAGACCAAAAAAAATGGGGGGTCCGTAGCTCAGCGGAGAGAGCGTTGGCCGATAAACTGAGAGTCATTATCGCGACCCGGGTTCAGGCCTCGCTCAGGGCAAAAATTTATTTGAATTTTCTGTTAGCTGCCAGTGGCGCTTCCTGTTGTGTTGTTTGTGGACAAGAGAACGCCTGTGAAACAATGACTGACCGGCATTGTGCTGATTAAGAGACAGTTCTACTGCTTTGTTGAAAAATAAGTTAGCCCCTCCCACTCCTGGCTTGGCCGAATCAGGAGCATTCCAACACTTAGGCCAGTGTATCGCAAACTGTGTGCCGCGGCACACTAGTGTGCCGCGTGAGATTTCAGGTGTGCCGCGAGAGAAACCTAAAATTTGTAGTCTTTTAATTGACTTTAGAAGAAATTATTTCATAAATATGATAAATACAATTTTCGGCTTCCCAATGTTTTTATGTTTAAGAATAGTTTCTTCTCAGTTATTCGATGTCAAGTGATGAAAGTAAAAACTCTAGTGACGTTGTTCTACTGATTCTACTCTATGTTATTTACTCTTCTCGACGTCATTACTATGGAGATACAAACATAGACTACATAGTTAACTCGTTCTGTCGACGCCATTATTACAGAAATACCAGCACATCTCTAACGGTGTAACTGTAAGTGATTCAGGTATATTCTTCTACGTTTTTATTTATCATTACTGAAATATTAAACAAATAGTTAACTATAAATAAAATTATGTGAATATATTTTTTCTTTTTTTCTTTTATTAGCCACAAAATGGACAAATTCTGTGCAAAAAGAGAAATAAATGATGGAAAGGACGACAGTAAACTGAGTAGAGGGAAACATTTTCCGATAACCAAACCACCCGGTTTATCGAAACGTAAATATAATGAAGATTATATCGGATTTGGTTTCATTTCATCAGAAAAAGAAAGCTCGCTTCCGTGTTGTTTGATTTGCTCGACAACGCTTTCAAGTGAGGCAATGGTGCCCAGTAAACTTGAACGACATCTGGCAAAAAACCACCCAGAACTGAAAGACAAGCCGAGAGATTATTTTGAAAAACTAAGATCTAGCATACAAAAACAATCAAAAAAGCTAAAGACATTTTGTTCGATCCCAGAGAAAATCGAAAAAACGAGAGCGACTACAGATGGTGGATGATGAAATGCGTGTCTGCTTGTCAGCTATCGAACCGCGTCTTGAGTTAATATGCTCTCGTAAACAAGCTCATTCGTCGCATTAGTGATGATTATTCAATGAAAAATGTGCTCTAGTTTCGCTATTGCTAGACTAAAATGACAAGCTAAAAATATGACAAACTGTAATTATTGCCGTTGGCTTTGCAATTGTAATAAATTTTAATTGGTGTGCCGCGATACAAAATTTATCTGCTGAGTGTGCCGGGAGTTAAAAAAGTTTGCGAGACACTGACTTAGGCCATTAGTGTTAATTTACCGAACCTGTTGTAGCCGACCTGCGTGTCGTGCGAAGCTGGCCGTATTTCGTATAACTTGTACATGTAATCGTTCTGCGGTGTGTCAGATTGAATTTGAATAAACGAATATTATTATATTATTATTACCAGAGATTAAATTATGCAAATGCAAATAAATGAATCTCCCATAACACAAAACAGTTGTATTTGCTAAAAGGAGACAATAACAAGGAGAAGACAACATGATCATCACAGAAGGGCAAATACACTAATGGCGCCCATTGTCTCTCACACTATGATGAACTACGAAGACTGTAAACACGCACAGTGTGAATACATTGAGTGACAGCAAGCCATAACGATTGTATTGTCTTTGAACAAAACACAGCGAGGGGTCAGATTAAGAGACAGCTGTTTAAACTCAGCAACATAATGTAACAATGCATATAATCTTAACACAAGACTTCCGTAGCACAACCCATCAGCTGCCATCCTTAAGTATCTTCCGACCTACCCTGGGTGTCTTTGGTCACTGCTCCGTCAGTACTACTGAGCAGAGTGTGCTTCCTGTCTCTTTCACCCATACATCCACTAGGCAGAACCACATTGACTCCTTGTTTTGGAACAGACTCCCCTCGGAACTACGTTTGCTTCCCAGGGTCCGCTCAAAATTCAAAACTGTTCCTTATTAGCATTGCTTTAGCTGCGAGCCTTGAAGGGGAGTTATATAAATCTTTAGAATGAGTAAATGGATAAGCTGAAGGCCACTTCAAGGAATACCTTAATCATATATCAAGGTCCAAATAAGATGCATGGTGCCTCAAGGTTCCTATATATTCAATATTCTACATGTATAACAACAAAAGGTGTAATAACAATTCGGTAAAGAGTTAGTTATCTGTCGCAGATCAAGAGACAGGCGAAGTACCTGTAGGTTGGTGAGTGGATTCATTCGCTGGACCGGACCGCTGTTTGCGGTCAGAGACAGCGAAACGTTGATGCTCTGGTTTGGCATCAATGGCGCTGTCACATTCAACGGCTGGCTTGGAACCAGGCCAAAGCTACAATGAACAAATGGAAACAATAGGAAACAAGTGAATTTAAGCTAATTAATGAACAAAAGAATCACCTTATAATGAATTAAACCATGACTAATAAGAGGCCAAACTAATCAATTTTTATGTTCACTTTGAACAAAACCACTGCCACCATTGATTTGACCACAACGCATCACAGAGTTGCGTACTTATGCTCCGAGTTCACAGTCATCATTCCATTCTACCAACACATAGCTTTCATTTGCAAATGTTCAAAGGTCAATTCTCTCGTAACAACCTTTATACTTCTCTGATGTTCAGCTTGGCATGCCTCGGTTTTAAAATCAGTGGTTCCTATAGGTTCCAACAAACACTTTCTGAACATATGTACCAATCCATGCAGTTATTATCAAGTAATCAGGAGCTAAGTGTCTTGTGAGAAAGCATTTGTGTACATATACAGTACACATACCTTTATGCATAGAATCTCCTCTATCATCTGGCACGGTGTTCTGAGCAGAGTCTATCTCCAAGAAGTCCTTATTTTAACTTCCGCTTGCTGTGCTCCCGCTTGCTGTGCTCAACCAACCAATCTCTGTGCTCGGCCTCAGAGGTGACTTCATGGCTCTTTATGGTCACATGCCACTAGACAATGCCAGGCTTCCTTGATCGCAGGCCCTTCTATTTGCAATAGTCTCCCCACAGCACCTCTGTTTTTGACTCCCACAGGACCTCTCTGACTCTCCTTTATGAAGCACTTACATTCCTCTTTGACCGAGCCTGGATCAGGAACACCTCTGAGCAGTTATCTTGAAGGGACAATATATAAATTTCACAATTAACCTCTTCGCTGCCACGCCGTCCAAGGGTAAATGACGCGCCGTGTGCCAAGACGTAACATGCCCATGTAGAAAATTTTAGTGTTGCGATTAATAGTCTCTGTAATACATTGAATGTTTCAATGCCTACAATTCATGTTTATAGGCCCCCTATGAATAAAAAATATACTTATACTGAACTTATAATATTATACCCCAGCAAGTTATCCAAAATCGTATAGGCCTACAGCGTCTGTGAGTCGTCTGAATCAGTTTCATCGCCAACTTTCACCGATTCATTGCCAAATTCATCTAAACCTAAATCGCTCTCTAAATCACTACAATCGCTGAAATAACATACTAAGAACTTGTTCTTTGGTAAATACCCTTGCGGCAATAAGGCCAAATATTGCCAAAACTGACCAATAATTATTAGAGTATCCCAATCCAATGTTGAAATCTGTTTTGAAAACACCTTAGAACGGTTAGCATTAGCATATTTGGTTCTTCTGGAACTAATAAAAAGTCTTACAAACCTAGCATAAAAGTAGCCCAGAAGTAGCCAAACATTGCAGAAAATACTGTATTGATTTTCAGGTGCCTATACTATGAATTATAATCCGTGCCTCCAGTGCTAGACAAGGCACAGACGTGGCCGTATTTATGACGAGCGGTGCTCGTCAACAGGGCACACATAGACCTGGGAGTGACTTTGGTCAGCTAATCCGACCCCACTTGACCCTAAAGTGACTTGAGGTCGACTTGAAGTCGACTTCTTGGAGTCAAAAAGACTTGACCCGACTTGGCAGAAAAACAACCGACTTCCGACTTGAAGTCGACTTCTGACATGGTAATGGCCATTAGTCTATAGGTCTACGTGCGGATATATAGGCCTACCATTGCCAGAAATCAAGCTAATTTTTCCTGGCAAGCATTAATTTCATATAGGCCTACCAATGAGTAATGAGGCCTCAACACTTAATTTATGCATGAATTTGTTAAAGTTTTATTAAACCCATTTCAGGCTGTTTGCGTTTCAGTTTGAATAGTTTTTTTTATGCTTTTGGTCAACTAGTAGCCTATAGACAATGCGACGGCAAATTATTAGGCCTATGAATTTTAGCTTGTCCGTTGTCTGTGATTATTCAGATTACAGTCATTGCTATTATTATTATTTTTATTATCAATATTAATATTAAATAGATATGTGAAACTAATGCGCAAGGTCTAAGATAAGATGGGGAACTGGCTGCACTGAATGGCGTGTTATGATAGGCCTAATTTAATTGTAATTCTGTTTTCATATTATTATTCGGCCAGTAACATCAATCCGCAACTTAGCAAATAGCATTGCAAGCGCATCATCCGGCTGTAGGCTATTACTATAGTAGCCTCGACCTATTCTCTGACAGTAGGCTAAAGTCTTTTCATTGTCCAATCGGCTCGTACAGCCTACAATAGTTTTCCGTCTGCAGACAACTGCAGATGCAACGTACCAAATTTAAAGTAGCGCTAAGCTGTCGATTTATTATAGGTCTTGTATATCTTTGTGCCGAATTCACTGACCACCATAGAAGTTCACTGATTTGCTCATGTTCATGTCACGTGCTAATATTTTAGTAACTTTTTCATCGTTTTAATTAAGCGCTTGCCTAAGCGTGACGCTTTAGCACAGAAAAAAATATATGAATAGATCGGCAGACGGCAGTCTGCACGATAGCCTACCGGTAAAATAATCAGTAAGCTGTATAAGTCTCTGTTTAGCAAAGTACTCATTCATTATTGTAAACACACTACAACAGCTGCTTAAATGTTATCCTGGTCTCACGATCATTGGTTTGAAGTGACAAATTTAGCTATGTTTGTGTTTCAAGTCGGTTTAAGTCGACTTGTGGTAAAAACAACTCCAAGTGACTTCTCTCTACAAAATTCGACTTGGGGTCAGTTGCGGTGAGCAGAAACGACCCGACCCGACTTGGGATGACCAAGTCGACTGGGGTCGACTTATTGGGGTCGACTCCCAGGTCTAGGCACACAGCAGACACATAATTCATGACGAGCGCCGCTCGTCAATAGGGCAGCCAAGAGGTTAAGACACATATATACACACATTCATACATATATACAAGCATACATACACACAAACAAGCATGCATATATACACAAAACACACATTCATACAAACAACTTGATACAAGCATGCATACATTCATACAAAATTAATGTTGAAGCATGTGTACATAGTACATACATACTAGTACACAACAGATGTAGGCAGCATTACCTGTTCTTGTTGAACTGGACAGCAAAGCCCATCATTGCCTGGAGAGCGCGATTCGTAAAAGTCAGCTCCATGAAAAGTTGGTTGGATTTACGAGAGAAAGTTCCAGAAATGTCCAGACCCTTTCCTCTGGCAGCAGGCAGCCATGTCTGGAACGAGTCAATAAATGCAAGACAATCAAAAGCAGTCAAACCTGTTCTATTAACACAATGACAAAGTTGAAGACAATGAATCCCTCTGACGCCAACTAGGCAAATAAAAAATGTTGGTCAAATGTTGTGGGGCGCGGTGGTGTAGTGGTGGCATCATTGCCTTAAAGCCGGAAGGTTCGAGGTTCGAATCCACCTCAAGTCGCTGCGTAGGGACCTTGGGCAAGTCCTTCACTCGCAATTGCTCAGCGCTTCGGCGTGAAACTCCGATGTAGTGTCTGCTCTGCAGTCGGGAGCGCCTCTGAGTGGAGTGCTTGAAGGGGCGCTATAACAAGTGCACATACAAACATACAAAGATAAATAACAGGCTCTAATTTATAATGATAAATGTAATTGCATGCAGTATACAAGCGCTTGTTGCGAGAAACTAAATCACAAGGCTGTGATGTGTTACAAAATTAAATATATCATAGAATAGCTAATAAAGTAAAGATGGGCATAAACTTATGCAGGAAAAGGTCACAGGGGTGGATATAGAAAAAGCTAATCAAAAAGATGGGCATAAACTCATAGAAATTTTCATTTTTAATGTTTTGTGCACAAATTAGCATATGTACCATCATTTGAAAATCACTTATCCATTGCACCAAGTCAACAATCATCCCAAAAAATATAAAAAAGAAGCAATCACTATGACAACACCAGCAACAATCTGGCCCATAGAACAACGAAGGAAAAGTTTTTCAATAACAATAACAGATACAAATCTCACAATAATAACAATATTAACACTACTAACAATGAGTGTAACAATTTCTGTGTTGCCTTAACAGCGTTAATACACAGTCAGGCCTTTTACAAGTGGGCCTACACAAAACTATGACATGTTAAGCAATCAATGAATCAAAAGATAATTACCCTATCACCAATTAATGAATCAAAAGACATAAATTAATCCATCGTGATAGGATTAGAAATGCAACTGGACAAAAAGATCAATGGTTTTGCAAGCTACTTAACGAAGGCCATACATTTAAATGCCATCCGTTAAGTAGTTTACATACTTACAATACGTACAGTAATACGTTGTATATACAATACATAAAAACTCCGCCACTACTCATACTCTAACAGCGCACGTTCCAAGCCTGGAGAGAGGACGACGGCAATGACAATCGTCTTTGTCATGAAACAAAGTAGTTAAACAATGACTAACAATACATAGGTCCATGAACAACTGGCAACAAATACTTTATAATTAATCTGCTAATAACAAAGAGATCACACGCATCATTTCTGTCAGACTGAGTTTACCTCTTGCGGTGGAACGTAGACTGAAGATTGGGCAAAGCCAAAGATATCGCTAAGACCTCCTAAGTTACTCGACGTGCCGAGATAATCAAACCCACCCTGCTGTGGACCACCAAGCTGCACACGAAGAACAATTAATTCACAATCAGTAAATCAATCTGCAATTAGCACATAAATTTTGCCATTTTGAATGTCTTCTCCAAATCATGTCCAACAACTATTAGTATACTTCAAGATATAAATTACCCTTTATAATACACGCATTTTAATGAACGAACGAATGATGCATATGATGATTCATCCAACCAATTTTTTAAACTCTAAGAGAAGTCAAATATAAAGTGCTGAGTCACTGCTGACCCTTTATCGAATTGTTCCTAAGCAACAAAGGTTACTTTTGAGACCTAAGGTACAAACTAGAAAGTTCCATCAACAGATTCTTTAAAAGTTGGGTAGGTTCTAATCACAACAAGCTTTACAAGTAAATTCTGACTAATTTTCAGGCTAGTTCTATCCACAGCCATGTCTACAGCTTAGGTACTGAGTGTGTGGGTAACCACAAAATACATAATCAAACCTAGAACCATTTGGCTTAAATACAGTTTGACTTTCACTGATGCAAAGTTGCAAACTCAACACTAATTATCAGCTTCTACAACCTTAAAACTACTGTTAATGTGTGCAAAAGCAGACACCAGAAGGGAAATGACTTGAAACAATGCAAGAACACTCATTTATTGAGTCAGAGTCTAGATCTATGAGGCAATTGAAAACATTTGATGATTACATAGTCTGACATTCAGATTGCAGTATGAGAAAGGAAGACTGACCAAATGTGCGGTCATTTATAAATTATTGTACAATCTGAGGTGGTATGGACATGTAATAAGAAAAGAGGATGATAGTTGCATCAAAAGAATTATGCAAGCGGAGGTATATGGTCGACGCAGCTGGGGACAACAGAAGAAAAGATGGAAAGACGTGATACAACAGGACCTGAAGCTGCTCGAAATGAAGAAAGAAGACAGTGGAAACAGAGACAAGTGGAGGAGAAGGATCCGAGTGGATGACCAAAACCAGAACCTCGCCTAAGGGATCAAATCTATCCTGAAGGGAAAAAGTACAATCTTAACCCTTTGAACCTGATGGGCCGGAAAACCGGCCCATTATCCATAGAGTTACAGGAGCTCCGGGCTCAAAGGGTTAAGGCCAAAACTTAAAGAGTTGTGCAAGAAGATCACAATGCACAGACAGCACCATGTAACGACAAGGCATTGCAAAGAAACTTCATATCAACCAATTTACAATATAATACGGTTTCCAGTTATTCATGATCCATGTCACAATGTTACCCTCACCAGACTATCGAGTCCTTCTCCAAGCAGATCCATCACTCCAGCTCCACCAAGCGGCGGAGGAGCCATGGAAGGCTGGAACTGTTGTTGAGTCATCGGTGGATTGATGTCCATGTCAAGCAGGTCACCGATGAGTGAATCCGCTCCAGGTATGACGGTTACCTGCGGCACGTTCTGCTGCTGGACCTCTTGCGGCGTCATCTCCTCAGGTGATCCAATCCTAGAAGACATACAGCACGAGGTTATTATTCTATTTACAATGCCATCAACTCCAAAGGCATAAATACTAATTATGTATGAAGATTGAAGATATTTGTTAAGGTAATTAAATGTTTATGAGCTATAAATTAACGTATCTAGGTATTTATTAAGGTGTTCATTAAGGTATTAAAGGATCTTATTAAAGTATTAAATTATTAAGGTATTAAAGGTCTATATTGAGGTACTAAGGTATTTATTAAGGTATTAGGGTGTTCAGTAAGGTATCAGGGTATTATCCAAGGTATTAAAATATTTATTAAGGAATTAATTAAGGTATCAAGGTATTTATTATGGTATTAAGGTATACTTATTAAGGTACCAACATGTTTATTAAGGTATTAAGATGCTTATAAGGTATTAATTTATTACACAGCGCTCTCAAAAACATTTTCCAGAATCGAAACCATGATATCATGGTATCATTGCATTATACACATTAAGGGTTTTTCTACAAAAATCAGTGATGAAGTTCTGCAGGCCACTCTTTAACGTACAAATCTGCATAATTTGACATGCAAATTACGAAGCACAAAAATCCTTAGTCAGAATTCATCCAGGGATTTATAAACCAACCCTTCAAGGAAACTACTCAGAGGCACTCTCAACTCCAGCACTCAAAAAAGACCTGTTTTAAGTTTGGTCTGGAAGGATTCTGGAAGAGTCCCAGGTGGTAGGGTAGGCAGCGCTCTAACAGAAGGCCATTTTCGACCGCTGGGCACTGACCACAGAGAAGGCTCGACAATATAAATAGAGCGTTACTTTATGATAACAATAAAGCTCTAAAATCACAAGCGTTATAGTAACAGAAACTAACGATGTAGACCTGGGGGGCAGAACCCTCCGTGTCGGCACACCCCCACGCCCTTCAACAAACGCGCTGGGTGGTTTGTGGTAGACGGAGGCAAGGCTCGATATATGACAGATGAGTTCATCGAGCAGGGTTGGTTCAATCAGGTCCGTCTCTTCAGAAATGAGAGGCTTCTCTGCGAGTACGACTTCTTTGGCGGCCGCAGGATCAGTTGACAGAAGTCGCCAGTAGATGTAGCCACGATCACGCAAATCGGGATTATCACTGTCCTACACAATGAAACCAGTACGTTGCATTACAACTAGCAATGTCATTACATTATTGTTTACAAAATCAATTATCTTACATAATTTGCCAAAACCTAGGCTACGTACAGTAACATAAACATAAAACTTTTCCAACGCGTAAATTATAGTTCTTAAAATACACAATATGCTGATATATTTAATATAGATTATACAATATACATGCATACACAAAATGAGTAAAAATGGTCAATAAAATATATTGGCTTGCATATTTTATATACATCTATATTTGGCATAATTTCAAAAATTAAATTTCTAAAATAATCATAATGCATTGTTTATTTATTGTTGCACCTGAGACATAGTTATTAAATCACTTAAATGTAAATAACTATCAAATATTAATTAATGCACTATCAATTTAAATTTTCAGTGGCTAGTGGTATACTAATAAACACATATTTGTAGCACATCTCTATGGCAAAGCTTTAAACAATAGTTTAGAATAAAGCTTTAAACAACAGATTAGAATAAAGCTTTAAACAAGAGATTAGAATAAAGTTTTAAACAAGAGATTAGAATATATCAGAGTGTGAATGAGATTAGCATGTACTGTACCTGGGTAGCAAGACTAAGAACCTGCTGTACGAGTTCCTGTGTGTCTGTTGGTCTCTTAAGGAACAGCTTCACAATAGCTGTCAACAGCTGCAGCTGAACCTGCAAACATCACATACAAACAGCAATTGAGTCACCCATAGTTTATTGAAAAACTTTCTCAAATTTATGGTTCTTTTGAATGTTTAAAAAGAACAGACAATGAGACACTCTTCCCAAAAAGTTGCTCACATGAATTGTCTTTCAGTTATGAAGTTTTCGATGATATTCAATTGCTCATCTTCCTGTTGTTTCCTAGCTTCTGTACCATGCTAATTTCAAACATCACCGGACAGCCCAGTCTGTCGGAAACGGGATTTTGTGTTCCTAAACAAACAACTGTGCACCTATATTAATTAAGCATAATGAATATGGACACGTAGCCAAATCTGATTTCATCTCGGCTTGATCACGTCGGCCTTGACTGATGTCTGATGTTCAAATTTGATTTCATTCGGTGCAAGTCTTAATCTTAATAGGGGCATCTTTTTAAGGACTACAATGAATTATCCTTTAAATTTCCTTTAAACAAGGCAGTTATGAAGAAAGCCCAAACATTGTATATTAAAATACAAACAAAAGAAAGGAAAACCATGAAGTCTAGCAGCATCGACCTGTGTATTCTCGTCTTGAAAACCGTCCAGAAAACTTTCCAGCAGCTCATCAGCATTGTCGATTCTTTCCGCATATTCTCCGATAATCCAAATCATTGATGCTCTGAAATTTAATCAGAAAATAGTAGCAGACACTTTGAGGCAAATTCAGTCAGCTGTTTGGACATACTGAATCAATCAAATAACTATGCGCTGGTCATACACTTACGGCTTTGTATTTAACAGATCATTCTCAGTAGGGTGGCACTCCAATTTTTTTCTTCAAATTCTTACCTTCCCACCCCTTACGTCTGTTAATTTTACATAAAGATTGAAGCACACCAAGTTTTGGAACATTACAACAACATTTACTGGTAGCTCCACAAAGTCATAGTTTAAAGATTTTGTATTATTATTAAGCATTGCGAAAAATTAGTCAAATGTTAAATTTGACTTTTCTACAGTGTTCTATATGGAAGTAAACTTTTACCTTCCCAAGTTTCCATGTTCTATTGTTCTTACTAGATTAGTCAAAATATTGGTAATAATAAAGAACACAACGTTTTGAAACATTTCAGTAAATCTTGGTCTGGTGCGTTAACATTCAACAATGTCAAAGTTTGATGTTTTATCATCAAGTGTCGGACTGCAAGTTAATGTCCGAGCACAGTTGATTTGTTGGCATTAGGGAAGGTCTGGCGATGCTTCTCTACCACCTGCAAGCGGTACTGTTTCTGTTCCTCCTGGTTGGTGACACTGTTGAAGGACTGGACAAGTCAACACCACGCTCCGCTGCATCGTTCACCACCTTCAACCCTTTGAGCTTCTTCTGACCATCAGTATAGGCCTCATTATTTTCCCATGTGTTGGGATCGTGTATGAGGAAGTCATGCGGGATGTCAAGAGCAGTGAACAGTGTTCTGGTGTGCTGAGACACGAAGTCACACAGCTGTTTGTCTTGGATGTCTGCTGCAGTGAGAACTATGCGACGAGGATGGTCTGGGTGTCCAGTCTTTCTCAGAGCTGCAACCATTGCTATCTTCATTTCAACTGGCACACTGGGATTGAAAAACGCAAGCCCTACAAGAACTTCACTCAAATACCACAAATGACCCGAGAATGTCTTAATTGCAGCGTTGGAAATCGCTGCATTTGTATCCCCGTAGCTGTACAAGTCGCGTAGAAGTTGCAAGTCATTGCGTGGGGCTGATGCAGCACTTGTACATTAGGGTGTCACTCGGCAACTTATTACAGAAATTGGTTCTGTTTTTCATAGTGATCAAGGACACCATTGAATGAATCAGCGGCATTGTTGACCACCATCAGACTCTCTGCTCATATTGGAGCACTAGCATACTCAGAAAATATGCTCTCTCAAGTGCTAGGGTGAAGGTCTTAAGGACAGGAAGTCATGTGATATTCCAATTGCCACAAGAAGCTCGTGACCTGACAATTATCTTCGCGTATGTCCACTTTTGTGAATTCCGAGAAAAACGAGGTAGAAGTTTCGCAATTTTGGACGGCAAAAAAAGATATTCAGTGCAATAGAACTTCTGGCAAAGACGTCATATTAAAGCATCGACATTAATTAAAGGATGTTGCATTAAAATTAAACTGAAATTTAGAACGATTTTGTTAAATTTTGGAAAATGTTGTTTCATATAGATTTAAATCAATTGCAAGTAATCCTGACGAGAAAAAAATTTGAAAAAATCAAATAATAAAAGAAAGCAATACACAATCATTTGCGACTTTGTTCGTTTCAATTTTCGCAAGCTTAATACCCTTTTTAAATAAAAGAACGTTTTTATTCCCTGGACATACGACACTATGATACAAAGAAGTGCAGTGTAATGTTGTCGTATCTCCTTATCGTCCAATCAGCAACGAGCTTTCTCTGGAGATACGACAAAAGCAACACTGAAATTGGACATACGACAAGTAGTTTTCGTTGAATATCTTTAAAACGACTTGTCGTATCTCCAAACGGTTAACAGTGAAGAAAGATAAATAAATTTTTCCTAAAAATCAAGTCTAAACACGATTTTGAAAAAAATGGACATACGACAAGATAATTGTCAGGTCACGAGCTGCTAAGTATGTTGTGACAACCATCGCTGCATTGGTATAGTAACAGTGCCATGCAGCACAACGTGTCAAGGAGTTTGTCCATGAGTTTCTTTACTTAGGGCTGTGACCATTGCTTCCTTCCAGAGGAACCATTGTATCAAAGAAAGTAAGACCATTTAGGATTTCACCTAGATGCTACAAATGACTGCAGAGGGACTTGATTGCTGAATCGGCAACAGTTTGGTTGTTTGTCTGTATGCATCAAACTCATGCGGAAGATTCAAGTCGTTGCGGGGATCATGCATGTGCGTACAGACACTTAATGTACAACTTCACAACTACTTTGAACTCTTGGAGAGCTGACAACTCGCGTTTGGTGACGTTTATTGAGAGTGAAATAAGTAGCTTTTAAAACTGTATGTGACCTTGCCATTCAGCTATAGGCTAACAAGCTCTAGGATGCATGGGCTCCAGGGCCATGGATACGCACATATTCCCCACTTTCCACTCCTTCTAAAAATATCAGTGCAGGTGAAAGAGCTTATAGTGGTCCTAACAGTCTTGGCTGAATATCATTGAGCCGGATGAGTTCGGTATACTCACTTTGCATCGGATTCAAACCAGTGCAGTTGTTATCACCTTTATACCGTTTTCATACCGGATCTGCTTCAAATATGTATACGTGAGTCTCTAAATCTGTTAAATTATATCTTGATGTTATGCCACTGGAGGTCCCATCTGGTGTTGAACGCTTTGGCGTCGACTAATTCCATGATTTTGGTCTACAAACCAAGCTCATCCACTGGGATACGCTTTTGTACCAGACAAAACACAGGCGTGCACCATCATGAAGGCATGTAGTGCTGGAAGTTGTATGAAGTGACATATACAGTCTTTATATTTAGTCTTTTTTGGTTTATCCATGTTATTATAACAACAACCAAGAATTGGGAAAGATTAAAAGTTACAAGAAACATTATTATTCTTAGTCAGTATGAACAATGAGTCACAGCGCAGCCTGTTCTCTGTAGATATAAGTTATTTCCATACGCGATTTCAAAGAAATGATGTGATACGCTGCTACAAACTACAAACGCACGGAGCTACCTCTAAATATTTATCAATCTGAATAAAATTTGTAACACAGGCGTTTCTTGTCATATTAAACATTTTTAGGGGGTGGGAAACTGGATTTGTCAAAATTATTTTTTGACCATGCATTTCGTTGTCACCCTAATTCTCAGTCTTGATGAAATGACCCAGTGCAAAATGCATAACCATTTTTCACAGCTGCATTCTGAACCTAAATGATGCATCAACTGAAATCATCAATTTGCGTCTGAAGTTGTTTTATCAGTAACAACTACCAAACTGCAGACCAATTCAGCAGAAAGACATTTCAACAAATGATGATACGAGTCAGGCAATATGCACTGGCAAAGTTAGACTAAAACCATCAGTACCTGTCGACCTAAAGAGCCTAGCACTAACTGGAAACCTTAGCCTGTTGCTTTCACCAAGTCGAGTTAGACATTTGTAATAATTAGCCTTGAGAACATATATCATGGCACCAAACTACAAACAGTATACTAGAAATATGATGCACCTCTGAGTAGGTTTCATGAAAGGGTGCTATAATAAATTTTCGGAACAAATGAATGAATGAATGAATGTTCAAAGTGTTCACATGCGAAAACAGTTATACAATATACATTAACATTTATTATTGAAGGATATTGTATTAAAGAGAAAATGAAAAGAAAGGAAATGTCTACCTAGCCTCTGGCTCATCCAACGTATCCAGGTTTTCACAGAGGGTTGCAATGATGCTCTCATACTTGTTCGGATACTTCCGGAAGATATCCTTAAGAAGATACAACACAACTATAATTCATTATCATGCACAAGAGCGTCTCCACTCAGAAACTGATGACCTTGTGTACTCAAAAAAGATCCTTGCGCATATTTCATCTGAAGATAAACATCAAAATGCAATAGAACTGCTGATGATGTTGATGCTAAAGATATTCAAAGACATTTAATACTTTGATACCAATGGCAGTGTTTCTATGGTTTTTCTGTATGGAAAGTTAGTTTTTGTAGATTAAACATACCAGCATGCACTGGCTTCATGCCAGCAATTTTTTAAACCATATGCCTTTCACCTTTCACACTTTGATACCAATGGCAATGTTAACCAAAGTCCTAAGGTACGTTCATATTAAATGTAAAGATCAAAGAATGCTTATAGATGGTAATATTCAGCACTTAAAGTGATTGAGCGACTAATACCAATTTTGATGACACAACATCTAGACGTACTTTGATGACAACAATTGCCTCCTGGACGACGTAGTTAACTTTCGTCTGGATGAGGTCCAGGAGCGTGCTCACACATCGCTCGGCCGCCTGCTCCACTTTTATGGCGCAACGACCAATCGCTCGCACCGACTTGCGCACAAAGTCGACGTCGACTTCAGTTGCGTACCTTGATGCAACATCAGAAGTAGAACATCAATTCAGAATTTAAGCAACATTATACAGTTCCACGATAAAAATAATATACTATTTTACATTGAGTGCCTCTGAACGGTTCACCCTAGTAGATGCGCTTTATAAATGCTTTATACAATACAATTTATACAATACATACAGTCATCTTCTTAGCATCAATCATTTCTAATCACCACCAGCATCCTCATCAAACACATATTGTCTCCCTTGCAAACAAGATACGCATCCTATAATATGGGGCATTGGGCTGCACGATTAATACTTCAGTAGTTGGCATACTGAATCATAAACTGGAAAAAGGTGAGAGATTCAAATCCCTGCCTCCTGGTAAATTCTTCTTTAAAATAAGTACATTGACTGTAACATTTCTGGCAGGGTCCAATCCTATCTGCCTTTTCTTCCAACGATACGGTGACTGCATTAATGAAATATCAGGCACCAAGACCTGGCCACCTGCTATCATGTGCCAAGACCGAAAAATATAAAGTAGCAAACACTTCATACACTTCAAACACTTCAAAGCTGGCTTTTAGGGTTAGCTTTATGAACTGCACACTTCTGATATCATGAGCCCTATTTAAATTTTGGTATTTCTACGGCTTGGAAAAGTAGAGGCGACAATCATTTGGAAAAATAATGGACAGCATGAAGAATACAGTTTGTGTCTGGGTAGATTTCATGAAGTGCAATCAATAAATAATATGAAATAATATAAAATAAAATGAGAAGAGATGATGGCTCACTCTTTGAGTTCTGCGAGAACCTGCGCAATGTTCGACTGATTCGTCAGACGAATCATGATGTCCAGTTTCTCAAGCTTAACGTAGATCGGGTCGTTGTATTTGACGAAGAAAACTTTCATTTCGTTCTTCAAGACGTCAGGTCTGAAAGTAAATCATGCATTTTTCATTCAGCACACAATTGCATGACATTGCCTAAAACTGAAAAAAAATTCAATACAAATTAAAAAACTTTAAAATAAATCCATAATTCTGAAGCTACAAAAGAAAATTCAAACGTACGAAACATTCGTTAACCAAAACTTGCCTCTTCTGGACGATGAGGTTGATGTTTCGCAGAGCAACGTACTGAGTCTCTGGTTCAGCAGACAGAAGCGTCACCAGAGGAGGTGACAGCTTCTTTATCATCAGTCCAAAGAAATCCGAGCTCTGGTCCATCATCTCCAGCAACTTCATTATCACCTGGATAGAATGAATTGTATAATAGACAAAGCTAACAATAGACATCTCCCTTGGTTGAAAGCAGCAATGCACATCATTAATGCAACCACCCAATTGCATAATACAAAGAGATAAAGTTATAAACGATGGTCTTTAGAAAAGCAATATCAAATTTCAATGTTTTGTGTGCGTGTGTATGTGTTAGGGCCCCCGAAATTTGTGCCAAAAATTTGAAAAACTTGCGCACCAAATACGATAAATTTGCGCGAATTTTGCGCAAGTTAAAAAATAAAAATGTTCGTTAGTTTTTCGTTGAATCAGTGTACCAAAGTATCTAACAGTGTTTTTGTCATTTAGTGTAAAGCTTTGGCGTTCTAGAAATAAGACAATCAAGCCAAAAATGCAGTTATAAAGTTCCTATAACCATAAGATTAATGTATTCAGACGATCCAAATAGTTTTAATTTTGCAAAATTTACGCCCACCGAAATCTACGCTAATTACAAATGTAACTTCAAAATAGTAGTATATATGCCTATATTTTAATGAATCACCAAGTTACACAACGTGCCGAGTACTAGTCTTCCGTCTTTGTGTGCACGCCTGACGCCTATAGATTAAATGCGTTCGTTCTGTCATAAGCAAAGACAGCAAGCGACGCTGCTGTGCGATCGCTTTGAGAAACTTTGTCTAACACATTTTATTATGTAGCCATGAAGTTCTGGATATTTTTATACTATAAGTTTGTGCGTTACTACCAAAAATATCGATCTTTGACTAAAAATTCAGCTATAATTTCATCTCATTCAGCGGCCGCCATTTTGATTATCGCACATCGGTCGTCGTTGTTATGTCATGGACCGCGGTGATTTTAAGTCAATCAAGGCCCAATTTATATAAATTAGCAAAATTTTCTCAAAATTTGCGCTAAAATCGCGCGGATTGCCAATTTTTGCGCTGTTGCGCTAAACCTGCAAATTTGCGCAAAATTTGCGCTGCGCAAGATCGCGAATTTCTGGGGCCCTAATGTGTGTGTGTACGTGTGTGTGTGTGTGCGTATGTACGCATGCATGTCAACAGTTGACAGATTGCACGGAGTTTCTGGACTAAGTTGTGTGAATAGGATGGCGAGATGATACATTAACACGAAAACAGTATTCGATATGTCCCTTTTAAATCCCAATATGAGATTTCAAACTGCATAGCTACAGTGATTGGTCTGTCATGTGTCAAAATAATCAATCAGTTTCTTATTGACACAGTTTCACTTTGAAAAAGCGTAAACATCTACTTCTTCACCATTCAAGACTTCACACATACGTGGAAAATAGATTTTGCCTTAAATTTCTTAGCCTAATGTTCAAATTCATTTTCGTGATCAACAACTACCTACTAGTTGTTTCATGCTTAATTATTATTATTATTATTATTTATTATTATTATTATTGACTTTTACATAGCGCACCTTCAAGGTAATCTACTCCCAGTAGCGCTCCCAGTCCAACAACGGCTAAACAAGGCAGCTTTTAAGTGAGAAAGAAATATAGTGGTGTGACCTCTAGGCACTAGGCGAAGAACAACAGGGAGCCCATTCCAGGTTCTAGGGCCAACAGTAATACAAGACAAACCTTCACGGCTGACAGCACGATGGCAGAGTTCGCATGCGCCAGTCTAGGAGTCACTCTCTCACATATGCTCTGTGCCTCACGCTCGTCCTTTGGTATGTAGTTGGAGACCGAGTCCAGTATGAACACTTGGCCCCACCTTAAGAGAGAAGGAAGCCACATCATCACCGAGTTTATTCGGCCATGAATGTCACAAACTTAATTAAAAACCTGCTTCAATCCGCTCAATTAAAATCAAAGTAAAGTTCAGTTTTAATGATAAAATATATTCACCAACTGATGCATGGTCACAAAAGAACACAAAATACTTTCAAAATTTCCCAAAAGTTGCAAAATAATCCGATATTCCAAATGTCCCATTTTAATGCGCTGTACAGTGTAGACAATTTTTTTAAATCTTGAATTATCCGGCTGCAACAGGCTCTTCAAATCTCCGAGTTACTTGTTCCACATAACTCCATGCTGCTCAAAATATGTCAAGATTTTAACAAGAAATTCGCATCTCTTACTCAGTGCACTCGTTAAGCGCAGTCAAAAGCTTGTTGATGATCTGTGTGTTGAGGTCAACGATCTGGCTGGCAGTTGGCGACGTCTCCATTATCTCAGAAATCGCAGCAACAGCATTAGCAACCACCTGTAATTAGCAACCACCTGTAATAATTAGCAACCACCTGTAAATAGCAACCACCTGTAATTAGCAACCACCTGTAATAATTAGCAACCACCTGTAAATAGCAACCACCTGTACATAAACCATGGATCTTTCTCTGAGCAGCCATCATTCACCAAGAAATTTCACTTATTGGAACATAAATAACATGGTATGCAACAAATAGAGCACAAAATCTACTACAGATTACCACTGGGCTGGTTTACAGTTGATATTGAGGTTAAGTAAGTTTAACACTTCACAGACTCTCAAGCTGAGACTGCCCACAGTGATGTGCTACTTACTATCGAGATCAATGTTGCTTGCTCAGAGAACTATGTTAATTAACTGCTACACTGCATTTACAGGCAGCTTATAATGGAGGCTGATGCTGCATATTAACTTAGGTACAAAACTGCTAAAGTTCTACACAATTAGAGCAGACGACTTATCAGCCTTAGAGTAAGCCTACCATGATGTGAGTTCAAGATGGTATTAGAAGCAGCTTACCATAGGATTGGAGTCAGAGAGGAGCTCTCGAAGGCTGTCGAGAAATCCCTGATCCTCGACAAGCTGTGGACTGATGTCATGCAGCTTAGCCACAGAGACCGCGGCCGTCTTGCGCACGTATGGATCCTCGTCTTTCAGACACTTGCGAAGCGGCTCACATAGATACTCCGTGATCTTGTCAACGCGGATGCAACCCATTGTCCTCACGGCCAGCGCACGAATCAGCGGATTACTATCATCACAATCCTATCAAATCAAAAACACAATGAACAAAGCAACACATAAGTTCTGTTACGTTTTAAAAACCTTATCGTATTCAGCTTTTTGCATCTTCAAAATAATTCAAATATGTGAAGTTTTTAAGTTTCTGCTTAACAGTATAGTATTTATCATGTTGGGTTGTCAGTAGGGAGGTAAGGGGTCCAAATCCCGACTTGGGCAGAAATTTTCTATGAGATTTCAGCTTTGCCTGCATTCCCTATTCAACTCAGCTATTATCAGTAAAATGACCATACACTATCAGTTTGAAGATGATATGGTCACCTACCCTCATATAAGAAAATGACATTGTTAACATTTCATACCCATGGCTGCTCCAGGAGCCAGCTTATGGGACTGCTCTTCTTGTGCTCATCAACATAGTAATCCATGTGCAGTGCTCACACAAATTTGATAGTTAACTGAGTGTGCATGAAACACTGGTCAGTAAAATCCCAGATCTGATATTACAAAAACCAGAACAAGAAGCATCGCTTTGACAAAGGTGACGGCAGCAACGATAGCTATATCATAAGAACCACATTGTTCAAGTAGTGCTACCTTGACAAAGGTACTGATTAGCCATGAGAACTACACAATATTTAGCTGTTACCTTGACAAAGGTGTTGACAGCCATGATAGCCATATCTGGTTGGCTCTTCGCGTAGTTCATCAGGTAAAGATAGACTAGCTTCTTCAGCTCCAGATTGTCCGTCTGCATGCAGTTTACCACGTCCGGAAATAGTGCGCTGCAACAGCATCATCATAAATGTCATATATGTCACAGAGTGCTGGAAATAGAGCGCTGCAACAACAGCATCATAAATGTCATATGTCACAGAGTGTTGGAAATAGAGTGCTGCAACAGCATAATCAGAAATGTCATATATGTCACAGAGTGCTGGAAATAGAGCGCTGCAACAGCATCATCATAAATGTCATATGTGTCACAGAGTGCTGGAAATAGAGCGCTGCAACAGCATCATCATAAATGTCTGATGTCACAGAGTGCTGCCCTCTCACCAACAAGCAGAGCAGCATATCATTACTCATGACCCAGCTCTAGCTGAAACGTACAGTCTTAAGATGGGAATAAAAGGTATATACAAAACCATAGACAATGAGTGCAGAGTCAAGGGCCATTTAGAGACCTTAGGGCCAACGACAGAAAAAGCACAATACCGCCAAACGAAGGTTCATACATAGGTGACAAGAAGTAAAATCTTTAGAAGAGTGCAGGGAGAAGCAACCTCAAACACAAAGAGTGGAGCAGCAAAGCTCCCTCATGTGTGCTGGGACCAAACCCAATTTAAGTCAATGCAAAACCAAAGCAGAAACCGTGTAGATGATTTGTCGCACAAAAGGCAAGACAACAATAATTATAATTCAAGAAGAAGAATGATAAATTTTCGGCACCTGACATCTTTTCCAACTGTCATGCTGGCGATGACCTTTTTCACAGCCTCTTTTTTCCTGTCCTTTTTATCACTATTCAGCTCCGCCTTTAACTCGAATATTTCACCTAAAAATATTCGTCAACGCAATAATTTTAGTCATTACCACAACAATGCTGATTTTCACTCTATCAATTTCTGTGGCAATACTAAATTCATTTCTTGTATTCCTCTTTAGAAATTCTCAACAGATATCAGATACATAGATTAGATTACATAAAGAAAATTGGAGGCCTCAAAGATATGTCTCCATGAACAGAACTTCTGTCAGTGACAGAAAAACACAATAACAACAGTAGCCCTATGACCAATTGCACTGGTGGCACATGTAGCCAAACAAGCTTAATCACAATATTGCATAAATTCAGCCATCATCCTTGTATCTTATAATGTATGCAAATTATAATTACTGAAACCCATGGATTTCAAATTCATAATTGTGTTCCACAAACAAATGCAAATCTTTATGTGTAAATACGTAAGCACAGGCAAGAAAGTGTGTACCGGTATGTGTTTAAATACACACACGCAAGGGCGGACACAGAAATTTTCGAGAAGGGGGCCAAAATTTAGGGTCTTGTTGGTGGGACAGGAGAAAAATTTCGTTGTGCCGCCGAAAAAACTGATGACATTTTTTTTTAGTCATCGGCCAATTTTCTGGGAAACAGATACCATTTCATCCGCCGAAAAAACTGATGACCTTTTTAACCAATTTTCCGGGAAACAGATACCATCTCGACCGCCGCTAAATCGACGGGGGGGCCATGCCCCGTACGATTTTGTAATAGGGGGGGCTTGATGTCCTGTTTTTCTCTCCCACTACATTTATTTAATGGCTTGTTGAAACCAAATGGGGGGGCCACGTCCCATGCAATTCTTAAATGGGGGGCCATGGCCGGATTGGCCTCCCCTGGATCCGCCCCTGCACACATGCACAATGATATACTTCGGTCACATCATGAGAAAGGAGGGAACACGCATAGAGAAAGAGGTCATGCAGGGCACAATTCCTGGAGGTAGAGGAAGAGGAAGGCCAAGAACGAATTGGCTGGACAACATAAAGTCATGGACAGGCTTGCAAATGGGAGAAATGCTAAGAATGACGGAGGACAGGAATCGTTGGAGGAACATCGTGCATGATGCGGCCGAACCTCGTACCGAGGATGGCTAGGAACGGAACAATGTGTGAGTATGCATCATTCATTCTTATGGATATTTCAATATAGCGCCCCTTCAAGGTAACTACTCAGGAGTGCTCCCAACCCAACCTTGGCTAAAAAGTACTGCTGTAAGGCTCCGATAAAATGCATCTGAGCAAACCCTAGGCATAAGGTGCAAAGACAGTGGAAGCCCATGTATCATGTAAGGTATTTCATGACATGAAAACAAACCCTTTTTGGTGGTAGTGAAATACTTCGAGTCCGTCATCTTCGACGTGTTTCCTTGTAACCAATTCAGCTGTACATGTCAAATAACAGCAAATGTTACATTAATTCAACATACAGCATTTCTTAACAGTCACCTTCTACAAAATCTCCTCCCCAAATAAATACTTGGTGCTCATCCCGCAATTCCGCTGGTAGAATTAACCACACAAGTCAGAACTTCAGGCATAGAACGCAACTGGCACACATTTTGGCATAACAGTTTGGAGTTAAGAATGGAAAGAAGAGCTGTATAATTAATCAGAGCAAATTAGATCTCCAAGGTATTCCAGAGACAAGTTTGGATGCGAAAACCAAAACAAGGACTTTGAACTGAATACGGGCTGTAAGAGGATATGAGTGCAGTTCATTAGCCATGTACACGCAGTGCTTAAGGTAGAGAAAAAGAAGTGCCTGGATGTCCTCACCTTTCCAGGCTGTGCTGACGTAATAATCTGAGGCAGATTTCAAAATAAGTGTGTGGACGTCATCGATGACTGTCCAGTCACACTTCTGTATACAAGGAGAGGGGTCAACCCGAATCCTCGAAACCGCTAAAAATTCACAAAAGCTCGATTTTCCGATATATAAATAGAAAACGGCCGAACTCCCAAAAATTACTAAGAGTCAATCAAAATGTGTTGTTGATAACGCAAAAATCATAGGTTGCGTGTGTCGCATTTGGAAAATCGATTTCGGGAATCCAGTCGATATTCGTTTAGGGGATTTGGGCCACACCCCAGGGAAATGTGGAAGAAATGAGTAAAATGAGCAATGAGTTCATATTGCAGCAGCAGCTATAAGGACAGACTGCTTGTTACATGCTTAACGACACTACATATCTGGGGGAACGGACATTAGCCCCCCTGGACATTATCCCCCCGGACATTATCCCCCCCGGACATTAGCCCCCCCGGACATTAGCCCCCCCGGGGTAGGACATTATCCCTCCCAGTATATGATATCATTACCTAAAAGTGATGCAAAAAATGTAATTAATGGGCCTATGTTAAATAAATATCTATACATTACACATTAGTTTAACATCCTGTAGGAATATGTTAAGTTAATTGAGGGTTGAATATTATTATAAGACATATTAAAGGTCTGAAACGACGCTAAGAAGTCTACGATGCTCATGCGTAAATGTCGTTAATAAACCTTCGTTGTAGTCATAACTGACACTAACAAGTAGGCCTACTTACTGCATACGATTCCCATTCGTTCATTTCTCTAATGTATTGAATCTAATTTTGAATGGAAACAACGCCGTTAGCCTAAGTATACGAAGTACAGTCGTAGCCTAACTGACGTTAAAAAACCTTTGTTGTAAGACACTAAACAAATAGACTGTATACATGTAGGCCCAACATACGATTCCCATTCGTTCATTTTAAATCTAAGTCTAGGCCTATTGATACAATTAGGACCTAAATGACACTAAGTACTTTCGTTTGCATGTGAATGCCAATGACAAGTCTTATCGGTTACGGCATTATTCTATGATTTGCACATGGGGGGGGGGGACTTTGTCCGGGGGGCTAATGTCCTACGCAAAATCGGGGGGGAATATGTCCGGGGGGGCTAATGTCCGGGGGGGATAGTGTCCGGGGGGGATAATGTCCAGGGGGGCTAATGTCCTACAACCACATATCTGAGATTGGTGTCGTCCTCCTCCTTCATCCAGTCTTGGGACTGGCACTGGCAGAGAACAGCCAGGGCGGAGTTTAAAGACATACTGGATAGGAGCAAGGCAGTTCTTGGGAAGCCTATAAAGAGAGCTGGAATAGTCCATTCTAGAGAAGACAAATTTGGTACCCTGTTGATTGCCGCTAAGTCTGCAGTATCAACATGGTAAATATGCACGACACATTCTAAAGGCATTAATATCAAAAGTAAGCATCTTAAAGCATTTTGTCTGCTGACTCTCGAAATTTATTATCGTTACCCGAACAAAATAAAGTACCTTGACAGGTTAAGTTGAGTATTTTATACAGAAAATTAATATTAACAATTTTCCTCACGCCCCTTCTAATTAATTCACGTATTTATGTAGCGCTGGTACAGGAAGTTAGTGTGCGTCAAGTTGCAAACTAGAAATACACATTCGTATTCGCATCTGATTCCGAATTTATATAAATAAGTATGTGAGTAATTATCAACTTCAATACTCAATAATATTGTAAACCACATGTTGAGTCAATGTGACCAATATTATTTTGATCAGAGCAGCATGCAGTATGAGTAGGCCTATATAGTAGTCTTGGAGGTAGGCCGGACCACGAGTTATCATGGCAACACTCTACAACAAATCGTCTCAATATAAATCGGAGACAGTTATAACCTTCGTGTCTATGTTCCTACACTGACCTATGCAATGATCATGATCATTAAAACAAGACAGAATTTGGAGACTATACGTGAATACAGATGAGCAGGAAAGTAGTAGTAGTAGTAATAGGTCTATAGTATAGTTAGTAGATAGCAGTGTAGTTACAAGTGAGCCTTCTGAATTGTACATGGAGTGCACGATAAACGAGTAGGCTAAGTCTGACGCACAAAATAATAGGTCTAGTCGTTGCAGATGTAATCATGCTCAGCATATAGAGATCTTTAGGCGGGTGTACATTTTTTAAAGGCCTATCCCCGCCAATTAATGTGCAAATGCAGATGGTACTTTTATAGTCCGCCCCCAGTTTTTATTCTCGGAACGGAAATGTCGAACATATTCCATAACGCCCAAATTATGCTGTAAATCAGTGGAAGAGAAACTGTGCCTCCCACAACCCATATGCCTGCATGAATTTATCTGTTCCGGACAACCGGGCCCATTATGCTAAGGGGCCATTACAAAGGAACAAGAATAATTTGGATAATAGGCCTAGGCCTATATACTTATGCTACTTGATTGTACATATTAATGGACATGCAACAGAAGAAATTTCTTGAATTGTGTACGTTTTTTTAACTATGTAGAAGGCCTAGGTCGCCTAGCCTACATCTCAACACGGTGAAGAGCTGAGATTTATTTAAAAAATTGAACACAAAAGAATTTTCAGCTTCTAAATATATATAAGCCTATAATGCTTTTGAGACAGCTACTATGATCGCCTATTGGCTGGAAAAATAATAAATTTTACGACTATTCAGACAGCAATGGCTGTTAGGCCCATAGGCATATATTTTTGACATCGGCCTACGCTGTAGCCCGTGGGCGCGTAATGCAAGATAGGTCGTGGATCGAGGATTCAGGATATAGGCCTACGTGATCAAAAACATAGGAACAATGTGCAGATATTGAATTGCTTTTCGAAAATCCCCAAAACGGTCGCCTTAATTCTGTTAGAATCCACTATTTTGAAGCGTAATTACCAATATAGATAGACCTATACCGAAAATTGAGTTAGGAAACGACAGTCGAATTCTGGAGTGGGATAATAATTATTATAGGTACCCACATATAACCGTAGATATGACGTCAAAACGTTACTGAAAATGGACCCCTATAAATGACATCACAAAGCAGTGGCGTAGGCAAGGGGGGGGGGTTTCGGGGGTTAAAACCCCCCCCATTGGCTCCGGAAAAAGGTTTTTTTAAGGTTATTTTTCCGTTTAAGTAAGAAAAAATGGCAAAAAAACAGGGTTTCCGGCCATAAAACCCCCCCCATGAAAAATTCCTGGCTACGCCACTGTCACAAAGCTATTATGTTATTGTTATAATTATAAGAGGTCATTGGCTGTCTGATCATAGCTGATATTCTGGCAGGAATTTTCCACAGAAGGCGATTAATGCTAGGGCTATATAAAAAGGACCAATCTCCAAATTTTACGACTTTAGGGTGAATTGAAGGGTGTAGTTGCGAAAGAGTGGATGAGGGGCGTGTTGTGATAAGGATAATGAAAATTTAATAGCATATACGCCTAAACAACGTCACAATGCCTGTTGCCTAGCAACAATTCAGTTTGAATGTAAGTATTATTCTTTCTGATCAAGCTAGTAGTTGCAGTTTAACGTCAATGTGTGGTAACAAAGACCAATAGCGACGCCCTTCTCCTTTATCCAGGCTTGGGACTGGCACTTGCAGAGTGCAACCACCGGTGCTAATTAATTGTGCTAGAGCGCTTGCATTGTAAGGCAGGGAGTAGTCCTAGTAGTGTGGGGCACGGTGATGTAGTGGTGGCATCGCTGCCTTGAAACCGGAAGGTTCGAGGTTTGAATCCACCTCAAGTCGCCACGTCCTTCGCTCACAATTGCTCAGCACTTCGGCGTGAAACTCCAATGCAGTGTCCGCTTTGCAGTCGGGAGCGCCTCTGAGTAGGGTGCTTGAAGGGGCGCTATATCAAGTGCACATACAAAAAAATATGAACTCCAGCTTTGTCTTAGATAACGTGCAGGAACTCGAGTAGTTATATTATTACTATGGATACTGTTAAACATGGTGGACCTAATTAACGGCATAATTGCAGTATCGGGGACCAAAGTGTTGTTTAGATAAGGTTACGGTAAGTACCATGTCGGTTATGGCCAGGTTAGGCACAATGAGGGTCAGTTATGGTTATTGTCATCATTACATACTGTCCAAAGATACTGTACATATTGCAATTTTGCCATAATCAACTTATTTTCCTGATTTGTCTAAGTCAGTCATACAAGTGGCCTGCTGCTACTGCTCCTACTACTACTACAGTACTACCACTACTACTTTTAAATGTCATAGCGTGAATCATTTGAAGGAGTCCACTCAGCAGAAATACTTTTTGTACTACATTCTGTCAACCCATAAAGAGATTCAAGACTTATCTGATGTAGCAAATCCAGTGCGTTCGTTGCCACCGCATGGAACAATAAATATCTAGAGCTTTGATGCATTCAACACTGCATACACAATTTGGAAAAGTATATTCCAAGGAAGCACATTATTATTGGACAGGTTTGATAGACTTAAAATCGGTATTTAGTTTACATACTTTAACAGCAAGCAACACAAAAGTCATAAAAATGAGATTTTAAGAACTTCGACAATGAAGAAGCTAACAGTGTTTGAAAATTTTGATCATAGCATGCAGACTAGACAGCATTTCTTCGCAATATACTAACATTGACTGGAGTGCAATTAGAAAAATTCGACTTTACCGTGTCCAAACTGTATTCATTACACTAGTCTCTTTTAAGACTGAAACAAAAGAAACTTATCTAACAGATGGCACAACGCTCGTTTAGACGTCTTCTTGTAAACTAACCGAATAGAAGTAAAGACGGGACCGAAATACAAACATAACAAAAACACTTTATTTAAGAAGCCAAAAGAGATCGGCAAAACACAGAAGGCGCAAGACACAATCTTCTGTCACTTAGGACACACAATAGACATAAAATGTGCATTCAACTAATTGTCTGGCCGAATCAGATTCAAGAAATCGTGTTTGTTCGGAATTTCTGCCTCAAAAGTCCATTAACCTTTAAGAGACGACATTCCGGCTCGCATCATTTCGTCAACAAGAAGCAAGTTGGACGCAATAACAGTGCTGAAATAAGTGAAAGAAAAAGCTTTACATCCTCTGCAATAGACAGATAACGGTGAGGTCACCAGACAAAATCAGGCTCATGTCGAATGAATGCATTAGTGAGTTAATTAAGGTCAACTTAAGCGAAACTGGGTCATTAATCGATATTTACTTCACTGTATAATCGACTTGTATGCCAAATTTCACATCCAAAATCAGTCTAGAAATATTTAATTAATTTCATTGCGAATATTGGCCCTGCAACATGAGCCTGAATTATCAGATTGCATAAGAAAATAATCACTTAATGATAAGAACTCAAACAGGTGATGGCAACATGTCACAGTCCACTTAAGTCACTCAACATCATTGGATCCAGGAGAATGTAAACTACAGACCCATTTCCAGGTTGCATTCATATCAAAGCCGACAAATTCTTTGTTTCCAAGCAGGTCGTCCAATTACTTTACACAAAAAACTTGGAAGTTGTGACTGAAGCCTGTATAATGATGCTATCTATCACCCCACCGAAATGGCCTTCTTTGCATTCTATCTAACGTATATGCATATATTGTTTATGACCAATCATAAAGTGCTTCTCTCAGTAAAAGCCTTTCAACATGGCTTCCAGTGCCAACGACCCTGAGACATAGGCGCAATCACGTCCTAAAAGTTGGGGGAGACCAAATGAATCACGTCCTAAAAGTTGGGGGGGGACCATAATGATAAAGTCAATGGGACCACTCAAAAGTTGGGGGGGACGCGTCCCGTGGGTCCCATAGGGTGGTTGCGCCTATGCCCTGAGAGTAGTTTTGCTGACGTATAATTCTAAATATAAGGCGTCACGGATTGTGGAATAGGCATATTATAACTTTTGTAGTGTTTTGTGTAATTTAAAGGTTTTAATCAGCATTTTAATTTACTCAAGATATCAGAAAAATTCCACCTCAGATATTATATGCCATTCTTCAAATGACCAGACTGTGAATGATACACAAAACTCAGTTAAACCACGTTATGCCTCATGTCTACCTTTACTCAAATCCGCTTCATTGCAGCCTTAAAAGTTATTCTTTTCAGCCGGGGTTGGGTGGAGAGTAGGGAATGTAATCCCGGGATCCCGAATACCGGGATCCCGGACATTTTACAATCCCGTAATCCCGGGATTGACAAACATGGAATCCCGTTTTTCGGGATTACCGAAAATTCGGATTTTTTATTAAATTACTTGACAAATTTTGCAACAATTCCTTGGTCAATAGATGCCAAAACTACAGATAAGCACATGCACTAATGAAGGTAAGCTGGCGACCAGCAGAAAACCCAGAGGGGTGACTGGAGGTAGGCGTTTCTCAGTGATAGGGCATGGGATTTAGCTTTCCTGCCTCCCATTCCTTGCTTGGTTCATTATAGGGACTATAGACTCCTCCATAACAATGACCCACACACCATTCAGTTGACTGATAGAACATAAACAGATGTCAGATGCCAGCAGTGCTGGCCGACTAGGCACCCAGCGCCCAACTCCGATTCACTCGTTTTGATGACACCCCCACCCCTAAATTGCGCCTGAACTTGACAGCATGCAAACGGGCTGTTGCTGCCTTAATATCAGATGACTCACTGGTTAATCTTGGCTAGCCTGCTACCTTGTGTTCCTCGCGCTGTGGTCAGTCGGTGCATTGGTCACCTCGTATCGTCTGACCTAATTCCGTGTCATCGTAGGCAGAGGGCAATTACCCTATTCAGAGAGACCGCAACTTAAGCCCAGTTAAAAACAGGGGAATATGAAATGAGCTGAACTCACGGCAATCTAAGTCAAAGGAGAGACAAGAGAGGGCAGGCTAGGGCAGGGGGGAGAGCGGTCTAACTTGTTTGTTTAGTGGGGATAGAAGCCACTGGTCGTAGGCCTGTCGCTATCAAGTTTCAAACAAATCCTGCTGCTGCCAGGGACCAATGACTAAAGCCCTTGCCGTGAGTCATAATTGATCGCGGTTGAAGTGCCTAAAGCAAAGAGAAAGCTGTACTGTATTTGGCCTACTATACTATGTCTAGGAATTTTTAAAATTGCCATTATAAGCCAATCCCGGGATCCCGGGATTGACTTATTTATAATCCTGGAATCCCGGGATTGAGCAAGTGCCCCGGGATTACATTCCCTAGTGGAGAGTGCTCCTGAGCAGTAACATTTGAGGGGCGCTATATAAAACTCCATAATGAACGAATTAATGAACAACTGACAATATGTGTGCCACGAAAACTTACCAAGAGTACAACAGTTGCCTCTTTACTCTGTAGTTATCCAAGATGCCAACTTCCATCGGAAGCAATGCCTCTCCTATGCGAACAAAACATTCATCAGAAAACCACGGTTAAAATACTGCACTAACACTTCAAAGTAGCACATCAGCAGAATAGCAAGTCGCCTCTAGAGTACCCACAATGCTATACATCAATTTCTTGGTTAGTAACTTAGCACCACTACAGGATCAATCAATCAAAACTGGATAATAGTGCTCTGTCAAGATATCTACCCAGTGGCACTCCCTGCCCAACTAGGCTCAAGAAGTCTTTAAAGACAGATGGAATGCCAAGGAGTTTGTCCTATACAGGAGATGAAGATCTAGTGGAGAGGCCCACAATGGGGAAAGTGCGATGTTGCACGATGGAAGTGTGCGTGACAGGGAAAAGCATGCAACCATGGACCGGAGATGTTGGATGATTTAAACCAGTGGTTCCCAACCTTTTTTGACTTGAGGGCCACTTTTTCTAAGTTGGAGAATACGAGGGCCACTTTTTCTTAGTTGAAGGATATTATGGGCCACAAGGTTAAAATTGTATTAGCTAAAAGCGAATAAAATTGTTATAATTGATCCAAAATATAATGTTTGATGTAATTTATCGACGTTAAAATAAAATAATTTGCAATAGAAAATAATAATGTGTTCTATCCTGTCCAAATTGTTAATTTTTTCATATATTTTTGATTATTCTTTGAGAGATGAGAGCCATTTTCTGAGGTCTGGCGGGCCATTTCTGAGGCCTGGCGGGCCACGGGTTGGGAACCGCTGATTTAAACACTCCCTTGGGAAGTGTACAGTAGTGTTCATGTTTGCACATCAGCTGAAAGCTTTGGTGACCCTAAAATTATGCAGAACCTTAAATAAATATCAAACAGCAAAGAAGACATGAAAAATCCTACAAGTACATTATCAAGATAGATTTTGTCAGGCACATACCAGTGTCAATGTCAAGACCAACTGGTTTTCCGACGGCCGTGTACTCCTCCTGCAGCTTCACGATCGTGTCTTGCTGATCCATTCCAGAGTTCTGTGCCAGAACCTTTGGAATAATGAGGAGGGCATCTGCAAATGCCTGGACACCTGTTCAGGCACACAAAATATATGCCCAACAATGATGTACAACACACAAAATATATGCCCAACTATGATGTACAACACACAGAGCTAATCCACTTACAGTCTTACATACTAATGCATATGAATACAAGCCTGTATAATATTGTTGTATACACGCCTAAAGTGAAACACCTTCAATCCCCTACGAACCCGCATGCAACAATTTATATACATGAGCATGGGATCTTCAGGTTCTCTGCCCCTAGACAGATTTGAATGTTCAATGTCACCACTCCATCTTCCACTTTGCCTTCTCCTTCAGTTTTTCGTCTCCAATCTCCATCGGCCATTCGATCACCATCTGTCCTGGTCTTCCTCTTGTTCTTTTCCCCTTCAATTTTTATCTGTTGATAAGAATTCTTAGCAGAGATTCTCAGCTCTCAGCATAAGTCCGATCCATTGTCGTCCTCTTATTGTTCGAAGAAAATGGATAGGCTATGGGATGTCCATTGTCCACTTCATACAACCACTTAGATTGACTGGTTTTTCAGTACAATGACCAAATTCTGAGGCCAACACAACTCTATGTAAATCACATCACATACTTGTTCTCCTGTCACTAGTGCACAAAAGCACTGTAGACGGATCTTATAGTGTCGCTGCATGAAAATGATGCAGAAAGCTAGTTTATTAAATCAATTTCTTCATATCTAAGCTGATACAATCATTTAGGACCATATTGACGAACCGAGTCGAGCGCGTCCCTTCACAGTGTCTTTGTATTTCATCAGTTCAGCGTGAGCAACGATCTCAAACGCACCTGCACCAGGCACAACCGAACCTACAAGTCAATCGCAAAGAATAAAGCAGCAAATCAGTTACAATTAAAAATACATAAGCATCAGTTAAACCACGTCAAAAACGTTAGCGACGACCTGCATTGGCTCTCAGATGCTCTCAGTATATACGCTCGTCATTTAAGCGTTAAGAAAATAAGGTGATTTCTGTGCACTAGTAGGAGCAGAACTGATGGTCTAAACTCCATGCAAAAGTTTCTTAGCACAAAGTAATAATCATTGTTCCTGGTGTTCCACTGACTAAGAATACAACAATACATTGCTCTCTACTTGTGGTCCATCCGTCTGGGTTCTACAAGTCTCTCAAGTCTTTTTTCTTTGTTTGTGGTTGGGCTGGGAGCGCCTCTGAGTAGTTTCTTGAAGGGGCGCTATATAAATGCTCTGAATGAATGAACATTATTATTACAATACATTATTATATCTTTCGTTCCGTTCCCCGCTCACGGACTGCTATCCGACAGCGTCGTTCATTCTCTGTTGCAGGTCCTACAGCTTGGAATGGTCTCCCTGTTGCACTGCGCTTAATTCCCAGGGGTCACTCGCTCTGTTCCTTAAGAACCTAAAAACTGTTTTATTTAGCCGTGGTTGGGCCGGGAGCGCTTCTGAGTAGCCGACCTTGAAGAGGCGCTATAGCCTATATAAATTTCTGAAATAAAAGAATACGTGTGTGACAGAAGGATGTTATATTAAACAGATCTATAATTTAAACGGAACTGCCCTAGAATTTAATCACCACTTCACTCGGAATTCAAGCATAGAATATGTTTATTATCTCCTACTCAATTAAAACCATGAATTATTTAGCAATCTCCTTGTGATGAGCTGGTACGTTTAATCTAAAATTCCCACCTTTAGAAACGAACCCCAGATGACAGATGGAGGATCTGATGTGTTTCAGCTAACAATCAGAAATTATAATGGAACTCACCATCCTCAATGGCATTCTTTACAGCCCTCAATCCATCATGAATAGCATCTTTTATCTGAGCTAGCGTGTGCTTGTTCGCACCCTTCAGCAGCAGAGTTACGCTCAAAGGATTCTTGCAATCCTCAATGAAGGTGAACTTGTCCTCTCCCTACAAGCAAACACCAACCAGTTAGAGTCAATCATATGCCACAATGCCTTAAAGTTCAACCACATCTGATTTCGTCTTTGGTACTATAACATCTGTTAAGATGTTATAGAAGCACAGCGTTATATGCATGCGAAACCTGGACACTAAAAAAGGAAGACAAAAGGAGGATACTAGCGTTCGAAATGTATTGTTACAGAAGAATATTACAAATAAAGTGGACGCAGAAAATAACTAACGTAGAAGTGCGAAGAAGACTTAACAGCAAATCAGATATGATAGAAACAAAAATCAAAAGGAAATTACAACTATTCGGACACATCTGTAGAATGGGTGATGGTAGAAAGATAAAGAACGTAATGATAGGAATCATGGAGGGAGCAGGGAGAAAGGGAAGACCATGCAGGGAATGGCTGCAGGACATAGAAGAGTGGTGTGGAATGAACATACAAGAGTTAACACATCGAGCAAAGGATCGGGAATCATGGAGGAGAGTAGTCAAGTGCGCAGTGGACACCTACGGGCTATCAGCCCATGGATCTTGAAGAAGAAGAAGACTATAACATCTACCCAGAAAAATATACAACGAATTTGAATATTCTATGCTACAAGCCGCGTTTTTTACACGAGTTGCAAGCAGGGCTGAAAGTGAGCCGGGTCTGTTTGGGTCTCAGACCCAGCATTTATTTCTGGCACCACAAAGAGACTCTTCAATTTTTTCAAACCACTTTCAGTCCTGGTCGCAGGTATCATCTTATAGAAAGGTGCTGAACTGATTGATGTGTTCAATATCTAACTGCAGCTCTACGAGTCAATATCTTATCCTTGGATCCAACCTGCTACATCCAGTAAGATACAGTGTACTTAATATCAAATGTTGCAGAATCGTTACAAAGAGCAAAGGTTTTAATCTGTAATTTCAAAATAACTAAAACGACCATGATACTGCACAACAAATTACACACACAAATTTATGTCAAAGGCGCATAAAGTTAAATTTTTAATAAAGTTTGCTAAAACTTGTAAGTTTATGCAAATCATGGCCATCTATTTACAGCTGGCAACAGCACATGTATACCTTAACACACATGTTTCATTACGGATGGAACCTCTGTATCTGACTTATGCCATTCTGCGTCACTGTGGCTCACAAAGTAGCAACAAATAGTTCGGAAACACTGTGCACATAGCACTTCTGAAATAAGTAGAACTCCCTGTAAGACATAGTAGCTGCAAGATAATGCATGGCTGCCTGTAGGCAACTGTCAACAAAACCCATTCATATGTCTCTTTAAACAGCACTGATAGATTATTTCTGAACTTCCGATGGCATATGGAACCAACTTCTAAGAAAAGCACATGAAGCAACAAATCAGGAGAAAATTCTTAAAACGCACCAAAACATGTTCGTAGACGAGCCCAGCATATCCAAGACAATCCGGAGTAAGGTCATCAATCGAGTTCATGGCCGATCCACCGCAGGCCAATGGAATGCGCTCCATGTTCCTCCTCTTCGCACGACGCAGGGCTAAGATACCAGCCTTTGCCAGCATGTCCAATGACATTGGATCAATACCCTGCAAATTAATTAACATCGTGGACATTAAATTCAACATAGACAAACTGCATATCCTGTCAAATATGAAAAAGAATTAAAACACATTTGAAATATATATACAAATACACTACAGCTATATCTAACTAAATATTTAATAATAAGGCATGAATTCCTGAGATTTTCTCAAAATCTGCATGATATTTATAGCTTTTGAGATGAAAAAGCAGATTCTTACCCAAGCTTGCAAAATTACAAATCATATTACACTTATCACCAATTCAACATATCATAACATCATACAAAAATAACTGCGATACTAGTTCATTAAATCATGGTAACATGCTTTACAAAGTTGTTTCATTAGATTTATTTAACTTATATTCCACAAGTGGTTATATAAAATGTGAATTTCAAGATGCAAGGTGTGTCACAACATGCAGTTGGTTAAAGCGATGGCGTCGAGGAACAAGCGGACACAACACGTAACATGGAGAGCGGTGGGGTTTGTAACTCTGAGCGAGTATTTAACTCAAACAATTTTGCTCAGCGTGCATCATTGATTGATGCTCAGTCATTAGATACAGGTGCTACATAAATGCATAAAAGTAATGTTTACCTTCTGATTGATGATGACAAATGACTTGTCAGTCCCTTCACAGACTTTGTTCTTGAAGTCAATGACCTTCTGAACTCTCTGGTTGGTGAACGCACGTTCCGCTTCAACCAGCTTCACACGCTCAGCCGCACTCTTGTAGAAGAAACCAGAATTCACTTCACTGTGAAACAAAACAAACAAAAACCATTACATATTATCACACAATGTAATTTCACTCCCTCTACCTCAGTCTGTCCCTGTGTGTGTCTCTCTCTATTTTCCTCTCTCCCTCAGAGCAAACATAGTCGAGGCGATCATCTTTGGAATGAAACCTCGAAATAAACCTTATATCATCATCAGCAAACATAGTAATGATATCCATTAGTGGAGCAAAGATGTCCAATCTGGAAAAGCAATTTATAGTAATCAAAAATTCATAACGGTTCCATTTAAAGAAACGCTTGAACAGACTACATAAAATGCCATAACAATTTATGAGTTCTTAAATGAAATTATTATGACAGCAATGAGCCAATCAACACTTAGAACTTCTTTTCATACATCTCAAGGCTCAACCTCAAAAGGCCAACTTCAGATGATGCAGTGGCATTCAAACCTCAGCAAAAAGCTCAAAAACAACCTTACTGACAAGTTGCAGTAACATTTAAACATGATGGCACAAATTTCATGAATACACATCTGGGCAGCCTACTAGGACCCACTGACTTTACAGCTGCCCCAAGGGAGTGGAAAGCTGAGTATTTAGCAAATAGAATGTTTCAACTCAGATACTATGGCCCTTACCTTCTCACTTGGACACCATGTCCTTACCTTTTCTCGTATTCCAAGGAAACGTTACACGTCAGTATATAAGCATTTTCCACGCGCTTTGGCATATCTGGGTGACGTCCACCATGATCAAGGACAATACCACGAACAAGACTGGGAAAAAAGAACACAATAAAGTTAAAGAAGTGGAAAAGTCATTTACTGTAGATCAGCCTTACCTACTGACAGAGGGGCAAAATATGATCAACAAGGACTCAATTGGCCCCTGCGGATAAATCTTCTTCTTGTTTAGTCAGGTTCAGCAGGAACCCTGAGACCGCTGGCTATCGTGAGCGGCGTGACAACAATGACTCAAAAATAAGACAACAAATTACCCTTTAACCGTCTGCAGTTTGTTAGTAAATAAAAAAAACTGTTTCAATTACTCTTTTCCAACTAAGACAATACCCCATGCAGCTGATTGTTAAACACTGATTATGGTTCTTAGTATTCAAAATGTGTTTAGTCGTAAATTCCTATAAGTAGTGTAATAAAGCCTATACAAGACCAGTATGTGCAGCAGGATTTCAATGGCTGTATTTGAATCAACACTCCATAATTAATGTGAATGTTCATTGTTCAGCCCTTTAACAAATTTTAGGAAACAAATATTATTCGTTTACCTGTATATTTTGCAATCCGGCGAATTATGAGCATGGCCAGTTTTTAAAGCATTGGTAAAGCTTTAGTAAATAATAAATAAAAACCTGTAAAAAATTTAAATTAAGCAAAATACTACGACATTTAAAAAATTAAAATCTCTTGGCTAGAAGTAATTAATGAACTGACGCTGTATCCATATCCAGCCTGTGCTGCATTTCCATGATCTCAACCATGTGAAGGTCAATTGGTTCGTTGGGTTGCTGGATCGCAAGCACAGCATCCACCACATGCTACAGTGCAACCAAGACACAAAAAGATCAAGTAACATAACGAAAGTCTTAAAAGTCAGCTACAGATCCATCAACAACTCACAGATAAATGCAGAAAAGTTTACCAAAGAGATCATAATTTCATCAGTTCAGTGACTGAGAGTAAGTACGTGCTTTAAAAATGACAACATTAATATTATAATTAATTATTTAAATTTCCAATGCTAACACAGGAAAAACAAAATGTACACTGAGGAGCGGATAGAAAGTCATTAAAAAAACAACCATTTATGCAATCAAAACCACAACCGTCAGTGTAATACAGTGCAATAGCTAATAGCAATGCAGTTACATTACATAGTTACAAACTTTCACAAAATTAGAAGCACAAAAAGCAGGTTTAGCAAAAATTGCAAGTAATGCACAACACAATGGTAAAACATGTTGCCCTATTCAGTGCCGTGCATTGCGATAAGTGAGGTTAGCTAAAGCAATGCGACTAGCTGACTATGTTTGTAATGTAACAGTCACTGTAAAGTTACAAGATGACAACAATTTTTTTTACCCTATCAAGCATACTCATAGTCAAGTTTCTGTTTTGCTCTCTTTTCTCTTGCTTCCAAGTGATATGCTGTACATTTCTAATATAACATCTAAGTTTTAATGAACAAACAAACAGATGCAGAAATAAATGTAGTGTATTCTAGCGTATATTCTAGCTGTATGAGACTAGAATAATTTTGACTTGAATAAACAAAATGCACATTACCTCAGTCAACAAGTCGGCCAGATCTGGATGGACTTTCGTGCGAAGGGACGTACGAGAAACATTGATCAACGTTTCACGATCGATTTCTTTCACAACTTTGATTGATTCCAGAACCTGGAACAGAATCAAGATGACTTATATAGCTTCAAACAAGATCACAGTGAAGTTCATCTAACCATGAATATCAGAGAACCAAATCAACTTAGGTAGACAAATACACAAGAGATCTACGAGTGAGAATCTGTAGGCATGCCTTGGTCAACGGTTGGTGACAACAATGAGCTGCATGATTTCCCTGTCACTGTTACCAAACTCCTGCTGTAAAAGTGCTAAGTCACTTGAGGAAATTTTTCATAATAAAAGCAATACCAAAAGAACAGGGAGACAGTCTCTAATGCTACGGAGGTCCACAGATAAAAAAATCTATGTAGCTGATACCAAAAGGCCTAGATTTATCTGGTAGCCCAGTACAAAGGTCCATCAATCCATCAATAGGAAAATACCAGAGAAGACCACTGAAACGAAAAATGCTCAAGATGGTCAGTTAGCAAGTGTAAGATCATGTATTCAATCGTTTTGATTAAAAAATTTGTGTTTATTTAAATCCAGTGCTAGAAAACCATAAAAGTAAAATAAGAAAAAATAACTGAAATTGTTTTCACCTCCAGCGCCTTCACTTTGGCCAGATCAAATCCCTCCGTTACCAAACGCGGATGGAGACCCTAAACAAAACATGAAACAATAACTATCATAATAACATATCGTAACATCTTCATAATCATGTTCAAGTATGCTACAGAGCAGACCTGTTAACACACTGTTGCTGGAGGGACAAGACTTTTGACACAGTGTTCACGTAAACTGGACCGTGTGTAAACAACCGAATGAGGAAATAACCTATTGTCTAACTAGCGTGTATATGTATGATTGTATGCATGTACACTTGTTATAGCGCCTCTTGAAGATTTCTACTCAGAAGTGCTCCAGACTACAGAGCGGACACTGAATTGGAGTTTCAAGCCGTAGTGCATGAGCAATTGCAAGTGAAGGACTTGCTCAAGGTTCCTATGATGTGGCTAGAGGTGGATTCGAACCTGCAACCCTCCGGCTTCAAGGCAACGAACACACCCACTACATCACCGCACTCCCAATTCATATATTATATATGAATACAAAATATGTATATAGAATATACTCTCGAAAAATGTGCAAAATTATTGAAAATTTTAAGTTGGGTCTAAGCTTACATTTGGGTGAAGGCAAAATTTTATGCATCCACCAACGAGGTAACAAAAAGCAAGTCCATTAATGATGACTGCTGGGTCTTATCTCATCACCTTGTCAATAAATAATTTCTTACTGAGTAAGAATTCTACTCGGAGGCACTCCTGGCTACGGCGCACACACTGGATCCGAGTTTCACGCCATAGCGCATGAACAATTGCGAGTGAAGGACTTGCTTAGGGTCCTGACGTGGCAGCTTGAGGTGAACCGATCCCGCAACCTTTCGGCTCTAAGGCACCGAACATGCCCTACACCACCGCGCCCCACAATTTTACACTGTAAACAAGCATTAGATCAAACCTCACCTCAGATATATATCGATTTGCCTGCTTCAGAAGTTCACCGATGATGAGGACGTTGGAAGTTGTGCCATCACCCGTTATGTCATCCTGAGCCGTCGCCACTTTGGCAATAAGTGACGCAGTGGGATGCTGAATTTGCTGTCAAAAGAGTTTCAAGAAAAACTTACTTCAAGGTAAAACTGGTCAATTAAAAACTGGCATTACAAATAAAATTATCAACATTAGTGGCAATACAAACTTGTTTCAAAGTCATAATGCTAATAATTGTTAAAACAGAGTTTTTCAAAAATGAGACTTATTCAGACAGCATGTATCTATAATGCAAAATGATTTCACTTATTTCCAGTAATTTCCAAAAAGCTTGCCGATCCTTGCGACCTTACCAGGGAAACTGGATGCATTTTGGAAAATAAAACTAACACTCGGCAAAGAATTGAAAATAGGATATTGGCCAAATTAGTTATGCTGTCTAAGATTCTGAGAGTCATCCGATACGAGCGACTTTCTGAAACGCTTCTCCAATGCTCAATTCGCTAAAATGTCTTTTCCTTATCCATTAAGATAGCCTGATTCAGAAACTGGGCACCCTGTGCACTGCATGCAAATAGATTTCTTATTTTAAAGATATCTAACCATTTCATGCAGAAGAACATTCCCATCTTTTGTGAGCTTGATGTCTCCTGAGCCAGAAACAAGCCTAAAATAAGAATAGTTTCAGCTTATAAACACTTGAAATCAAATTAGAATACCAATAACTATTTTGCATTCAAAGTCTGAATTAGTGGGAAGTCGTAATTTTCCTACTTGAAAAACTACAGTAGCCTAAGTGTATAGACTAATGCATTTTGACCTGCACTGTATAATGGATGGTGGCTGGTTAAGTTTCTGTCTGAACAACTGAACAGATATTGTTTACATGGATTGGCACTCAGTCTCCTCTCACTGTTCCTAATAAATTATTTATGTCATATTTCTACTTAATTACATTGTTCCTTGACCCTTACTCACTCACTTATTAATTTTCGCCAAAATGTCAGGCTGTTGTGGACGTAGATCAGCGCTCTATTCTACCCCAATCTGGGCAGCCATATTGTTTACTTGAAGTATAATGTCGACATAGTCTGTGTACTCATTAAATCCAATAATTATACTGTGCCATCCTTGTACGGGACGTTGCGACACGCTCCTTACATTGTTTCTGGCGTGAAACTGGGCAACCTCCATTATAAATGTCGGTTGTTAAGCGATTACGGCGTAACGAATCTCAAGGTTTGGATCTCTAAGATATCCACAAAAGCCGCTGCAATGGTGGCCTGCACGTGTTTAAGCACGTCAGACACCCCTCAGTGGCGACAGTCAAATACGTACATTTTCATGGTTCCTTTCGGTCCGAGATTACTTCTTAAAACATCTTGAAGCCCCATAGCAGCCGAGATGTTGATAGCGAGAGCCTGGGCTGCCCGCGCAACTTCGGCTTTTGGGTTAAGAACCTTAACAGCAGCCATTTTCTCTCGTATTTTCTGTCGCTACTGACTTGACAGAATTGACCGGAAGCACAACCATGTTGCTACGCTGGTTCCCGAATTTACGCAAGTATGAATAATGATGTCAGTTTATTCGATAACTCGCGACCGAAGAAACCGCAGCACAGAATAAATAATTTTTAATTGCTATTTATACTGTAGCAGTTTCTGTAGGCCTAGTCAATGCATTACTGTGTACATACTCGGAGATGCTCAATCCCGGTCTATATGCCTGCATTGGCCCCACCCTATGGAATGGGCTTCCCCTATCAGTTCGCTCTGGTAGTGTATCCTCATCTTTCTCTTGTCTAAAAACTTGCCTTTTTCTCGGAGTTAAACGCACTGGTAGCGCTTCTGAAAGGCTATTGCTGCGAGAAGCGCTTTACAAATGGTCAGATAAGATAGATAAGATAAGATACGCATTGCAAAGCAAGCCCTCGAGCCAATCAGTTATCGCATCCGTATACTTATTGGCACAGCCAATGCACAGTATAAATAATCGATTATTTATACTGTGGCCACAGTATAGAAATATCTATACTCTGGCATAACCTGACTCTCCGGACTTGACCCGCTGCCTGTCGATTTTTTTTGATTGAGTGCCTGTGAATAAGCTGGTTCCCACGACTTGACTTTTGTGGGCACTGTAGAAGTCTCGAGATTACGATTACATTATTATTTGTTCGCATCACCGATTATATATACACTTGTTGTTATCACTTTAGAGCAAGTAGACTAAATAGTCGGCTGATGTTAATATTGGTCTAAGACTTTAAGCAAATATATTAAATGTACTATATTATATTATATGGATTATATTATAAACAAAGATATTATATGGATATTAGACTTAAAGTATAAGACTTTAAAGTCTTAAATAATGTGAACAGCGGAGAATTTGCAACAATATATTATTATGGAAGTTCTTACTTCTTAGTCTATGTTTCGGTCGCAGACTCTGAGAGACTGAGACTCGTACTCAAGGACTCGTACTCTGCATTTATTTACTGTCTCAGAAAATGGATCCGTTAACTGTTGCGATTATTGATTAAATCTTTCGTGTAGTGGCCGTTTAAAATCGTGGATTTTATGCACGACTTATTCACAATTGCGTTCGGTGCACTGATCGCTGAATAATGAGCGTTGACGACAATGTTGTATCGGAAGAGCCAATCGACATCCTATCATACGCAACCGAAATACGTAATTATTCATTAATTTATCATTGAATTTTCAGACAAATAACATGTTCAAGCTTTTCCACCAAGTCTGTTCTAGATTAAGTATGCAAAATTGTGGCGTCCCACATCAGGTACCTCCCCTCTGACCAAGGTATTCGGGTTGCCCCGTCAGGCCTTTTGCCGTCGGATCTAAATAGGTCCACTCGGAATATCTGCTTTGAGGATGGCGCGCCATATGATGTCGTTTATGGCGTGGTGGCGCAAGGAGCATCCCATGGCCCTCCTACAAATGAAGCCACCGTGGCCCTCCGGACCAATTATTATTGTTATTATTCCATTTGAAATATGTTTGTTGGTAAACACGCACACTGGATGCCCGTACTCCAAACAATATGGCTGCCAACGAATGCAATATAATTAGAGCGCTGCGACCTATCCTATCGACGGCATCGCAACATGCAAAGCGCTCAGCAGAATGACTGCACTAACCCTAAAACTAACCCTAACCGACCCTCACGACGCCTAACCTGATCCCTAACCGACACTGACGCGATAAATAGTCGCTGCGCTCTAATTATATTGCATTCGTTGGCAGCCATATTGTTTGGAGTACGGGCATCCAGTGTGCGTATTTACCTGTTTGTTTATTTGGAGCCAAGACATTCATTTCTTAAGCTGTTGTGGTGATAATTGCAAGCTTGGAAAATTTCTATAGCACTACTTTAGATCTTAGTCTGTGCATTGGGTTATTCAGTGTGACTGTAATGAAAACGAATTGCAATACGAAACTGCTTTATGGTTTTCTATTTTATTTAATATTACAGTTCTGCAGTCACCAGACAACCAGAACTGCACCGATTTTCACGGCAGCATTGTGGTGGACGGTGCACAGTTTGTTCCAAACGTCGACCCATGCTGGACGTGTCACTGCCAGAATGGTGTGGCCGTCATGTGCAAGTCGGTGCAGTGTTCACCTCCTGCGTGTCGCCTCGTAAACATTATCAACAACGAGTGCTGTAAATTCGTTTGCATTGATCTGCCGCACGACACAGGAAACTTCCCAGACGGTACAAGGTTTATAGAGCCTGAATTCAGTGAGTTATGTATGGTCGGTGTGTGATATTGTGGTTTCGGTGTGTGTGTGCTGTGACCATCGGTGTATATTTTGAGTGGACACAGCATACGCCAGCTGAACCTTTGCTCTAAAATGAAGCCTATGCTTGCCCAACATGACACTCATTAACGCAATTTTTGAATGAATGAATGATGTTAATGAACATTGCATGATGTCATACTGAGCAGAAAGTTTAGTAGCTATTGTTGATGTTGATGTCATATCAATCGGCCAGAATTTATATAGCGCCCCTTCAAGGTACCTACTCAGACGTGCTCCCGGCAGAGATCAAGCGTAAAAAACAGTCTTTAACAGTTTGTGAAATTGAGAACAGTTTGGGAGGTGTCGCATAGTCAAGGGAAGCCCATTCCAGGTTGTTGGACCAACCATAGAGAATGAACGCCTCTGCATTGTTGCAGAGCGAGTGAAAGAAACCATTAAGTCACCATGGACAGCAGAGCGCAGTGAGTGGCGGCCTATGCAAGTGGAAAGGGGGTATGGCTTGTGTCAAATGAAGCTGTCAATTAAAATACCATGGCATCCTGCTAGGCAACACACCAGGCTTCAGTTTCAATGGTTTATGCTGTGTCCACTCAATGTACCGGTACACCGATGGCTGTAACTGTTGTTTGTTTCAACTCATCAATGTGAAGTCATTCTGTGTCTGGGTTTTCCCTTCTGTGTCTGGGTTTTCCCTTCTGTGTCTGAGTTTTCCCTTCTTTGTCTGCGGTTCCCTTCTGGGCCTGGGTTTTTCCTTGTTTGTCTGGGTTTTCCCTTCTGTGTCTGGGGCTTCCTTAGTTATGCAGATGGCTTTATCAGGTTCAGGTGTTTGGTTTGTATATGGTCTTACAAATGAGGAATTTCAGCGTAATGTGTTTTTATACGTGTAGATTTCGTAATATATATGTATTTATGGAGATACTGTTTATGTGGTTTGTATCGGAAGCAAGTCAAGTTTGGTTTTCAGTTGGTTTCTCAAGGTCATTGTTTTTCATGGTATTACAAAGGTAGGATATATATATATATCGTGCTTAACCCTTTAACAATGGAATGGATTAGTTTTCTATGCATTTTAGTATATGCTTCATCATTAAAGTGTTCACACCAGAAGGTGGAGCTTGAACTCATTGCAGAACGAGACAGGCAGCCATTGCTGGACAATTATTTCTTTTTTTCTCCTATTTTGCTATTGCACCCCTTCAAGTTCTCTACTCAGAAGTGCTCCCGACTTCAGCACGAACACTGAATTGGTGTTTCTCGCCGAAGCGCATGTGCAATTGCGAACAAAGAACTTGCTCAATGTCCCTACGCGTCGGCTTGAGGTGTATTCGAACCTGCAACCCTCCGGCTCCAAGGCACCACCACCACTACTCCACCGCACCCCACAGGTACGTTTACTAAGCAGCTGTGCATTCCCTCTGCAGTCTGTTGATTGATTTAAGTCAACTTGGGCTTTGAAACTGAAACCAGTTCGTTTGAATTATGATTTGACTGTTTTGTCTGTTGATGGTATTTCAGGAGACACGAATCGAGCGAGTTTTGGCGTTCGACTCGTCGCCAGCATCGTGACGTCGTTGATCGTCATATTTCTGCTCGTCTTCATGGTTCATCGCATCAGAAGGAGACGCAGAACAATGATCAGCATTCGACGTAAGTTTCCCGATGTTTTCCTGTTGTTTATGGCAGAAGTTGCAGAGGCAGAAAAGAGATGCAGCAGCGTAGGATGGAGCGCAAGAGGCAAAGGGAATATTTAAGAGTAAGTTAGATGGAGAAAAAGTGAGTAGGAAAATACAATTTGGACGTTGCTGGTGAGCTTGCGTTAGCGTGTGGTGCATGAGGGTAACCTGTTAAGTGTGTTGTAGGTTCAGTGCATATATAGTGGCAAGTTAGACAAAGGCTGTCAACGTGTAATGTTTTGAGATATGGGTTCATGCATTAGTTACATTGCTGATAGGTTTGACTTGGATGACAAAGTCCTATATAGATGAACAGGGATGTACTGGCAAATTTAGAGGTGAGTACCTGCTACCATTGCCAGTCCTCCTCTCCCTTGCTGTCTCTGTCTCTTTCTCATGGCTGTTAGCCCTCTCACTTTAACTGAGTTCTGCCCTGGTTGTGATTGAACCATAACCTCTCAATCAACAGTCCAGCATGCTAACCCCATGAGTTAGCATGCAGTGCATGAGAGTGACCTGTTAAGTGCATGTATGGTGACGAGTTTAACCAAGGCAGACAATGTGTGTTGGCAGATGAGCTGAGGTATAGGGTCATGCATTAGTTATATCGAGCGTGGCCTGGTAGATGTGTAGTAAATAGTAAACAGAGATGTCTAACATCAGTGTTTAATCCAGTCCAACTGCTTTGGGGGAAAATCTAGGTTTCTGGGGAGGGGGGTTTGAGGAATACCAGCATTTGGCTGAGGTGCTTCGTGCTGACCAGTGGTAGGTTTTTTGCTCTTCTAGTCTCTTTTTTACCCTTTTTTTTAGTATATTGTTGAATATTTTCTCTATTTCATTATTCTACCAAGGGATAACTCCTTTCATTACATGTAAAAAGCACCTGTTCGGTTTTCGATGGGATCCCATTCGTAGGTGGAACTTCCCCCAGGGACGTCTAGATTAAACACTGGTCTAACATGAGTAAACTGTTTTGCAGGTCTAAACGATGAAAGACGAAGTGAAAACGACGATCTTGTTTACATGACGAACGCTGACACCGTGGACGTTGGCTTTGAGCTTCCGCCATACGAGGATCTACCTCCCCCGTACTCTCCCGCAAAGCCATGGGACATTTCCGAGGAATCGCCTCCACCGTACGAACCCAACGACGGCATCATCCGGACGGACGAAGCGGCGCTTTCGTGGAGGCAGACAGACCCTGGAAGAGACAGAACAGCTTTCCCACATCAGATATTATCAAGGTCATTTCCAGCTGAAGGTCATTCCGATTCTTGCACGAATCGACCGGCTTCGGAGGACAACACGTTGGAAGATGTTTTGACTGGAGACACGGAGATGACGGAGAGAACCAGGAGTGTATCGAAGCCTGGCGTCATGTCTCAGTCCCCGTGCGGACATGTTGATCGTTGTTCCTCGAGAGCAGAATCTCCTCCGGACGCTTGTGCGCTGCAGTCGGTCGTGATGGTGTGCAACAACGGTTCGCGCTCGTCGCGGATTCTGCGGGAGAACGCTAGAATGGCGAGAATTTTACGAGGACCCGATAATGACTTTAACGGAAATGAAATGGATGCAGTCAAGGTGACAGATGCTCTGTTGTGCTCAGATGCTGTGGGAGAAACGAGAATATCTCAGTCACGCAGCACGCAGGACAGAACATGTTCGAACGAGAACACGCTCGAAGGAACATCGGAGACAGCGGATGACGACACCCTGGGTCCGGCAGCCGGGAAACGGCTTCGTTCAGTCAGGAACGTGCTCGATGGAACGGATCACCATCATTCGAGTAGGGATTCATCCAGTGGAGCGACCCGCAAGTGTTTGCTGGCGGAAGCTCCTACAGAAACTGTTGGAGCGATTTCAACGGCAAATGCCGCGTGGATGAACAGCGGTACGACGAAAAGACGGTACTTGGACTACAACAGGCAGCCACCAACCAAGATCCATTCAAACAGGATCTGGTGTGAACTGTAGACGCGTCAGAAATGAGGCTGAAGTTGCTGAAGAATACTGATTCAGTGCTTTTTACATCAGTAGCTTTAATAAATCAGTGCCAACAGTATTTATTATAACAGCTAAAGGGCAATGGTTGGTTGGGCTGTGTGTTTCACACGGTTTGTTATGCGAGGCCTGTCTTAATGCGAGTGTAGACATGGTTGCTACAAGTCCCTACATTCGCTTGATTACTATGACTATAGCATGCTTAATTGCTTATGCTGAATTGTGAACGGGTCTGTTATGATGTCGATTTGGAAAACCACTCGTTAAAACCTCGTGTAAAATATTACTGTTAAGTAGAATTGTGTCTTTAAACCAAATACGAACAGTAAATACGCTACATGAAATTAGCGTAGTTTCCACTGTGCTCTAAACTCTCTTTTCTTCTTCCAGTGTACGCATTCTGAGGTAAATAAATCTTGTACTTTTTTGATTTGACAATTTTTGAAAATTCAGCATATTATAGGCCTTTTTCTGTTTGCGAAAAGTGTATTGTATTGCACATTTTAAAAACATTTACGCGAGCCTAGTTTTACTTATGTCCTTTTCTATCTTCGCCTACTATTCGTATTCTTATTCGGCCGTATTGTATTGTGTGGCCAATAATTCATATTCGGCCGAATGGTAACATTTTTGTCACAGCTCTACTGGCAAATGAACTATTTGACTATTTGTGGACAGATCATGTCATGTGCTGATGGGTGTTGATAATGGTTGCTAAGCGACATGAAACATTGTTTAAAAGGCAAATTCGCCCATTGGTTGAGTACTGGGAATATTTGAGCTGCAACCAGTTAAGACAGCTTTGTCAATTGACATTAAAGTTCCGGTTCTTTACTTGCTCATCTTTGCAGCAGTTTCAGTCTGTTCAGATAACATGTCTGTTTATTGAAGTATTTCTTTCTATTATTAAAATAATTAGTTTAACTAAATGGTACCTTTAACTTTCAGGAAATTAATTGAGCACTGAAGCCATGAGATGTATAAGGCAGAGCATTATTTAGACTATTATTTAAAGTTTAAACTATACGGACATAATACAGTAGAAATGGAAAAGTTGTGAAAGTCAAATACAAGTCTATAGATGACTGGTTAGATACATTGGAGGTTGACGTAGCCTTCCATTCTGCAGATGGTGTTGGTAAATTGCGCTGTAGGACCTGGCTGCCAAACAGTTAAATTCAACTCTAGTCATGATCATACTATGAATTGTAATCATATTGTGGTGTTAGTTTGACATTAAATCATCATTATTATTATTAAAATGATTGAACTCGTCAAGCAATGGGTTTCATGTTTTGGAACTGTGTGTAGGCACTAATTGAGTGTGACGTTTCTTGCTGGCATGGCACATGCAATGTAACAATATGATAAGCAGCAAGTTTGGAGTAGTCTGCAATTTCACTATAATTTTTCTTGAACAGGGTTTTTGGATGATGCCAGCCATTTCTACTCAATGAATGTTTCAGTCTATAATCTTCCAGGTTGTTCTGAAAGGGTTTATCTGGCAGGCATAGCAGTCAAGTTTATTCTCATCCCAGTCAGCCTTATTGCAACTACCAATTTTAATTAAACTATACTGGTCATGGGCTGAGACCTAGGGGGACGACCCCCCCCAACGGAAGTGTTGGGGGGGGACGGCCCATGCATTTGTCCCCCCCCAATCGTTGAGCGTCAAGACTAAGAAAAAGTTATCAACTTTTTTGGCGGCGAAAATAGAAAATTGGCCGGATGACTTTAAAAAAAAGGTCATCAAATTTTTGGCGTTGAAAAAAAATTAGAAAATTTAGTTGAGATTTGGCCCGAAGACTAAAAAAAAGGTCATCAACTTTTTGGCGGCGAAATTTCGCGTGTCGTCAGAAATTTTTCGGAAAATCTCGCGTCTTTTCATCCCCCTCCCCCCCCCCCCAAGTCTCGACCCAGGTCTCCGCCTATGATACTGGTTGGTGTTCATAATCGTATAATATTTAATGCATTCTCCAGATAACGGAAAGGTCGCTTGTCTTTTGATCCATCTCAAACTTTGATAGCTATTTATAAGTCAGTCTTGACATACTTCTTGACCATCTCAAACTCTTGTTTGGACTCTGGCATTTCGCTCTGCTGGTTAGCTTCTTGCTTGCAACTATGACATTCTATCCATTTTACGGATGTGCCTCCAGTTTTTTTGGGATGTAGACTGAGGTGTTACAATGCCAGACATTTCTTTTAAACCACGGCAGCCATACAAGTAACCAAAGCACAGGCAACACTTGTGGACAAAATAAATTCTGAGCACAGCAAATATTCTGCCACCATGTAGGGCAATGACCAGAACCAAGGCTTTTTACCACAGTTGCCCTGCTGTAGCACCACCAAGGCTTTTTAACATGCAGTTCTACACAAAATGTGCAATTGTAAATGAATTTGTGCAGTTGTAAAAGCAATCTTGTGCAGTGAAAATCATTAAAAAAGGTAACTGCAACCAGTTTACTACGGAAGAACGGAATGGAATAAAGGGCTTGTGCAGTGACAAATATGCAGGAAGGCTAAATTTCAGGTGGACTAAGTCAGAAATTTTGGCCGCCAAAGCTACACCAGATTCAAATTACCAGTTGTGCAGTTCTAAAAATTTCTTTAAAAAGCCCTGAGCACACCCGCTGTATCATATGGCCTTGTCATACGGTTCACGACTTTGCCCTATCCCAAATTCCCAACGCTACACAATGTTGGTAAATTGCATGCCTATAGTTCACCTATAATCATTTGCCAAGGCTTTGCACTCTTGGGACATCTCCCAGGCTTCGTTTCAACCCATTCTAAACTGATTTAGTTCTCCTGGACTTAAGAGCAGTTGCACAAGTTCAACTGGTTTGCTTCTATTAATTTCAGTGTATCAGTTATCACTTGAAACAAGCTGGTTTGTAGCCTGGTTCATTCTATAAATTATTTAATTTGGCATCATATTCGATTCCATATCTCCAATTATATAAATTATATAATATGATGGACATGCAATTAATGCATGCCCATCATATTATATAATTTATAAGGCACAAATTACTTCAACACTGATGGTACACACTACCATTACAGAAGATTCAGGATTGAATGGTTTGTATGTATATGAACATTTATATAGCACCTTACAATAACCTCACAAAAGCAATTATGCGAGATCGGTCATTCAGTTCTAAATGCTACACATGCTTATTATCAAGGGGGTTGCAGAAGAACTTCTGGCTTCTCAAACACATCATCATTCAATCTGATTTCTCTAATGGATTAATTTTTAATCATTTTGATTGATGTCACCGCACTTCCTGATAATGGCAACAGTGCTACACAAGTCCTCGGGACGGATTAGATATTTGATACAAGGCTAAAATAAACATTTCTCAACAGGTTGTATTGTGCCAAAGACTCAATTATAAGGCTCTTTTCAAGATTTATGCAGCACATTTTCCATTGTGATAAATTGGAATTGATCTCGATAAACCATTAACTACAATGAACAAAAAACCCTGACAAATGTGACCACTTTCTGTCCCATTTTAATTCTAAGCAACACGTTCAGTTCCTGTCAGGATGTGTTAAGAACTAGTTCCACAAATGTTCTTAGAAGATCATCTTGTGTGGGCGATCTCCATTCTTGAGCGAGAACATCGCACCCAGGTAACCAAAGAGATACTTCTTCTCAGGATGTTGGCGAATCACGTCCAGGAGCTGCTTGTCAACAATGTCCTGATCCTCTTTGCGCTCAGCACTTGGGCTGTATTCCTGCATTAGCAAAACAGGTTTCAACAGAGAATTAAAACCAGTACTGCAAGATAATCAAAAGCTTTAACAATATGCAAAGGCATTTAAAAAATCAGCAAAAATATAAACTAACAACAAAAGGTATATATGTTGAAATAAAATAGAATGATTTCTATGGCAAGGTATATCTTATTTATTTAAGCATACAGTCAACGAACCAAGTAACAATTTCTGCTATGTGGATTAAGAATCAATACAGAATTAGCAGCAAGTCGTTGCTAAATACTATTTTTATTTGGTCTGAAATGGCGAATAAATGTTTATACATCATAAGTTAGATGAATCATCAATCAATCAAAATTTATGTAGTGCCCTTCAATATCTATTAAGATGTGCTCCCAGTCGAGATCAAGCAAAAAACAGCAGTCTTTAACAGTTTGTGAAATTGAGAACAGTTTGTGAGTTGTCGCATATAGTCAAAGGAAACCCATTCCGGGTTGTTGTACCCACCACAGAGAAGCATTCAAGCATATACATGTTAGATGAATCAATCTAAATTTATATAATGCCTCGTCAAGGTACCTACTTAGAGGCACTCCCAGCCGAGATCAAGTGAAAAAAAACAGTGTCGCATAGTCAAGGGAAGTCCGTTCCAGGTTGTTGGACCAAGCAGAGAAGTATGGCTCTGCATTGTCAGAAAAAATTCTAATCAACTTTATTCCCAAGATCAAATATGTAATGACACAAGTCATGTTAAACAGACCTCTTTCTTAGTGGTAAAGATCTCTCCCTCAGTGTGTTTCGGCCTCTTTATTTCCTTTCGCTTGAAGTAAGCATCGTTAACCCTCTCCGGAAGCTTAACGCTGCTGATATCCAACTTGGTCTTGGTCGCAATAGCGTAAATGGCATTGATTCTTCGCAGTGGGCAACCATTCAGATGGTAGGGACCTAAAGATAAAAAAGGCAAAACAGATCAAATTTAAACACACTAGATCAACACTATTGCATTTATTTATTTCTCACATTGGATATAGAACCCCTTCAAGCTCCCTATTCAGAGGTGTTCCCGACTACATCGCGAGCATTGCATCAGTTTCACACCGAAGCGCACGAGCAATTACCAGTGAGGCACTTGCTCAAGGTCGCTACGTGAACCCATCAATACACCACCATGCCTCGCATTTGCATTGCATGCAAAATTTATAAAGCAGATGAACAGTACAAGTTATTCAGAGGTGCTTTAAGTGCAAAAGTCCCAAGGTAATACTGCAAAAGACGTCAAGCAGCAGGCAGACAAGGTAGAGACCATAGCCAAAATCTTAGCGTGTAAAGTGGGGGTGTTATTCCAAAAGAAGGACCCACAAAATCAAAGGTGCAATTTTGGGTAACAGCGGTCCTTGTCTGAAAGAAAACTTTGAGAAAAAGATGATTTAACTTACAAAATTTTAAAGAAAAAGTTGGGTTATTTTATTTTTCGCGGAACCATATGTTCCTTTGGGTTTACCTATTGACAGCCTGCATACAAAGTGTATACAAGATAAACTGTTCCACATGCAATGTCAACCTGTACACACAAGCAGATCTGTCCTTGCATCACGTTTCATATCAGCTAGTATTTAAAAGGCCAGCATGTTGGGATGTATGGTGTCTCACTCATTTATGAGGGAATCAATGGAAGATGCAAGACACCACCCTGATTTAGCTGCAGGTTACGGATAACTAGCATTCTATTCTACAACTACATACTTTTGGATCCTCTAACTGTCAGAGAAATTTGGCAATACCTGTTACCAGAAGGAGACCGGTTCCCAGCTGCTTCAGGAAAACAACTCTCTGAAAAGCAATACAAAAAATTTCAGGTCCCGAGGACAAAATAAATAGTTATAAGACGATGCTTGGCAGGTACTAATGTATAGCATAGGCAGACAATGAAATTACACAAATGCTTGAACAAAATTAAACAAGCTACTATTGTTCAAAGTTAAATAAACTGATTGAACAAAAATTAAATAAAATTAAACACTCTTATTGAACAGGTGAAACAAACAGTTTGAATCATTTGGCAGACTAAAAATTACCGATTTATTCAAATCTTTTACATCAAGTCTCAGGTAACGTTGTCTACATGAAAAATTATCTAGAACCACATTCTTTGTAGTCTAAAATTTCACTGAACTATACATTAACAATAAACAGTAATTTTTTAAACTGCTCAACGCTAATACCTTTCCCTTGTGCTTTCCAGCCAGAAGAATCAGAACAGTTCCCGGGGTGATGGACTCCCTTAGGTGTCGCTTGTGCTGGCTGAAAGGCTTCTTATGGGTTCTCAGTCTCCACGATTTCTCCTGGGTCGGGTAATATTTGGATGCCCGCTTCACTGGCACTCGTCGGGTTTTTCCATTCTTTTCTCCATCAACCTGCTTCTCAATGAAACGCGGTGCTGGCTTTGGCTTTTCCGTCTTGGCCTTGGCCTTTTTCTTCTCAACGATCGGGGCCATCTGAAATAATTAATGGCACCCTTGCATTTTTACTCTACATCTAACAAGTTACTTTGAGACTACAGTATTATTTAGTAACCTACAACAGTCAAAGAAGTTAGTCGCCAAATTAAACTCTTAAAATTAAAGCTTCAGGATGTAGGATATTCCAAGATAGTCTAATGACCAAGATAAAATGGTCGTAGAATAAATTAAATCCGTATCTGCCCTTTAGTGAAAATAATGAAGATAGTTGTTCGCGATAGTTACAGGCTCCGACATACGACACAACGGCACGTGTTGGACAAACTGATCCAGAAAAGCTCATCCTTGTCCATGCTTTTAGCTCAGGAATGTCCAGCTCACACGCAGGTTCATTTAAGCCTATTGTAAGTGAATTGCTAGTTAAAAACGACAGAGCAGTTTATGATAAACAGCCCATTGCCTCTAAAAAGACCAACGCGACACTAGCCATCTTAACCAAATTCGTTGCCATCTCTTTACAATAATCAAAGACTACAAGACACGCCCTTTAACTAAAAACCGCTATACTCAAAAATTAAGGTCTTTTGCAAAATACAGGAGCCGTTATTAATAATGGATGTTCGATTTGGAGCCTATTTAACATGGATTTAATTTGGAACCAACAGACCTACCTTAGAGTTAAACGTAAAAAGGGTTATACCGCCTTGTTCCGGAAGCTCTTCGTGTTCTTGTTCCTATTGCTAGCGCTTGACTTATATAGCGCAAACTTTTCAAGAACGTCGCAAGACAAAGGGTCAAGATCCAGAGATTCAGGCAGGCGGACAGACGGACGGCGAAGGTGGATGTGGACGATGTTTAGAGTTGAAATGCCGAGGGTTGTGAGGAGAAGAGAAGGAGACAGGATAGGACTTGTGAAAAAGCAATGTTTGAGAGAGTATAATCATAGGCGGAGTTTGGTTTCCGTTCTTGGAGGGGCTAAATGAGAACTTGGGAAAGAACTTGAGCTTTGTTGGGACTCGGTCCCATGGGCGGAGTTTGTCAGGGGCTAGGGGCTAAGCCCCCTCCCCCTAGACAGATTCATCTTTTTCACCATGTAAATGGTATCTTTTCCCGGGTTTAGCCACCCCCCCATCAAGAAAGCGCATACTCATACATTTTTGGATGGAAACGGTTCTTTTAACGGGAAAACTCAATTGAAATGACTAAAAAAGGTCATCAACTTTTTTGGTCGGGAAATTAGTATTATATTGGCAAGATTTCAAGCCGACGACTAAAAAAGGTCATCAACTTGTTTGGTCAGGAAATAGCATTATTTGGGCGAAATTTCAAGCCGACAACTAAAAAAGGGTTGTCAACTTTTGGGAGCCAGAAACTTCGAAAATATTTGTTGGCGCCGGTCGTTCCGGACCATGCAAGTCTCAGCCATAACAAAATCCAAGTTCTTTTTCAGCTCCCCCCCCCCAAGAACGGAAACCAAACTCCGCCCATGCTCGGTCGAGAACGAGCGGCGCCGACAAATATTTTCTTGGGCCAAAAAAGTTGATGACATTTTTTAGTCGTCGGGCTGAAATCTCGCCGAAAAATACAAATTTTCCTAAACAAAAAGTTGATGACCTTTTTTAGTCATTCCGATGTTTCGCGTTCGCCAACAGTATTTTCCACCGAACAAACAAATTTTCCCCGAACAAACTTACGGGTCTGCGCCTTTTGTATAGGGCTAAAAACGGCGAAAAAACTGGGTCTTCTTAGAGCCTAAACGAGGGGACAAAACGGACTGGTAATTTATAACCACTCAGAGCCCTTGAATGTGGCTTCAATCCAGAACTTCCGACCGGTACCTAAGAAGACCACAGCTCTAGGCATATTATTTTGTTTTTGCTGTGACCATCTTTCGGCACCCCCGAAAGCCTTTCCTGAGTAGCGACGTACCATCCGTCAACACGCTGACTGTTTAAAGGCATTTAAACTATGTAATGCAATCTCTGTTAAAATGAGGTGTGCAATTTCTATCTTAGCATTGATTAATAGACGAATATGAATATTATGAACAGTAGACGGGCTAAAAAAATACATGAAAATTAATAATACAATTAAAAAAATTACAATCAGACACCCAGTTACACACTGTCATAGCAAAACTGCTGATTTAACAATACCATTAATAATACTACGACTTATTTGCTTATTATGTGAAGCAGATGTCATCGTTTGTCGCAATTTGTTTCCCCAGACGGAGCTTTTCCCTCTCTAGCGTTGCAACCAAGGACTCTATACAGAGGACTGGTTTCTTCTTCTTTAGCCGCCTACACGTTTTTGGGCGATAATCGGAGTTCCGGAAAATTTCAAATCTTATTTACAAAATAAAAACATTCAATTAGTTACATCTATGAAAACAGACTGACGACTAATAAATATTATTATGTTTGCAAGATAAACAAATACCTTTAGAGATTCAAAACATCATCCTTAACGATTGAAATGGAATTTTAAGTGGAGCGCCATCTATTACTCAGAGTGAAATCATGACCACAAAATGTTCCCAAGTAACCTATCCTGTAATATAGAATCGTTGCGTTGCAACTTGCAAGCAGTGATTCCGTTAACGTGCGTCCGTGCGTCCCGGACGCACAAATTTTGACGCCGGACGCACAAAAATAAAGGCGGTGCGTCCATGGACGCACTGGAGTCGTGGATGGACGCACAAATAAATTAACGATGCGTCCATGGGACACCAATAAGAAATACCGTAGGGTCCATATATATATGTGTAACTGTCTCAGTTTATGCATTGCGTATTAACTGACTGGTTAGTGGTGAATAATTTATGCAATGACCTATTTATGAATATTTCATTTCTTTGTACGTGAGTGACGTATAGCCTATACATGCAGGTCTAGACCTAAACCATTGACATGTCAGCAATATTAATTATAGCGTTCAACCGTTCCCATGAGCTGGCCTAAAAAGTAATGATCGTCTGTCGGATAGATCCTAAAATCAAGAAAAAATTAAAAGAAGTATAACAATGCTAAAATATTTTTTCTTGGAAAGTATAAAATTTATTATCGTCCTCAAGATTAAAAAAGTACTAGTTATAGGCTATAGAGTACTGAAATTTCCCTGTTTATTTTTTAAAATGATGTCATCAGTGGCGGCGCTAGGGGGGCTGGGGGCTAAGCCTCCCTACAAGAGGCTCAGCCCCCCCCCTAAAAAGGGCCATCCGAATTTTTTTAAATTGAAATATCCAAGATTTTTGGTCGATGACTAAAAAAAAAAAAGGTCGTCAGAAATTTTGGCGGCGAAAATGGAAAATTTTCGCCGCGGGGCTAAGCCCCCCCCCGAAACTGAAATCCTGGCGCCGGCACTGGATGTCATTGCTAAAGACAATCGCATTTTTTAGCTCTCTCAGATTTTGCCTTCATTCATTCATTTCAATAAGTTACATAACGCATCTACAAGGAGCCCTCTCAGAGGCGCTCTCCAGTCAATATTAATGCAATATGATGCAATCTGATTGTGCTCTAACACAGCCTTTGCTTCTAAATGGCTGTTAATTTGTTCTCAAAATTTAAAAACTAAAAACTTAGCCTACTTATCGTTGGCTTAGGCAATAGCCTATATATAGACCAGTGGTTCCCAACCATTTTTGACTTGAGGGCCATTTTTTATATGTTGGAGGACACGATCGAGGGCCACTTTTTCTTAGTGGAAGGACATAAAGGGACCACAAGGTTAAAATTGCATTAACTAAAAAGCATATAAAATTGTTATAGTTGATTCAAAATATAATGTTTGATGTTATTTATCGACGTTAAAATAAAATAATTTGTAATAGAAAATAATAATGTGTTCTATCCTGTCCAAATTGCTAAATTTTTCATATGTTTGATAATCCTTTGAGAGATGAGGGTCATTTTCTGAGGCTTGGCGGGCCATTTTCTGAGGCCTGGCGGGCCACTTTTGGCCCGCGGGCCACGGGTTGGGAACCGCTGCTATAGACCTATGGCCTACTTGACCTTTCACGATTCCACGATACAGGCCTATATTTCATTCCAATTCCGCCTATACCTCTGGAGAAGCTGGCAGTAATTTATGGGTTATGACGGTTATTTCTGTATTGGTATCGATAACTTCAGATTTTAACACACAAAAAATAGCCAGCGGTAAAATGAATTTTATAGCTAACTTTAGCTGTTTAGGTTAATGAACTTTTGTAAACGGAGGAGAGTTAAAGCTAATTTTTGCGTACGCATGTGTCTGTTCGCAAAATGTACGAGTTGCAACATAATGAGAGGGTCAAAAATACGAATTTTTGCGTAGGTTACTTAATAATAGGCCTAATGGCTGGGCCCTTTGTCGCCTGTAATATGAGAAGTTCGGAATTTTTTACATTTGGCCTACTATGGCCGGATGGGACTCCAAAAATGGATGGATGTGGAGTCCATGACTCTTATCCATTTGGTGTGGACTCCAATTTTTTTGATGTGGTGCGTCTATGACTCCAAGAATTCAGACCTTAACGGAATCACTGCTTGCAAGCGATGACTTCATGATATGCTGCAAGGACCAAAGATTTTAACAGTTAAAATCTTTGGCAAGGACCGTTCCTAGCAATGTGATCGTAAATTTATATAGCGCCGCTACTGAGAAACTCCTTGATGCGCATTGTCCGATAGTATATACTATAACCACCCACGTCGGATTGACGTCGGTGACTCATCAACAAACTCATCAGAATATGACGTCTATCCGACCTCTGCCCGTTCAGCGGGTGCTCATCGTCACGCGTGTTTTAATGACGTAAAAACTCGTCATATCGACGTCATAAAAACTCGTCGGATCGACGTCATAAAAACTCGTCGGCTGGACGTCATAAAAACTCGTCATATCGACGTCATAAAAACTCGTCGGATCGACGTCATAAAAACTCGTCGGCTGGACGTCATAAAAACTCGTCATATCGACGTCGTAAAAACTCGTCGTTTTGACGTCATTAAAACACGCGTGACGATGAGCACCCGCTGAACGGGAAGATGGCGGACAGACGTAATACTCTGATGAGTTTTATGACGTCAATCTGACGTCGGTTTTTTACGTCAATTCGACGTGTCTAATTCACGTTGGTTCGACGTCTGATTTTGACATCTATCCAATGTCTCTATTCAAGTCGAATCCATGTCGATTCCCAAAATGTGGGCATAGGTTTATCCCATGATCTCTAACTCGGTCCAACATCCACTGTCACCAATTTGGTAACTGATTTCACATGAAATCCTACGCTTGTGGCAATGCTCAGATGAGGACCTTCGTGAAGAAGCAGCAAGACATCAGCTCTTAGGCTATACCTTGTGGTTGTTGGCTAGTACTATTAAACCATAGGCTACATGAATTATAAGCAGCCTGGGCCAACAACTTATGCTCACTTCAATCAATCAATCAATCAATCAATCAATCAATCAATCAATCAAATATTTTTATTTGCAACCAAAAGTATACATGACAGGTTTACACATCTTGCTCATTGGTTACAAAAAAGGGAGGCCCTAAAGGGATAAAATAATCCCGCTGTCTAGGGACACCAACTAATATATTGAGTTGACGATGTGAGGTGGCCATGACGAAATCTTTGCAAAATCAACATAGTGAATGACAAAAGTGACAAAGCACAATCAAGCAACTTAAGCTAGAAAAACGGATGAGAAAACACAACAAAATTACGGTAATGGAGACTGAAAAGCTCAACGTTGCTGAGTCACAACCAATTATGAAAAAAGAACAAAAAACTTAATTAACGAACAGAGACCTGCTGCAGTACATACATCGAACGAACAGTGCTTTACTCTTATTAGGTGCCTTCTATTAGAAATGCGCTAAGTTTCTTCTTAAAAACCAAAATACTGGGGCTCAATTGTATTTCCCTTGGAATTTTTCCCCAAGTGGTGATTCCAGTAGATTTAATAGAAAATAGGCGTGTGTTAGTGCGAGCATAGGTTCGGCGATACGAAAAAGAGTATCTTGTAAAATGATTATGAACCTGGGAAGAGAGCTGTAAATAATTGTTGTATATACATGGCAGAAGAGTGGCACTTCACTTAAATAACTACAAGGGTACATGATCTGCTACTTTTGCGGTTAAAAACAGCAATGCTGTCGGGCAGCTACCCAGCCAGAAACCCTAAAGAGGAACTGTAGGTGAGAATTTATTTTCCAGTGCTCGCCTAGCGGTTTACACTGCTAGTTGACTCCCATTCTGTCTTGGCCACATTTGTTGGGTCAGGTGCATTTCTTTTTACGCCACTCACCACATCAAATATCAAACAATTTATTTTTATAGCAACTAAAAACATGCAGTAGCACTCATGCAGTAGCACTTATTCAAATGGCAGGAGACTCCAAAGAAATCTTACAACCCCGCTAAATAGAAGGATCCTACTTAGTTGGGTCGTGACTTGTTGCTTCAGAGTCCTCTGTGCAACCGAAATAATCATTAATCACCATAGGTACAGCTTGAGGAAGCAAGCCAATATTACATCAATAGTTTAAACCAAATATTAAAAAAATCAAGAACAAAAATCTTAACTAGAGATATGGCACATAATATTTCTATACAAGATGATAATGCTGCAGTTAGCATACAGTAATCTTTTATATGGTGTTGTTTAACTTTATATAATGAATGTATGAATGTACATATACATATATATATACACACAAACATATATATATAGTTAAGGAACACATTATAGATTACTGTATATTACACCAACATTACACAATGTATGCATATATATATATATATATCACAGCATTTGTATATCACCTCAAAGCCAGCGTTTCCCAAACTTCTCTGGTCGCTACCCACTTGTAAATGTCGTGGACGTCTCGAGAACCAATTAATAAAATTGAACTTGTACTTAAATTTGCTAAATTGGCATGGAAATATGCTGATTTACAGACGCTGTTTAAAAAATTGGCATATTTGAAACATTATAATGATACTACGACAGGCAGTCATAGGTCAATCACATTCAAATGTTGTTTATAACATGAATTTTTAGATTTTACGAATAAATGACGAAAAATAAACATTTCCAGAAAACCATGGCAACACACTTGACAGAGCTTCGCGACCCACTTTTGGGTCTCGACCCACAGTTTGGGAAACTCTGCACTAAGCAATCTTCAAAAGCGTTCCACCAACACTACCTAGGACAAAGTGACAGCAATGTTCTTATTAAACCAATGTTTCGAGCCAGAGCTTTTTGCCCATACTGCTGAGGGAAAGGCAGGCCTTATAAACAATTAAGTGTCCATGGTTATTTTTAGGTAGGAAACTGAAATGCCATTTTTTTAATTCTGGTTCTTCGTACCGTTCTCTTGACACACCACGAATGCACTGTTCCATGTTTTCCAGGCTTGTTTGACGGAACAGAGCTGTGAGAATGGGTCGCCATCAACTTTTTGTTTCTTGGTTCGTAAATCGTAATCTCGAAATGTGTAAAGTGTCACTCGAAAGCCAAGCGCGGGGCACCATCTTATTTATGAGCACTGCGTTGAGTCACAAGGTTGTCCATGAAAGTAGTCCGTGGCGGTGCAGGTCGAGTAGTAGAACTTCCCTATACAGTAAAAAGAACACAAAGAAAACATCATGTAAGAGGCAGCAAATTCACGAGTATAAAAACTTCTTCCTGGCAGCACCTTTGGTTGGGGGTCATGGCATGGGACATTTTATCTACATGCGGTAATGTTTTTCTGTAGTAGGAGAATCCCGATAATGATGTGCCTTTCCTTGCCCTTTTCCTGTGCTTAGGCGTCTTGGGTGGGTTTCTGGGCTATTCTACCCTTCTGTTGCAAATGATGAATAAAAAGTATGACAATTTACATAGCGCCGTTACACAGCCTTGATGTTACAAGGTGCCTTAAAAAAGGTAACACACATGATATGCCAAATCAACCACTTAATATACACTTTTGTTCCAGCATCGAGGACCGAGAAAGCATGATTGCCAAAGCAGATAGGTCCTCTCAGATGATTAGGGCTGAAGCGCAGCCACGCAGGAATGAGTCTTTGTACAGCAATTGCGCAGGTACTCAGGTGCAGCTCCATGAAGTGATTTGAATGTTCAATCTTAGGTACTTGTGCTAAGAGCACAAGGATTCAAAAGCAAATTTTAGCCAGCAAATGCATAATTATTTGCCATTATTTTTAGTAGAGCAAAAGTGCACAACTGTCCAAGACCAAGAATGCAATGGGTTGCTGCCATTCTATGAATAAAGCTGAACTGATAACATTAAGATTGTTGTGCTATTAATATTTACATGGGCACTTCAGATGTTGAACGACTAACCATGAAGAACTTCTTTTAGCTGCAGCGATTTGAAACTGTGTTTTCCACGCTGCCCACAGAAGTTGAATTGCCTGGCCAAGTCATTCATCAGCACGGACCTCAGCACGTTAACTGTGGTAGCCTTAATGGTCAGCCCACCAATGAGCCCAAGATAATTTACCTGCAAACACAACGGTCTATCATGATAACACAGTTTTTATTTTTCTCCTAGCTATGCTCTACCCATTGTGCCAAAATAGAAATAAAGTGACATCATCACCTTAAATAGAATGTTCTGGCACAAGCACCATAATTTTGACAGTAAATCGCACCTCATTAGATCTGTTGTGTAGCTACAATAAGCGCACGCGTTCTGTTTGCCTTCCCGTTAGGCGTTAGCCTAGGGAAAACGTATTACACAATCACCTAAAAAATAAAATATTTCTATAGGCTATACAGCTTAAAATTATATAAGAAACCTTTCAGGATAATCTTAACCTAGCTAGTTCTATGTGGGTATTGTAGGCCTACCCATTTACAAATTACAATCATTCAGCGTGGGTCAAGTCGAAGTAGGTCATAAACAAGTTGAAAACAACACAAGCATATACGCGTGACACGTGCAAGATGGCCAAGTGGCGAACTTCTACTTCTTTTAACGATGTCCGCGGCAGTCTGCCCGATGTGATTGATAATTGGCTGAGAATATTATACAGAATGATTAATTAGGCCCTATAAGTTATGCAACGCTGCTAACAGAGCTATAAAATATTTAATAGGAAATCTGTACGGTATATTCCTCACCTATTCACAAAGACCAGCATCAGTTTTCAAAAGACCGAATCCGCTGCCATATCAATTTTCAAAAACAGATCGTTACGTCACCCGCAGATCATTGGCTACCGCTCGGCCCACGTGATCTCCATTATCCCAAACAGATGCCTCTAACGGTGAACTAGCTGCAGGCTACAGCTAAGCCAACGGCAACTCGTCCGAATAGAGACGAGAAATAGAGCAACCACGAGAATCCATCGACTAGCTCATAGGACCGATGTCTGTCCGTCGAGTTGTGGTTTGCTGGGATATGATTTATTAATATGATTTAATATTACAACTTTATTATTATTATCATTATTGCATTGTATGTTTATCCCTATTACTTTCAGTTATGTTCTAATTAATTAAGTATTAATTAAGTCTTAGTTAAGTATTAATACTGACTTGCACTAAAATAGTCTTGGAGCTAGGGGTCAGGGTTATATAAGCTGTTAGCTTTTTCCTGATTCCTTTTGCACTATGTTTATTGAGGCTTGTTTATACTATTTGACTTGTGTGTGTGTGCAATTAAACAAGTTCATTCATTCATTCATTCATTCAGTCGCTTACAAACAACTTGACTTCGTTTAATTTTGCAAAAATCCAAGTGCTTGCCTATAGTTGCCTTCTGAAGAATATGATGATAATATAATGACCCATATTATCCATTTACCACTAATCCCAAGCTTTGCAAAGGCAAAATATTGGATTTCGCTTGAACGCAAATAATGCATATCAGTCATTGTGTATCCAAAAACGTAAAAATTGAGATTTGGATTTTCATTTGACAAGCTGAGCTGTGAGTCCGTGACTAAATCAAGAGTTTTAAAATAACTTAGCGCTACAAAAGTTTGTGTATTGCGTTTCGATGGCTCGACATAACATGGAGGTCATGTATATTATATGGCAACATTGCTAAAAGGTTGCTCGAAGGGTACTTTGAAGATTACTTTTTGATTAGAAGTGATATAAAACAAAATGAGACACAATGGCCTGTTTTATTTCTCATCTTTAAGTCACTTCTTCCAGTATGTAATATTTAGCACTTGTTATAGCAGCCTTTCCAGAGTGCTACTCCGGTTTGCTCCCGGCTACAGCGCGAACAATCGTAATCGTAAAATCGACATTTCTAAAGCGCTTCTCGAAAGCCAAGCGCGGGGCACAAGCTTATTCACGAGCGCTGCGTTGAGTCAGAAGGGTTGTCCGTGAGAGTAGTCCGTGGTGGTCCGGGTCGAGATACCATAGGGTCAGAGGGTCGGAAGTCGGAACTGCTGAATCAGAGTTTCACGCCGAAGCGCATGTGAAGGACTTGCCCTACGCGCTTGAGGTGGATTCGAACCCGCAACCAAGGCACCGAACATACCCCTACAGTACACCACCGCGTCCCTTCTATGTAGTATCGAATTCACAGAATTACAGTATCACACACGCACACGCATGGGATTGCTTTAGTGTTGTACATTATTCACGCATTATAAAATGGGGTCAACCCAAAGTGTATGGGGTCAACCCGAATCCCCTAAAACGCTGAAGATGCACAAAAGCCCGATTTCCCGAAAACAGTTGAAAACAGCAGAAAACGACAGAAGCCTGCGAAAATTATTCAGAGTTAAAATGAATACATAGCATAATGAACCTATTAAGTGTTGTTGGTAACACAGTTTAGTGTCTAAAAAATCATTAGGTTTTGTAAAAACGTGGATCCAGCCGAAATTCGTTTTGGGGATCAGATTTTGGGGAATCGGGCCACACCCTTAACATTCTGTTTTGCCTATTGATGTAAAGTGCCGTACTCAACGAGGGCACCAGTGATTTAAAAATTTGTTTAAAATAAAACGCAAGAGGGGGCCCAGTAGCGCATTGGATAACACCCTGGCATAGAAAGCAATAGGTATCGAGATCGCGCCCTTTAGGGCAGACGTGCTTTGTAGGCCGCTATTTGCACCATGTATTGCAAGCTGTCTGTTCTGTTAATAAGTAAGATTTATGTATTCTGTGGTCTGAGTTCTTGTGAATTGTTTCAACTGCATAATTGCACACTGTAACTGGCTGCGGTCTGTCACCTGGATTGTTGAAGTAATTGGATAATTGGCTAGTGAAGAATAGACTCTGACTTAAGTGGGGACTGACAGGTGTCAAGATGAGCTACTCTAATGTTTTTTTGTTTGTTTCAGTCTGAATTCTACCCTGGCATGAATCCTTTTCATCAGTCCAGCTTCCATCTAGGCAAGAATTTATTTAGTTAATCCAGCATCTATTTCAGCAAAAAATTACCTTCATTAATCCAATTTTTATTTAAATAATAAACTTTTGCTATTCATTGCAATTAAATTATGCAAGAATCTCTTCACCCGTCCCACTTCTATTTCAAGGAAAATATTAATCAGTTTGGCTTCTATTTGAAGAGAATTTTGTTCGTCCCTATAACTTGAGCAACGCTAAAATCCATGCAATGTCCAATAATTTGGAATGCTAAAACAATAGAGTATCGAGAAATTGATTTTGATTGTAATGTTAGGATAACAAATAACCAGTGTTATTGAAATCAAAAGTTACACCAGAAGTTTGAGTTAGTGGTAGCCTACATCATATCCTTACCTCAACAGCTGTACTTGTCTCAGAATTTTGTGCTGGAGTTGATGGATCTTTAACTGAAGCATATATGGTGCATATGAGTTATAGAGATGGCAGTTAATGTGCAGCACTCTGTATGTATGTTGCAATGTTTGAATTAAAATTGACCAAATTCTGATAAAACGAGAATTCTCAGGTGCTGAGTTGGCCATAGTACCACCTAAGAGGTTGTCCTTTTGTCATTTGTTTTGCTTTCACTTTTTTAACTATGAATATTAGCAATTTAATATTATTATTATTATTATTATTTAGGATGTTTTATATAACTCCTCGTCAAGGTAGGCTATTCAGAAAAGGCCAGTTTTGAGATTCTTCAGTAATAAAGTGGACTGGCAGCGTGACAGTGACAGGCCATTGGCAATAGCCAACAGCTCTAGCATGCGTTAATGTTCATTAGGGTGCCCGTTAAAAAATATTTTCTGAATTTCTTATGTGGTACCCTCTCATTTTGTTGTCTATCATGAGAGAAGTTCCAGGTAATTTTTTAAGAATTTTGGATGCATGTTTAGAGGGAGCTCAACATAGGTGAAGTTAGCGAAATATTATCCGACAGCATGCTATTCTGACTTATTTCACAGTTATTTATAATTCAAATATTTTCAATGCAAAATCAATACAGCACTGTCAAATGCTAATCAAAACTGAACTATTAAGAATATTAATAACAATACTGCCACAACAAAGTACATTGCAGCATTTATTTTCGTTTTTAAGCTGTAAGTCACTAGGGTCAAGTTGTCAGTGTATTTTGTTGTTGTATCATCACCGACAAGTAGTGACTTTCTCGCTTTTGGGCACTTGGCTCTGTGGCTTGAGAAATTGTTTCTGTTCATCACTTGTTGTAATGGAGGTGTTGAAGTCATATATCAGCTACACAGCTCACTCTACTCTGCCATTTACCACTGCCAGACTAGACTGTTAACATATTTCTTGTTTAGCTCGAAATCTTCACACCACAAACCCCACTTTGTCTGCCCATATTGGAAGCTGGGGTGTCTAGGCACATGGCCCTGACTAGATTTTCTAATCCCCACTCTCGCATCATTGAAACAGCAGCATTGCTAGTTGCTTCCCCCTACCATCCAGAAGTTTTGTCAAGAGGCTGCTCCACATGCAAACCTGATAACAAGAATGCGTCAACCTGCTCATTGCCTGCAATATCTGGTAACATCTTGCCATCCCAATGTACAATTAGCGGTACGGACGGTTCGAAAATGGCTTTTCCAGCCTGAGCGGTATGTTGACGAAACTTTAGTCTTGCTGTTCTGATGGATTCAGGATTGACGTTGAAACTAGACATGTCATGTCCAAGGTTCTATGCAGTCTCAGCCAGAATAAGTGTTGCTGTGCGGCTGCTGACATTGGCTCGATGAAGTGCAGCACTTAATTCTGCTGTTACAACAGGCACCGACCCTCGTTTGGTAGCTCTATGTGAGCAGCGTGGTTCTAGATAAGACTCAACTTTAGCAGCCATAGTGGCCAATTCTTCTTCTGAAGTCAATTCATCATCTTTCTGAACTGTGATATTCGCTCTCTTTCTGTCATCTTCTTTACTTCTGAGATAATGCTCACACTTCAATCTCTTTAACTTTCTGCCCTCTGTTCTAGCCAAAGCTGTGTCTACACCACCCATTTAGCCTATGCGTGGACAGTGTTGGTCATCCAAGAAAAACCTGTCTTCAGCAATGGTGGTCATTGACATAGCATCTGTATGTGACATGTCAAACGTTTTTCCAAATCTCCGATCATAGTACTTTCATTAGCTCAGTTCTGCGATGCATGTTCTTATTCAGTTTCTCCCATCTAGGCTATAAAACATGTCCTCCAACTTTTCAATGGCATTCCTATCAAGTGTTGTTGGGATACGGGCCATTGACCAAATGTGAAGAACTTCATGTACAACAGACCTTGAACTGTCTCTGACTGTCTTAGCAAGAATCTTGTGCCGATGGAAAAAGACAGACAACACCTGATTGTAAGTTGGAAGCTTGCTTCCACGTGTATTTCTTCTGATACCGTATCAATCAACCAAATGTCAGCGGAACTATACGTGTGACTGTTACAAGTCGTGAAGCAGCTACTTCTGACATACTTTCTATTGGTAATTAACTAATCAATCTAAGATTTTAAATCAAAAAAACTGAAAGCACTATCAGTGATTTAGATATACTGCAGCTGCTTTAGTATGACAACTATAACATTGACACACTAAATACAACAGTTACTGCATCATTGCCCCAATTGCGCAGAACAGTGTGCACACTAAATAAAAAAAGGATTGCATATTTTTTAACAAAAGGAACATGTTGCAGCTAAAGGAAAGTGATGGTGCAGATTTCAGAATGCTAATTGCACAAATAATAGATTAGCAATTTTACTCTGTTTGTGAGTACTGTATGGACATTGACCATAATAAGCTAAAACCTACTAAAAGTAACCTTTTGTGAATATGACATTTTTCTGTTCTCTTTAAATGTAATTTCTTTACAACTTAGTGCTTCTTGTGGTTTTGTAGCGGGTCCAGTTATTTTTAAATTAAGATTAAAACCTTAGCTGTTTGTTGTGATTTTGTAATGACAAGGACTCATTTTTATACATGAACTAGCTGAAAGAATCCAAGGATAAACTGTTGACTGAGAGAGCAGCAGTAATATTAAACACATTAATAAGTCTAAATAGAATAATAACAACATAGTAGGCCTAAGTAACATGTGCAATGTGAAACAAAATGCTGTAAACAACGAAACTGGAAAAGGTACGAAACATTGCGATATAGCATAAACTTTAGTCATGTTGAGCTCCCAGTAAATATTAACATAAAATTCTGCAATTTCACTCTGTTATTTCACAGACCAGGGGTAACAACTTCAGAGGGTACCGTGTAGAAAATTACGAATTTAAAATTTTCTCATTGGCTTAACGGGCGCCCTAATGTTCATTATATTGTAGAAATCATTGACTAGCATGCTATTCCATAACCTCTATTTATTATATTTCAGCATGAACTGCCTCATGTCCGGGTGATTACTCATGTTCCAATTAAAGAAGCTGCACTTCTCTATCGAACAGCAGTGATGATGGAATCAAGGAGACTATTTCGCACCCTTTTCATTCACCGCCTGCGACACGACCAAACTCCTTTTTTCGTAGGTCCTGCAGTTGCTTCCACCAATTACACAACGTCCCCATCAAGTTACTACGACCTGCTCGAAATAACCCCTAAGGCATCTGCTTCACAGATAAAAGCCGCCTATTACCGCCTGTCGAAAAAATATCATCCGGACGTCAACAAGGACAGCGGCGCAAAGAGCAAGTTTGCGATGCTGTCCGAGGCATACGAGATACTAGGAAATAAGAAGAACCGAGCGCTTTACGATCGCGGTATGCTCACGCCAAACAACATGAGCGTCTCACATCATCCACCTTCTGAAGAAGTAGACCAGGAGTATGCGGATTTCCTCAAAAAGCGTTCAGCGTTCAAGAAGAAGTCCGACATTCCGACCGGAAAGACTTCGATTTACAATTTCGACGAGTTCTACCGACAACACTACGGCGACTCCTTCAAGCAGAGCTACAAGGATAAGCAGGACTTTGCAAAGTACGAAGAGGAAGTGCGGAGAAAGCAGGCGTTTCAGCGTTGGAATGCGTTTCTCTACCTGATTGTACTTGTAGGATCAGCAATCGGATTTGTCCTTAAAAAAATGAAGTGAAACAATTCTCTGTAGGCCATTCTGTGATACTATAGTCGAGTTGATTTTTTGAGAATAATGGGGGATTGTTTAATCCGTTTGTTCGCCTGCTAAATAGTAACCTGTGTTTAAAATAGTGAGATGACAGGCTTCGTTTTACGGTTGATTATTATAACTTCCCCTATTTATAAACAGTAAGCTTATTCCTTATGCAGAAAAATTTTAAGTCTCTTGAAATCGGAAGGTGTCTGTGACCATCGGATACCAAATTGACCGATTATACCATCCATCCACCTTACGTATGCAGTGAGTGGGGGGCTGATCGGATTTAGGGACTTTTGCTTACGGGTGCGTACGGAGGGCTTTTGACAAAATGTGTACGTGTACACAAAATAAATTTCTAATCATGACATCCACATTGGCCTATTCATAACTCTGTATTATCCTATGGTTGTCCAATGACATTTTATTACATTATAAATTCTCTTCAGATTGTTCGTATCTAAACAGTAAACCATAATTTGGCAAATTTTAGCTAGCAAATATGATGCTTAACAACAAAAATAGTAGCTTACGGAAAAATAAATGTTTCTTAGATGACTTTAGTTTATTAACTTTTGTAAAGGGGTCTAGAAGCTTATCTGTACATACGCATGGGGATAGGTCCACAAAATGTATGGAGGTGACACAGGAGTATGGGTATGAAAATACGATTTTTTTGGCATGCGTAGCATATGAATGCACCCAGATGCCATTTCTGTAAGATTATGATTTTGTTTTCGGTTCCAATAGACACTTCTTAATTGTGGTATCATTTTAGTGTCTTATTATATCACGCATGATACTGATGCCATGCTCCGTTTATATAGTAAAGACATTGGTTTGATTTTTTAAAAGCAGAAATGTGTAAAAATCCACATTTTACATGAGATGGCAATATGGCATTATGTCTTTGCAGAATATGTGTGCATTAAATTGCTGCGAATGATTCTGTGGTCACCTTTTTTTTATCTGGTGAAACTCAAGTGTCTTAGACTGATCCTTAGTGCTTTATATGTACTCCTGTTTAGTGTCATTTGATATTTCATATAGGACTTAAAACAGGAAACTTTCAATGGTGGCAGGAGCGTAAAATAATCTTGAACCACTGAAGGACATTAGACAGAAAAGATGAATGTTGAATTTTTCGTTTGGTTGTACCAATGTCCAGCCATTTGTGGGAATCATTTGATCCGCGACAAATCAGATAGGTGCTGCCAAACTTAAGCTGTTCCCCTTTGTAGTGTGCAAAAAGATAACTTGATTGTAGTAAAGATAAACTGAATTGTGTTGATTTAAAAAGTATTGCTTTAACTATTGAGAAGTTTAGATTAGTAATGTTTAGAGACACAGTGGGCAATGTTGGTTCATTCAGCATGATGTAAATGCTTTGCTGGTTGTGCATGAGTAATTGTAATTTGACATTTATAAAGCGCCACTTCAAGAAAGAACTTATAAGTGGTGGTGCCAACCCAAACCAGTGAATTACCAGGTACTGTAAAAAGTACAGACTTCAGACGCTTCCGAGGGAGAAAATGAAAATCATGAAGGTCTCAAGAAAGGAATTCTAACTGATTTCTGCTTTTGTATATGGCACATATGCATCAGAGAGACAGAGCCAGAAGATGGAAGAGGGAGACAAAGAGAGCAGCCAGAAGAGAGGCGTAATACAGAAGGCAGATACCTGTGCTATGTGTAGAAGGAATGCGCTTGTGTAAATAGCATTGGTAGGGAATCCTGTCTGTGGTCAAGCCACACACACCAGCAAGTGTAAATATGTAGGTCAAGCGATGCGGACCGAAAGAGTATTTATTTATTTATTAGAGCAATTTTATACAACACCCTTTCAAGGTTGCCCACTACAGAGTGCTTCCAGTTAAACCCCAACCCAGTCCAATAGAGAGACCAACTGGCCATGAATCCAGCTTGATTTAAATTACTGTAGTCTGAGTTGCAGCAGTGTAAAAATTTGAGATATAATTATGTGACAAACGCTGGCAATCATACTCAATAATAATGGGTAATTAATACACTGAGGTAATAGTAACTATAATAATTATCTTGGGCTGTACTGGCAAAATTTATTTAGGCCAGTACAGTACACACTACAGTTGCCAGAGACTATAGCCTAGGCACATTTTCCTAAAGATTTTCTGTTGACTTGATTAGTCATTGACTGACTTTGCGAAACCATAAACCGTGAACTCCGACTATTTTCTGATGATATTTTGGGTCGTCATACGTAGACCGCATAAAATTTCATTTGATTTGTTTATTTTCAATAATTTATAGCCTCTCATAATATGTCTTCTTGTTCTAATTTTCGACCTTTTTACTCTTCATTCTTGGTGAAGTCAGTATACGCTGTATACCCGCGTATACCGTAGTTTACGAACTAATTAAGTAGGCCTACACTAAACACAATTTTTAAAAAGGTGAACATGCTGTATACCCGCGTATACCGGTCGTGCATGTAGCCTACTGTAGCCTAATAATAATGAACCTCAGAGTATCCAATGCGCTATATAACTTCCAATGAATGAATGATAAACACAGAATCTTTTAAAGACCAAGATGACGTCATTAATATTATCGTTGCCTGGGAACAAGCTATTTTAGTAATGTTCAGCTCTGAAAGAGAATGTCGACATTTTCAGAATTTTTCACACAAATTTGCCGTTCTTCCAGGGCCGGATTTAGGGTGGTGGGGCCCATGGGCGCTAATTACGGTGGGGCCCTTTTCCGTAATAGATATTTTGCTTTGATGCACAGTCTCCGGCAGGGACATGCCCATGCATACAGTCATAAGGTGTCATAGGCAAAGTTTCTAAGAGCAATGTTTAAATTGTTGACTTATTGTTAATAAAATATTAAAATACATATGAAGAGAAATTGAGAAAATCATAGTGCTGGTAAATAATTATAGGGACCCATTATTTTAATTGCAAGGTATTAAATCATTTTTCAAATGCAAAGTTAAAAGATAAGCGTTAGGAGGCATCTTATTCTGTTTTTGGTAGACCTGTAAGTCACTGGCATAATAAACACATAGGCAGGGCTGAAAGTGAGCCGGGTCTGTATTTTGGACAAATTACAAAAAAGTCGTCAGAAATTTTCTGGTCAAAGGCGTCGGTTCGTCCGCTAAGTAAGACCCGGCAACTTTTCCAAACCACTTTCAGCCCTACACATAGGCCTACAAAGAAAGAAAGTGAAAATGGTGATAAGCAGTGGTTAAAGTGTAGAAGCCCCTTCTTTTTCCAGGCTGTGCTGCCAAATAAGTGGCAGGACTGTGTGCAGATTTGAAAATAAGTGCATGGACACCGTCCATGACCGTCCAGCCACACTTTAAACCCTGGTGATAAGCAAGACCTCCAAAATAAAAACAGACAGCTATAATCAGTTAAATAGCATTGTTAGGCCTACAGTTGGATTTAAGTTTGGGTATGTCTTTGTGTATTTTTCTATTAGCAAAGTCGTTAATTAACTGATTAAAATACAGTAGGAATTGGAATAGAGTATCACTCTCTAAGCCAAACACTGAATGCAAGGTGGCTAAGTCACCGTGTGTCATAGTTGTGCGAAACCTGTTCTTAATTATCTTCATCTTGGAAAACCAGTGTTCAGCACTGCAGTTTATTATTGTGACCATGGGCACCAATTGCACTCTTAGCATAATTTCCACACTTGGAAATGAACTTTCAGCACATTTGTCAAGTATAAGGCTTAATTGGTTCATGAACGGCTCCTGACTTATACCCAGGCTGTTCTTCCTGTCTGGTCTTGAAACATTTTGACAAAATAATGAGACCTCAATAGCTCATTGTCAAGGCTTTCATAGAGTCATCACCATTATAACCTGCCCTAATGCTACGTGGTTTTAGCAAACTTGAGAATTTCTTCATCACGCGATTTAAGCTTAGAAGGAAAAATCAAACCTTGAGCAGAGCAGTTCTTTGATGCTAGTCTTGAGAATTTATTCATCACGCGGTTCAAGCTTAGATAGAAAAATCAAACCTTGAGCAGAGCAGTTCTTTGATGCTAGTCTTTTTTGTCATCCACGGTGAGAGCAGATATACTTAGAGCTGCTGCTTGAAGTAAAAACGAATTGTCTTTGAAGTGGCCGATATGCTCATTTTGAGATGCTTTTTCTTTGCTGAACTTGTACTTTGAGAGTCGCTCGATCTATGCCTGTTAGTGCCCTTATACTGATCTTCAAACCGGTTCATGTCTATCAGTTGAAATTACTGAGAATCTTCAAATTATATTAAGTAGGTTAATGCCTATCCAAAGCTCACACTGCGCTGTATGGTCCTATAAACCGTGTATATTATAAACGTAGAGCCCTATAGGACTGTAGTCTCAACGACTCTGACAGCACAGAAATGACAGCAAACAGCTGTGCACTATAGGCCTACCACAGATGTGGACATTGAGTCAATGAAGGTCAAAACAGCCAGCCCAACGCTGGAGTTAAGACAAACAGACCTTTCATTCCGCAACCTGATACTCGTGGTGAGGGCGACGGAGCACAGGTCGCTGACCACCGCACGATCTGTTCGTTGTTCGATACAAGTCGAGGGAAGCACCTCTGACACTGTCTCTGCCTACACCAGCTTGAGTTAAAAGGAAGATAATCTGTCAACAACAGCTGCTCCTGAAGATGTAAGGTTTAGAGCCCTATATTGTCACCGTCCATCGAAATCTAGGGTTTTAAATCTAGCTTTAATAGGGAACTTTATGCTCAGAGGCCATTGGGTGATCAATATTAGAATGAACTAGGACCTAAAACAAATGTAGCTGAGATTCGTTTAAAGATTATATTATAATAAAACAATATCAAACAGTAAAATACAATCAATAATCCTATCTACTTATTGTGGCGTATTATCTAATAATATTATAGCTTGTTTCTTATCTTCCACGTTGGACTTTTCCAGCGTAGATGTAGAAGTTCTTCAGTTCGTATGGATTGGAATGAAGGTTTGAAGAGGAAGGAAGGTCACCTTCTTCTTGCTTGCCGTCGTTTCCAATTCTCTTCCGTAGCTGCGTAGACGGAGAATGCTGTAGCTGGCACAGCACTCTGTAGTTTCGTCCACCTCGTTGTTTCTCCACAAGCAACGGTAGCTTCTCGTCGCTTGCTCGTCTTGTTGTAGTTTCGCCCCTTTCTTCTGCCGTCGAACTCCAATCGCAATTGTAGTTCCGAATTCGATCTTCTCCGATGTCGATCGCAGTGCACTCGCAAGTGTCTCACCAAACTTCGCAAAGTTTCCGTACGACAAGCCCTGGTATCTCTATTCCCAAGGACTTATAGTCTCACCAGTGGGACAGGCCGACAACGTGTCGCCTTCCACACCCAATTCACCGTCAGATCTTCTGAATTACCGACAAGGAACGCCACAATCGTCAATGGCCGCCCTTGCTCAGAAATCTACGTCTTCTTCCTTCGCCATCTTTTCGCTGTCTAACTTTTCGTCTGCCGTTGTTGCCGTCTGCTCAAGTTTGACGCTGCTTTCTGCCCTTCGTTGTGTTTCGATAATTGATGTAGCGCGTATTCAAGAATTGTTATAGCGCTATTATTATTATCTAACTTAATGCCACAAGTAATATTAATTATAATCTACAATACGCCACATATTGTCTAGCTTAATTCTTACCTATTTAATACTTATACAATGCATCATTTAATAGGTTTGTTTGATAAGAAGCATTCTACCGCTACAAATGCCCCTCCTTCAAAAGACTGTTTACAGGCTTTAACAAACTAACCTACTTAACAAACTAACCTAGTAAACTAATTCACTTACTATACACGACATGACAATTAATACACTTTACTCACTGGCTTACACTTCTTCATTTACTTTATCTCAACTTATACTACACAACCCCTCTACTTAAATAGTCGGACATAACATTTTCGGACCCTTTAATATATCTAATGTTAAAGGAATAATTTTGGAGTGCCAAACTCCATCTCATCACCCTTGCATTTTTCATTCGACCCTCTTTCATATATTGCAATCCGCAATGGTCTGTCTCAATTGTAAATGTCTTTCCACAAAGATATCGGTCGAACCTGCTTATACCCCACATGATTGCTAAGCACTCTCTCTCTTCCACAGAATATCTTCTCTCTCGCTCTAACAGCTTCCTGCTCGCATACGCTATGGGATGATTCGTCCCCTCGTACTGCTGCATTATCACACATCCGATTCCACTCCCACTTGCATCAGTTTGTAGGATGAAATCCTTCTCTAAATTTGGAAGTCTCAGAATTGGTTCTTTCGCCAATTCGTTCTTCAACTTTGTAAAGCTAACCTCCAGCTCTTCATTCCATTCTACTATCCCAGGTGCTATCTTCTTCGTTAAGTCACTTAACGGTGCCATAATTTCCGCACAGTGTGGTATGAATTTCCGATAATAGTTTATCGCTCCAAGGAAACTCCTGACTTGTTTCTTTGTCTTTGGACGTGGCATGTCTATTATTTTATCCACTGATTTCTCCTTTGGACTTATGTCATCCTTGTTCAACGTATGTCCCAAAAAGTCAATCTTTCCATATCCTATTGAACACTTCTTCGGCTTCAATGTCAAATTCGCTTGTCTCACTCTTTCGAAAAATATCTCCAATGTCTTCAAATGTTCTCTCCATCCTTTATTATGTGCTAGAATGTCGTCGACATAACTTTGAAGATTTTCTGTTCCTTGAAGAATCTTCCTGATTAAACGGTTGTAACTTGACGCACTATTGATCAATCCAAAAGGCATCACATTGAACTTGTATATCCCGTTGGCACATACAAATGTAGTGTAGTCTTTCGATTCTGGACTCATAGGGATCTGCCAATAACCCTTGCAGAAATCGAACTTGCTGTAGATTTTACTACCACTCAACTTATTAAAAATATCCTCATTTGTCATCATAGGCTCAGGATCAAATATTGTAAGTTTGTTTAGCTGTTTGTAATTACAACACAGTCTATTGCTTCCGTCTGATTTCTTGACAACCACCAGCGGTGCTGCATAAGCTGCCTCTGATCTTTCTATCACCTTATTGTCTAACATCGTCTGGATCTCCTTATCTATTTCTTTTTGCAAATGGTATGGTGTTGGATAAGCTCTTTGTCTTACTGGCTCTTCACTCGTCAAATGTATTTCATGCTTCACTAAGTCTGTTCTCCCAGGCTTGTCTGTGAAAATGTCTTCATATTTCTTCAGTAGTTTCCTCATTTCTCCTTTTTGTTCTTCATCCAAATCAGGATTTATATCTACATCTTCATAGGTCTCTGTTTGTTCACTTACATATAAATCCAATATTTCTTCTTCTTCATCTTCACCCACTTTTCCGTCATATACTACTGCTGAAATGTACGCTACAGTCTCGGCATCTTCTCTTTCGTGATATTTCTTTAATATATTAATGTGATATGTCTTTATCTTTCCTTTCTCGATTTCAACTCTGTAATCATAGTCTCCAATCTTCTCTTTCACAACATATGGCCCTTGCCACTTTACTAACATCTTGTTCTTACAACTAGGCAATAGTAACAACACCTTATCACCTATTTCCAACTTCCGGTATCTCGCTTTCCTGTCATAATACTTCTTGTTTTTAGCGTTCGCTTTGTGTATCGCTTTCTGCGCCATATCACAAGTCTCCTCAATCCTTTCTCTCAAATCCTGCATATACGTATATACGTCTTTCACTTCTTCTTCCACTGTCTCATTGGTCCATAACTCCTTCAGGATCTGCACTGGTCCCCTACACGATCTACCAAATATTAGTTCGAATGGTGTGAAACCGTGACTCTCATGTACTGTGTCTCTCAACGCAAACAGTAATGGAGCTATATAACGATCCCATTCTTTCGCTTGTTCACCAATCAACTTCCTCAACGTCGCTTTGATGGTTCCATTAAGTCTTTCTACACATCCATTGCCCATTGCATGGTATGGACTCGTCATGGTGTGTTTTATCAATAGCATCTTATTTACTTCAGCCATGAGTTCGGAAGTGAACTGGCTTCCACGATCAGTATGGATCTTCTGAGGCACTCCCATACGACAATAAAATCCGAACAAAGCTTCTGCAACTTCCTCAGTACTAATTCCTTTCAATGGAATAGCTTCCGGATATCTTGTACTCAAGTCTATGATGGTCAATATGTATCGGTAACCCCTTGCAGACATAGGGTTAACTTCTCCGATTATGTCTATGCATATGTGTTTGAATGGTACATCTAATACAGGTAGATGACCCATAGGCGCCTTGTGGTTCACCTTCTTGTCAACTGACTTTTGACAAATATCACAACTCAACACATATCTCCGTATATCTTGTCCTATTCCAGGCCAATAGAATTCATTTAGAATTTTATCATGTGTTTTCCTCATTCCTAAATGAGCCGACAACAATGAATTATGTGCTACTGCTAACACTTTATCCCTCAATGGTTTAGGTACCATTAGTTGCCATTTCACCTCATCCTTCTGTACTTCTTTGTATCTTTTATACAACAATCCCTTCTTTTTCACATATGGTTTATCTTCTATGTTGTCTTCGTTACCATCCCATTCAATTGCTCTTTCCATTTGTTTCGACATAGTTTCATCTTGACTCTGCAACTCCTGTATCTCTTTTACTGACACATTCAAGTTCGGCATCTCCGCCACTTTCAATGGTTTGTATTTTGCTACCTTTTTAGCTTCTGCCCTAGTCTCCACAACTGCTACTGTCATTAATTTTTCATCTTGATTTCTCATCACATCGTCAGAAAATCTTACTGTTTTCTTTGCACCAATAGGTCTTTCTTCATGTTCTGTTTTTCTAATCAATATTCCTTTGTTTTCCACTTCAGTACATTTCTCAATTATTTCTTTTGGCTCATGATTTGTCACACTCTCAGTTCTTTCATCCTTAACCATGTACTTCAATCCTTTGATTTTCCCAATTATTACTGGCTTTATTGGCTGTTCCATCACCATCGCTTGTACTTCACCATTAAAATGTTCACTCTCGATATACACCTTAGCCAATGGGAAACATCTTAAACTCCCATCAACTAATACACAATGTGTTTCTTCTCCAGTCAACGCTTCTTCATTTATCAAAGAACGTTTTACAATACAACAACTTGCGCCTGTGTCGTATAAGCATCCCACTGTGTTTCCATTAACTGTCACCTGGTATTCACTCTTATCTTCAAGGCTAATACATCCATCATTGTCTTTTATCACCATTGCACTAGCTGCCATGTACATTGGTGGTATTTTATTATGTTCACCCTGTTTCATCTGTTGTTCTCCTCTTGTAACTTCAACCACTCTCTGTATTTCACTTTCTGGCTTAACCAAGTGTGCTCGACTTTCGAATATTTGTACTGCTGCTGCAGTGTGTTTAAATGTACCCCTGTTTTTCTTTGGGCATTGATATGCCTTATGGTTCTGTTCTCCACAGAAAAAACAAGTAATCTTATGTCCAGTTGCAATTTCTCTTTCTCTACTGAACCCTCGGTTTTGATGTACACCCTGATTTATCTTCACATCACTTCTACTCCTGTTCAAATTGTACCCAGACTGTTCCTTGGGTCTGTGTTCAAACGGTCTACCGTTCAACCTGTCACCATGGAATTTCACGTCTGATTTTGCAGACTGCTCGCTGTATTTGTAACCGTGTGCTTCAATGTGTGATTCCGCACAAACCAACATGTCCTTCAAACTCATTTTACCTTTCTCTTTTATAAACATACGAAGTTCAGTACTGCATGTCAGGTAAAACTGGTCTTTCAACAAGAGATCTTCCACTCCTTCATAAGTTCTCTCAAATCCCGCTTGTGCTAACCACTGTTGCATATACCTTCTCAATCTATGCACAAAACTAGAAGGTGTCTCTCCTGATTCCATTTTACTGGTTTTGAACTTGTTTCGATAACCACCTTCAGTAAGTTGAAATCTCTTCAACAGCTGAGTCTTCAAACACTCATAATCTTGCACTTCATCTGCAGACAACCTTTGGTATACTTCTAGTGCTCTGCCTTCCAAATGTCTAGCTAGCGTCAGCGACCAAACTTCTTTTTTAACTTCGTACGCAACACAGGTTCTCTCGAATCTCAACAAGTAGGCATCTAAACAATCCTTTGACTCGTTGAATATAGGGAATTTGATATTTCTAATTCCTTTATTGTTTTCTCGGTGATCTCCCTGTTGTTGACCATCACCGATCCTCATGTAGTCACTCTCGTGCTCTCGGTTTTGTTCCCCTCTCGAATCAATTTCACGCATTCTCACCTGTGCTTCAAGTCTCTTTATCTCTAACTGGTGTTCACGCTGTTCTCTGGCTTCTGTTGCCAAGCGACTTTCTCTCGCTTCTGTCTCAGCTGCTTCACGATTCAATCTGGCTTCTGCTTCAGCACTCCTGATTGCTTCCAATTCCAGTTCAGCCTTCTTTGCTTGCATTGCAGCCTCTGTTTCAGCTTTTCTTGTTTCTATTTCAGCTTTTCTCGTTTCTGCGTCTGCTTCGGCTTTTCTCATTTCTGCTGCTGCTTCAGCTTCCATCTCTGCTTTTCTCGTAGCAGCTTCTGTTTCAGCCTTCCTCGTTACTGCTTCTATCTCAAGTCTCTTGACTTCTGCTGCTGTTTCAGCTAATTTCATCTCTTTGGCGATCTCTCTCTCAGTCGCTCTATCTTGCCTCCACTCTGCCTGTCTTTCTTTGACAAAGGCACGTGTCTCGTCCCCTTCCATGTTCATCCGTTTGGCAATTTCTAACCAAGCTTCAAAATCGCTGACAGACATACTTACTGTCTTACTTGCTGACTAGCAACTTATGACAAAAATATTGGCAACTATGTGCGCTATTTAAATTTCTAACAAATAGAAATTGTTCAATTCTGCAAAGTGTCAATTCAGTTCCACAACAACAACTAATAGTTCATACACCTACTGCAGTATCTTCAATCTACAACTTCAGATTTAGTCTCTAACAATCTCCTAGCTATAATTGTTCAAAGCTTTTCTAATACTGTTCAAAAGACAGTTTTTTTACTGACTCAAATCTTTACTGAATTAAATCTTTAATGACTTAAATCTTTACTTACTCAAATCTTTACTGACTTAAATCTTTACTGACTTTTATCCCGGGCATGGGCACCCACTCTTGTCACCGTCCATCGAAATCTAGGGTTTTAAATCTAGCTTTAATAGGGAACTTTATGCTCAGAGGCCATTGGGTGATCAATATTAGAATGAACTAGGACCTAAAACAAATGTAGCTGAGATTCGTTTAAAGATTATATTATAATAAAACAATATCAAACAGTAAAATACAATCAATAATCCTATCTACTTATTGTGGCGTATTATCTAATAATATTATAGCTTGTTTCTTATCTTCCACGTTGGACTTTTCCAGCGTAGATGTAGAAGTTCTTCAGTTCGTATGGATTGGAATGAAGGTTTGAAGAGGAAGGAAGGTCACCTTCTTCTTGCTTGCCGTCGTTTCCAATTCTCTTCCGTAGCTGCGTAGACGGAGAATGCTGTAGCTGGCACAGCACTCTGTAGTTTCGTCCACCTCGTTGTTTCTCCACAAGCAACGGTAGCTTCTCGTCGCTTGCTCGTCTTGTTGTAGTTTCGCCCCTTTCTTCTGCCGTCGAACTCCAATCGCAATTGTAGTTCCGAATTCGATCTTCTCCGATGTCGATCGCAGTGCACTCGCAAGTGTCTCACCAAACTTCGCAAAGTTTCCGTACGACAAGCCCTGGTATCTCTATTCCCAAGGACTTATAGTCTCACCAGTGGGACAGGCCGACAACGTGTCGCCTTCCACACCCAATTCACCGTCAGATCTTCTGAATTACCGACAAGGAACGCCACAATCGTCAATGGCCGCCCTTGCTCAGAAATCTACGTCTTCTTCCTTCGCCATCTTTTCGCTGTCTAACTTTTCGTCTGCCGTTGTTGCCGTCTGCTCAAGTTTGACGCTGCTTTCTGCCCTTCGTTGTGTTTCGATAATTGATGTAGCGCGTATTCAAGAATTGTTATAGCGCTATTATTATTATCTAACTTAATGCCACAAGTAATATTAATTATAATCTACAATACGCCACATATTGTCTAGCTTAATTCTTACCTATTTAATACTTATACAATGCATCATTTAATAGGTTTGTTTGATAAGAAGCATTCTACCGCTACAAATGCCCCTCCTTCAAAAGACTGTTTACAGGCTTTAACAAACTAACCTACTTAACAAACTAACCTAGTAAACTAATTCACTTACTATAAACGACATGACAATTAATACACTTTACTCACTGGCTTACACTTCTTCATTTACTTTATCTCAACTTATACTACACAACCCCTCTACTTAAATAGTCGGACATAACATTTTCGGACCCTTTAATATATCTAATGTTAAAGGAATAATTTTGGAGTGCCAAACTCCATCTCATCACCCTTGCATTTTTCATTCGACCCTCTTTCATATATTGCAATCCGCAATGGTCTGTCTCAATTGTAAATGTCTTTCCACAAAGATATCGGTCGAACCTGCTTATACCCCACATGATTGCTAAGCACTCTCTCTCTTCCACAGAATATCTTCTCTCTCGCTCTAACAGCTTCCTGCTCGCATACGCTATGGGATGATTCGTCCCCTCGTACTGCTGCATTATCACACATCCGATTCCACTCCCACTTGCATCAGTTTGTAGGATGAAATCCTTCTCTAAATTTGGAAGTCTCAGAATTGGTTCTTTCGCCAATTCGTTCTTCAACTTTGTAAAGCTAACCTCCAGCTCTTCATTCCATTCTACTATCCCAGGTGCTATCTTCTTCGTTAAGTCACTTAACGGTGCCATAATTTCCGCACAGTGTGGTATGAATTTCCGATAATAGTTTATCGCTCCAAGGAAACTCCTGACTTGTTTCTTTGTCTTTGGACGTGGCATGTCTATTATTTTATCCACTGATTTCTCCTTTGGACTTATGTCATCCTTGTTCAACGTATGTCCCAAAAAGTCAATCTTTCCATATCCTATTGAACACTTCTTCGGCTTCAATGTCAAATTCGCTTGTCTCACTCTTTCGAAAAATATCTCCAATGTCTTCAAATGTTCTCTCCATCCTTTATTATGTGCTAGAATGTCGTCGACATAACTTTGAAGATTTTCTGTTCCTTGAAGAATCTTCCTGATTAAACGGTTGTAACTTGATGCACTATTGATCAATCCAAAAGGTACTTCACATTGCCTCGACTCAATTAACTCACTATTATTATTAACTTAGTTCTACTTATTATATATGTGTTACCTTCTCAACACATGGCATTCATCTATACTATTTCTCACAATGAATGACCTTTGTCATTTCACGAACATCTCATTATCTTAACTATGTAATATCCACAATACTTAGCTCACTGAACATAGTATTTCCTCTTAACTACTTTCTCATCACTTAACTGTTTTTCTATTTATCTAAGTGACTCACCATTACACTCAGATACCATGGTCAAATTAATCTCATCCTAGTCCTTAACTACTACACAACTATAATAATTTTACTACTACCTCACTTGATCCTAAAATTCACCTTATCACTTAACATAACTCACTGAACTACTTAAAATAAGCAACTCAACTTCACTTATCTCATACTGTATTCTATTTACACTCACTCTTGATTAAATATTCTCTACAAGCTAATGTCAGCTTCTATCTGCAGCATCTTTTCTCCTGCTTTGATAGTTCCTCCTTTCTACATCTAATATTCTACCGGTATTTCTTTTCACCTTCTTGTACAAATTCAACGTGATGCCCTTCTTTGTTTCTAATTCATCTGTGTGTTCCTCTTCAACACTCAATGCATCTGCATCAACTTCAGATTTCCACTTAACATCTTCTGTTTCATTTTGTTTACTGACATACGAGTCCAGTATCTCTTCTTCCTCATTTTCTCCTACTTTTCCATCGTGTACCACTGCTGAAATGCATGTCACTGTCTCGACATCTTGCATTTCTCCACATTCTCTTTTGTAGTCTTCACTACTTTTCCACTTTTCTACATTACTGTTAGGACATGACCATTCTCTGTCATTCCATAACCTACTTTTCCATTTACTCGTATAATTGTATCCTCTACAATTCTCATTCTGTCTTCTTCCAGAATTATCGCCTTGTTCTCTTCTGTACCATGGTCTACTATTCCAATGGTTTCCACGACTTCTATTCTCATCTCTTCTACTTCTAAATCTCCAATTTAAATCACTAGGTTTCTCATACCTAACTCCATAATCACTACTAGACTCTCTCGTCACATGTCTATAGTTTTTCCAGTTACACCTATTTGTGTCATCCAAGTTCCACCTTGTATTTCTCCTATCCACATTTGGATTCTCTTTGTATCTTCCATACATCCACTCATTGGATCTTCTTGACTGAGTCTCATTAGACTTATCTCTATACTCCCTATTTCTCCAGTCTTCTCTTTGCTTCCACCATTTATTCTGATTTACACGACTATTATTCAATTCACTTCTTCCACCTGTGATTAAATATTTATTATGCGTCTCTACCAATCTCAATGGTTTATTTCTGAAGTTCTTCTTCATCGTTTTATTAAAACTTGACTTCCTGTTATCTGTATCATCTTTATCTTTTGTTACATCATCAGTGAACCTTACTGGTTTCTTCACACATGGTTTCTCCTCATGTTCTGTTCTTCTAGTTAATATTCCTTTGCTTTTCACTTCAGCATTATTCTCACAGATTTCTTTCGGTTCATCATTGATTACATTTTCGGTTCTTTCATTTTTAACCATGTATTTCAAACCTTTGATCTTCCCGATTATCACTGGTTTCACCGGTTGCTCCATTACCATGGCTTGCACTTCGCCATTAAAATGTTCACTCTCTAAATGTATTTTGGCTAAGGGAAAACGTTTCACGCTTCCATCCCCTAACATACAATGTGTTTCTTCTCCAGTTAATGCCTCGTCATTTATCAATGATCGCTTCACAATACAACAGGTTGCGCCTGTGTCGTACATGCATTTTACATTGTTGATCCCATTAACTGTTACTTGATGCTCACTTTCATCCTCTAGACTGATACACTCATCACCGGCTCTTGTCATCATGACACTGGCTGCCATGTGCATATGTGTAGGTGGCATTCTGGTGTGTTCACCTTGTTCTTTTCCAACAACATCACCTATTCTCTGCATTTCACTTTCTTGCATACTCCGGTGTGCTCGATTCTCAAATATTTGCACTGCTGCTGCAGTGTGTTTAACAACACCTCTGTTTTTATGTGGACAGGAAACTGCCTTGTGATTATATTCTCCACAGAAAAAACAAGTAATCTTATGTCCAGTTGCAACTTCTCTTTCCCTACTGAATCCTCGGTTTTGATGTGTACCCTGATTTATCTTCACATCACTTCTACTCCTGTTCAGATTGTACCCAGACTGTTCTTTGGGTCTGTGTTCATACGGTCTACCGTTCAACCTGTCACTATGAAATTTCACATCTGGTTTTACAGACTGCTCGCTGTACTTGTAACCGTGTGCTTCAATGTGTGATTCCGCACAAACTAACATGTCCTTCAAACTCATTTTACCTTTCTCTTTTATAAACATACGAAGTTCAGTACTGCATGTCAGGTAAAACTGGTCTTTCAACAAGAGATCTTCCACTCCTTCATAAGTTCTCTCAAATCCCGCTTGTGCTAACCACTGTTGCATATACCTTCTCAATCTATGCACAAAACTAGAAGGTGTCTCTCCTGATTCCATTTTACTGGTTTTGAACTTGTTTCGATAACCACCTTCAGTAAGTTGAAATCTCTTCAACAGCTGAGTCTTCAAACACTCATAATCTTGCACTTCATCTGCAGACAACCTTTGGTATACTTCTAGTGCTCTGCCTTCCAAATGTCTAGCTAGCGTCAGCGACCAAACTTCTTTTTTAACTTCGTACGCAACACAGGTTCTCTCGAATCTCAACAAGTAGGCATCTAAACAATCCTTTGACTCGTTGAATATAGGGAATTTGATATTTCTAATTCCTTTATTGTTTTCTCGGTGATCTCCCTGTTGTTGACCATCACCGATCCTCATGTAGTCACTCTCGTGCTCTCGGTTTTGTTCCCCTCTCGAATCAATTTCACGCATTCTCACCTGTGCTTCAAGTCTCTTTATCTCTAACTGGTGTTCGCGCTGTCCCCTCGCTTCAGTTTCAGCTGCTTCACGATTTAGTCTGGCTTCTGATTCAGCGCTCCTAATTACTTCCAATTCCAGTTCAGCCTTCTTTGCTTGCATTGCAGCCTCTGTTTCAGCTTTTCTTGTTTCTATTTCAGCTTTTCTCATTTCTGCTGCTGCTTCAGCCTTTCTCATTTCTGCTGCTGCTTCAGCTTCCATCTCTGCTTTTCTCGTAGCAGCTTCTGTTTCAGCTTTCCTCGTTACTGCTTCTATCTCAAGTCTCTTGACTTCTGCTGCTGTTTCAGCTAATTTCATCTCTTTGGCGATCTCTCTCTCAGTCGCTCTATCTTGCCTCCACTCTGCCTGTCTTTCTTTGACAAAGGCACGTGTCTCGTCCCCTTCCATGTTCATCCGTTTGGCAATTTCTAACCAAGCTTCAAAATCGCTGACAGACATACTTACTGTCTTACTTGCTGACTAGCAACTTATGACAAAAATATTGGCAACTATGTGCGCTATTTAAATTTCTAACAAATAGAAATTGTTCAATTCTGCAAAGTGTCAATTCAGTTCCACAACAACAACTAATAGTTCATACACCTACTGCAGTATCTTCAATCTACAACTTCAGATTTAGTCTCTAACAATCTCCTAGCTATAATTGTTCAAAGCTTTTCTAATACTGTTCAAAAGACAGTTTTTTACTGACTCAAATCTTTACTGAATTAAATCTTTAATGACTTAAATCTTTACTTACTCAAATCTTTACTGACTTAAATCTTTACTGACTTTTATCCCGGACGGGCACCCACTCGTGTCACCGTCCATCGAAATCTAGGGTTTTAAATCTAGCTTTAATAGGGAACTTTATGCTCAGAGGCCATTGGGTGATCAATATTAGAATGAACTAGGACCTAAAACAAATGTAGCTGAGATTCGTTTAAAGATTATATTATAATAAAACAATATCAAACAGTAAAATACAATCAATAATCCTATCTACTTATTGTGGCGTATTATCTAATAATATTATAGCTTGTTTCTTATCTTCCACGTTGGACTTTTCCAGCGTAGATGTAGAAGTTCTTCAGTTCGTATGGATTGGAATGAAGGTTTGAAGAGGAAGGAAGGTCACCTTCTTCTTGCTTGCCGTCGTTTCCAATTCTCTTCCGTAGCTGCGTAGACGGAGAATGCTGTAGCTGGCACAGCACTCTGTAGTTTCGTCCACCTCGTTGTTTCTCCACAAGCAACGGTAGCTTCTCGTCGCTTGCTCGTCTTGTTGTAGTTTCGCCCCTTTCTTCTGCCGTCGAACTCCAATCGCAATTGTAGTTCCGAATTCGATCTTCTCCGATGTCGATCGCAGTGCACTCGCAAGTGTCTCACCAAACTTCGCAAAGTCTCCGTACGACAAGCCCTGGTATCTCTATTCCCAAGGACTTATAGTCTCACCAGTGGGACAGGCCGACAACGTGTCGCCTTCCACACCCAATTCACCGTCAGATCTTCTGAATTACCGACAAGGAACGCCACAATCGTCAATGGCCGCCCTTGCTCAGAAATCTACGTCTTCTTCCTTCGCCATCTTTTCGCTGTCTAACTTTTCGTCTGCCGTTGTTGCCGTCTGCTCAAGTTTGACGCTGCTTTCTGCCCTTCGTTGTGTTTCGATAATTGATGTAGCGCGTATTCAAGAATTGTTATAGCGCTATTATTATTATCTAACTTAATGCCACAAGTAATATTAATTATAATCTACAATACGCCACATATTGTCTAGCTTAATTCTTACCTATTTAATACTTATACAATGCATCATTTAATAGGTTTGTTTGATAAGAAGCATTCTACCGCTACAAATGCCCCTCCTTCAAAAGACTGTTTACAGGCTTTAACAAACTAACCTACTTAACAAACTAACCTAGTAAACTAATTCACTTACTATACACGACATGACAATTAATACACTTTACTCACTGGCTTACACTTCTTCATTTACTTTATCTCAACTTATACTACACAACCCCTCTACTTAAATAGTCGGACATAACATTTTCGGACCCTTTAATATATCTAATGTTAAAGGAATAATTTTGGAGTGCCAAACTCCATCTCATCACCCTTGCATTTTTCATTCGACCCTCTTTCATATATTGCAATCCGCAATGATCTGTCTCGATTATGAATTTCTTTCCACAAAGGTATCGATCGAACCTACTAACTCCCCACATGATCGATAAGCATTCCCTTTCCTCTACTGAGTACCTTCTCTCACATTCCAAGAGTTTCCTGCTGGCATACGCTATGGGATGATTCATCCCCTCGTATTGCTGCATTATTACACAACCTACTCCGTTTCCACTTGCATCCGTCTGAAGAATAAACTCTTTCTCCAGGTTTGGTAATTTCAGAATTGGTTCCTTTGCCAATTCGTTCTTCAACATCGTAAAACTAGCTTCCAGTTCTTCGTTCCATTCAACTACTCCAGGTGCCATCTTCTTTGTCAAATCGCTCAACGGTGCCATGATCTCCGCACAGTGTGGTATGAACTTACGATAATAATTTATCGCTCCAAGAAAACTCCTGACTTGTTTCTTTGTCTTTGGATGTGGCATGTCTACTATTTTATCTACTGATTTATCCTTTGGACTCATGTCATCCTTGTTCAATGTATGTCCCAAAAAGTCAATCTTTTCATATCCTATAGAACACTTCTTTGGCTTCAACGTCAAATTCGCTTGTCTCACTCTTTCGAAAAATATCTCCAATGTCTTCAGGTGTTCTCTCCATCCTTTATTATGCGCTAGTATATCGTCGACATAACTTTCAAGATTTTCTGTTCCGTGAAGAATCTTTCTAATTAATCGGTTATAACTTGACGCACTGTTAATCAATCCAAATGTGCTTCACATTGCCTCGACTCACTTAACTCACTATTATTATTAACTTAGTTCTACTTATTATATATGTGTTACCTTCTCAACACATGGCATTCATCTATCCTATTTCTCACAATGAATGACCTTTGTCATTTCACGAACATCTCATTATCTTAACTATGTAATACTCACAGTACTTAGCTCACTGAACATAGTACTTTTTCTTAACTATTTTCTCATCACTCAACTGTTTTCTAATTATCTAAGTGACTCAACATCACACTCAGATACTATATTCAACTCAATCTCATCTTAGTGCTCAACTACTACACAACTACAATAATTTTACTACTACCTCACTTGATCCTAAAATTCACCTTATCACTTAACATAGCTCACTGAACTACTTAAAATAAGCAACTCAACTTCACTTATCTCATACTGTATTCTATTTACACTCACTCTTGATTAAATATTCTCCACAAGCTAATGTCAGCTTCTATCTGCAGCATCTTTTCTCCTGCTTTGATAGTTCCTCCTTTCTACATCTAATATTCTACCGGTATCTCTTTTCACCTTCTTGTACAAATTCAACGTGATGCCATTTTTTGTTTCTAGTTCATCTGTGTGTTCCTCTTCAACACTCAATGCATCTGCATCAACATCAGTTTTCCACTTAACATCTTCTGTTTCATTTTGTTTACTGACATACGAGTTCAGTATCTCTTCTTCCTCATTTTCTCCTACTTTTCCATCATGTACAACTGCTGAAATGCATGCCACTGTCTCGACATCTTGCATTTCTCCACATTCTCTCTTGTAGTCTTCACTACTTTTCCACTTTTCTACATTACTGTTAGGACATGACCATTCTCTGTCATTCCATAACCTACTTTTCCATTTACTCGTATAATTGTATCCTCTACAATTCTCATTCTGTCTTCTTCCAGAATTATCGCCTTGTTCTCTTCTGTACCATGGTCTACTATTCCAATGGTTTCCACGACTTCTATTCTCATCTCTTCCACTTCTAAATCTCCAATTTAAATCACTAGGTCTCTCATACCTAACTCCATAATCACTACTAGACTCTCTCATCACATGTCTATAGTTTTTCCAGTTACACCTATTTGTGTCACCCATGTTCCACCTTGTATTTCTCCTATCCACATTTGGATTCTCTTTGTATCTTCCATACATCCACTCATTGGATCTTCCTGACTGAGTCTCATTAGACTTATCTCTATACTCCCTATTTCTCCAGTCTTCTCTTTGCTTCCACCATTTATTCTGATTTACACGACTATTATTCAATTCACTTCTTCCACCTGTGATTAAATATTTATTATGCGTCTCTACCAATCTCAATGGTTTATTTCTGAAGTTCTTCTTCATCGTTTTGTTAAAACTTGATTTCCTGTTATCGGTATCATCTTTATCTTTTGTTACATCATCAGTGAACCTTACTGGTTTCTTCACATGAAAAGGTTTCTCATGTTCTGTTCTTCTTGTTAATATTCCTTTGTTCTTCATTTCAGTATTATTCTCACAAGTTTCTTTCGGTTTATCATTTGTTGCATTCTCGGTTCTCTCATTTTTAACCATGAATTTCAATCCTTTGATTTTCCCGATTATCACTGGTTTCACCGGTTGCTCCATTACCATGGCTTGCACTTCGCCATTAAAGTGTTCACTCTCTAAATGTATTTTGGCTAAGGGGAAGCGTTTCACGCTTCCATCCCCTAACATACAATATGTTTCCTCTCCAGTTAATGCTTCGTCATTTATCAATGATCGCTTCACAATACAACAGGTTGCGCCTGTGTCGTACATGCATTTTACATTGTTGATCCCATTAACTGTTACTTGATGCTCACTTTCATCCTCTAGACTGATACAATCATCACCGGCTCTTGTCATCATGACACTGGCTGCCATGTGCATATGTGTAGGTGGCATTCTGGTGTGTTCACCTTGTTCTTTTCCAACAACATCACCTATTCTCTGCACTTCACTTTCTTGCATACTCCGGTGTGTTCGGTTCTCAAATATTTGCACTGCTGCTGCAGTGTGTTTAACAACTCCTCTGTTTTTATGTGGGCAGGAAACTGCTTTATGGTTTTGTTCTCCACAGAAAAAACAAGTAATCTTATGTCCGGTTGCAGCTTCTCTTTCCCTACTGAACCCTCGGTTTTGATGTGTACCCTGATTTATCTTCACATCACTCCTACTCCTGTTCAGATTGTACCCAGACTGTTCCTTGGGTCTGTGTTCGAACGGTCTACCGTTCAACCTGTCACTATGAAATTTCACATCTGGTTTTACAGACTGCTCGCTGTACTTGTAACCGTGTGCTTCAATGTGTGATTCCGCACAAACTAACATGTCCTTCAAACTCATCTTGCCTTTCTCCTTTATAAACATACGAAGTTCAGTACTGCATGTCAGGTAAAACTGGTCTTTCAACAAGAGATCTTCCACTCCTTCATAAGTTCTCTCAAATCCCGCTTGTGCTAACCACTGTTGCATATACTTCCTCAATCTATGCACAAAACTAGAAGGTGTCTCTCCTGATTCCATTTTACTGGTTTTGAACTTGTTTCGATAACCACCTTCTGTCAGTTGAAATCTCTTCAAAAGCTGAGTCTTCAAACACTCATAATCTTGCACTTCATCTGCAGACAACCTTTGGTATACTTCCAGTGCTCTGCCTTCCAAATGTCTCGCTAACGTTAACGACCAAACTTCTTTTCTGATTTCATATGCCACACATGTTCTCTCGAATCTCAACAAGTAGGCATCCAAACAATCCTTGGACTCATTGAATATAGGAAATTTGATATTCCTGATTCCTTTATTGTTTTCTCGGTGATCTCCCTGTTGTTGACCATCACCGATCCTCATGTAGTCATTGTCGTGCTCTCGGTTTTGTTCCCCTCTTGAATCAATTTCACGCATTCTCACTTGTGCTTCAAGTCTCTTTATTTCTAGCTGGTGTTCGCGCTGTTCTCTGGCTTCTGTTGCCAAGCGATTTTCTCTCGCTTCTGTCTCAGCTGCTTCACGATTCAATCTGGCTTCTGCTTCAGCACTCCTGATTGCTTCCAATTCCACTTCTGCCTTCTTTGCTTGCATTGCAGCCTCTGTTTCAGCTTTTCTTGTTTCTATTTCAGCTTTTCTCGTTGCTGCTTCTGTTTCAGCTTTTCTCGTTTCTGCCGCTGCTTCAGCTTCCATCTCTGCTTTTCTTGCTTCTATCTCAAGTCTCTTGACTTCTGCTGCTGCTTCTATCTCAATTTTCTTTAATTCAGCTTCAGCTAGCTTCGCCTCTTTAGCAATCTCCCTCTCAATTACTCTCTCTTGCCTTAGTTCCGCCTGTCTCTCTTTTATGAAGGCTTTCATCTCATCTCCCTCCATGTTCATCTGTTTGGCAATTTCCAACCAGGCTTCGAAATCAGTAACAGACATGCTTACTGTCTTACTTATGATTTTCCACTTGACACAAATATAGGCTTCAACGTGCACTATATAAATTTCTAACAGATAGAAATTGTTCAATTCTACAACGAGAAATTCAGTTCCACAAAAGCTAATATCTAAAAGTTTACACAACCTATTGTGCACTTTTCAATAAGCAATGTACTACTTCAACTCAGATGCCAATCAGTTCAAATTGTCTCTCTAATAATCACTAGCAACAATTGTTCAAAGTTTGCCACTATAACAATACTCAAATGACATTTTCAACTGTCTAAAATATCCCGGCGTGGGCCCCCACTCTTGTCACTACCCCTTATATTCAGGATTTATTAAGTCTAGAATATTAAGGGTGAACTTTATGCTCAGAGGCTGTTGGGTGAATAATGGTATAATAGCAACCTACGACCTAGAACAAATGAGACTGTGATTCATATAAAGATATAATATAAAATAACATTTCAATCAATAAATGCAATTCAAAGAAAAGAATCTTATCTACCTATTTGTGGCGTATTAATTATAATAATATTATGTTTATTTCTTATCTTTCCACATCGTCCTTTCTGGTGGATGTAGAAATGCTTTTCACTTCCGCGGGAATGGATTGAAGGGAAAGTTGAAGAAGGTCGCGATCTTCTCAATTGCCGTCAGTCCAGATTTCTCGGTAGTTGCTTGTCGATGGGTACTGTAGCTTGAAACAGTAACCCAGCGTGTTTCTCCTTCTTCCTCGGATTTCGTCGAGCATAGGAATTCACCCGTCGCTCAACCGATTCTTCCTCCTCGTCTTGCTGCAAATGTTTCACCACGGATCGCTTCAGAGTTCGATCCCAACTTCAACGTTCGACCGATTCGCAAATCGTCGCCAGTTAGAGTCACACTGCTTCGCACAGTTCACTCGCTTCGCCTCGGAACTTCGCTTCAAACGTCTCAAAGTTCGACAGTGGGACAAGTCGACAACGTGTCGCTTTCCACACCCATAAATCAAGTTCCAGATATTCGAAAAGATATTTCGAACGATGGCGTCTGTCGGCAAATACGGAGCCAATCGTTGGTAATTCGAATATCTGGAACTTGATTTATGGGTGTGGAAAGCGACACGTTGTCGACTTGTCCCACTGTCGAACTTTGAGACGTTTGAAGCGAAGTTCCGAGGCGAAGCGAGTGAACTGTGCGAAGCAGTGTGACTCTAACTGGCGACGATTTGCGAATCGGTCGAACGTTGAAGTTGGGATCGAACTCTGAAGCGATCCGTGGTGAAACATTTGCAGCAAGACGAGGAGGAAGAATCGGTTGAGCGACGGGTGAATTCCTATGCTCGACGAAATCCGAGGAAGAAGGAGAAACACGCTGGGTTACTGTTTCAAGCTACAGTACCCATCGACAAGCAACTACCGAGAAATCTGGACTGACGGCAATTGAGAAGATCGCGACCTTCTTCAACTTTCCCTTCAATCCATTCCCGCGGAAGTGAAAAGCATTTCTACATCCACCATCTATTTACTTATTGTGGCGTTCCTTGTCGGTAATTCAGAAGATCTGACGGTGAATTGGGTGTGGAAGGCGACACGTTGTCGGCCTGTCCCACTGGTGAGACTATAAGTCCTTGGGAATAGAGATACCAGGGCTTGTCGTACGGAAACTTTGCGAAGTTTGGTGAGACACTTGCGAGTGCACTGCGATCGACATCGGAGAAGATCGAATTCGGAACTACAATTGCGATTGGAGTTCGACGGCAGAAGAAAGGGGCGAAACTACAACAAGACGAGCAAGCGACGAGAGGCTACCGTTGCTTGTGGAGAAACAACGAGGTGGACGAAACTACAGAGTGCTGTGCCAGCTACAGCATTCTCCGTCTACGCAGCTACGGAAGAGAATTGGAAACGACGGCAAGCAAGAAGAAGGTGACCTTCCTTCCCCTTCAAACCTTCATTCCAATCCATACGAACTGAAGAACTTCTACATCTACGCTGGAAAAGTCCAACGTGGAAGATAAGAAACAAGCTATAATATTATTAGATAATACGCCACAATAAGTAAATAGGATTATTGATTGTATTTTACTGTTTGATATTGTTTTATTATAATATAATCTTTAAACGAATCTCAGCTACATTTGTTTTAGGTCCTAGCTCATTCTAATATTGATCACCCAAAGGCCTCTGAGCATAAAGTTCCCTATTAAAACTAGATTTTAAAACCCTAGATTTTGATGGACGGTGACAAGAGTGGGGGCCCGTCCGGGATAAAAGTCAGTAAAGATTTAAGTCAGTAAAGATTTGAGTAAGTAAAGATTTAAGTCATTAAAGATTTAATTCAGTAAAGATTTGAGTCAGTAAAAAACTGTCTTTTGAACAGTATTAGAAAAGCTTTGAACAATTATAGCTAGGAGATTGTTAGAGACTAAATCTGAAGTTGTAGATTGAAGATACTGCAGTAGGTGTATGAACTATTAGTTGTTGTTGTGGAACTGAATTGACACTTTGCAGAATTGAACAATTTCTATTTGTTAGAAATTTAAATAGCGCACATAGTTGCCAATATTTTTGTCATAAGTTGCTAGTCAGCAAGTAAGACAGTAAGTATGTCTGTCAGCGATTTTGAAGCTTGGTTAGAAATTGCCAAACGGATGAACATGGAAGGGGACGAGACACGTGCCTTTGTCAAAGAAAGACAGGCAGAGTGGAGGCAAGATAGAGCGACTGAGAGAGAGATCGCCAAAGAGATGAAATTAGCTGAAACAGCAGCAGAAGTCAAGAGACTTGAGATAGAAGCAGTAACGAGGAAAGCTGAAACAGAAGCTGCTACGAGAAAAGCAGAGATGGAAGCTGAAGCAGCAGCAGAAATGAGAAAAGCTGAAGCAGCAGCAGAAATGAGAAAGGCTGAAGCAGCAGCAGAAATGAGAAAAGCTGAAGCAGAAGCAGAAACGAGAAAAGCTGAAATAGAAACAAGAAAAGCTGAAACAGAGGCTGCAATGCAAGCAAAGAAGGCTGAACTGGAATTGGAAGTAATTAGGAGCGCTGAATCAGAAGCCAGACTAAATCGTGAAGCAGCTGAAACTGAAGCGAGGGGACAGCGCGAACACCAGTTAGAGATAAAGAGACTTGAAGCACAGGTGAGAATGCGTGAAATTGATTCGAGAGGGGAACAAAACCGAGAGCACGAGAGTGACTACATGAGGATCGGTGATGGTCAACAACAGGGAGATCACCGAGAAAACAATAAAGGAATTAGAAATATCAAATTCCCTATATTCAACGAGTCAAAGGATTGTTTAGATGCCTACTTGTTGAGATTCGAGAGAACCTGTGTTGCGTACGAAGTTAAAAAAGAAGTTTGGTCGCTGACGCTAGCTAGACATTTGGAAGGCAGAGCACTAGAAGTATACCAAAGGTTGTCTGCAGATGAAGTGCAAGATTATGAGTGTTTGAAGACTCAGCTGTTGAAGAGATTTCAACTTACTGAAGGTGGTTATCGAAACAAGTTCAAAACCAGTAAAATGGAATCAGGAGAGACACCTTCTAGTTTTGTGCATAGATTGAGAAGGTATATGCAACAGTGGTTAGCACAAGCGGGATTTGAGAGAACTTATGAAGGAGTGGAAGATCTCTTGTTGAAAGACCAGTTTTACCTGACATGCAGTACTGAACTTCGTATGTTTATAAAAGAGAAAGGTAAAATGAGTTTGAAGGACATGTTGGTTTGTGCGGAATCACACATTGAAGCACACGGTTACAAATACAGCGAGCAGTCTGCAAAATCAGACGTGAAATTCCATGGTGACAGGTTGAACGGTAGACCGTTTGAACACAGACCCAAGGAACAGTCTGGGTACAATTTGAACAGGAGTAGAAGTGATGTGAAGATAAATCAGGGTGTACATCAAAACCGAGGGTTCAGTAGAGAAAGAGAAATTGCAACTGGACATAAGATTACTTGTTTTTTCTGTGGAGAACAGAACCATAAGGCATATCAATGCCCAAAGAAAAACAGGGGTACATTTAAACACACTGCAGCAGCAGTACAAATATTCGAAAGTCGAGCACACTTGGTTAAGCCAGAAAGTGAAATACAGAGAGTGGTTGAAGTTACAAGAGGAGAACAACAGATGAAACAGGGTGAACATAATAAAATACCACCAATGTACATGGCAGCTAGTGCAATGGTGATAAAAGACAATGATGGATGTATTAGCCTTGAAGATAAGAGTGAATACCAGGTGACAGTTAATGGAAACACAGTGGGATGCTTATACGACACAGGCGCAAGTTGTTGTATTGTAAAACGTTCTTTGATAAATGAAGAAGCGTTGACTGGAGAAGAAACACATTGTGTATTAGTTGATGGGAGTTTAAGATGTTTCCCATTGGCTAAGGTGTATATCGAGAGTGAACATTTTAATGGTGAAGTACAAGCGATGGTGATGGAACAGCCAATAAAGCCAGTAATAATTGGGAAAATCAAAGGATTGAAGTACATGGTTAAGGATGAAAGAACTGAGAGTGTGACAAATCATGAGCCAAAAGAAATAATTGAGAAATGTACTGAAGTGGAAAACAAAGGAATATTGATTAGAAAAACAGAACATGAAGAAAGACCTATTGGTGCAAAGAAAACAGTAAGATTTTCTGACAATGTGATGAGGAATCAAGATGAAAAATTAATGACAGTAGCAGTTGTGGAGACTAGGGTAGAAGCTAAAAAGGTAGCAAAATACAAACCATTGAAAGTGGCGGAGATGCCGAACTTGAATGTGTCAGTAAAAGAGATACAGGAGTTGCAGAGTCAAGATGAAACTATGTCGAAACAAATGGAAAGAGCAATTGAATGGGATGGTAACGAAGACAACATAGAAGATAAACCATATGTGAAAAAGAAGGGATTGTTGTATAAAAGATACAAAGAAGTACAGAAGGATGAGGTGAAATGGCAACTAATGGTACCTAAACCATTGAGGGATAAAGTGTTAGCAGTAGCACATAATTCATTGTTGTCGGCTCATTTAGGAATGAGGAAAACACATGATAAAATTCTAAATGAATTCTATTGGCCTGGAATAGGACAAGATATACGGAGATATGTGTTGAGTTGTGATATTTGTCAAAAGTCAGTTGACAAGAAGGTGAACCACAAGGCGCCTATGGGTCATCTACCTGTATTAGATGTACCATTCAAACACATATGCATAGACATAATCGGAGAAGTTAACCCTATGTCTGCAAGGGGTTACCGATACATATTGACCATCATAGACTTGAGTACAAGATATCCGGAAGCTATTCCATTGAAAGGAATTAGTACTGAGGAAGTTGCAGAAGCTTTGTTCGGATTTTATTGTCGTATGGGAGTGCCTCAGAAGATCCATACTGATCGTGGAAGCCAGTTCACTTCCGAATTCATGGCTGAAGTAAATAAGATGCTATTGATAAAACACACCATGACGAGTCCATACCATGCAATGGGCAATGGATGTGTAGAAAGACTTAATGGAACCATCAAAGCGACGTTGAGGAAGTTGATTGGTGAACAAGCGAAAGAATGGGATCGTTATATAGCTCCATTACTGTTTGCGTTGAGAGACACAGTACATGAGAGTCACGGTTTCACACCATTCGAACTAATATTTGGTAGATCGTGTAGGGGACCAGTGCAGATCCTGAAGGAGTTATGGACCAATGAGACAGTGGAAGAAGAAGTGAAAGACGTATATACGTATATGCAGGATTTGAGAGAAAGGATTGAGGAGACTTGTGATATGGCGCAGAAAGCGATACACAAAGCGAACGCTAAAAACAAGAAGTATTATGACAGGAAAGCGAGATACCGGAAGTTGGAAATAGGTGATAAGGTGTTGTTACTATTGCCTAGTTGTAAGAACAAGATGTTAGTAAAGTGGCAAGGGCCATATGTTGTGAAAGAGAAGATTGGAGACTATGATTACAGAGTTGAAATCGAGAAAGGAAAGATAAAGACATATCACATTAATATATTAAAGAAATATCACGAAAGAGAAGATGCCGAGACTGTAGCGTACATTTCAGCAGTAGTATATGACGGAAAAGTGGGTGAAGATGAAGAAGAAGAAATATTGGATTTATATGTAAGTGAACAAACAGAGACCTATGAAGATGTAGATATAAATCCTGATTTGGATGAAGAACAAAAAGGAGAAATGAGGAAACTACTGAAGAAATATGAAGACATTTTCACAGACAAGCCTGGGAGAACAGACTTAGTGAAGCATGAAATACATTTGACGAGTGAAGAGCCAGTAAGACAAAGAGCTTATCCAACACCATACCATTTGCAAAAAGAAATAGATAAGGAGATCCAGACGATGTTAGACAATAAGGTGATAGAAAGATCAGAGGCAGCTTATGCAGCACCGCTGGTGGTTGTCAAGAAATCAGACGGAAGCAATAGACTGTGTTGTAATTACAAACAGCTAAACAAACTTACAATATTTGATCCTGAGCCTATGATGACAAATGAGGATATTTTTAATAAGTTGAGTGGTAGTAAAATCTACAGCAAGTTCGATTTCTGCAAGGGTTATTGGCAGATCCCTATGAGTCCAGAATCGAAAGACTACACTACATTTGTATGTGCCAACGGGATATACAAGTTCAATGTGATGCCTTTTGGATTGATCAATAGTGCGTCAAGTTACAACCGTTTAATCAGGAAGATTCTTCAAGGAACAGAAAATCTTCAAAGTTATGTCGACGACATTCTAGCACATAATAAAGGATGGAGAGAACATTTGAAGACATTGGAGATATTTTTCGAAAGAGTGAGACAAGCGAATTTGACATTGAAGCCGAAGAAGTGTTCAATAGGATATGGAAAGATTGACTTTTTGGGACATACGTTGAACAAGGATGACATAAGTCCAAAGGAGAAATCAGTGGATAAAATAATAGACATGCCACGTCCAAAGACAAAGAAACAAGTCAGGAGTTTCCTTGGAGCGATAAACTATTATCGGAAATTCATACCACACTGTGCGGAAATTATGGCACCGTTAAGTGACTTAACGAAGAAGATAGCACCTGGGATAGTAGAATGGAATGAAGAGCTGGAGGTTAGCTTTACAAAGTTGAAGAACGAATTGGCGAAAGAACCAATTCTGAGACTTCCAAATTTAGAGAAGGATTTCATCCTACAAACTGATGCAAGTGGGAGTGGAATCGGATGTGTGATAATGCAGCAATACGAGGGGACGAATCATCCCATAGCGTATGCGAGCAGGAAGCTGTTAGAGCGAGAGAGAAGATATTCTGTGGAAGAGAGAGAGTGCTTAGCAATCATGTGGGGAATAAGCAGGTTCGACCGATATCTTTGTGGAAAGACATTTACAATTGAGACAGACCATTGCGGATTGCAATATATGAAAGAGGGTCGAATGAAAATGCAAGGGTGATGAGATGGAGTTTGGCACTCCAAAATTATTCCTTTAACATTAGATATATTAAAGGGTCCGAAAATGTTATGTCCGACTATTTAAGTAGAGGGGTTGTGTAGTATAAGTTGAGATAAAGTAAATGAAGAAGTGTAAGCCAGTGAGTAAAGTGTATTAATTGTCATGTCGTGTATAGTAAGTGAATTAGTTTACTAGGTTAGTTTGTTAAGTAGGTTAGTTTGTTAAAGCCTGTAAACAGTCTTTTGAAGGAGGGGCATTTGTAGCGGTAGAATGCTTCTTATCAAACAAACCTATTAAATGATGCATTGTATAAGTATTAAATAGGTAAGAATTAAGCTAGACAATATGTGGCGTATTGTAGATTATAATTAATATTACTTGTGGCATTAAGTTAGATAATAATAATAGCGCTATAACAATTCTTGAATACGCGCTACATCAATTATCGAAACACAACGAAGGGCAGAAAGCAGCGTCAAACTTGAGCAGACGGCAACAACGGCAGACGAAAAGTTAGACAGCGAAAAGATGGCGAAGGAAGAAGACGTAGATTTCTGAGCAAGGGCGGCCATTGACGATTGTGGCGTTCCTTGTCGGTAATTCAGAAGATCTGACGGTGAATTGGGTGTGGAAGGCGACACGCTGTCGGCCTGTCCCACTGGTGAGACTATAAGTCCTTGGGAATAGAGATACCAGGGCTTGTCGTACGGAAACTTTGCGAAGTTTGGTGAGACACTTGCGAGTGCACTGCGATCGACATCGGAGAAGATCGAATTCGGAACTACAATTGCGATTGGAGTTCGACGGCAGAAGAAAGGGGCGAAACTACAACAAGAGGAGCAAGCGACGAGAAGCTACCGTTGCTTGTGGAGAAACAACGAGGTGGACGAAACTACAGAGTGCTGTGCCAGCTACAGCATTCTCCGTCTACGCAGCTACGGAAGAGAATTGGAAACGACGGCAAGCAAGAAGAAGGTGACCTTCCTTCCTCTTCAAACCTTCATTCCAATCCATACGAACTGAAGAACTTCTACATCTACGCTGGAAAAGTCCAACGTGGAAGATAAGAAACAAGCTATAATATTATTAGATAATACGCCACAATAAGTAGATAGGATTATTGATTGTATTTTACTGTTTGATATTGTTTTATTATAATATAATCTTTAAACGAATCTCAGCTACATTTGTTTTAGGTCCTAGTTCATTCTAATATTGATCACCCAATGGCCTCTGAGCATAAAGTTCCCTATTAAAGCTAGATTTAAAACCCTAGATTTTGATGGCAGTGACACGAGTGGGGGCTGCAACTGGTGGGGGCCCCTAAGTGGTGGGGGCCCCTGGGCTGGAGCCCGTGTAGCCCATGCCTAAATCCGGCCCTGCGTTTTTCATAGAAGTTCTTCTGATTTCTGCTGCGCCAACTGCTGTTTCTTTCGATTCTTCGATCAAAGGTATGAATACAAACCAATTAATTTCAAAAGATCGAATTTTTTTCGAAATTTCCAACTTACAGATCGAGTTAGCAATCTGTAATTCTGTATAACTTACATTCGTCAGTGTAGGCTACATCTATAATTATACGGAGTTTAAATCATTAAACACTCATTTATTCTCATTACATTATGACTACATAGTACATACATACTAGATATGCATGCGAAGCACGCTTTCGTGCAAGACTTGTTTTGTTAAAGCGCGTTATAAATACCGTATTGTATTGTATAGCCTGTGCGAGACATGTATATCTCGAACTGCTCGAAGTGGTTTGCATTTTTTTACGACGAGACTCAGAAGGTTATAATATAAATTATGCTACATTCTTCGAAGTTTGCATTTTTTACGACGAAACACCGCTTAATTTTTGTTTTAGCACCGCGATATAATTTGGTTGTGTTTTGTATTTTTTAAATTTAAGGTTTAAATTTTATATTTACTTTATTTTCGAGTAAACTAGCTAGTAAGACACTGAAACTCGGTGACTATGAGCCTAGACTACTCTAGCGTCGCAATATATTATTATTTTATACAAATTTTTAGAATTAAAGTTTTTTTGCTTTGGGAAAGCTATTGAAACTCGGTGACTTCTATTGCAACACTTGGCCTTTATGGTTTTCTCTTTTTTTAAACAATTGTTTTAAATTTTTTCATTTTTGAGCTGTTCTCTTGAATTTTGATTGTTATTTGCATGTTCTGTTTGTTGCTTTACAGGAAGATGGCCAGTGTTTAATCTAGTCATCTCTGGGGGAGTTCTCCCTGGATTGATATTTCCCCCAGATAATTTTGACAAAATGATATTTGTTTTTAGATGTGGTTTCTTCATTGTTTTACATGAACATCTCCCTCCCCATGTCCCTCCCCCTTCCGGTCTCGACGCTACGCGGACGCTCGATTGCCCCCCCCAGAAACCTGAGTCCCCCCCAGAGGAAGGCAACTAGATTAAACACTGGAAGATGACCGACTTCCTTCAACTCCAGTGGATGGTTGAATGGAAAGCAAGAGGAGGTGAATGTTTTATTATTTTAATTTTTGATATCGGCTGATAATATTCATGTTGCCTTAATTATAAAGACCATGAAAACGTTTACAGTCCGCATGGACCGAATAACTTATGTAGCGCACCACATTTAATTTAATTTAAGCTATGTTACTCGGAAGCAGAACTTTTTCTTTTACAGGTGATATCCTTTATAACTTGCTTCTCTACGACAGGAATCTCGATTTAATGCTTTCAGACTGTAAAATTTCATTTCGATATTCGTACTTCTGGCCAAGATATTGGCAAAAAACCATTTTTGGCCCACCCTGTACAGTCGAGGATAAGGAGTAGTGACTACTAAGGAAAGAATTCCGAGATGAGAACAAATTCAATCTTCAAAGCTGTTGTGGTTCCCAAACCGAATGGTTGTAGGCATTAAGAGACAGACGGTTTAAGGTCGTCCAGAAGTGGAGAGAAAATGAGAAAGAGAGAGAGTGAATACGCTCAGCTAAGAGTAACTGGGATGAAGGAGACTCATGGAGAAATATTTATAGGCATGTAAAAACTATACATCATCAATACAATAGCTGTCCATTTATTTATTTATTTCTCGCATTTGCTATAGCATCCCTTCTAGCTTTTCTACTCAGAGGCACTTCTGACACAGACACTGCATCAGCGCTTTACACTGAAGCGCATGAGCAATTGCAAGTGAAGGATTTGCTCAAGGTCCCTACGTGGCGGCTTGAGGTGTATTCAAACCTGGAACCTCCAGCTCCAAGGCACGGAACCCACCACTTCATTACTGTGCTCCCCAATGATGTATAAGGTCTATCTAGTTGGAATGAATTAATGGTATTATTAAACTAATCTACTTTCTGGATGACAATTAAAATGCCTCCCAATACAGTAAGATTTGTGATCCATATTAAGCCTAAGATGTGTTAACCTGGCTGTTGTTTTCGTTATTATCAGTGGAGCCTCACAGAAAACAGAAACTGCATGGAAAATCGACATCAATCAACAGATGGCGGATGTGGTTGTTCCAACAACAACACCTGGCAACAGCCGTTCCATGTGTGTTATTGGAACACAGTCGTAAGATTATCTCAATAGTCAGAGAGGGTGAGAGTATAACAGAAAGCAGATATTACTATTAAAATGAATTTGCAAGGCTACAGTGAAATGTGAATCTGAATTGCGGATTGTAATTGTAATTGCAATCGTACATTTATATAGTGCCCCTTCAAGAGAACTTCTCAGAGGCGCTCCCGACCTGACACCAAACCACAATAAAAGAGAATGGTTTTCAAACGCTTGCGGAAAAGGGCAAAGAAAGACAAAGAAGCTCATTACGGAGACTAATAGGTAACTTATTCCAGAAAGACGGACTGACCATAGCAAAGCTATGGATTGATATACAAGTGCTTGAAAGCCAAGGAGAAATAATGAGATCTGATCCGATTTTTAATTCATTCATTCATTTAAAAAATTTGTATAGCTCGCATTTAAGTTGCCTAGTCAAAGACGCTCTTATTATTCGAAAAGTATATATTCATTCATTCCAGAATTTATATAGCGCTTCTTCCAGGGGACTACTCAGAAGCTCTCCCCACTCTTACATGGCAATAAGGACAGTTTTTGAGTTTAATAAAAAAAATGTTGAAATAAGAATCCCAGGAAGCAGATGAAGCTCCTATTGGAGCCAATTCCAGACAACTGGGCCGATCACAGCAAAGGCTCTTTTCTGTATGGTTGCAGTCTGTGCAAATGTGACCAAGAGCATTCCCTTCTGTGCAGAACGAAGGGACGGTGGCCTTGAGTACCCGTGGAGCAGCAGAGTTCTCTCAAGTAGTCTGGGGCAATTCCATACTGACACTGCGCTGCCAAGTAGGAGGCCAGTGTAATCTCTCCAGCATATATAGCTGGATACATGATCAAATTTCGGGACTTGTCCAATTAAATGTCCTGCAGAGTGTAAGACTCGATTCAGGCATATTATTCGATTGGATGGGAGACCATAGTAGTGTGACGAGCAATAGCCAAGTTGGGATGTAATGAAAGAATGGACTAGAGTGGTGAGTCACCACTGGTGACAGCGCTAGACGTTAGTGAACAAGCAAGTGTCTCAAGCAAATCGGTGAATATGAGGAGCAAACGTGAGCTCCTGTTCCAATATATGGTGGTCAACTCAGTCAAACGCAGAGCTTATATCAACAAGGACCAAAAGAAAAATCTACCTTGAATCCATGGCACCATAGAAGCCTTATTAAGATGGTCTCCCTATACATGGAGTGGTTCTTTTGAGACGATCACTGATCAAAATGGAGTAAATCTTTGACATTAAAATAAGCAATAATACGTTCAAGAATCATGGATGGAAAAGTAAAATTGGCAATCGGGCAATAATTTGCTGGATCGCTCAAGTACCCAGTCCCTCTCGCTTTACAACCGGATGTAAAATAGACCTTTTTATGCTAAGTCAGCAGCTGCACCTTCCAAATCAAGCAATTACACTGCATCTGTGCATTACATTGTTTCTCTCACTGTTTGTGTCTGACTGTAGATCTGTGCACTTATCTGTTTCTTGAAAGTAGCATTGGCAAACGGGCAATAATTTGCTGAATCACTCAAGTGTTCAGTCCGTCTCTTGCTTTAGAACCGAATGTAAAATAGACCTTTTTCTGCAAAGTCAGTAGCTGCACCTTCCAAATCAAGCAATTACACTGCATCTGTGCATTACATTGTTTCTCTCACTGTTTGTGTCTGACTGTAGATCTGTGTACTTATCTGTTTCTCTCACTGTTTGTGTCTGACTGTAGATCTGTGTACTTATCTGTTTCTCTCACTGTTTGTGTCTGGCTGTAGATCTGTGTACTTATCTGTTTCTCTCACTGTTTGTGTCTGACTGTAGAGCTATGTACTTATCTGTTTCTCTCACTGTTAGTGTCTGACTGTAGAGCTGTGTACTTACCTGTTTCTCTCACTGTTTGTCTCTGACTGTAGATCTGTGTACTTAACTGTTTCTCCCACTGTTTGTGTCTGACTGTGCATCTGTCTCCTTATCTGTTTCTCTCACTGTGTCTTATTGTAAGTCTGTGTACTTATCTGTTTCTCTCACTGTGTCTAACTGTAGGTCTGTGTACTTATCTGTTCCTCTCACTGTGTCTAACTTTCGTCTGTCTACTTATCTGTCTCTCTGACTGTGTCTAACTGTAGGTCTGTGTACTTAACTGTTTCTCTCACTTTGTCTAACTGTTTCTCTCACTGTTTATGCCTGACTGTAGGCCGTCTACTTATCTGTTTTTCTCACTGTGTCTAACTTAGGTCTGTCTACTTATCTGTTTCTCTCACTGTGTCTAACTGTAAGTCTGTGTACTTATCTGTTTCTCTCACTGTGTCTCTCACTGTGTCTTTCGTCTGTCCACTTATCTGTTTCTCTCACTGTGTCTAACTTTCGTCTGTCTACTTATCTGTTTCTCTCACTGTGTCTAACTTTCGTCTGTCTACTTATCTGTTTCTCTCACTGTGTCTAACTTTCGTCTGTCTACTTATCTGTTTCTCTCACTGTGTCTAACTTTCGTCTGTCTACTTATCTGTTTCTCTCACTGTGTCTAACTTTCGTCTGTCTACTTATTGTTTCTCTCACTGTGTCTAACTTTCGTCTGTCTACTTATCTGTTTCTCTCACTGTGTCTAACTTTCGTCTGTCTACTTATCTGTTTCTCTCACTGTGTCTAACTTTCGTCTGTGCTCTTGTATGTTTCTCTCACTGTGTCTAACTTTCATCTGTCCACTTATCTGTTTCTCTCACTGTGTCTAACTTTCGTCTGTCCACTTATCTGTTTCTCTCACTGTGTCTAACTTTCGCCTGTCCACTTATCTGTTTCTCTCACTGTGTCTTACTTTCGTCTGTCTTCTTATCTGTTTCTCTCACTGTGTCTAACTCTCGTCTGTCTACTTATCTGTTTCTCTCACTGTGTCTAACTTTCGTATGTCTACTTATTGTTTCTCTCACTGTGTCTAACTTTCGCCTGTCCACTTATCTGTTTCTCTCACTGTGTCTTACTTTCGTCTGTCTTCTTATCTGTTTCTCTCACTGTGTCTAACTCTCGTCTGTCCACTTATCTGTTTCTCTCACTGTGTCTAACTTTCGTCTGTCTACTTATCTCTTTCTCTCACTGTGTCTAACTTTCGCCTGTCTACTTATCTGTTTCTCTCACTGTGTCTTACTTTCGTCTGTCTTCTTATCTGTTTCTCTCACTGTGTCTAACTCTCGTCTGTCCACTTATCTGTTTCTCTCACTGTGTCTAACTTTCGTCTGTCTACTTATCTGTTTCTCTCACTGTGACTAACTTTCGTCTGTCCACTTATCTGTTTCTCTCACTGTGTCTTACTTTCGTCTGTCTTCTTATCTGTTTCTCTCACTGTGTCTAACTTGTGTGTGTCTGCTTATCTGTTTCTCTCACTGTGTCTAACTTAGGTCTGTTGACTTATCTGTTTTTCTCACTGTGTCTAACTTTCGTCTGTCCACTTATCTGTTTCTCTCACTGTGTCTAACTTTCGTCTGTCCACTTATCTGTTTCTCTCACTGTGTCTAACTTTCGTCTGTCCACTTATCTGTTTCTCTCACTGTGTCTAACTTTCGCCTGTCTTCTTATCTGTTTCTCTCACTGTGTCTAACTCTCGTCTGTCCACTTATCTGTTTCTCTCACTGTGTCTAACTTTCGTCTGTCTACTTATTGTTTCTCTCACTGTGTCTAACTTTCGTCTGTCTACTTATCTGTTTCTCTCACTGTGTCTAACTTTCGTCTGTCTACTTATCTGTTTCTCTCACTGTGTCTAACTTTCGTCTGTCTACTTATCTGTTTCTCTCACTGTGTCTAACTTTCGCCTGTCCACTTATCTGTTTCTCTCACTGTGTCTTACTTTCGTCTGTCTTCTTATCTGTTTCTCTCACTGTGTCTAACTCTCGTCTGTCCACTTATCTGTTTTTCTCACTGTGTCTAACTTTCGTCTGTCTACTTATTGTTTCTCTCACTGTGTCTAACTTTCGTCTGTCTACTTATCTGTTTCTCTCACTGTGTCTAACTTTCGTCTGTCTACTTATCTGTTTCTCTCACTGTGTCTAACTTTCGTCTGTCTACTTATCTGTTTCTCTCACTGTGTCTAACTTTCGCCTGTCCACTTATCTGTTTCTCTCACTGTGTCTTACTTTCGTCTGTCTTCTTATCTGTTTCTCTCACTGTGTCTAACTTTCGTCTGTCTGCTAATCTGTTTTTCTCACTGTGTCTAACTTAGGTCTGTTGACTTATCTGTTTTTCTCACTGTGTCTAACTTTCGTCTGTCTACTTATCTGTTTCTCTCACTGTGTCTAACTTTCGTCTGTCTACTTATTGTTTCTCTCACTGTGTCTAACTTTCGTCTGTCTACTTATCTGTTTCTCTCACTGTGTCTAACTTTCGTCTGTCTACTTATCTGTTTCTCTCACTGTGTCTAACTTTCGTCTGTCCTCTTATATGTTTCTCTCACTGTGTCTAACTTTCGTATGTCCACTTATCTGTTTTTCTCACTGTGTCTAACTTTCGTCTGTCCTCTTATATGTTTCTCTCACTGTGTCTAACTTTCGTATGTCCACTTATCTGTTTCTCTCACTGTGTCTAACTTTCGTCTGTCCACTTAACTGTTTCTCTCACTGTGTCTAACTTTCGCCTGTCCACTTATCTGTTTCTCTCACTGTGTCTTACTTTCGTCTGTCTTCTTATCTGTTTCTCTCACTGTGTCTAACTCTCGTCTGTCCACTTATCTGTTTTTCTCACTGTGTCTAACTTTCGTCTGTCTACTTATCTGTTTCTCTCACTGTGTCTAACTTTCGCCTGTCCACTTATCTGTTTCTCTCACTGTGTCTTACTTTCGTCTGTCTTCTTATCTGTTTCTCTCACTGTGTCTAACTCTCGTCTGTCCACTTATCTGTTTCTCTCACTGTGTCTAACTTTCGTCTGTCTACTTATCTGTTTCTCTCACTGTGACTAACTTTCGTCTGTCCACTTATCTGTTTCTCTCACTGTGTCTTACTTTCGTCTGTCTGCTTATCTGCTTTTCTCACTGTGTCTAACTTAGGTCTGTTGACTTGTCTGTTTTTCTCACTGTGTCTAACTTTCGTCTGTCCCCTTATCTGTTTCTCTCACTGTGACTAACTTTCGTCTGTCCACTTATCTGTTTCTCTCACTGTGTCTAACTTTCGTCTGTTTGCTTATCTGTTTTTCTCACTGTGTCTAACTTAGGTCTGTTGACTTATCTGTTTCTCTCACTGTGTCTAACTTTCGTCTGTCCACTTATCTGTTTCTCTCACTGTGTCTAACTTTCGTCTGTCCACTTATCTTTTTCTCTCACTGTCTCTAACTTTCGTCTGTCTACTTATCTGTTTCTCTCACTGTGTCTAACTTTCGTATGTCTACTTATTGTTTCTCTCACTGTGTCTAACTTTCGTCTGTCTTCTTATCTGTTTCTCTCACTGTGTCTAACTTGTGTGTGTCTGCTTATCTGTTTCTCTCACTGTGTCTAACTTAGGTCTGTTGACTTATCTGTTTTTCTCACTGTGTCTAACTTTCGCCTGTCCACTTATCTTTTTCTCTCACTGTGTCTTACTTTCGTCTGTCTTCTTATCTGTTTCTCTCACTGTGTCTAACTCTCGTCTGTCCACTTATCTGTTTCTCTCACTGTGTCTAACTTTCGTCTGTCTACTTATCTGTTTCTCTCACTGTGTCTAACTTTCGTCTGTCTACTTATCTGTTTCTCTCACTGTGTCTAACTTTCGTCTATCTACTTATCTGTTTCTCTCACTGTGTCTTACTTTCGTCTGTCTTCTTATCTGTTTCTCTCACTGTGTCTAACTTTCGTCTGTCTGCTTATCTGTTTTTCTCACTGTGTCTAACTTAGGTCTGTCTACTTATCTGTTTCTCTCACTGTGTCTAACTTTCGACTGTCCACTTATCTGTTTCTCTCACTGTGTCTAACTTTCGCCTGTCCACTTATCTGTTTCTCTCACTGTGTCTTACTTTCGTCTGTCTACTTATCTGTTTCTCTCACTGTGTCTAACTTTCGTCTGTCCACTTTTTTTTCTCTCACTGTGTCTAACTTTCGTCTGTCTACTTATCTGTTTCTCTCACTGTGTCTAACTTTCGTCTGTCTACTTATCTGTTCTCTCACTGTTTGTGTCTGCTTATCTGTTTCTCTCACTGTGTCTAACTCTAGGTTTGTGTACTTCTCTGTTTCTCTCACTGTTTAATTCTGACTGTACTTCTGTCGGCTTATCTGATTCTCTCACTGTTTGTGTGTGTCTCAATGTTTGTCTGCGTATGTGTTTCTCTCACTGTGTCTGACTATAGGTATGCGTTCTTATCTGTTTCTCTCACTGTTTGTTTCTGGCTGTATGTGTGTCTAATTTTCTCTTTCTCTCACGGTTTGTGTTTGAATATACGTCTGTGTGCTTGTCTGTTTCGGTCACTTCGGTTTCAATGCAGGTCTGTCTGCTTATCTGTTGCTCTCACTGTTTGTGTTCGAAAGTAGTTTTGTCTTCTTATCTGTTTCTCTCACTGCTTGTGTCTGACTGTAAGTCTGTCTACTTCTTTGCCTCTCTCACTGCTTATGTCTTACTGTATAGGCCTGTCTCATTATCTATTTCTCTCAGTTTGGTTCTGACTATAGGTATGTCTACTTTTCTGTTTCTCTCACTGTTTGTGTCTGACTCTCATGTTTGTTTCTCTCACTATTTGTGTCTGACTGTATAGGTCTGTCTGCTTATCTGTTTTTCTGGCTGTGTCTGATTCTTAATGCTTTCTGTGCCTTACTTGCGAATTTCTTCTTTCTTACCTATTGTTAAGTTTTCTTTTCTCCCCTCTTTCTCTTGTCATTTCTGTCTTCATCTGAGTTGTCGTCAGTCTGTTTTCTAAATATCGTTTTATGTCTGGACCATATTATTATATGCAGCAAAGTCTGCATGGACAAGCGCTCTCAGTTTGTCCCTTTTGCACGGAGCGTGTGATGTCAATGTGAACCGCAAGGAATACAGATTGAGATGTATATGAGGATAGTAAGAAGGTAGAAGATAGATGGTTGTTGGACCCAGGCAATTAGTTATTGAGTTGCAAGTAATGTAAATTTATATAAAGTTTTTTCATATTCTTGAATGTTATCGAACTGACTGTTGATGTCTGTGTATGTTTTGTTTGAGAATTGTGATGAGCCAAATGCATCACATTTACTCTGTAATGCTTAGCTGTCGGCTAAAGCAGCAAGAATCATTTGGGTAGTGGGTTCATTGTAGGATAAGTCTGTCTCAGGCATTTTTCATTTCTATTTTCCCGCAGTATTCTTCAATTAAGCTGGCTTGATGGTGTCGATTTCACGTTATTACGCTTCATTAGCAATGTGGGAATTGGCCGAATTGACATGTCTGTTTCATTGGCTGTCTATATCGCGCGATCTGTACGTCTACTTATTTCTAAAGCTCACATAGGCCTTGGCTATGTTCTCTCTTTCTTCTCCAAGGTAATTGCGTTTTCAAATGCTCTTAATCACTTTCTGTTTTATGCTCAGTTAACTTCCTCTAAACCCAAGTTCTGCATTTTCATCATTCTCGCACTATTTGCTAATCAGTCTCTGCATTTCGTGGTCCTACTAGGTCTAATTTCTCATTCTCTCTCTATCTCTGTCTCTATCTCTATCTCTGTCTCTGTCTCTCTGTCTCTCTCTCTCTGTCTCTCTCTCTGTCTCTGTTTCTCTCTGTCTCTGTCTGTCTCTGTCTCTGTTTCTCTCTCTTTGTCTGTCTGTCTGTCTCTCTCTCTCTCTCTCTCTCTGTCTCTCTCCCTGTCTCTCTCTCTGTCTCTCTCTCTGTCTCTCTCTCTGTCTCTCTCTCTGTCTCTCTCTCTGTCTCTCTGTCTCTCTCTCTGTCTCTCTCTCTGTCTCTCTCTCTGTCTCTCTCTCTGTCTCTGTCTCTGTCTCTCTCTCTCTCTCTCTCTCTCTGTCTCTCTCTCTCTCTCTCTCTCTCTCTCTCTCTCTCTCTCTCTCTCTCTCTATGTCTGTCTGTCTCTCTCTCTGTCTGTCTGTCTGTCTCTCTCTCTCTCTTTCTCTGTATGTCTGTCTCTCTCTCTCTGTCTTTCTGTCTGTCTGTCTCTCTCTTTCTGCATGTCTTTTGCTCCCTCGAGATCTCTGTGTCTTTTATTCTCAATCTTCAAATTTTCTGTCACTCTGTCGACATCACTCTCTTGTCCGCTCTCTCAATCTTTATTCACTCGTGCGCGTTACATTTTTCTCTAACACACAAAAACATACACATGCGTACACACATACACGCACATCTAAATACACAAACTGACACACACACTTAAACGCACACTCACACATAAACACACACACACACACCTACACACACATCTACACCCCCACATACAAACACATACAGACACACCTACAGGCTACACACATCTACACACACACACACACACACACCTACACGCACACCTACATACCCACACACACATACACATGCATGCTCTTTTTCATTCACCTAATCGCTCAATCTCTAGCTGGTTTCTTATTATATTTGCGCTTTCCACCGCTCTCTATAGACTCTATCCACATGCTCCAATGTCTAGAATTTGTCTTTTTGCAATTGCATCAATGCAAATGTTTGTCTTGCATTGCTATCCAAATATACGCAAATTACTGAAATTGAGAATATTCTAAAATTGGACTTTCTGTGGGTAACACCAATCAAACTGGTGATGAAATTTCATTGCCTGAGCAGCGCTGACATGAACCCACTACGGAGACCTTTGCCAACACCTCCCCGTGGTGGTCTCTGGGTGTGCAGTCAAACCAGTTGTTTGACTGCATGGCTAAGATTGGCAACAGCACATCATTACAATCATGTATATGTTTCGTTTTGTTTCTTCAGTATGTTTTACTTGCTCAGTTTCATTTATATATTTACATTGTTGAGCGTGCAGTTATTTGACGTGCCTGGAGTGTGCATGCATAATTGCATATTATGAATTAATGAGATTAGCCATGAAGTTCGCAACAGGTACAGTACACGCTTTCATTCTAGTAGACCTAGGGATAAATAACAATAATAATTATAATAATAAGATTAGGCATTGAATTTTTAACTGAACTTGGCCGGTGTCACGAAATAAAGTCTCCCCCCGAAACAAAGTCTCCCCCCTGAAACAGAGTCTCTCCCTGGCTGAAACTCTGTATTGGAAGAAATTTTCTGAAGTAAAAGTATTATATGTTTTCTTGTTATATAATCTGGCAACGTAAACTAACCGTTTAGCCTGCTCATCTCTAAATTTGATGCAACTGTAGCCCATTTCACGCTGAACGGGGGAGACTTTATTTCGTGGACGGCGGAAATATTCTTTCCCCCACGGAGACTTTATTTCAGAATATAGTCTCCGAGGGCGAATTTATTCTGGAACAGATCCTCCGGGGGGAGAATCTGTTTCGAAATAAACTCTCCGGGGGGAGACTTTTAGGGGGGAGATTCTGTCACGCGACACCGGCGTTTGTCAATCGTAACTGGAAACCCACTCGAAACCATCAAACCCTGTACTTTTCCAATGCATCTCAATTTGTGCGCAAAGATTGATTTAACCCAATGGCATTTCGAGGCACATTCACACAGTTGTTCTGAACTAAGAACTTTTTGTGCTGTTTCTTGTAACACATGTTACGTTTAATAAATGATTGGATAATAATAAAAAAAATAGTGATAATAATAATGACAATTTCTATGGCTCCGTACACTGCTCATGCCGTTACAATGGCGCCTCAACAAACACAAGAACGCGATCAGTCAGATGATTAGCTGGTGGATTCTTAGCAGATATTTTACTGAGGCGGTTTCACAGCTTGAGAAGGAGTGTGCAGTAGATTTGTTTGAGTACTTAGTCAAACCACTGGATCACTGTGACAAAATAAGTTTGCTTTCTGTGAATATGAAGCTTTTGATAAATTGAATTCTCATCTGTTGCTATGTAAATTGAATTCTCATCAGCTGATAAATTGAATTCTCATCTCTTGATAAATAGAATTGTCATCTTTTGAAAAATTGAATTCTCATCTTTTGAAAAACTGATTTCTCATCTATTGATGCATAAGTTGAATTCTCACCTATTGATAAATTGAATTCTCACCTATTGGTAAATTGAATTCTCATCTATTGATAAATTTAATTCTCATCTATTGATAAACTGAATTCTAATCTATTGAAAAATTGAATTCTACTATATATGCTGTTTGTAGGCATGAGCTACATGAAGGTACAAGAAGGCTTGAGGTGGATTCGAACCTGCAATCTCCGGCCGCAAGGGAACAAACTATGCCCCACAATATATAATATATATGTGTACCAGCGTATACCCTCATTTACGCAACTAAGTATACTAAGCATAAATATTTTTAGGTGAGTATATGCTGCATACGGTTCTGTAACAGCCCTGACCATATCCTTCAGATAATATGGGGCTGATCATACGTACACACAGAGGAGATCACTGGATTTAGGCAATTTGCGTACACGGAGGGGTCTCGGCAAAATGTACGTACACACAGTGGCGTAGGCAAGGGGGGGTTTCGGGGGTTAAAACCCCCATTGGCTCCGGGAAAAAGATTTTTTTAAGGTTATTTTTCCATTTAAGTAAGAAAAAATAGCAAAAAACAGGTTTTCCGGGCATAAACCGCCCCATCAAAAATTCTTGGCTACGCCACTGCGTACACAAATAAATGTCCAAATATGACACCCACACCTAAGCCTATTTATAACTCTGTATTATCATATAGTCGTCTAATGGCATTTGACTACATTAAATTATATTCTGTTGTTCAGATCTAAAAAGTAAACCATAACAGTTAATAAATTTTAGCTAACATATAATATGTTTAACAAAATAGTAGCCTACGGTAAAACCGTAAAATGCATGTTTCATAGATGACTTTAGCTAAGAAGCTCATTTGTAGTTACGCATATGGGGAGTCAAAAAAATTTATGTGGGTGTACAGGGGGTCGAATATACGATTTGTTGCATGTATATGTTATATATGGATGGCCCCTTTGTAAGTGCTCTGCAGATACAAACCAACTCTTGCAGGCAACAGCTCTAGCATACATTTCTGAAAGTGAAACCATGTTTCTCTCCAGCAAAATTTGAGAACACCGTTATTTAACAGACTTTAGAAACAAAGACAGCAAGTTGCAGAAGATTTTTAATACAACATGTATAATGTATAAAAGTTAAAGAGCTGCATCGATATCAGTAGCGCCGACTTTACCCGCTCTGTGCGTAAATGTTCTGTACTGTTTAATTAACACTTGTTAAATAATATCACTTCAGCAACTGACATTGAAATTCTTCGGCATTATCAATAACACAAAAAAGAACACAACCCTGCAAGTTACATTATGACAAGTTCCAACGTTTCTGCGATGCAATCAGTGTTTAATCTAGCCCCCCTGCTTTGTGGGTAGGGGGAATTCGGGTTTTGGGGAGCGGGAAAAAAGCCGTATTAGCCGGACGGCAATCGCTCAGCCAGACACCAACAATGTAACCTTTGACCTTTTTCGGAGGGGGGATAAAATGTTGTGTATATCACTTTTCAGGGGGATATACATGTAATTTTTTCTGGGGAATTCTCAATCCTGGGAGTGAACTTACCCCCCCCCCCCGAGACGTCTAGATTAAACACTGGATGCAATGTTTAGTTACACTGTAATAGTTAGTATCAGCTGGGTTCCACATTCATCATGTTAATGTGCACGTCAGTTGGTCAACAACATGACCCGTATGTTTGATCGACATAATTCAAAAGATCTCGTTATCCAGCGAGTCAACGCAGCAATCTAATGCAAAGTGGGAGAACTGGTGGGAATGGTTGGATGTTTATCTGAGAAGCTTCGAATACAGTTTTAAACCATACACAATATAAATATTGTTATGATGCTGCCACATTGTAATCTACAGTCATTGCTTACTTTGAATGACGTGCACTTTGCATTGTTTATCAGCTTTCACTGTGACGATTTAATAAAAAATAAAGTAGCGTAAAAGTACTAAAGCTCATGAAATTTCTCAACATAGCTAAATGCAAATTACACTATTGAACCACGTTACACTTTGGAAAGTCTGTTGTTAATAAATTATCTAAAAAAAAGCTGAAGCGTTGCAAATGTATATGCATTTAGAGCAATTTACATAGCATTGTCAGTAGTGAGCTATTCCTGTTTTACAACTTATTCCGCAGACAGTGATGCTAGTTAAAGTTCTTTGTGTTTATTCGAGTCCTGCTTCTTTCGTTGGCAAAGACAAGCCTTCTTTTGTGCATCGAGAAATGCAGGGCAGCCAAGAAACGCAGTCCCTCCGTAGATGACTTTGGCTGCAGATTGACAAGCTGCAATTAATGAAAACAATATATTAAAATTAGAATATAATATGTTAATATTATATAATATAATACTGTTTGTATGTTGCATACAAACAGTGACAGTCTTACACGAGTTGCTTATTTACACGCTGAAAATGACTAGAGTATTACGGTAATAGAACTATTTCTTGCCATCCTGTGACAAAAATCTGCAGTTGTCAATCAAATCGTGATCGACAAGTGGACTATAAGTTAACTGATACATTTCTACAAATCACTGATGTTACTTTTATTGTAACAGCAAAGTGGGAGAGAATTGTTAGCAAGGGTGCCAGAATGTTTGCCCTGCTAAGAATCTAATCATAACAAATCTAATTATCAAAATAATTAATCTTGGCCCACATTTATTCTTATATTTAAGGGCATGAGCATGACTATTTTATTTTATCAGTTTGTCTTCAAAATTGTGTATGAGTAAGGTAAAAAGGTTTCAAAATATACCAACATCTGATACAATCTTAATGAAAAATCAGTGGTGGCACACTCTCTACAATAGGGCAAATGCCCTGGTGAAAAGCCGTTGCACTGGTCACTGCCCTGCAGCAAGGGTGCCCGAATGTTTGCCCTGCTGAGAATTTATTTGAAGCTATTCTTTTCCAAGATATGAAGCACCTATTCTGCCAAGCAGCTGCGATTCGATTATTAAGTGTACGAGTAACTTGTGCTAAATTGGCTCGTCTGGCAACGCGCCATTTTATTTATTTATTTCTCCATTTCTATAGCGCCCCTTCAAGCTCACTACTCAGAGGTGCTCCCGACTACAGCGCGGACACAGCATCGGAGATTCACACCAAAGCGCTCAAGCAGTTGCGAGTGAAAGACTTGCCCAAGGTTCCTACGTATTGACTTGAGGTGGATTCGAACCTCAAACCTTCCGGCTCCAAGGCAACGACGCCACCACTCCACCACCGCGACCCACATTTGTTAACATTGGTTCAATTCCAGCATCATTTACACCATTCGATTAAATTGAGCTGCATTTACTTTGCTCTTGGGAGGTGTCTTTGTGTTTGTAGCAGATGTCCTTCACGCATTTATTGAGTTTCACGTCACACTTGTTCTTATCTGCACCGCAGGTGTCGTAACAGATGTCGTGTTTGTTGCAGCAGTCTGTGATTGATGGAAACTGATCCAGAGTGACCTAGCAACAGAGCAGCACAATTGACCACACACACACACATACATATATATATATATATATATATATATACAGCTTATATCGTAATCATGAATTTATATATTGCCACTTCAAGAGAAACTTTTCAGAGGTGCTCCCGACTTGACAGCACCAAACCACAGTCAAAGAGAAGGTTTTCAAATGCTTACAGAAAAGGAGTGAAGAAAGACGAAGAAGTTCATTATAAAAGGATTGCTAGGAAACTTATTCCAGAAAGATGGACTGACCACAGCTACGCTTCCATACAGAACTGTGGAAGTTACACTTTAGGGATGTCCAACCAGGTCACCTTAACTATACGAATCTGTGCTTCAGAAAATTTCATTCCACTGAATCTGTTTTAACACGCATTTTAGTTGACATGTATGCTGCTGTTGACCAGGGGCATGTATCACTCCTTGCTTTATTTGACGTGAGTGCGGCCTTTGACACCGTCGACCATGGCATTCTTTTAGAGCGCCTTGAAACGTCGTTTGGTGTCATTGGCCGCCCACTGCTGTGGTTGCAGGCTTTTCTTTCTGAGCGCAGCCAGTCTGTGGTTTTTGGTTCCACCCGGTCTGACTGGTCCAGAGTTTATTTTGGTCTTCCTCAGGGTTCCATTTTAGGGCCTTTGCTTTACATTTTATATACAGCTGACCTAAATAAGATTCTGTCTTCTGTGGGGGTTGCTGCACATCAATATGCTGATGACACACAGGCATATGTCCAGGGTCCAGCTTTAGAGGCTATCTCACTTGTGGAAAAAATACTTATGACGTCGGAAACGATTGGTGCCTGGATGTCATCCAATCGCCTCAGGTTAAATCCTGGTAAAACACAATTTATTTGGGTTGGAAGTCGTGTGCAAGTTTCTAAAATTGATATGCAAAATCTGCAACATTGCTTTCCTGGCATGACTTTTTCTACCACTGTGCGTGATTTGGGTGTGACCTTGGACCAAGAATTGACCCTTTCTGATCACGTGAGGAATGTTTGTCGCACTTGCTTCTACCATCTTCGTCAAATTCGCTCGGTACGTCGCTCACTTACAACCAAAGCTGCCACTACTCTGATGCATGCATTTATATGCACGAGAGTTGACTATGGTAGTGCCATCTATGCGGGCTTAACACTTTCACGCATTAATAAGTTGCAATCTGTCCTTAATGCTGCGGCCCGCCTGATTGGCGGCGTACCAAAGTTTGGGCATATATCAAGTTTTATACGGGAAGAACTGCACTGGTTGCCAATGCAAAAACGTATTGAGTTTAAGATTTTAATGTTCATGCGCAATTGCCTAGCAGGCCAAGCTCCGATCTATCTTATGGAACTCTGTGTACCTGTGCTTTCCATCCCAGGCCGTAGATTCCTTCGCTCTGCTACGCATGGTGACCTGGTTGTCAGTGCTTAAAGTGTGGGAAAATAAGTGCCTGGACGGCCATTACCTTTCCAAAAGAAGTGCCTGGACGCCCCTTGCATTTCCAGGCTGTGCTGGCCAATAAGTGGCTGGACGACGTTCAGATTTTCAAATAAGTGCATGGACGCCGTCCATGACCGTCCAGGCACACTTTAAGCCCTGCTGGTTGTCCCTAGGGCTCGATCTTCCACAGTGCTACATAGAAGCTTTGCTATAGTTGGTCCGTCTTTCTGGAATAAGTTACCTATTAGTCTTCGCAATGAACTTCTTTGTATTTCTTTGCCCCTTTTCCGCAAGCGTTTGAAAACCATTCTCTTTGATTGTGGTTAGGTGTCAGGTCGGGAGCGCCTCTGAGGAGTTCTCTTGTAGTGGCGCTATATAAATGTACGATTACAATTACAATTACAATTACTTGTTGCATGTTATGGCGCCATACAAAAATCTTAATTACCTGTATTATTATTATTATTATTATTATTATTATTATTATTATCTACGGTTGAAAGTAAAATTCACGTACACTTTAATTTCACAAGTAATCAGTTCTCCATTATAAAGTTCTTGGTCCAGACCATGACTACCTCATTTAAATATCTCCATCTCCATGATATTCGGAAATTAAATTTGACCTATTCCTATCAACTGCCATTACAAAATGTATGCCTACCTGGACTCCATAGGTACCACATCCATTCGGTTGAGGCTCATAATCTGGATTCGTGACTCTTTGATATCCTACAGAAATTAGCACCATCAATAAATATTCAAAGCACAAAAAATTGCCACCAGTTAGCACAGCACACTCTGCTACGTGTTATGCATATTTTGCTCGTTCTTTAATATCGTTGAATTCTAAACTTAGGATCTGTTGCTGTCAACTTGTTTACCTATCATACCTTACATCTAGCTTCACTGATGAATGGAGTTTAGATCAAAGCATAAATTTTTGACTAACTTCATTTGAAGCAAACATCAACTAATGATAATGGTGCTATAAAAGTCATTAGTTTAGAGCTCAAATTTGACCTCATAAGGTCATGACATATAGCTAGAAGCCGTAGGTGTTCCGTCATAGAGCTGTGTAAGTGTGTGTACTTTGGAATTTTGGAATGAAGGCCATATCAAATACAGTTGCGTTGACACCTTTTAAAAATAGATAGCAATTTCAAATTATACTACTTAGCACAATGACTTGAGTAAGAGAAAAAAATTCTACTACAGTATCAATTACACAAAGTTCGCCAGCCAGAAGTTTTTCTCTTACCTTCACTCTCTCTGACTGATTTGTGGCTTTGCTTGGCTCCGTCCTATCTGCTTGCTTTCCCAACACTATCTGCACTTGTATATAATATGGGTTCCTCTGCAAATCTTAACTTCTTTTTCCAAAGTCTATTATAAATATATATATTCGTTTTATTGAGAAAAAGACATTCTGACAATAACGCAGAAAATGTTAACATGAGTGATAAAGAATATTTGAAGTTCAAAGTACGTTTAGTTAGTCTTAAATAAGCTAGTATATATTTTTATATAACGATCGTGGAATAAATTGGGAGTTGTCCTTAAGTGGGAGAGTGAAGTTGTGTGTTCTAGGTCTTAATTGGTGAGAGGAGGGGGGTCGGAGAGGAGGTAGGAGTTGGTGAAGTACGTGTTTGGGGTTGTGTATAATGGAGAAGAGGAGTTTTGCATCGGCTATGTTGGCAAGTTCGGAGACTGTTGGAAAGGTTTGCTCTAAGTAACCTAGGCGTTTAGCTCTTTTTAGGAGTTTTTCAAGGCGTTCTTTATCGGAAGCCAGAGTGAGGCCCCACCAGGATGGGGAGGCATAGAGTAGTTTAGCAACGGTTGTGGCTTTGGTAACATTATGGATGGATGAGGGGGAGAGGCCATGGGTTTTGAGCTTTCTGATGGCATAGAAGGAGGAGGAGCAGGTTGCAGTAAGGTGGTCTATATGAGCTGTGAGTTTGAGGTTAACTTGAAGGATGACTCCCAGTATCTTCATAGTTTTGACTCGAGCTATATTAGGTAGTGGTGGAGGAGGGTCAAATTGGTGTCGGGGGCGGGAAATGATCATTTCCTTAGATTTAGAGCTATTTAGGGTTAGGTTATTGGCAGAAGCCCAAGTAGAGATCAGGTGCAGCTCAGATGGAGCTGTATGAGCTTGAGTGGAACCTATAAGAAGGTAAGTAAATCTAATTTTTTTAATGCTTTGCATAAATTTGCAAATATTGTATTATGAATTACCTTACTGTAAGCGTCAAACATCTCTCAGACATCTTGCGCCTTCTACGGAAAACAAGAGCAGTTCAATACTTACTCACTTACAGGATCTTATTATACGCCGATGTCCTCAAAACAATGTTCTATTCAAATTCGAGAAAATCACATCAATTATTTTAAAAGCGCAATATGTCACATCAAACCTTCTGGACAAGTGAATTCGCAGTCGTTCACTGAGTTGTATAGACTTCCAACTTGTTCGACGAAATTAGCAGCTTGGTTGAAGCTTAATTGGCAGGTTACAGATACAACTAAATGGAAAATTACTACAGTAACCAGTACGTTAGGACATGCAAGGTTTAATCGCACAAAGTTGGCCCAATAACCAAATTCAAGCATTTTTAGAGTAAATCGACACCTTGTGCAACAATAGAGGTTCGTCCACAAGAAGAGTTTAAAAAACACGCAAGTCTAGATAACAGAATTGGAACAATAGGCCTATAACACGTGTACAATGAACTATAAATTATGTTTACATCTTTTATGAATCGCCAATGAACGCGCACATAACATAGGCCTAGTTATTTCCAGAACCATAGATAGATATAGATGGCACTGTTAAATTCGACACTCTAGCGTTATCTGGTGGCGAAATACTTTCAAACATGAAACATGATAATATATTTTTCTTTCTTTCTTTAAAGAAACACTTGCAAGCGCACTGCGCTGTATATGCACAAATCATGCAACAATCTTAATTAACATCTTAATTAACATCAATCTTAGCTACTACCAGAATAACAGCCTGCAATACACGGTGCTATGAGCAGCCTACGAAGACGCTCGCCCTTAAGGGCTCGATCTCGGCACCTCTTGCTCTCCATGTAAGTGTGTTATCAATCTGTGTTCTGTGATGCAATTTAGTTAAGGAATTTTTGCATTAAATAAGTATGTACTTGATTAAACCGCCTGAAAGCACACTGCAATTAGAAAATACTGGAACAAATCTAATATAGATCGGACATGATTTTGATTAACCTTTGGACAACCAATCTGACTCGACGCAGCGTTAGTGAATAACTGGTGCCATACGCTTACTCAATTTCAGGCTAGGTTTAAGAAAAGTGGAAATTACGATCAAAGTATACATTTTGGGTAAAAAAGCGCAAGAAAAATAAAAACTATTTGAGCACGGCGCACAACATTTTTCAACGTAGTTTTGGAGGTGACCGAGTAGTCAGATCTTCGTCGTCCTCTGGGTGATTCGTTGCGTTAATTCTCTGTTATTTGCTGAAAAGGTGAATTTATTTATTCTCCAGCAACATTTTGTCACTAGTTGATATTTCTGCGTGGTAAACCTTCCAGTCAAAGCGATAGGTTGAATTTCTTTTTGCATTTATTGCACCTTTCCTACCGCGACTACGACATCGTGGGTCCTGATGTTGACAATTCTTCTTCTTTTCCGTGCTCTGCCCTTAGGCAGGTTCGAATGTTTGACGTCTCCAATCTTCTCTGTTCTGCGCTTTCATTTTCAGCTTCTGGTAGCCATCTTTCATCATCCAGTCTAACAGTCTTTGTCTATATGTGGATTCGTCATTCATTTAACTTGGGAATTTTAGGGAGTTGGTTTCCCGTTGCCTTTCTCCCGGTGTTTTTAAGGAGACACCATCTCCCAGCGTCGATATCTTCTATCGTCCGTCCTTCGGTTTCTTCGCCCATGTGGGCATCGCATATACCGGCGATTGCTCGGTCGCCCACCACGCCCTTTGTTAAAACAGGGGGGGGGAATGGGGCAAGCAAGCGTCTCAAATAGCCTCTGCTACCCAAATGTTTTTTTTTCTTGTTTTTTTCTTGTTTTAAGGACAGAGTAAGTAACCAATCTTCATATACATGATAGGGTTAGGGATAGGGTAGGGTTAGTTACAAGAACTTTTTCTTCAAAAATCGAACTTCAAATTAGATAATAATATTCGTTATGGCATGGCCGCCATTCGCAGATTCAGCATGAGACGGCCGCCTGGACTCGTGACTCGGGTCATGTGACAGGTTACACGTGACTGGCGGTCCGCTAGTAATTGAAATACGACAGCCGCCTGGCGGTCCCCTAGTCACAGCCTAAATTAAAACCCTTTAAAATTAAATTTAGCATCATTGTCTACGATTAGATGCAATGGACATTAGTTGGAGGAAGGCGGAGTGGATGTCGGGCGGAATGGGGTAGGGCGAAAACTGAAATTTGCCCGGCAACGCCGGATAATTCAGAAGGGGGCGATGATGGAATGGTAATCTATCGTTTTAACGGAATTAATTATTTTTCACATATCGGAAAATGGAATAGCGGAATAAATCATACGAGATTTTTGGGCAGTCGCAGCATCATTATTTTTTAACATTCCGGTTTCTACTTTGGCATAAATCATTATCATCATCCAGTTTTCCATTTAGTCAAGATTTCATTTGACCAATCCAGCTTCTATTTCAACAATAACAGTTTTTTTATCAATTCAATTTCTATTTAAATAACACTTATTTTTCATCAATCCAGTTCCAATTTCAGCAATAATGTATTCGCAAATCCCACTTCTATTGCGTGAAAAATTATTTCATCAATCCGACTTCTATTTAGCAAGAATTCTTTTTGTCAATCCAACTTGTATGCCATCATCGCTATATCCCATGCAATGGCGAATAATTAATTCCGCTAAAACGATAGTGGACAAAATGGCAAATAATTAATTCCGTTAAAACGATAGATTACCGATGGAATTGGGGCGTGGTGGTGCGAAAAACCGAAATTTATCTGGCAACGCCGGGACCACAGCTAGTTCAACAGGGAACTAGAAAACTGGTCATGAGCATTTGAAACAGCTTTTTATGCTTTTTTAAATTGAAGCGACTTAAACTAGCTTGTACAATAATCAGCATGGTGTTATTTTGAGACCTGTCCGTCTGCAAAAGATTCCTCTGTCACTTATATTGGCTGCATGTGGTCGATCCTGATGCTATTCATTAGAGTAAGTTAGGAATTTGTCTCAAACACGGCATTTACGAAGTTGAAAACTCGATTTTGCAAAAAAGCATGGTTCAACTTGAGCTTCACGTTTTGTATGTTTACAAATTACAATGACTAATTACTTTAGTGAATTGCATTGCATCTGGGTCAGCCACATTATGGGCAGGGGCAGTTTTGACAATTGCCCAATATGTCTCTGATGGTATCGTACCTACACATTTATAATGCGCCTATTGTATAATGACATATTCAGAGACGCTGTCAATACAAAAACCTAAGGAAAGAGAAACGCATTCAGGGAACGAGTAGATGAGGAGATCCCAGACATAAGACTTTGTTGAAGTGGCAGGCAGGCAATTTTTAAGGACAGACATTGTTTGGAAAGTGGTTAATCTTTGTCACCATATTCTCTGTGCCCTGTCAGCCACGACACTGCATTCTCTCAGATCCACTGGCTTGACCTCTTTACTCCTCGTGTCTGGTCCACAATGATCCAGATTCTTTACCTGCATAGCAATCTCGATGGAATGAACCCCCCCATGTCTGCGCTATTGCTTCCTCTCTGATGGCATCTGCCTCCTCTTTCTCTCACGTTAAAACCTTTTCTCTTGGTTTACATCATATTGGAGTGCCTCTGTGAGGTTTATGCTATGAGAAGCACTTTAGAAATAATCAAATACAACACAATTATCTGTAGAATGATTTCCATAAGTACATTCTTATTTGTTTTAAAGAAACTTATCCCATATATCTGTATTTTCCGATTGCAGTAAAAGCTTTTAAATTTTATTATTTTTATTTTTATTTAGAGAAGCTGTGTTTATTGGTTATTGATTAAATTGCATAATATGATAGTCCTTCCTGTTGCTTGCAGCGCTACAGTGCTTTTTCTGGCTGTCTAAATGGCCATGTTATGTTACAAGTCTATGAGTACGATGATGGCAGTCTGCCATTTCAGATCGCTGCACTGAAGATGTGTGAAAATGATTTGTGCTAATTATTGTGAACATGTTTGAATGTCTTGCACTGTAGAATCATGTCTGCAATTGATACCCCAAAGACGGCTCCTTTTGACACCAGGTTTCCGAACCAGAATCAGACAAGGTATCAAACTGGTTTCATTGCATCAGTTATAATGCAGCTACATATTTACTTAATTTTTTTTTTAAATTTTAATATTGATGTCTTTCACACAACTATTATGCTAATTAATATATATATGCTTAATTTATTTCATGAATGCTGTTGAATTTGGGACTGGTACAGAAGATTTCAGGCCTCTGCCAATATCAGAAATCGCAAGCATTTCAAAGTGCAGCTATAGTTATACATTGTTCTCATTTTGAGCAGAGAATTGGAATTTCATATGTGTCAAACTTTTGTTTGGCATATAGAAAGCCAAGTGTCCAGAGCCATCAAAATAGTTTTAAATTGCACTAGATTTGACAAAATATTTATATGAATTTCACTTGTCCTTCCAAATTTGAATGTAGTACTGTACAATACATCATTATAAATCTGGTACAAAACTCTTAAACTTTGAAATTGTTTGGAAATTATGATTTATTTTCGATGAGTGTATGTTAGTTTTCTTATTAAAATTGAACATTATGCGCCTTACAGTAATGACCGGTGAATGGGAAGGGTTAGGTCTGTACTTTTTTTTGGTTCAAGATTGCTTAAAGGTATGATATTGAGTGTTGCTTACGGACTGTTAAGTTACGAAAAAATTTCTTCCAGAAACTGCTGGCAGAATTACGTCGACTACCATCGCTGTTTGAAGATCAAGGGAGATGACTATGCTCCATGCGAGTACTTTCAGAAGGTCTTCAGGTCACTCTGCCCCAATGAATGGGTGAGTTGCTGTCTTGTCATCCCCGATTTAATTCACAGTTTTGAGGGGCCCGCAGTTATAAATATATTCATGGTGGACCAGTGGGTTTTCAGGGAGGGCCATTTGTCTGCCTATTACTGTTTATATAACTTGACTCATTTGGAGTCTTTCAGATCAAAACTCAAGACATATCTCTTCTCTGAGGTGTTTGCTTATGTTTGTCAAGGCGCCCTTGTAACGGCATGTTCTGTGTTACGGCACCATAGAAATTGTCATCATTATTATTAGTATTATTATTTGAGGGTAATCACAGCACCCGGGCCTGCACTAGACTTAATTTGACCCTGTGTCCTGTGAAAGCATTACACAAATACCGGTAATGTGAGGCTATGTACTAAGTTAATTAAAAGCTGATTGAAATTTTGGAGGGTTAATTGAGTTTGGAAATAGCAGTACATGTACTTTTTATGTGAACACTCTTAGGCATACAAAATGTGACTGGGGAACCAGGCAGCTCATTGTTAAAGTGTGATTGGGAAGCTAGTTTTGACAATGACAGAAATAAGTTCTATATTTGAATTGCAAGTCTGGTGACGTTGGTAACTTGTAAGCCAAAATGTCTTTGTTGTAGGTTTCATTGTTAAGAATATTATGCCTAATATATGAACTGAATTGCCAACGTTAATTTCTTTATTTTAACTGCTTCCATTCTGCTGTGATTAATACCATTGTTATTATTTGAATATTTTAGAGTTGTATTTGATTTTTTCAGACTTCTACTTGGGATGAACAGAGAGAAAATGGAGCTTTCGCAGGCAAAATATAGGTCACCATTGGTCTTTAAGCAGCTGTGACATTTAATGGCAACCTCTTGGACAACATGTGTCACAAACTGGCCAGCAGTTTTCTTAGCTTGATTGACAGATCTATGTCATTGTGTTGCAGTAGGTCTTAACTAGATACATTGATGTTTTGGGATTTTAACCCATTAAGCCCTACATTTTGTTCAATGGAATCTGGAGGCTAGATCTTGAATCAGTGGCAAGTGAACCTAGTTAAAGATTGAAGGGTTAAGGTTAAAGCAGTCTTAAATAAAGATAACTGTTAATTAAACTTGCAAAACTACAAACTTTGTTCTTTGTTTATTTCGTTAACTCCACTTAATATTAATTTGATAAATGCTTGTACTTGGACACTGCTTGAGTTTGATTGTAGGAGTCATGGTTTGAGTTTATCAGGGGCTAGGGGGAGCTAAGCCCCACAAGAAGACCCAGAATCATTTTTTTACCGTGTAAATGGTACCTTTTCCCAGGCTTAACCCCCCAGAAGACTTTAGCCCCTCTAAGAACGGAAACCAAACTCCGCCCATGGTTGGAGTTCCAAAAATGCTCTGTATGAGCACCGATATAAGATGTGGATTGTTGTGTGAAATTGAAGGAAGATTGGAGGGGAAAAGGTGCAGTAGAAGACCATAGGCGGAGACCTGGGCCGAGAATTGGGGGGGACGGAAAGATGCGAGATTTTCAGAAAAATTTCTGACGACGAGCGAAATCTCGGGGGAAAAAAATTTCGCCGCCAAAAAAGTTGATGACCTTTTTTTTTTTTTTTTTTAGTCATCCGGCCAAAATCTCGACGAAATTTTTCTATTTCCGTCGCCAAAAAAGTTGATGACCTTTTTTTTTTTTTTTTTAGTCATCCGGCCAAAATCTCGACGAAATTTTTCTATTTCCGTCGCCAAAAAAGTTGATGACCTTTTTTTCTTTTTTTTTTTTTTTTAGTCATCCGGCCAAAATCTCAAAGAAATTTTCTATTTTCGCCGCCAAAAAAAGGCTTGACGCTCAAACATTGGGGGGGACAAATGCATGGGCCATCCCCCCAACGCTTTCATTGGGGGGGACTGTCCCCCCCTAGGTCTCCGCCACTGTAGAAGACCCAGACAAAAACTGCTGGATGGGATGATGGAGAAGGGTTACAGAGAACTTAAGGACATGGCACAGCAGCGTGAAAGATGGAGACATTGGACGTTTGGACCTGCCACTTGGCAGAGAACCTAAAGAAAGAAGAATTGTTGTGTGAGTGCCAGTATAAGTTGTGGATTGTTGTGTGAGTGCAAATATGAGATGTGGATTGTACCAATAGGAAATGTGGATTGTTACATGACTTTGGCCACTTTAATATTGGCCAAACAAGCAGAAAATCTCCACTTATTCTTGGAAGAAAGTAGTATAGCAGTTTGCTATTTGCTATAATTTGACATAATTTTATCTTGGAAACCTCGAGACCATGTCAAGACTATTTCCTATTTTGCTCAGAATTTACACAATTTGTCTATTAGCTTTGTTTAGTTGGATGATTTGCATCTTTGTTTACATTTATAATTGCAAGTCCTTTCCGACCAGTTGAGATTATTCGTACTCGTGCGTGTATATAATCGGTGTGAGTCAATTGGACGCAGTTCTTTCTTTTTATATACTGGAACTTTGATTAATCAATAGCCAGGATTTTGTTAATGGTCTGCAAAACTTGATTGTTAGCAACAGAAATATCAGAATCTCAGAACCAAACCCATGAAAAAATTAACATATGAATTTTAAAAGTCAATTCTGTGTACTTTGTGGCCATGTCCATTTGCAAAATTTCAGAACCAAACCCCAAATGGAAAATTGCCCCCAATTTGTTTCATGGCTACATCCCTGTACATATGTTTATAATACATACTTGACAGTTCACAAGTACTCGGACTGTAGGCCTAAGTTATCTTATCGTTATTTAAGACCAAAACAGAAATCGCAGGTTAATGATGGTTGCTCTGACCTTGGTAAAGAAATGCATGCGTTTAACAAAATGAAACAACTTTTCAAATGTTTTTGTTGGTTAAAAATAATGTTGGTCAACAGACCCTGGCAATATTTTATAATTTTACGTAACTTTAGGTGTGTACATGTTAGCCTACTTTAGATGATTGAGAACAATGGTGAAGGATATCCTCCTGATCAATTTGCTGAAAACATTATTGGGATTCATGTTCTTCCGTACCTAGGGGCAAGAGGATCTCTTGCCACCCCCACCCCCCTCTTGAAAGGTGACTATATTTTTTAACTAATGCTTTGAGTCTGTAACAAATTGCAGTAATTATACACAAAGTTAACTGAGAAATAAACATTTAGAAACAACTATAAAAATACTCATTTTCTTCATTTACGGCTTTGCATTTTGTCAAGCTCTTGCTTCAGGCTTTAACTGTTATTTAATCTTTGTTTAATTAGACAAATCAGGGTGACACACCGCACCCAGTTACATGTCATTACACGTTAAAAGTAAACAGCAAAGTAATGTGAAGATAATGTCATTAATGGGTGTCAAAGAGAACCCTCGGAATAAAGTTTCTAACATCGTTAACTGGTAGAACAAAAGGATGTGGTCTAGGTCGCAAGTTATAGGTGGTTTTTGCAAGAGGTGGAAAAAGGTTCCTCAGGACATGATTGACATTTAGCATGTGTTATGCCAGTGCCACCAAGTGCACAGATCTGGGCACCCACGGTACATGTTTCCCACGGTCTAATGTTCTTTTAAAGATAAAGTAGAATATTCGAAGACTTGTACTCCTTCCACGAGTCCTTTAGTGCATGCATAATTGCATAGACAACTTTATGCATGTGAAATAATCAAACGAAGCTTTGACCAGTTTTTGCACTCTACTTCTTGGAGCTTCATAAGTGCCTGACTAGCACTTGCATGAGACTTCAAAATACTTGCAGTAGACCAATAATTGTTAGGTCTACTCTAAAGACAATAACAACACGGTATCTAAAGACTTGCTTGAACAAGCATCATGTGTAGATAGGCCTACATCCATTTCCAGCATATCTTTTATGTATAGGCTATGTATGTATTTAGTATTTACCATCACGTTTGCACGTAAACATGTGGCACTACTCTTAATGGGTTTAATGGGGGGAAGGTGCGTGCAGTTGTGGCACCCGAGAGGGAACTGCACCTCTGGCCTCAGGAGGGGGAGTCGCCTCTGTTGGTGGGCAGGCAGGACCACTATGCGCCCGCACGTACGCAGGCTCCCATAGAGTTACATGTCTGATAGATTCATATCGACACTGGCCTAGTGTAGATAGTATCCTATGACGCCAGCAGACGAAGAAAGCATCTAAATTCGTCGAGCCGAGGTCAAATGCACCTCAAGCAAGCTGCGGTTTGCCCGTATGTAACCCACTGGGCTGCACGGATAGATCTTGCTTGGATAAAGGCCACGCCAAGCCTCGATCGTATTAGCAGCAGCAGCAGCGTTAGCTTATAGACGCATAATCTGCGTTGTATACAATACACAATGCGCTCGGTTTCGAGTTGGATAATCTGCACCTTAAATGTAGCGTACACAAAGGCACTATATAAACTTTCATTGCTTTAGTGCGTAGGCTGCGTAGTAGAACTATCTATAGGCCTAACTTGAAACGACGCGAGCTATCTCAGTTATTATTTTATCTCTCGCTCGGACTTTGAATGCGGCTGGTCGCGGAGTAGCCTAACTAGGAATGGCATAGGCCTATAATGCAAGACAACAGATTCTGCTTCGTAAAGAACTAGGCCTACATGAATGCGTGAAATATTTGGATATTGGTCTTAAGCGTGAATTCGCATGCGTCTAAGTTCTTTGAACTGCATGGCGTTTATTTCTCGGAACGAATGAAGCCGACGTTTAATGGAGACTCTGCAGAAGAGAAAGGGACGCATTGTTCAAGAGTGACCTCGGTCAGTGTTGGTCGGTGCGGATGGAAAGGACGAGTCATTGGTCAACTCGTTCTTCTGCAAATGCTCGTCTTCACTCCTGGTAAGTAGGTCAGACTAAAGTAGGCCTATTATAGGCCATAGGAACTCGATTGAATGGATCGATCAACAAATCGATAATAAATCACTCGAGATCGATTGGCTTGACAGGTTCTATGATCTGGTGGAGTTCCTATAATTATAGGCCTAGGCAGTGCCAGGGCTTTTTTAACGTGCAGTTGTACACAAAATGTGCAGTTCTAAATGGATTTGTGCAGCTGTAGAAGCCCTTCTGTCACAAGTTCTGTGCAGTTAAAACTAGCAAAAAAGGTCATTTTCCTCTGATTGGAAGTAATTTACCATGGAGGGTGGGAAGGGAAAGAAGTGGTTGTGCAGTTCTAAAAATTCCTTAAAAATAGCCCTGGGCAGTGCAATAATTTAAGCTAGACCTATAACCCTAAAACCTTAAGCCTATAGCTATTAATTAGGCTACACCCTGTGAAATTCATTGCACATCATAACAGTATATTATTGTTATTTGCAGCAGCAACAGCAGCCACAACAATAACATCAACAACATAAGCACCATTGTTAACATCATCATCAGCAACTCTGCAACAGCACTACTTTAAAACAACAACATCATTATGTTACGCGCGGGGGCGCCGCCTGTCCTAACGTTTCCACCCCCAAATTAATGGGCTCTACTGTTGCGCGCCCCCTTAAGCGCGGTTGAGGAAAGCTGGGTCCTTGGTCAAGGGTTTTGGTGTCAATGGTAGCGGGTTCGAATCCTAACCTAGGGTGTGAGCTTCTCTGGTTACCAAATTCCTCAGGATGGGCCGATATTGGACATATGTCAGCGGTGGCTGTTAAGCTCACAACAGCCCCACTAAATGGGTGCTTATCTGGGTTCGATTCCTCAACTTTTCCCCAAGCTCCATCACCCACTTTACCTTCAGCTACCGACTTCACCATTGTTTCACATTCTTTCTGGCGGGAACTTAATTGGGCTTGCTGCATGGAAACTAGATTCAGCTCTTCGGCTAGACCGATTAAAATGCTACTCTGGCGCTCCATAAACTGTTCTATTGTAGTCATTTGCTTCTGTAATACAGCAGGGTCTAAGTCATCAGTATTGTCTGTAGTCCCCAACTCAAGGGTTTCTCTCGGACATAACTCATCTTCCTCTTGTCCTGTCCCTAAGACACTGTCCGTTTCCCTGTCGGAGTCCATTATAATTCGATAGCAGAAATCACTTCACAGTTCTCTATTTAAGTTTCATTTATTGTAGAATTAATCAAGCGACTGTCTGTCGTTCATTAGCAATTATTTACACAGCCGATAAAATAGAATCAATATTAAAGATTCACTATTAAGGCCTTCCTGAAACGCTTATGTCCCTTGACTAGCTTAAGTTTTATCAGATCAGTTCACAGACTGACTATTTCACACCTATCCGATCAGTTCACAGACTGAATACACCACAACTAATATTGGCACCAAAATAGCGATACAAGTTTTATCTAATTACACTTAGTTCAGGTTCGAGCTCTATAGATTAGGTTGCCTATACTTCCCTGTTCCCATTGATATTTTAGGACAGCCGATCCACCGTTTTCCGTCCTGTAGAAAGTTATTGAGTCGTCGGCCGATGCCAGAATTTCTCCGTCGGAAGCGTATTATTAATTTAATCGTTGCCGGAAATCTTCGTAATTACACATCGATTCACAAGACATCGGAAGAACCTCGTCTTCTGCACTGAGAAACTTGCCAGAATCGAAAATACCATCAATTTGACCACGATTCACGATTTCCACCAGCATAGGTCTTACACGATTCAATACTGCAGCCCGACTGAAGGTTTGCGCGTTAATTTGCCGCAAGAGAGCGCTTTTTGGCGCCTAAAACATCGCGTGATGTCTAACCAATCAAAAATCGCACGTGGCGGAAAGTTCCATTGAAAAATGCATGGGAAGCTAAATATAGCGATGACCGCATCGATCAGTGCTAAGCATAGCACCCATGAATTCGTAATAGAAATAGCGGCCTTACTTAAGTAAATAAGTAAGGTAGCTTGTAGCAACCTGGTTCGCTACACCCCCCACAACTTACTCTTAAATTTACCAGTACCCTGGTAAATTTAATAATACTTCGGAGCTCGAACCGGATACATAGTACTTGTATATCATCTAGCATGCTACAGCTTACAATGTCTCGGAAGTTGCATCAATTGGCATAGAAATTTGTACAATGGCTGATTATTAGTCAGTCATAAGGGTTCACATATGCCCAACAACAGCTCCTAACTAACCGAGGTCTTCACACTGACCAACAAAGTCTTACTAATCTCTTCATTCACATAAACTGTCACAGTTTTTATCATTAATACCTGCCATCAGATTACATACATCATATAGCAATAATATCTCGGAAAGGTAAAACATAGCAATGCAGGAGATAGCATTTCCAAGACAACTCAGTAACACAATTGTATAGTCCACATAAAATAACCAATTGAAATCATATCTTCATTTCACGACTAGTGTTATATGCTAGATCCCTCGATACTAAATTATAGGAGCCTGGTACATCTAAGCGGTAACATCACTGCCTACAACCAACTCAGCAGCGTTAAACGAGGAATGGCCAGAACCATGCGGCCTTCTTAATAGTAAACAGCGTTGTAACTATCGTTTCTACCTTCCACCACTCTCGACCAACAGGGTCTAGCAGGTCAGTTAGTGACGCGAGGAACACTTCCTCGGAAAGGGTGGTCGTTTGGGCTAAGAACCGGTGGGATACTTCCATGGCTAAGGTCCAGGTTCTGAAAGTCCACAGATTTTCCTCTTTCCACGGGGTTAGTGCGAGACCATTCCCCTGCCCGTAGGCCGACTCAGGAGTAGGATCTCCTACCTCCCTCCTCCAACGATTTATCACGTCTAGGATCCTGGGCACAGTTGCCACCGTGTGAATGGTAGCCACCACAATGGGCACAGTTTCAGCACAGGTCAAGAGGGCGGGTGTCGACTCTAACAGAGCATCTAACTCTGTCCGTCCAAATTCTAACGGTCCCCTTTCGTAGAAGTATCGCACCAACATCCAGCTTACCCCAATAACTACACATAATTACAATCACCTAGCTTAACTACTTTTAGCAATTATTCACAATGAAATTTAACTACCTTCTACTTCCAGCAATTGCACGGAACCCTAGCGAGAGAAAGTCCTCTTAACACATGTAGTCATGTTCCGGCGCCAAATCTTATATTAATCCGTTATTACATTTTTATACAGCAGTGGCGCTATACAAAATTTCGCATATAATAATCACAATCAGCAAGAATCGCTATAAAAGAATCAATACCTTACACAATTTTATGGTTATGATACTATACTAAATCTCAGGTACACAAGAGTCTGAGGCCATAATCCATTTAAACTTGTTATCAAAAGCCACAAAATGGGAAATGCATCTTCAAGCACACTCAGTCACTCTCATACATACTACCTTACTCTATCTCTTAGGCAATGTTCGATATCCACAAACCATCTTTTTCTATGGCAATCTGAACCCACAGTTCATCCATTCTCCAAGCCAAACATTACAGCAATTTACACTTATGCTGGGTTTTACAGGCTCTCTTTCTGTCTATACCAAAGCCACTGCTAGTGAGTAAGCAACATCAGATCATAACCCTAGGCAACTAATAATAATGCATACCAGCATGCACACGTTTCATCATTACATCAAGGCTAGGCTACCTGGAACAATTAAGGCATTACTGCTTCGCTAAGCATACCTAAGGCATAAGGAACTTACTCCCATATCCTATACTAGTCTATTACATCACAACCCCTCAGGAAGTGGTCTAAGACTGGACGAACTCATCGTCAATACCTCAGGTACAGCTCACCATTGCATGCAATCTCCACTGCCTACTACAGTGCTTCTGCCTCTAAGTCTATAATCCAACTTATTCACTAACTCTCAGGGCGATGCTTACAATTGGGTGCTCTACTCAACCTTACTACACAATCTAGCACCACATTATCACCAAGTTACTCATTCATCCAATCACACAAGGTTATCCTTCAATCACCCCGCAGAATGCTAATTACTTCTACCATAGCATATTATAATCATAATCTTTTAACTTGCAATCATTATTATGCACATAACATACAAGCACAAAATTTGCCCTTCTTCGTGGCAACAAGAAGCAATTCAAATATTTAAACTGAGTTTAGAACTACCCTTTTTTTATTTCAAACTAAAGGACTACTCTTTAAGCATTAGCATCACATCACTCTACATTACTTTCTTGTAACTGCTACTAAACACTTACTGTAAACATTTTCACATAGTTATAGTCAACTAGCTTACATCAGAAAGCACAGCATTTATGCACAAGAAAATAAAACAATGTATTCCCACATCACATAGTCACATATCATCAAAAAGCAAATAAAACAGAGAAGATTCTATTCTCCCATCGCTTACTCTCGTCGCCATTACACGACCTGGAGGGATTCTACACGAAACAAGTACAACTATCTTTACTTGGTTATCTCTTATTTATCCCATTTCTTTATTATTCATCTCATCTACTTAGTTATTTTTATCATCAGAGGATACACAGGTAATCCGAAACACTTAAGCTATACTTCACACTAATGAAACTATGCATTCTCACATAACCTATATCATTATATTACACTTCATTACTGTAATCAACTTTCACATTTTTACACAGTAAGAAAGCACAATATATCAACGCACATTAAAAGAAAAATGTAAACCTACATCTCAAGGCCACATATAATATCATCAAAACACAACTAAAGCAGAGAAGACTCTATTCTCTATTCACCTACTTATCGCCATTACGCGACAGGACTACCCTATCATATCACATTACATTACGCCCCTAATTTGCCACAGCCTCGCCAGCATTGCGAGTCTGTTCCTCCGGTGAATCTAGTCATCTGGTCGACATCAGACTTCTGAGAGCGAGCAACTTTTCGGAGTGACACCGACTCTTTCACTCGCACTGATTCGACAGATGGCGTCACTGGAGGAAGGCAAGTTCCACCCCGGAAGGAAGTATTGGGATCGACCCCAGGATGCACATCCGGTTGGCGTAGGATTCGGGCTGCCACCTCAGCAGGGCAGAGATTTTCGAAGCGGCTGGACTCGGCAGAATTCTTTTCTGGAACCACAGTTTCTGAGTCGACGGTTTCTGTCTGCACGGCACCGATTTCTTGTACGATTTCCATCTCTGGTAGCACTGTTCGAATTTCGACATTCGATTTACTGTTCGTTTCAATGTTCAGAGAATTTTGCAGGTCACAGACAGTTTGTTTTGCTCGCTGACTCTGCTTCAGACTGTTTCTGCAAAACACGTTCAGCTGAAGATTTCGCACAAGGATCCATCCTTTCCCTACATGCCACAGGACAGCTTCCTTCACCATCCAGGAGAGACCGAGAATGAGCTCAGTGACCTGTTTGGTCATTAGGCAAGGAATTTCGACATTCGTTTCACTGTTCGGTTCAACGCTCAGAGAGTTCTGCATGTTTCGAAAAGTTCGTTTTGCTCGGTGACACTGTTTCGCACTTCTTCTGCAAAGATCGTTCGGCCGACAGTTCAAACGAGATTTTACTTTCTCGCTCGACAGATCAGCAGCTGAGTTCTGAACTTTCTCAGCGGCTTCTTTCTTTTCCGTGTTGGTTGATGGAGTTGCAGTACCACCAGTTGACGCTCGATTTTTAGCTGCAACTTCTTCTGCTGGGAAAGAAAGACTGACTGTCTTCCCTTCAGTTGTTTGCAGACAGTGACCTTGACCGTTCTCTTGACAGTTCAGTCTGGCTAAGCCGAATATTTCTGACGATGAATTCAGCTTCATGACGTTGACAGAATTTTCCATGACTGTGCATGTCATGGGCCACGGTTGCATCTGGATCGGAAGAGAAACTGCTTCCGCGTAGACAAGGAAGACTGGAGCAGGTTGAACCATCTTCTGACTGCAGTGCGCATACATGGGCTGACTGTTAGCCCCATGTACGTATTCGTAGCTGTGCGTGACTCGAGTTTCCGACGACAGAGACACCGTAGACATGATCGGTCGACTCAGAGCAGATGTGTACGCGAACATCTGAGGAGCAGACGCGAAGCTTGTGAGGTTTCTTCCCAGTTCTGCTTTCAACTCGCAGAACATGACATCAGAAGCAGCCGAGGTGACTGAAGCAGTCACTTGTGACAGCGGATTACTTGGTGACCGGAATTTTTCTGCTTCAGGAACCGACGAGGGGGAAAAGGTGGCAGCCCGATGAATAGCGGTCGCTGGCTGGCGAGGATGTGCATCCCATGTTCCCACGTGGTCGTCGCTCAGCAACGAAGAATCCCCCGATTTTCCATCTGAAACTACAAGTCTAGGATTAGCACAAATTCTACCCTCGTTTTGTTCTACCCTTAACGCTTTTGGTTCGAGTTCAACTCTATGTAGGGATCGCACATCAGTGATTTCTGAATCATCGTTTTCAGATTTATTTTCGATTCCAATTCTAACTAATTTATCATCTTGTTTTCTACACATGTAATTTTCAAAGTCAAAATCTCTATACAAAACATTTGTATCATAATAGTACATTGCTTGGCCATGCAACATGTCAGTTGTATTTACTCTTTGACCTTGACCTTGTAAATCATTTACCTTTTGACCTTGTAAGTCATTTACCTTTTGACCTTGACCTTGTAAATCCTTTGGTCTAGCACCAAAGTATTTCATCTGTACATCCACTCTTCTTGGATCATCTTGTGAAAAATTTTCTTTTCCATTTTCCACTTTTTCCCATAAATCTTCTGCTCTACTAAATCTGGGATCCATTATTATTTTACCCTCTGACCCATGACCTTTTGTAGCTTCATCCCACTTGCTGGAACCAATTGTGACGCGCGGGGGCGCCGCCTGTCCTAACGTTTCCACCCCCAAATTAATGGGCTCTACTGTTGCGCGCCCCCTTAAGCGCGGTTGAGGAAAGCTGGGTCCTTGGTCAAGGGTTTTGGTGTCAATGGTAGCGGGTTCGAATCCTAACCTAGGGTGTGAGCTTCTCTGGTTACCAAATTCCTCAGGATGGGCCGATATTGGACATATGTCAGCGGTGGCTGTTAAGCTCACAACAGCCCCACTAAATGGGTGCTTATCTGGGTTCGATTCCTCAACTTTTCCCCAAGCTCCATCACCCACTTTACCTTCAGCTACCGACTTCACCATTGTTTCACATTCTTTCTGGCGGGAACTTAATTGGGCTTGCTGCATGGAAACTAGATTCAGCTCTTCGGCTAGACCGATTAAAATGCTACTCTGGCGCTCCATAAACTGTTCTATTGTAGTCATTTGCTTCTGTAATACAGCAGGGTCTAAGTCATCAGTATTGTCTGTAGTCCCCAACTCAAGGGTTTCTCTCGGACATAACTCATCTTCCTCTTGTCCTGTCCCTAAGACACTGTCCGTTTCCCTGTCGGAGTCCATTATAATTCGATAGCAGAAATCACTTCACAGTTCTCTATTTAAGTTTCATTTATTGTAGAATTAATCAAGCGACTGTCTGTCGTTCATTAGCAATTATTTACACAGCCGATAAAATAGAATCAATATTAAAGATTCACTATTAAGGCCTTCCTGAAACGCTTATGTCCCTTGACTAGCTTAAGTTTTATCAGATCAGTTCACAGACTGACTATTTCACACCTATCCGATCAGTTCACAGACTGAATACACCACAACTAATATTGGCACCAAAATAGCGATACAAGTTTTATCTAATTACACTTAGTTCAGGTTCGAGCTCTATAGATTAGGTTGCTTATACTTCCCTGTTCCCATTGATATTTTAGGACAGCCGATCCACCGTTTTCCGTCCTGTAGAAAGTTATTGAGTCGTCGGCCGATGCCAGAATTTCTCCGTCGGAAGCGTATTATTAATTTAATCGTTGCCGGAAATCTTCGTAATTACACATCGATTCACAAGACATCGGAAGAACCTCGTCTTCTGCACTGAGAAACTTGCCAGAATCGAAAATACCATCAATTTGACCACGATTCACGATTTCCACCAGCATAGGTCTTACACGATTCAATACTGCAGCCCGACTGAAGGTTTGCGCGTTAATTTGCCGCAAGAGAGCGCTTTTTGGCGCCTAAAACATCGCGTGATGTCTAACCAATCAAAAATCGCACGTGGCGGAAAGTTCCATTGAAAAATGCATGGGAAGCTAAATATAGCGATGACCGCATCGATCAGTGCTAAGCATAGCACCCATGAATTCGTAATAGAAATAGCGGCCTTACTTAAGTAAATAAGTAAGGTAGCTTGTAGCAACCTGGTTCGCTACAATTAACAACTTTAGCATATGCTGCATATCAACAACGTAAAGGGCATCGTGATCAACAATTGCAACATCATCAACAACATTCATTAGGCCTAACAAAAAAACAGCACATCATCATGACATCATCACAACAAGAACGAAATCATCAACAGCAATATCATCATCAGCAGCAGCCTCGGCAACATTATCATCGCCAACAACTGCAGCATTTTTTTCATCGACTGTCATTATCTCTGCCCAGGGTCTGAAAGTAGGCCTATATCCATCCCACCAACGCGGGTCCAATGCAGAAGTTGCCTGTAAACAAGCGCCTGCGAATAAGTTACAAATCAAGCACCGCCTCTAGTTCCCGCGATTTCGCTTTATTAGGCGCCGCTCTATACACGTGTCCAATTATTGTCCATGTAAAAAGATGCACTGCATTTGTGTTGACCCAAGTCACCCAACTGTCGGAAATGCTGTTGGAGCGTATAAATCAAAGTCTCGAAGGCATTTATGGTCGCGAAGCATAATTAAAATTCCAATCTTCCACACAGCCCACGTATATATATATAGCCTACACTCAGATGCTAAACGGAGTGTAACACATGCTAGGGCTATCTGCTTATGTCTGCTTGTCGCTTGGCACACAAGATCAATATTCAAAGAACCTTGCTTGGCGCAGGTGGGCGTGCAGTCACTGCAGTGAGTTTAGAATTTAACTAGACATCCTATATGCAGGCTTAGGCTTATGACGACCTTCTACCCTACCGCCTATAGGGCCTACGCGACAAATGGGAAATGGTCCAATAGTTTATCCATTAGTGTTTGGCTCATCCATAAACAAATGAGTGACTTGGAGTCTGATGAGGCCTAGGGATAAAAAGTGGGATGTGCTGGTGTAGCGCTGTGTTCTGCCACGTCTGTGCCTTGCATAGGCGTAACTTTCTATTGTGACGGTGGTGTCCAGTCACCACCACTTTTAAAAGTGGTGGTGATAGTCACCACCACTTTTTGGTCCGGCAAATAAATATTTTTATCATAAAAGCATTAGGCTGTCTAACATATATGTACGCTATTCGTGATTAACATCGCCATGGCGCCAATGCTGATAGAGACCTTCACAATGTGTTCGCTGTCCGCAGTAATGGCCGTAAATTCTAAGGATGGAAGGAAGGAATTCCCTTTCTATTTTAAACTTGGGAGGGAACGTGAATCAGCTCCCTCCAACAAGTCGCTATGGCTCCGAGGCAATGGCTCACAAAACCATTCTACATCTAAATCATTATTAGACTACTTTCACAACAGCATTGGTGGGACCTCCGAACCTTAAGCCCGCAATAGTTGACCCAGACTTTAGGGAAGGGACAGCAAGCTAGACGACTCTCTTAGAATTTAGAAAATAATTATAATAATTTGCGCGAATGAATGGATACTGGGATTTTTTACTCCTTGGGCCTGAATCGACTGAAGACCACGACATAAGCTTAAACTATTTGTCGCTGACATCAAACTTTTCTGCGCAGTCGAAGCATGGATGCATTGGACGGTTTTAGGAGGAGTATAGTTATCCAGTTAAGACTGGTTGGCCAGATAAGAGAGGAGACGACTAATTAATTTATTCAGACAGCTATTATGCTATAAAATATATTCATACATTTTACAAGAATGCTTTTAGAGAGGGAGGAGACAGAGACGCCAAATCAATTCATCTTAGGACCCGATACTGCATTCGATTCTACAGGGGGAAGTAAATGTTAAATAAATAAAATTGATAAATGAAGCGCTATGTGTAGAGGAGCGCCTTTGAAATTCTTTAAAGTTTAAACAATCTTATTCTTATCCGTCGTAAGTTAATTACCAGCTAGATTGGCGTGATGGTTATAAGTACAGCTAAGCAAAGAGTGCAAATGCGCACTGCTTTGAGATAGAATTGAAGTGACGATGGAGACAAACGAATAAAATAGGAGGAATCTGGATAAAATTTGTGGCAGAGCTGTGTTTTAAACATTGAAGTAGTGAAATGGGAGTGCACGGAAAGGTCGTGGAGCGCACCAGCGAGAGAGACAAAAGGGGGGAAATGGTGATAATGGAGAAGGAAGCGAGGGAGAGTTCTCACTGGAGTTTATACTCAATTCGTATCTGAGAACGGGTTGAGAGAGCTGATGGAAAGAAGGGAAGGGAGAAGTTGTGAGCAGAGGAATAGTCACCACCACTTTTCCGCGGAAAGTTACGCCCATGGTGCCTTGTAACAGAAGGGTCGCAGGTTCGAATCTACCCACAATTAAGCCAATGGGTAGCGACCTTGGCCAGGGTGCACACCCATAATAATGTCTGAGAGGAAGGTAAAGCAGCTCACTCATCTCATCCTCAGCTGATGGCATAAAGCTAGTGGACCTGTCATCATCATCATCATCATCATCATCATCATCATCATCATCATCATCATCATCATCATCATCGTCGTCGTCGTCGTCGTCGTCGTCGTCGTCGTCGTCGTCGTCGTCGTCGTCGTCGTCGTCGTCGTCGTCGTCATCATCATCATCATCAATCATCAAATGGGGGCCCGGTAGAGTAATGGTTAACACGCTGGCCAAGAGTGCGAGAGGTAGCAGGTTCGAGCCCCCGTTGGGCGGATATGCTTTGTAGGCTGCTATTAGCGCCGTTGTAATTGCAAAGCTGTCTGTTCAGTTAGTAGTTAAGTTTAATTAAGATTACTGCACAACTTGTAAATGTAAAGCGCAGTGCCACCACCACCACCACCATGGCACCACCACCACCACCACCACCACCACCACCACCATCATCATCATCATCATCAGGTGTTTCCTCAGTTTCCTGCAATATTTTACGTTGATTGTGGCAAGAAGTGACATTTGTGATCTACTTCCCTTTAGCTAACTATGTCGAAGAAACGAACTTCACAGTGACACGAAAACAATAGATTCATTGGAACTAAGCCTAAATGCATAATCGGAAAGGAATGATGGCATGACATTGAATATAAGCGTCATAATAGATCATTGTAACTGCAGTGCATCTGAGTAGTAATCAATCTACAGTGTAGGCCCCTATGGAATATTTTTGTCAGAAGGGTGTTCCAAAAGTCAATCGTATGAAACATCAACTTCGGGGGTAGGTCCACCCCACGACAGCATGACGACATCTACTATGGCGACCGGTGGCTCACCCCACACCAGTCACCCTACGAGTGAAAGCCACATGCTGTCCTGCTCTACGAACCAGTTGGGTTTGGCTGGTTGTCTAAACGGCGGAACCTGTTTTATCGTTGAACCACACAACTCATCATCTACTGTCGCTCACTGCAGGTCTGTGTACGTCGCTAAAATCCGCTATATTGAGGACAGGTTAATAATTATGAGAATGAGTGATTTTAAAACTAAACACTGCATATGATATGGGACTGTGTGCAGCTTATTTGGCTGTGCCCAGTGTCAGGATTGTTAAAATTCATACGAGTCAGAGTATGCAACTCATAAAAAGTTGCACAAACTTGAGATTTTACTTTGTTAGCAAGAAGTTATTTCCGTTTAAAAGTAGAGCAAGTCGCAGAGCTTCAGTTGGCATTTATTAAATTTTGAGGACATAGCATTATGTATTATGATGCGGTGTTCAATGCACTGTGCCTTAAGTTTGGCGCTGGTTCATAAATGTGGGGCACGGTGGTGTAGTGGTGGCATATCGTTGCCTTGAAGCTGGAAGGTTCGAGGTTCGAATCCACCTCAAGTCGCCGCGTAGGGACCTTGGGCAAGTCCTTCACTCACAATTGCTCAGCGCTTCGGCATGAAACTTCGATGCAGAGTCTGCTCTGCAGTCGGGAGCGCCTCTGAGTAGAGTGAGCTTGAAGGGGTGCTATAACAAGTGCACATACAAAAAATAAAAAAATGATGTAGTGATGCAAAATTCCATACGTTAGGCCTAAGTCTTGTTATTGCCCACTGCCCAGTGCTCAGCCAAAGTTGCTAGATTCCCCATCTAACACCCTGTATATATGCATTCACAGGCACATTTTAGCTGAAGAGTATTTTCACTGCCTCGTTTCAACTAATGAACATTTCTGAACTTCACAATTTTAGTCGTAACTTTTTGCATTGTTATGTACATAACATAACTTAGCTATCCTTAGTTTAAAACCAATTTAAGAGTTACATGGTCAACAAGTGCATTGTATGCAAAGCCCTTGCATACCCTTTTACATAAATATTTTTCCAGAAAATAGTCTTCATTGCAAACTGAAAGCTTTCCAATTTCACTCTGTTTGTGGCTTGTGACCTTCACTCTCTGGCTTCAACTAATGAGCATTTCTGAACTTCACATTTTAGTTGTAACGTACTGCAGTTATTTACATATTTAGATAATTGCCCATCCTAAGTTGATTTAAAAGCAATTTGTCAAGAGATTAAAAAAATTTAAATTTTTGTCCGGATTTTTTTATTTATTTGTATTGTTGCTCACTGTTTGCAGCTGCACAAGTGAATGGGCTGGTGACAGATGCCAATACAAATACGTGGACCCCACCGACTGTAAGATCTCTTAGACTTAATTCTGTAGCCTACTTGCCAATGTTTACTTTTTTATTAGCATAGCCACACCAAGCAGTCAAACAGTTGTAGTTAGTTTTGCATTATCCCCACTGTATCCTAACTGTGATTTTTCACAAGTACCAGAGAAGTGCATTTAGTAAACTGAACTTTTCAAGCTATGCTATGCTGCACCACCACCAACTATGTAGGCCTAATTCACTTCCATCATGCCATCTCCTTGGCTCAGGGCTTTTATAACGTGCAGTTGTACACAAAATGTGCAGTTGTAGAAGCATTTCTGTACAGGTAAAACTAGCAAAAAAGGTCAGTGTCATCCGATTGGAAGTAATTTACCATGGAGGATGGGAAAGCAAAGAAGTTGTGCAGTTATAAAAATTCCTTTAAAACAGCCCTGCCTTGGCTTGACCTCCCAGGATTCTGACTGGGTACCAAAACGGACAAAACAGCCTCACAATAGTGACCTTGTAGCGCTAGAGGTTGTCTCTTAGATGTGGCTTTTGCATGGAGCTCCGAGAAAGTTTGAAGATTTACGTTTCACTACAATTCATTGCTAAAAATGTTTCTGCAACCAAGCAGTATATATACCTAATGTAGGCCTACATTATTAACTGTATCCAGCAACTATAAACAGGGCCACCAAGACGAGCAGGGGCCCAGCAACTTTTAGGGGCCTGGACTAAGTAGCTATATATATAGAAAAGTTTATGATTTATGCCCTTTTAAATATATTATTGAAGAGAATTAACTGCAATCAGTTTAAACTTCAAATTACATCTGAATAAAATAATAATTAACATATAAACATAAAATTGCAGGTCATACCTGCACTCTTATCACTTCTATTTGTCTATAACAAATTTTTTTCTCTCAATATAAGCCTTAAGATAGCTAGGAGCCCTTGACTGCTCTTGTGAGCTTTGACAAAGGATGTGCTAGGGAAGAAGGCAGACCACGCTGATATCAGGCAAGCAGTAGGAAAGTATATGATGAATTATCTGCATTATATGCCAAAGTATTTTTTCTGATTTTAGGGGCCAACTACGAAGCTCGGAAACTTCTTAAACAGATATGCATTGCAATCGGCGTTGGAACAGTCGTACTGGTTTCCGTCATTCTCATTTTCTTTGCACTCTACAGAAGGTATACTAATCTTTTCTCAAGTTATGTTAATTTATACATGGACCAATCAATATTCAGGCATTCCTGACAGTGAAAAACAAATAAATCAAACATACATGTGCACATACCTAAGCGCGTGCGCACACACACACACATTAACACACCTTCACATACACCTACATTTTTAGGCCATTTTTCAATTGCTTTCATTTGAATTAATTTTTTGGCATATGGAACAAATTTAAAATAAGGATTTCATTGCACCTTTAAAGTGGGGTCGACCATGGAGTGAGGGCTGGCTTGCGGCTATCTAATGACACCATGTCATATCAAGGATGTCTAATGTTGCCCTCCTCCTTAGTTTTAGACTTTGGACTGGCACTTTTCATGTATGAGCAGTGGCAGACAGGGGGATAAGAGGGCGCCAAATGTATGCTTTGCCTGGGCACCATTGTGCTAAGGCCTGCTCTGCCAGTATCAGCCTGCTGACAGAGCTAATTGAAATTAGATCCAAAGGGGAGGAACCCAGCGGGGTCAACCAACTTATGATTGGATTGGAATCTGTTTTTAATCCTGCATTTGAGCAAACCCCTACAATTGAACAGCTAGTGAAAAGCAGTTGCAACAAGTTGTGGCGCGGACCACAATAAAAAGGTCTGGGCCCTTGAGGCCATAGGCAGTTAAAACGTGCAGTGCGTACATGTACTGTCTTCTAGCCTGTTATCAAACGTCACAGATGCAGGATTAATTCATTATTTACTAGCCTTGCAAATTTGCACATTAAATCCTTGAGAGTAAACCATTCAAAGTCCAAAAGTATGACTGCTAACACTCAAATGATAAGCCCACCATCCCTCTCAATTGTAATGCACCTAAAGTCCATATCAAGCACTTGGGCAGACCATCCGGAGGTTAGTACATGTATAGTGCATAGCTTCTGCTAAAGTCAAGAAAATTTGCACATGTATGCACCACAATTTAACTGAAATCTAAGTTCACGGCTCAAATCAAAGTTCACTATTTCACAGCTTAAACTAATCAAAATTCTGATTGGATTTAATCATTGACTTTAATCTAGTCTTTTTTTTATTTGCAGAAAGCAGAGCAGAAGAGCCAATTCTTCCACAACTTCAGCCAATTCACTGCCCAGTACTAACAATGACCAAACAACCAGAAACGCCTTAATCACACATGACGAACAAAAAACATGTTTAAATGAAAAATCGATGGTCTGAAGCCCAGCCAAAATACACAACTGTTAAGGTGCATCATGGAGTTACAATGGTCAATTCTGAAAGGAAAAAAGACACAGCATGACCACCATTGGCACAATTGTTGGGTCTCGTCTTCCAACATTGTGCAACTTGATCTGACCGACATTCCAGCCACTGACTCCGTGGACAGAATTGGAATAACTGGTGATTCGGAGAACATTCTCATAGGGCGCCATAGGGTTACCAGCTGGGCTAATTGAGAGGACAAGTTTTTGGGAGACTTCATCTCCATCTGTGCCTCTAGTCACATGGCTAGCATACGCTGATTATACGCTGTCAGTGGGAAGATGGTCGAATTGGAAGAGAAGAGGGCTTGCCACTCACCTTTGCATACCAAGGTCAAAAATGGTGTTGCTAACTCATACATGGCTGCCTCTCAGGGCTTGCCGAAGGAACTGAACTTTTTACTTTTGTCGTTGTATTATTTCGTTTATGGATGACATCACTGACTTTTCCCCCAAGGCATCGTGGGCACCCACAGTAATTTATGCCGTACGACAAAACACAATAGTCACAGTAAGATGTTTTAGCACGAGCTTGAAATGCATAGAGGGGGTCACAAGGAGGGAAAGGATACGAAACACAGAAATACGCAGCAGACTGAAGATACAACGAGACATTGTGGACAGGATACAGATCAGAAGAATGCGGTACATCGGACATGTCGTCAGGATGCAGAGTGGAAGGTACCCAAAGGTGGCACTGCAGGGATATGTGCATGGGAAGAGAAGAGGCAGACCCAGGAAGCGATGGATGGATGTGGCAGAAGAGGACTGCCTGAGGATGGGACTAACCGTGGGAGAGGCGGCACGGAGAGCACAGGACAGGGACGACTGGAGGCTGTCCATAAAGGAGCGGCTGATGCGGGCGGAAGCTTCGCCAGGGCCATAAGTAAGTGAGTGTGAAATGCATAGCAGGAAATTAGAAAAACGAGTATTTGTCATCGTTTTCTAAATGTAAATTTCAACATTTCACTTTGCGTGTCATTAGTGTAATTAGTGCTTTAGTGCAAAGCAATTTGTCAAAAACCAAAAAGTAGTAGTCAAAAAGGTGTCAATTTTCTCGTGGGAGAGGCAATTGCCACTTTGTGCTCCTATGTGTCGGCGTTTACATGCCTGTCATTGCTGAACAACCTCAACACAATAGCCCATTCAAATTCCAGTTCAGTAATGCTTTATATCATAACTTTTATATAGCAGCAGGATCATTCATTCATTCATTCAAGTATTTATATAGTGCCTCTTCAAGGAAACTACTCAGAGGCACTCCCCACTCCAGCATGGCCAAACAGAACACTTTTTAAGTGCTTATAGAATGTGTCAGAGATCTAGGGAACAGGTGCACCTCAAGTGGGAGGGCATTCCATACCACTGAGCCAACCACAGAAAAAGCACGACTCTGCATAATGGAGGTACGAGCAAACGGGACCAAGAGCACTTCCCTATCAGCCGAGTACTTGACACAGGCTGATAGCTGTAGTCCACAGCGAAACATCAGATCTGGCACACAATAAAATACTTGGAATTAAGTTTGACTTTTCCGCAGTCTTCTATACACACATAACCATAGTTGTGTGTTGCTAGATCTGCCAATACTGTTGAGATCACAAAATGGTGTGAAACAAGTGTTAAAAAAGTATGGCTAACACCAATGGCTTTTCAAATCTAAAACAAGTCCCAGCACAACAGAAACCTTGAAAACCTCCTTAAGAAAATGTCAAACATTGAAATCCGAATCGGTCAATTCATAGTCACAAATTCAAAGTTTCTAAAGCACTACTGTAAAGCTAAGAACAGAGCACCAGCTTATTCATGAGTGCTACGTCAAGTCAAATGGGTTGTGCAGAGATAAAGAATAATTCAAAGTCCAATTTAATTCCAGGGAGAGAATCTGTTAACAGCAGAGGATTTGTTAAGACTGGTCTCAGCCATTCAGCTCCGTACTGGTACATATATAACGCACTTTCACATATTTGTTTGTATGTGCACTTGTTATAGCGCACCTTCAAACTCTTTTCTCTGAGGCGCTCCCGACAACGGAGCGGACACTGCATTAGAGTTTCACGCTGAAGCACTGAGCAATTGCGAGTGAAGGACTTGCCAAGGTCCCTACGCGGCGACTTGAGGTGGATTCGAACCTGCAACCCTTCGACTGCAAGGCAACGAACATACCCACTACACCACCACACCCCACATATGCCCATAAACCAGCAGCAGAAACCAAACAAATCGCACACAGTGTTCTATTTCTGTAGTTTAATATTCAGCAAGACTTTGGACACAGTCGATCAAGTTAATGTATCTACTGAATAAACAGATGTAAACCATTAAATATTCTAAAACGAAAATCATTCTTTGGGCACAGCGTATTCGAACATTTTTCGCTGCCTTCCAGACTTGGTTAAGTTCCCAGCATTCCTAATTGAGATAAAACAGTCTGATTCTAGTTGTAGACATCTCCGAGTTTCTTTGGATCTTTCACATCTGTGTCACGAATAACTAAAAAACACAAAGAAAGATATTGCTTGTTATGAAAAAGTGAATCGGTAGCACAACAGAAAAACACGTTGCTGCAAAAATGAAAAAGAAATTGACACTGTAAAGCAATTATTGTTGCCACACACAATTTGAGTTTTGAGGATAAGTCATCATGAAACTAGTCAGGTCTGCCAAATAAATGTGGAAACCGACAACTATAGAAGAGATTATAAGAAATATGGCCTTTCCTGATTATCAATTTTGAATCATATGTTTAATCAAATGCACTGGATTGATATCATGTGCATCTAATCAATCAATCGATCGATCAATCAATTGATCAATTCCTTTTTTAGAAGCACTAAGCTGACACAGATGCAACTGTGATTAGCTGCTAATGGTTGTCCAAAATCAGAATCGAAATTAGCTCTTGAAGCACGCCTACCATGATATAAAATAAAGTTACTGGCTAGTTTAACACTAATGAAAAACTTAAGTCTTCTGAATAAAATAACCATGTTCAACTTAAATTGCCATTCTTCTCCAATGAGTAGTATACATGACAAACCAACAACAACGGCCAACTTGCTCAATCAGTTTTCAAATACAAATCATGGGTTTCGTAGAACCTTAAATGAGTCGGAATCGAAACAATTGAGTCCACGTCGAAGAAAATCATTACAAATTTATAAATGTCTATGTGCAACTGAAGACACGATTTGATACATAAAATAGAGTTTCAAAAATTTCAGTTCCATGCATACTTTTAACAGTTCTAGTGACATACCACTATAAAGGTCTCACATTAAACTCCAGGCAAAATATCAATTCTGCATGTGATACACGAAACCCATTAAAAGTACACAGATTATGGTTTTCGTAGCCTCATATGGACTCAATTGCAAAATTTCTCACTTTGTCAGGTCTTTTAACACATATAAACAAACATTACATGTATTTCATATATGAATGACCACTAACTTTAACCAAATCAGAAGAAAATGACAATGTAAAACAGGAATCAACATATGCGTCAAGGCTGTGTAAATAATATTTAAATGGGTGTACTTCACACACCGTACATGATGGCGACTACTTGTGCAGCTTGTCACCATCGGCGTCACCACACGGTGACACACCATAGCTAGGAATCAAACTTAGGTGATAGCAGAGAAATTCAGACAAGGTAGTATCTATCAAAATTTATGTAGGGCATGTCTTAAAGTCTGTGTGTGTTCCCCATTTAATTTAAGCATTTTTTCATATTTCCGGAATACCTGTGTACGTCAGGCGGTGCATCTGAGATCTGGCACCCGCTCTGTAGTTTTTGTACAACGCTACTCCAGCTAGCAACACGCCTAATAAACACAATCATTTCAACAATTAAATAACTATGCAGACAACAAACTTTACAGAGTTAAAAATCTGTTAGTTATAAATTTGTACAACATGATTAACTGATTATCTACATGACTGTTCTTTGTTTGTTTGTTTGTATGCGTATTTGCTATAGCGCCTCTTCCAGCCCTCAACCGCTACTCAGAGGCGCTCCCGACTACAGGGAGGACACTGCATCAAAGTTTCACGCCGAAGCGCTGAGCAATTGCAAGTGAAGGACTTGCCCAAGGTCCCTACGTGGCGACCTGAGGTGGATTCGAACCTCGAACCTTCCGGCTTCAAGGCAACGACACCACCAGTACACCACCGCGCACCACCTAATGACCCCCAGACTTCAGAGAAGACTTAAGCAAATGCTACAGCTCTGACCACAAGCAACAGATCTGAAAGTACAACAATATGTGAACACAAGAAACCATTTTTATATAGCTAATTCAGCAACAATTTCCCGTGTTGCCAAAGAGGTTTGACGGCACTCGGTTAGATTGTCAAGAGGTGAATCTGATGTACTGTACACTGATCCATGTACAGTAATCCATGTACAGTACATCGGATTCACCTCATGAAAACCAAACGAAGTGAATTTAACCGAAGTGAAACTTCCTAAATAATAATAACATATGCATGCATAAAAAATATGAACCAAATCAACTCTTCCTTACCTAGACCTCCAAGTGTAAGAGAACACACCAAATCAGGAACCTCATTCCATCCTCTCCTCAATAACGAAAGTTTCTGGGCTACAACAAAAATGTAACGTAACATACAGGACAAATTCTGACCGCACCTTCTAAACGATGCTGAGTTCTATATAATGAAATGTCATATGCAGCAAAACAATCATTCAACTCGTTTTCCACCATTAGGTCTCCTTCTCAGCAGTTAAGGTAAAACTAACAAAAACTGCCGTGAGTAACTGCATTTCTCGTTATTTCGAATCATAACCACATAAGACCGTCTTGCTGTCTATATCTTCGTTTTATTTACCAGTATTTGTCTAGATCCAGAAAATTTGTTTCTTGCTAGCATTCGTCCACGCCTCAAATTAAGATTCGTTGAATTTGTGTCCAATAGTGTCCATTTGGCTACATTGGTTAGAGTGTACATCCCTGCATGAGAGAGCATGAGGATTGTGATTTAAGTGGCTTATTTCAGAGATTTACAATTTTAGAGTCTTACAGTATGCACACGGGGATCATGCATGGAACTGTATATGCAGCCCATTCAAACGGGCAGCGGTTGAGAAGGACCCACCAGAATAAATTAATTGAAAAGCTAGCATATACTGTTCGAATAGAAATATTATTATTATTATTATTATTACATTCACATTAAGCAAACGATGTTGTCAAGGTCAGGACATAGCACATTTGCTGCAATTAAGCCGAATAAGCTGATATCGGTTGTTATCACATGAAGTAATTCAAGGCAAAAGATTTCATGATAAAATGTTCATTAAAATATAAAACAGTTTGTGACGAAGTAAAATACACTAGCAACTTTATGAAACTCAACCTCCAGTTCTGGCCGCCATCTTTACCGCAGAGTCCTCAGTCAAAGATTGTTGTTGTTTACAGATTCAACGATTTATCATAGGAGCATAGGCCTACACGAGAGATTTCAGCGCCATCTTTATTATAAAAATTACCTGTGACGATCGCATCTGTTGTTTATGCCAAAATTAATTTGTTATCCATAATGATCTCCTCCTGCTGCCCATGAATGACTTTAATCATTTTAATCTTTGAAGCACTCTTCTGGACTGTAGGATATATAGGCCTACAGTTCACAGCGTTAGCTGTAGGCATCAGTAAAAGCTTTTTACAGGCCTATAATGTTTGCAGAGGCAGATAGCTTAGTCCACTTTTAATTTCATTTTTCGTGTAATAATTAAGTTGCGGTGTATCAACTCAATTTTCTTGAATAAACGAAATACAATTTTTGTTATATGTCACCAACACGTACGTACCCAATCGATCCATATCACTCAATCCTCTCCTAAAATCGCTCCTCTAGACTAGGCTATATCTTGAATTACCTGAAAGAACATAGAGCGCCAATGCGCCATAAAATACTATCCTTCCAAGCTTCTTATATATCTTTGCCAGTTGCTCTTGGTCCATTAGGCTATAACACATCACAGCCCAACTCGGTCGCTCCTTTTCCGCTTCAACACTTAATTTCATCTCCATATTCGTCTTTCATCTATCAAAGTAAATTTACATATCGCTCCATTTCCATTGCCTCTCTGAATAAGCCCCTGTCAGAATCATGGCAGCTTTAATCTAAACGCCATCTATCTTATAGCCGCGTTGCACCATATATATGGAGCATATAATTAGGCCCAATATCAGCTGTCTGACCCCGGGATTTCATTAATTTTGATTTTTGACCTCATAAAAAGCCTCGCCATCTGCTTATTGATTTTGCTTTGACTAACTGCTTGTGAATGAGCTGGCTTCGTCGACTATGTTTTGGGGGCGTAGTATGAGTTTTTTTTATTTTGATAACGATACAACTGATTCGAAGCTTTCCCATGTCTTTCATGACTCAGAGGCCTATAGGTCCATGGGCCTACTTTGCAGACTATAAAATTATACTCTAAGCAAGTAAACAATTTGTGAAGAACGGATAGCCGAATATGTAGTGTGTAAAAGTTTTAAATAGAATTTCTGTCATTTACACATGGATTCTAACTTTTGCATTTGTACTGAATCCAAATCAAGCTAAATAAAACTCATATTCGTCTGCCATGAATGAACTGATCTGGGTCCTGCGACATCATTTTTTCATCTTTTAAAGCGCTAAATAACAAGCGTTCTCCGGAAATCAAACCTAATTGGAAATATGACTGAAGTTTCTAAGTAAAGAGTTCCGAATAACTTGCCCAGTTTCAAGTTTAATATAGTGTTTTTGGCACTACGATTTACCAGATTGATCTAAATTTGCGAATTATACATCATTTCGCAAGAAATTTATCGTGACGCGTTGAATTAAGGTAGGTCAATCGTGGTCCTCAAACTGACGAGCAGCAAGTGTTTTGAAGTCAGAAATTTTCGTACCGTGAACTCGCTAAATTAATTATAAATTTCGAAATTCCGTCCTGTTAAAGGTTTTAATGAGGTAATCAGTGTGACTTTTGATGGATGCCGAGAAGGTTTCTCTTATGAGGTCAATTAGAATGGAATAATTCCATTTCCATTGATCGGTGTTAGTAAAGTAGTACCTTAGGCTGGTTGAATATGTATAGTACAGTTCACATCGTAAACAAGTTAAAAACGTGGGTCTGCTAATATGACAATGTCAGGGAAATGACTTTGTATGCTGTGAACTTGTGATTTAAAATATGTTAAAGTTGAACAGACGCACTTGCTTTATAGGCTTTAGTAATATGACGATCTATATTGACGGCCTATATCTCAGTGCCAAAGTGATCTCGAATATGCGCAGATCATTGTAGTGTCAGAGAAGATATTAAAATTAAATGTACCACTTTACTTTGACAGTGACAGCCACATAAAAAGTACCCAACTGAGGATATTGGAGAGCAGTCTCGATCATTGCCATTATCATGAAAAGTCTTCATCCTACAAATTGAAATGATTAAAAACCTTTGCAGCGGAATTCCTTTTTACGAAGTCATTTTATCTACTAGAACACCAATGACGAACAAACTTATCAAACTATGTCTAACTGATAATAGGTGAAGCTCCAGGTAGCAAACACCATCGTAGTAGCAGATAAGTGGCAGTAATGTTTTTGAGCCCTGTCTGCATTCTCAACAGATGCTGCTGGTGCAAGCTCCACCTTCCTGAAAGTGCCCTAGAGGAAGACCTAGAACTACCTGGCTCAGGATGATAGATGAAGACTTAGTATGGCTGGGTTTAGATCTAGACATAGCCATCACTGTGGCTGAAAATCGGACACGTTGGAGAAATTTAATCAGAGCTCTCATTATGCAACGCTCCCATTGGTGGAATAGGCGATGAATTATGATGATGATGCTGTCTAGAACAGCATCATAGTAGTTGAGATTTGCTATTTTGTGATCTGAGTTCTTGTAAATTGTTTCAACTGCATAATTGTACACTGTAACCGGTTGCAGTCTGTCAACACTCAACAGGATTGTTGAATAAATGAAAATTATTATTCCTATGTTTGCCAGCTGACTTACTGTGCCTATATAATCCATGTGTGTTGATTATGGCGAGGAACAAGCTATCAGATTGTTACGTCTTTCCTCCGCTAAATAAGAGACGAATTAACCTGACTCTTTGGTGAAAGCATTGAAGCTTAAACATTTTGTGATTGATTGAACCATCCTACATTTTCCTGTTGCCGGTTTAAAAATTGTTTAAATAATATTTCTTTCTTTACAGCATAGGGAAATTGTTGAATGAAAATGGCAGACGTGGAAAGGATGCAGTTTTCCTCGGTGGAGCAAGAAGCAGTCCATTGGCGTGAAGTTGCTCTAAAATATAAAAACAGGTGAAAACTGTTATAGCAACTAATCATATGTTTTTCTCTCAGATGGGTCTTACAGAGTTGCTGTCTGCTCACTACTTATTCAAATATGAATACGACTGTTGCTTATTATTATTATTATTATTATTATTATAGTTGTTGTTGTTATTTTTATTTCGGACATTTTTAATACATGCAAGCGCCGCAAACTCACAGAGAAATGTGAAATCAGAGATGCGCTTAACTAGTCTGTCACCAACTGAAGTGCAGTTAGATATTAATCAGATATTTGAAAGACAAATTTGAGAATTAATCCTTTACGCGTTTGCCCCGAGAATATCCGCTGAAAACGGGCCTAAAATTTAAAAATAAACGGGTAAAGGGTTAATGAGTTTTGATGGATATGCGTTGGTAGTTAATTACATTCCTGGAATGTATCAGAATGATGAGCACCCATGTCCATGCTAATTCAGTTGCAATGAAAGACCCAATACAGAATGTTGCAGACTGTGGTAGGGTGTGTTGCACATCTAGTGATTGGATGTAGGTAGGAGTGCTCGTTGTGAGGTTTGGTAGATCTGACAGGCCAGTTAAATTGTATTCTGACAATGTATCTGACCGAGCAGAGGTAAATAGTTTGAACAAGAAGATTGCACACGACACTATATGAGTCAGAGAATTTGGAATGTGTTTGGAGCCTGTTGAACTGAATCGCGGAGCAGACAAAAGAGAGTCTGTAACATGTCATTGATAAGAGCTGAACTTATGTGCCATTTTGCTTTAATGTGGTAGAAACTAGATTTGCAAAGGATTTTTATTGTACGATTGGAATGCAAGAACCCACTCTTAGAACTGCCTTTTCATAGTTCTCAGTGTTTGTAAGTCTGCAGTGGTCTCGAGTGTTTTGACAGAATCCTTGGTAGTATTGCTTTGCTTTGACTGATCCATTGTTGACACCACTGAGAAACTGAGCAAAATGATAATAGAAATAGTAAGTAAGTAATAATGACAATTTATACGACTCTGTGACACAGCTATGCAGTTACAAGGGTACCTTATACAGCAACTAGCTTGCAGGATAAGTCTTAGCAAACAAGTGTGTTTTTAGCATGGATTTTAAAAAGTCCATCATCAGTTGTGCAAATGCTGCTGTAATTTGAATCATGTGATAGCTACATGTATGGTAAATTTATTGCCAGGGTAGACCTTTCAAAGTGGATTTGGCTTGTCAGTGGATGCTACTAACATTAGATTCTAAATTCGGCTATCGTGCAGAGCTACCCACCTCACAATTATCCCCATAGTATTCACTTTGGAGCATTGAAATTGTGAATGTTGCAACATTTTAGAGTATAATAGTCATGTTAAAAGAGTGTGATATTTGTGCATCCGTTTAACTTTTGGCCTTTATTTTTGTCAGAATATTTCGTGCAGATTTCTTTAAAGATGTTTAGCATTGGTTCTTTTGTGAGGTCATTGTTCAGAATGAATGGAATGGGTGAAAGTCAATAAGGTTGACTATTATTAATGAAATTTGTTATGAAAAAGTTTGTTTTTATGTTTGTTGATAATTTAAATTAAGCTTGTAAGCGAATACATGCCGGGTTGACTGGTGGGCTGGAGGTAATCACTTGTAAGGCGCCTGTGCCAAGTCTTTTGATGCTTTCTGTTCTGGAACCCTGTTTTAGATTTGCCCATCAGTTGCCCATCATACTGGTTGCCTAAAGTTGTTGTGTATCATTTCAGCTATGAGAGTGTTAAAGAAGAGATGGAAGATTTCCAGGCCAGTAGCCGAGAGCTGGAATTGGAGCTGGAGGCACAACTGACGCAGGCGGAAAACAAGAACAAGGAGTTAACCAGTTTAACGTCCCGACTCCAGACTGAAGTTGACAGTCTCAAGGTATGGCAATAGCTGGTCAACAGTGTTTCATGTTTCTGCTTTTCATTGGCTGGCTGTAAATCTTTTATAATATGATTGAAATTTGCTGTATGGTTTTCAACAAATACTTCTGAATTGATTAATTCATTCATTGCATAGCTGTACAATACATATATGACTCCTTCAAGGTTACTAGTTAGGGATGTTTCTTACCACCCAGAAATGGACAGCCTTACAAGCTGGACGTAAAAAGTATAAGTAAAAACCATTTGCAATGAGCGCAGAGTCAGAGGAAGCCTATTCCAGACCTTTGGGCCAGCAACAGTAAGATGCTGCCTAATAGAAATTCTTGCATTGTGGACAGGCAGTTCACTCTGTGCAGAAGGGGGGAAGTAGCAAGGGCCTCATTCACCCAGAGTGGAGCTGCAAAGCTTCCACAAATATGATGGGGCTTAACCCAGAAGGAAACCTCATCGAAGCGGAAACCCTTTAGATGATATGCTGTTGCAGGTGGGGGTCAGTCTTAGACATATCTCCTACATATATATGTTGAGGGATGTTCTCACAGAATGCTTGTTTTATGGTTCTAATGTGACTGTAACAGTATGATTTTGTTGCTATTATTTTTCAGGATAAACTCGAGAAGTTACAGTCGACAAGTTTTAGACAGGTATCTGAGTTGGAGACTCAACTTGCAAAATCAGAGGCTTACGCTGATCGCATGCAAAAGTACATCCGGGAGCTTGAGCAAACAAATGATGATCTTGAACGAGCCAAGAGGTGTGTTAAAATGATGTGTTTCTACTACCCAGACTTGTGTTGTTATAATTATATGTCTTTATGTATAGTCATAATTTGTAATTTATTACTTAATCCTGGCCAGCCAAGTTTTGTGGAGATTATTATTTGTGTTGGTGTGTAGTGCTGAGTTATAGGTCTCAAGTTGAACAGTTAAACCTGTCCTGTACAGCTGCATTTAATGTTGGTACATTGAAATCACCTCAGTATTGAGTTTTATAGCTTTGATGTTTGCATAATGCTCAGCCTTAAGTTTTATTTTTAATGTTTTTTTGTTGTAGGGCAGCAGTTGTTAGCTTAGAAGATTTTGAAGTGCGTTTAAATCAGGTTAGTGAAATTTTATAACCTACTTTATCTGCTGTCTACCTGATTACCTCCATGTTGTAGTAGTTGCAGTTTAACGTCACTGTGTGGTAACAAAGACCATTAGCGATGCCCTCCTCCTTTATCCAGGCTTGAGACTGGCACTGACAGAGTGCGACCAGTGGCGGAGTTTACCTCCATGTTGTTTCTCTTTTAGAAATTTAAAAAAAATTACCTTGGAAATGTTAATTAACTAGATTTCATTTTAGGAGTTATATATTGTTGTTTCTGAGGTTTTCCTGGTTATTTTAAAACTTTTATTGACAGTGTTCATTGAACAATAATTGTTTGGAGTGTTTGACATTGAAGGTTGCCTCACTTTGCAATAAATATCTAAATAGTACGGTCATTTTTATGCACTGATGTTTTAGTTTGAACAGTATTGACATGCTGCAGCATGATTACGATGTTTTTTTTTAGCTTTCCCTGTTTGCGCTTAGAGACTTTCAGCAGCTACCATAGAATTGTTGTTTGGTCTTAATCCTCACATTGTTTGTGCTAGTTAAATGATATTGTAATTAGTGACTATCACATAATTCTTTAATGCACCTGTAGGGTAGCACCTATAGATATCAATACATGATCAGTAATTTGACATACAGAGGATCAGTGTGATAATACAGTGAGATAGCATATAGTGGAGAAAATTTGAAAGCGCAAGTATTAAATCATGAGCAGAGTGTCAAAAGTAATGAGCAGAATGGATTAATTGAAGAGGTTTCAAAATGTTGATCAAACAATTCAGACGTTTGTTTCAATAAGGATGGTTATAGTTCTGACATGGAGGATGGTTATAGTTCTGGCATGGCCAGAGAAATACTCAGTTGATCTAGTTGATGAATAATAGGTACAAGTGAATAGGACTGATTGCAAGTATTGTGGTCGGTTAGTGTTCAGTGTTTTACAGATTTTAGCCCCAATTTGAAACAAATCTCCTGTTGAGTAGAAAGCCATTGTGTTTATGGCACAGGGATTATATGTCTTTACTTTGACATATTTGTTATCATAGTTCCAGTAAAACAGTTCGGAAGACATTGACGTTTCAGCATGTCTAAACTTGTAATATGAAGAAGAAGAAGCGAGTTGCTGTAATTAAGTTTACAAAGATTGAACCATTTATGCTCCAGATAAAAAGACATGCCATTTACTGGGTGTGGTTACATTCTGATCGTTACAGGCGATTGAAAGAAATGCATTTCTTGAAAGTGAACTTGATGAGAAAGAAAATCTTGTCTGCTGTGTTCAACGACTAAAAGATGAAGCAAGAGGTTGGAAACACACATGAAATATTCTGTGTATAACACTGTAGATAAATGCTTTTCAGTTTTAAATGATGAAACTTAACCCAGTTAATTTCTGCAGCTTATTGATGGAACAACTCAATTGCCATGATTCTTGGCTTAAATGATTATCATGCTCTGATGCAGGGATCAATGTTAATTTAACAAGTTTGCACATGTTTGTTGAGCATGACTTTGTTTATTAAGAGTGTAGAATGAGTAATCTAATGAATGATCCCTGGGATTGAGGGTTATGCTAATGCCAGAATAAAATAATAGGTCTTTATCAGATTTTACTATGTTCATGGTGTCTTTTCGCAAGTCAGGATGTAATGGAAGTTTCTTTCAAATATGCTAAACTTGTGTTTTTTGATAACCTACTTTTTATTGTGGTACGAAGTCTAACATGGCGCAGCTTGCGATATTAATCCAAAAATTAATTGATTAATTCATTGTGGAAATTTGTACAACGCAACCTCAAGGTAGCTACTCAGGAGCACTCCCTGCCCAGTCCCGGCTAAAAGGGTAGTCTTGTGATTGCAATAACACATATGACACATTTATAACACATATAAAATCCTAAGCAGCGAATGCTAGCCAGTGGGAATCTATTCCCACCGTTGGGCAAGTGACAGAAAAGCGCACATGGCTAACTGGCTATATGATGTGACTTTAATATGATGTCATTGTATAAAACCGTGCATACTGTGTCTCCAAAAAGGAGCTTTTATAATAAGGTTATTTGGTGATGTTTGACATTTTCTGTCCTCTCAGACCTTCGACATGAACTAGCTGCTCATAGCAAGCACGAACCGGAGTCGAAATCACAGAAGGAGGTTGAAGCAATGGAAGTAGAAACCCAGGCTGACACAAAGATACCAAAGAGCCACCAAGACATTCTTCAAGGTGCGCCTGGTAGTGGCGACAACATTCTGCCAAGCAAAGTAGAAACTATTCCGCTAAAAATTGAAATGGTTACGCCAGCAAGGGCCGGTTGTCAGCTGAATGCGGAGGATATTACGAGGCAACGAATTGAGTCGACGGCAACACCGGGCAGAAGTAAGCTGAAGTGTTTAGTTAAATATCGTTCCAGGTCTTAATGCGAAGACTGGATGTTTATAAATTTCTTTTACGCACATGGAGTGCTACTAATTTGATAATTTTGTATTTGAGTGTGAAGAACCACTCTTCTTCTTGTCAAAGTTTGTGATGTTTGCCAGTGAGTTTCCAGATGATGTTGCAGATAGAATAATACAAAGATCTCTGACAAGGGTCTTATCTTGAACTGTCTATGATTTGAAAGGCATTAAACTACAATGTCCCAGACCTTTGTTTACTGGAATCATTTAAATTAGTGGAAGCAATATTATACAACTTTGATCTATTTACGTGTGCACATGTGAAGGAGACTGGCAGTTGTTTTCTTTGGTTGTAGTAATGAAAGCTGTGATCTGTCTTTATAATGACAACTGTAAAATTGGGATTTTGTTCTGGTATGGAGCTGCTTAAATATTGGCAGCCATATTGCTTAATTTATGGCCTGCCAGAACTGCATATATTTGAAATTATATGCATGTTTGTTTGCTTGCTTAAGTGTAAGCTTGCTTATCTCCAGAATATGGGCATTTGAAAATAAATAAAGCAACCTGCCTGATAGAATACTCTTTATAAACGATCTTATGTGTCTAGTAGTATCTCTAGCTAGTAGTTAAGTATTTAAAAAATCATATATTGACTCGACAGTGTTGAGCAATTGATTCAGTTTCGTAATTCCTTGTTTTCCTGTTTGGCTTAGAGATGAGGCTACTCTCTAATGTATTGGCTCATCTTCTGAAGCCAATATAACTAAAATTTTGAACTTTTCCCTGTAATGTAGCTTAACATTTTTCAACTCAAGGTCAGATAGAGAAATTTTCGAAGGAGGGGGGTGGCCAAATTTTTCGGTCTTGTTGTTGGGACAGGGGGAAAATTTCATCATCTCTTCATCGCCGAAAAATCTGATGACCTTTTTTAGTCATTCGTTCAATTTCTTCCAGGAAAAAGATGCCATTTTAGTCGCCAAAATAGTTGACCACTTTTTTTAGTTGTTGAAACCAAATGGGGGGGCATGTCCCATGCAATTATTGGCCCCTTGATCCACCCCTGTTTCAGCTAATGCTAAACTGCATTTTTTTACAGAGCTGCACTATTCTAGATATCCTTATTCTAGTGCCTTTGGCAGGTACAGCATACCTCTTCAGAAGCCTCTTCTGATTCTAATTAGTATTGTTTTGCTAATTCCAGTTAAGTTTTACTGCATTGCAATACATTACTGAATTTGTTTTAAGGAAGCTAACTTTTCCTGCCATTTACAGATTCCAGTTTCATGACCGCTTCACCTATAAACACTTCAACGAGAATTTCCGCGCTCAATATAGTCAGCGATCTTCTACGAAAAGTTGGGGTAAGAAACATCGGTGTAATTTCCACGGAAGTATTGAATCCAGTGTTGTAACTGAACATTATGCATTTCTGATTAAGTTTCTAGCTCTTTGCAGGATTTTTTTCATATGCATTTAACGCCTTCAATAATTAATCCTAAATCATTCAGGTGTTAAAAGTGTCCAAGTATTCATTGAAAGGCTTATTGCTTGACCTATTAATAATAATAATAATAATATTAATAATGGAGACAATTTATATGGTGACGTAACACAGCAAGGACACCTCACATACAACTAACAGCAGGGTAAGTAAGTCTTGAGCAGTGATATTTTCGTTAACGGAAATAGAAATTAGAAATAAAATTATTAATTTCCGTTAACGTGAATAAGAACGAAAATCAGGAATTATTTTGAGACCGAGAATAGAATAGAACTGAAATACACTGGAGAGAACTGAAATATGAATAGAAATAGCGAAAATTGTTACACTATGATGATTTTTGCGATTCGTTGTCTGTGCAAGTCTGTAAAAAGTCAGACAATCCATTTCTGAGAACCCTTAAGATCAGTAATCTTCGAATTATACTTGTTTTATTAGGTGATTGCTCTTGTTATATTTAGGCTTTTCTTTGATCTTGTAGGCGTTGGAGTCGAAACTTAACTCCTGTCGTAACACATCATACAACCAGACTCCATCTGGTCAACGTGGTAGAGACAGAAATTCACCGGGTAGTCCAACAAACTCACCCAGGTATTGGAGGCTCAACTGTTTGTTGATTCTGAGCAATTAGTTAATGCAGAAATAGACAGACAGAGAGAGAAGGCCCGAGCATTAGGAAGGACTCATCTTTGAAAAACAGTTTCATCAACAAATAAGAAAAGATGCTGTTTATGCCTTGTTCATACATGCATCGTGCATATACAAGCACTTGCATAGCTGTGATCTCTTATATATATATATATATACCGTGGAGATTTTTCAGCAGGACTTTGCAAGAGTAAGCCCTCTGCTATTTTACCACTTGTGGAGTATCTTATGCTGACAGTGCGGTTTCTGATTCTGATCTCTGCTGATTTTAGAATTGTGTTCTTACCCAGCTGCTGACAGTTGTGTGCATGTCCCGTTGTAAGTGCTAAGCTCTTCGGCTTTCTTTTCTTTCACTTGCTTAGCATTTTTATGCATTATGATCTGAAGCAGTTAAGCGTTAAACGTGGAAATTATAACCTTGATTTAGTTTTCCTGGAGTATTGTTAGGGGCTTCTAAACTAAAGCAGCTGAAGAATTGACAAGACTGTTGAGGATCTTATAAAATGTTATCATTTTCAAAAAGAGTTTGGTCAACGCTTTTTTATGTAACCAGACCTTTGTGCATATGTCTGTACCAAAACTAGCTGCAAGCCATGTCTAACGTAGCCTTGCCAGTGGGCTTCTCAAAGGCTGCTGTGCTATCTTTTTCATGATCTAGATGCAGGCATGGTTAGTCTTCATGCATTTGAGTATTGCTTGTGGCCACTGATTGCCAGCTAAGCGTGTAGGCCTTGATTGAGCTCTGCTTGTAATTTAATCTACTACAAGTGACATCAGAAGCTTATGCAATTGCTAGGCCTGCCTTCCAATTACAGAGCTCTCCACTATGCTGCTGCTTTGTCAGAGCTGTTTGCCGGTTTTGTTATTGTTGGCTCTGTAACATGAGATTGCTCCCGAAGGGATTATTGACTTGAAGTGTGCTTATGTTGAGAAACTGGATAAATGTGTAACATACAGTTTGCAAGGGACTACTCGCATACAGACCTAGAAACTCCTTGAAATGTGATCCCTGGGCAAGACACAACAATATATCCTGAGCAAGGCACAACAAAAATACCACGGAAGTTCACAACAGAACAATATTTTAACCTTCCAACTTGCATTGGGCTCATTTTCCATCCTAGTGAGGGTGATAGCCAAGTTGCCCCACATGATATTGATATTTATAAAATTATGGTATTGTATCTAAACATTTGTAGAGTGCCCCTTGTAGGATAAACCACTCCCATCGCCCAAGGCCCTGAGAGAAGAAGCAGGCTTTGAGAAAAGAGACAATGGCAGAGAAGTTGCTCGAAAGAATTGCAGCACAAGCAGAAGGAGAAAGCACATTTCAAAGAAAGAGACCAGTTGAAGCAAAAGATCGAGACTGAGCCATAGTAGTTCTAGACTAGATGGTCAATCTTAGAAGAGTAAGTGTATGGTGAGAGGAAGCTGAAAGAGGCTGAAGAATTACGTCCATTAAGTGTTGTGTTGCAAGACTGCTGGACCTTTTAAGACGAATTTTGAATTGAATGCAGGTAGAAGGTGGCAGTGTTCAGACTTATTGTGTGAGCTTAGACATGCTTTTACGAGAGCTCTTATGTGCTGATTTGGTGTGAAAGGTACATTTTTATTGCTGGCTGCTTCTTTTTGATTTGCCTTTCACATACTATTTTAAAAGATTAAGCTTTCTATATTATAAAACAACATTAAATATTACATTCAATTTTAATGAATATCAGTGCTTTACTCATTGAAACAATTTGATTTTCTTACCAGCCTTCACAATGTGTACCATGTTTGCGAGATTTACTAATACACATGGCCAGTCATTAAGATGGTAAAATATGCAGATGGGGCCCTGGGCAGTTGTTGGCACTTTTAAATTTACCATAATTTTATATGTCTTGCAAGCCTAATTTCTATGAGAGTTACGTTTTTATCTGCACTTAAATGCTGTTTTTCTAACTCCACAGGCTGGTTAATAAGTCATCAGCCTGCAGCTGATGCATATTTGCAGTCTCTTGTCTGCATTGTTTTAGCATGAAGAATCACACTGAACCAGTTATTTATTTACAGTATACAGTGATGCTGACTGACTGATTATAATTAATACAAGTGTAAACTAATAACCTGTTGCTCAATAAGTAATAACATTGCCCTGAGGGTTTGGCCTTAAAAAGAGTTATTTTGTTGCTTGGGAAGTGCACAGTTACTAGGGAGGTGGCATCCAGAATTTGATACTAAAAGTCCAGTTTTATTGGATTCTTGGAGACTGCTCAATATGCATTTGCTAGCAGATAAGAGGTAAAGGATTGGTTGATGGTGATACTTTGTACGTGTTGGCAAATATATATGAGCCTTCTATATATAATATACAAGAGTTTATTTATACAAGTATATATTATACAAGAATATATACAAAGTTTTTGTAGTGTGCATACATGCAAGAATGCATTCTTTTCATTCTTTGAATTGTAATTTGAAGAATGAAAAGTCAATGTTCTTGTGTGCTGCTTATTACCAGATCAATCAGTGTACCTGGAATTATGCTTGCATTGAATTTACTGGGAAACCAACCTTTTTCTATCACGTTGTTTCAGTTGCTATGCATAGGCTGCTGATATAGGTAGCTGAAGTTGTTTAATTTTTTCTACATGGCAATTCTTTCAGTTGGCCAGATGTCCTTCGGTTTTCAGCATTCATTGGTTCGAAACCAGATGGTGCCTACCCATGATGACCTGCTAGGTTTTACTTTTGGTTATTTGCATCTGTTTTATGAATTGGCTTGCATTTTGGGCTGCACTGCAGTTACTTAGCTCCTAGTGTATCTTGTCGATAGTTATTTATGTCAGGTATTTGTTGTTCTGTAAAAGCATGTATTGTACGTAATAATCAGAATCCGCAGCAAGTTAATGATCGAAAGGCAATTGCAATTGACAAATGCAACAGTATGAGAATTGGTTCAGCATTTCAGGCTGTGACCTGAACATGAACACGTTAGGTGATTTATGGGATGTTATTATAATGTATTAACACATTTATAAAGCACTTAGAGTTATTAGGGTGAACCATTTAGAGGCACTCCCTGTGAAAGGCCACGTGGACGAGAAAAGAAATGGGTTTTGATAAAAATGAAATTAGGAGGGATTACCAGCTAGAATTTGAGATTGAGTAGATGGGGAGAGAGTATTCCAGAGAGAGGAACCAATTGATGTAAAAGACCGGGATTGAGCCAGAGCTTTTGAAGTATGATAAACTAGAAGATCAAATCTGTTTGAAGAGCAGAATGGCCGACATGAGGAGGCTGAAAGAGGCCAGAGTTTTTCATTTGTGTTGTTGAGTTTGAATTTAAATTGACCTACCCTATGTTTTTAGCCATTTAACTGTAATTTCTCTATTTTCATTTCCCCTTTGTTCTCGTTAAACTCTTTTTTTACATTTTATACACATTAACAAATTCCTTCACAACCCATTTTAACTGTTTATCTTCTTTGTCTTGTTATTTTTTGCTAGTTTATGACCTAGTCTGTGTCTGCATAATTGTTTTCCTCATCTGTTATATGTTAAGCACTTCATGTGCATGTGCCTTTAGCAGTTATGCGCAATGATGCAGATATGCATGTTGCATCAACTTAGTGACTCAGGCCATGTTTTTGTTTGGGTACCATATATATTTGCAATGCATGATACATGCAGCTTCTATCCATTGCAACCGATTTCGTTTTTCCTTCCTGTAGGCTTTTTGGTGTGCACTGTGAGAGGCAAAATTTATATATTTAGTTTCTGTGCCTGTTAAATTCTATTACATTATCAGTTGATGACTTATATGAAAATATATTTTGGAATGATTTGCAAGTTTTTTTTACCCGAGCTATGGATTTTATTTTTAGTAGAAGCAATAGCGGAAGCAGTCATGAGTGCTATTAAGAATGCTAGTGATAAATTTTTATCATATCATGCCCAACTGCCCATCTTATTTTCTTCTATTTAAAGGTTTATTGACCAAGTTTTCATGATTAATCAACCAAATTCAATAAGAATAATGAATAGACTCTGGTATTCAGAAGTATTGTCCTTTGGGTTGATGGCTATCATTTGTTAATTACTCTAATTTCTACCTGATGGTAAATTGATGAGATATCGCAGTTTTTTCTATGCCTCTGTTGGCAATAGTGCTGTGATAGGTTGACAGCATTAAAACATTGGATCGTTTTAATATTATTATCAAACTGGGGTTGTATTCTTTCACATTTGGATTGTCAGCAACTTTGATAATTTAACTTTGTCAGTCAGCATCATCTTGTCTCTTGAACATTGTATTGAACCAGTCTCTTCAACCGACATATTATCATTGTGAAATAATTTACGATCACTATTTTTGTACGCGTGGTCAATTTAGGACTTTGTAGGTTTAGTGATACATACAAAATTCCAGAATATTTTAGCATAATTGTCAATCATGGTGAATATTAATTTTCTTCAGCAAGAACAAAACTGCAGTGATTTGACATGAGGTTGGGTTGGAGCTGTTGCAGCGTGGTGTATTCTTACTGGTACTGCTGTGCCACTTTATGTTGTTTTTTAGAATTTATTTCTAAATGGATGTTCAATCACAGCTCATTCTAGATTTTACTTCACAGGTAGTTACATATATTGTTTTTTGTGTGTTTGCAGTTCAAAGCGTGCTAGCATCGGCTCTGGACTTCCAATGAGTTCATCAGTTGGACAGAGTGGATACGTGCAGATAACTGTGTAGTTCACAAAGCAGTTGACCCTGTATAATTGATTTCTTTGATTGACTAATTAAAAGTCTAAGGTTTTAGGGCCTTATTCTGTCACCTCTACAATGTATCAGCATTAGTGTACCATATGTTAGTTGATAAATTATGCTAAATAATTGTCATTTTGCCAATTTTTGACTGTGTTCTAATTTCAGGGATATGAGTTGTAGAATACCAACATTTTCAGTAAGGCATTGGCAGAAAGCTGGGAACTAGTCATACTGTCAAGGTAGGTAAGGTAGTTACAGATTAGTTACATGCCCTTATCAAAGTTCTGTGTGGTAGTTGGTAGGTATAGTGATGTCTGTTTATAGGGTGCGTCTGAAGATTGAACACTACTATATCAAAGATAAATGGTGGAAGAATTACTGAGGCTGTGGTGTGCAGTGCATACTTCACATATTCATAGGAACTGCTTTTGTGTTTTGGGCCCATTGAGTGTTTTGCCCAAGAGATATATGTGCCATGATTTGTAGGTTGGGCAAGGATTTGGCAGTTTAACAGCAGCAGCGGTGAAGGGTAGTTTCTAAACCTTGACTGGAGACTGGCATAGAGAATTGTGGAGAATTGTGTCTAAACCAGCTGGAAACTGGCATAGAAAATTTTGGTAAAGATCTAAAGCTGCCACATTTGTTGAACGATGCATTTCTGTGCTGAGGATGTGTTGCCAAGTAGTTGAGAATGACATTTCATAGCACAGAGTAGATTTTAGCGATTGAATAACATATAGTGAGCAACTTTTGTTGATTTCTTAAACACTGCCCAGACGTAGGGTTATTTTATCAATACGCTCCTCAAGTCATAATATCGGTCAAAAGAGTTGTCTGAAATGTGTGTGGTCTTTATTCTGGATGAATGTGAATACATTTAATGGCAACGTTAGATTTGTTCTTACAGAAACTACTCAGTGATGCTTCAGTTAACTGACAATATTTTGTAATTTATTTGTTTTGTGATGCTTCTAGAAAACACTCGGTAACTTGTCTTGGCATGGTGCTGTATTGTGAAACATTGCATTTCAACGATGAAATTTGTGTTGCAATTTGCTCTGAAGAGATTGTTTTATGTGAATTTACAACATAAAATCTGAAAGCAGAGTACGAGTTACAAACTACATGCAAACTGGAAATTTGGAATAGAGCTCAGGCTGGGACTTGATTACAACTTGCTATATAGTTGGATGTGATGGATATACAATAGGTAATTTCAATAAATGACATTTTAAACTTCAGTCTTGAGCTTTAAAGATAGAATTCGTCTCAAATATTCATTTCTTGTTTTTGGCCCAAGTTTGAAAACTCTGCCTCTCTTAAACCTAAATCAGCATTTTATTTCATACCAGTAAAACCACCATTATGTGATATTTTGGCTTTAAATACAGTATTTCATAGGACTGCAATAGCTAAAATTTAAAAGCATCCGTTTTATTTGTTTAATCTTGATCATGATAGTAGCTGAAGTATAACACAGTAGTACAGTACTCATGGTCCTGGCAAATGTTATTTTCCATGGTGAATATTTTCACTGAAGCACAAATACCAGAATCATTGGACGTTTTCATTGATTGTTTTGAATCAACATCATCCATCACTTGTGAACTGCAACTACTGTGTAACACGATATTTGTTTGCACATGTTTTTATTTAGGCTGATCTTACATTGGCAGAATGGGTCCTTTAATGTAGTAATGGCACAAGAGACAGATATGTGATCCAGATTCAAAACTGTAATTTGAGTAACAAAACCAGTATATACAAGTACATAAATTGACAACAGACACTAACCTTTAGGAACCGCCAAAATAGGCTCTCCTTACCATTTTGAATAGCATAGTAGTCATTTAGCTCAAAACATTGGCAGTAAAATAGAAAACAGCTTGGAACAAATCAACAAAAGACATCGAAAGACTTACTAGTTACTACTCACAATTTTTTTTACATTTGATTGGCTTTATATAAAACTTTATATAACATAGCACTTGTTTAGATCAAACTTTAATGCAATTAAAAGACATACATTTTAAATGTCAACAAACCTGAAACACGGATGTCTAACAGAACTAGCAACTGCTTTACTCAAATCAGCAAAGCACCAGAGTTAATTAAACGAGCATGTTTTTCGTCTGTATATATTATGCACAATTTACTATGAGAATGATAGCTTTTGTTCAGCAACTTGATTTCATTAAACTCTGGAATATAAGCCTTGAGGGCTCCATACAGAAATTTATAGTTAAATTATAGGCCGATATTAATATTACAAAATAAACATGAAATATAAGATTTTTATTGTGCAATTGAGAGATTCTTAACATTCAGCATTTTTATAGACAAAAGCAAAAAGTCTACAACTGCACCAAAATGAAGGAAACTCCAAAAGTTAGAGGGAACTGTAATGTGGTGGTTCTCACACAGATCATGAGTCTTCTGAACCACTGTGAACCCTGTTATATTATGTTTAACGTAGTATGAACAATTTTTATCATGGGCAGTGATGGGATGTTGACTTGGCAGTTGACACAAGGTTAGGACTGCGTTGCTCAAGTGAGTAAATAAAGTCAGCGTGATATGGATATGCCTTTGAATCAATGTTGAGATGTGTAGGTCAAAAACTATGGACCTATCTCTCTGAATTTATCCTTTTATACATGCAGAAATCAGAACTTTTAGACTCTGGCATGGTGTGGGCGTCTCGCTGGGCAAGGCAACAGTGTGAGGCTTGATATTTTAAAACTTCAGCAGTCGTGTAACACACTTCAAACAGTCGCTACACTATAGGCTATACAATCCAAATATTCATTAAATCTGGTACATATACAGCGTGAACTTGTTAACATGAAAGTGTCTGAGAACATATCTTATGATACAGTGTGTAAACCAGACTATATTTTAAGAGATCATAGTGAAAACATCAACATTTAGCACTACTCAATACTTGTATGGCATGTTAAACCAGTGCGACGAGTTAGTTAATAGCCTAGCCGACATAAGACCACTTCATGTTCATACGCTGATGAACACGTAAAGGCAAAGAAACATGTATTTGCTAAAACATTTGGAGATATACAACTGTAAACTGTGCTGAAATATGCTTAGCAGCAGAATTGATAGATTCGATATGCTGAGGTGTGTATGCAACTGGATATGTTCTATTCTTCAATACATAGCATGTGTGGTACGTTGTGATCGACACAAGATGACATTATTCTCTCGCTGTATTCATTTTCGTCGGTTTGCGTGGAAGGAACAAGTTGATCAACCTCCTCGTCTTCTGATGATTGGCCGAGTTCACTCGGTGAAGACGAATGAAGCTTACTGTAATTATGATCATGAATGATGTGCGTAAGAAGGGTATTTGCCGTTTCTAACTGAAGATGCAATGTAGAGCATGGACTGATGCTGACGTCTGTAAGACTCCATCTACAATTGTTCAGCTCTACCCTATTGTCTTGGCATCTTGCAAACGTGTTGCCACCCTGCCCGAAATCTGGACTACCACTCTCGTTGAGAATTTCTTTTCTCCAGCTTCCCGAATCGGCCGATCGCGTAGCATGAAAGTAGCTTAAAAATTCATTTTGATTTTCAAAGTCATGGACACTCGGCACCAAGGCACTGGGGTTGCAAGGATTCTGAAAGTCGAGTATCAGATCTTCTGTGTAGTCGGGAAGTTCCTCATCAACTGTTATATGAGTTTTATTTTCAAATGCACTACAGTCATAGATTTCCTGGCAATTCTGGCCGTCACCTCCAAAGCTTAGACGTTCCCAAGTTTCTTCATCACAGGTGTCTGATAGAACCTCACAACAAGTAAGGTCACAACCGAACTCGCCACACACACGATAGTGATTAGTAAGTCTGCTGAAATCCTGCATTGTTAGTCATAACACTTCTCATTAAAACTTTGCTGTCTGTAGACTGTAGTTCTGATGAGGTTTGACTAAACAAAACAAGAATAACAATATAGAGAATTTCTAAGTTAGGCTACATTTCATTGTGGATACATTTTTGGGTGCTTGCAGTGCTTAAAGTGTGGAAATATAAGTGCCTGGACGCCCCTTACCTTTCCAGACTGCTGGCCAATAAGTGGCAGGACGGCATTCAGATTTCAAACTAAGTGCATGGACGCCGTCCATGACCGTCCAGCCACACTTTAAGCCCTGGTTGCTTGCACACATTAGTGAAAGTGTTCAGTGCGATAACTAATGTTTCCACATGCGACGGCGGCTAAATAAGCTAATCCGTTAGGCCACTGTGGCCAGTAGGCTTACTACTAATCAGATACAGACAATTAATTGGGTCCACTCTTTGCAAGCTCAAGTAGTGAAGGACTCAATGCCCTAATTAAATGAGCGTTTTGCAGTGTGCAGTTCGCAGCACTGTTCGCATATGAGACCATACGCAAAAGGTACCGTTACTCTCTTCCAAGGGCGTATCCAGAACGTTTCGGAGGGGGGGGGGCCAAAAATTTTCGGTCTTGTTGGTGGAACAGGGGGAAAAATGTTGTGATTTGGTTTGGCGACCTTTTTTTTAGTCATCGGCCAATTTTCCGGGAAAAAGACACCAATTCATCCGCCAAAAAAGTTGATGACTTTTTTTAGTCATCGGCCAAATTTTCCGGGAAAAAGATAACAATTCATCCGCCAAAAAAGTTGATGACCTTTTTTTTTAGTCATCGGCCAATTTTCCGGGAAAAAGAAGATACTATTTCAACCGCTAAGTCGAACGGGGGGTCACGTCCCGTAGGATTTTTTAGATGGGGGCCTGATGTCCTGTTTTTCTCTCCCGGTACATTTATTTAATAGCTTGTTGAAAGCAAATGGGGGGCGCCACGTCCCATGCAATTTTTAAATGGAGGGCCATGGCCGGATTGGCCCCCCTCTGGATCCGCCCCTGCTCTCTTCCAAAATACGGGCAATTAATTAATTTCTATCGCAACCAACCACTGGGTGATTGGAATGCCTTAGCCTACGACACCTTAAACCAGGGGCGGAGACCTAGGGGGGAACGGTCCCCCCAATGAAAGTGTTGGGGGGGGGACGGCCCATGCATTTGTTCCCCCAATGTTTGAGCGTCAAGACTTTTTTTGGCGGCGAAAATAGAAAAAATTTCGTCGAGATTTTGGCCCGATGACTAAAAAAAAGGTCATCAACTTTTTGGCGGCGAAAATAACTTTTTTCCCCGAGATTTCGCCGGTCGTCAGAAATTTTTCTGAAAATCTCGCGTCTTTCCGTCCCCCCCCCCCCAATTCTCGGCCTAGGTCTCCGCCTATGCCTTAAACAACCATGTAGGCCCTATGACGTGCGTGTAGGCCTTATAGCTCAATAAACTTAGTTCAGAAGACTAAAACCTTGTATTAACCTTTGTTAACAAAGTTCTTAGTTTTCGCGTTAAATCTGAATTAAAATAAAATCATTTTGCGCCGTAAAATCAAAAGCAAAGCAGACGATACGAAAACCAAAGATTTTAACAGGGAGGAAGATGGACTACTTAAAGGATATTGGCTGGCCGCAGTGCCAATGAGGTCACGCAAGGTTTTCTGGTCAATTCATAGGCTCAGACTCGCAGCGAATTTTAGCCGATGACGTTATAGGCGGGCTGCGGAAGATTCAAACCCTGAAAAAAATTCGGAAATACGATTTATCTGCTGGAAACACAGTAAAATTACCGATTTAAAAATAGATATCGATTATATTTATTATCTGAACTGTGTAAATGTTGATCTTGGAGAAAAAAATGAAATTTTAGGCTATGACTAAGCGAAACACTATACGCACGGTCATAATTTATAGCCTATAAAGTCGTCGATTAAAATTCGCTGCGAGTCTGAGCCTATGAATTGACCAGAAGCTCTTGCGCGACCCCTTTAGCATTCTTCTCATTGGTGACCCATCTTCCTCCCTCTTAAAATCTTTGACGAAAACATTATACGATGGATCATGGATGCCATAGATTTCAGGATGGTTCTGCTTTTATAGCGCATATCTATTTCTTCAAATAAGTATAGTTTATTCGCATACGGATGAAATATGCGTATGCCTATCTGTCTCATTTATCGAAATACCTTGCACGTCTGTGCGTAACTTGACAAACGGTTTTAATTTAAATAATATTTTTTTTAAATAGCGAATTACAATAATAACCTTGTGATTTCTTGACTTTCACCAATTTCCATAGGCCTATAAGCGCTCGGCCAGAAATTCGACCTTCCCTAAAAGACCTTCTCTCGACTAGTGCTAGCGCTCTTCATGTATAAAGCATAAAAAAATCTTCTGCCATCTTTTATGGTTTTACCTTGTAACTTTATTAAAAGTCGCTCTTCTCTTCGATCAGCATCTACTGGAACAGTGGAAAGTATGTCAATGGAGCACTTTCTGCCTCATTTTGTTCGTATCTCTCTTATCGAGACTGTCTTTCGCTCTAAACTGAGAACTTACCTTATCCAGTCTACTTATAATTTTTAATGGTCTGCTGAACTTCAATGCGCACTTCTGAGCTTTGTAAAGAGGTGATTATCAAATTTCAGTTGTATTGTATTATAGCCTTAAGTATAGGGCTTCATCAAAAGAACACCGAACTTCAGAACTTAAAGTGTAAAAAAGTGCTGGGATGCTCCTTAACTTTCCAGTCTGAACTGGTGAAATTGGCAGGACGGTGTTTAGATTTGAAAATAAGTGCATGGCCGCCATCCATTAGTGTCCAGCCATACTTTAAGCCCTGCCTAACATATTCAAGATAACCTTGTACCGGTTGTCAAAAACTCTTCACAACGTAGAAGTGGCAGGTCACTTGCTAAAGCCTTCCACTGGCCACCTATCAAAAAAATTATGCGAAAAATTGTCATAATTACCTGCAACAGCGTAACAACTAAAATCCTCAGAACTCGCTGACCTTCTTCACCAAAACCTACCTGTAACGTCTCCGTTTTTATGCTTATTTTAGCAGGTAATTGAAAATGTACTGCATTTAAATGATCTGTTCAAAGAGAAACCAATTCTTTATAAATGTATAATATATTCGAAAACTGTTAAATAAACAATACAATTACGCAATGTTCCTATTTACTTATTTGGCGTATCACTAATTATATTTATCTAAATGCTTATCTGTGTTCCACAGTTGAGATATATGACATATCGTTTCTGTAGTGTAAAACGGCCTTGAAATAGTTCTGCAGATTCTCTGTAGATATATTGTATGAAGATAAGCAACCCGGTGCTATATTTGAAGAAATAGTTCTGCTGATTCTCCGTAGATTCACTGAATGAAGACAAGCAACCTCGTGCTATATTTGAAGAAATAGTTCTGCTGATTCTCCGTAGATTCACTGAATGAAGATAAGCAACCTCGTGCTATATTTGAAGAAGGATAATGAGATACTGTCAAGCTGTGGAATCCAGATCGAATACCAGACAAGACAATATTCAATACTTCCGTAGCATCAAATTATCACACTCCAACCAATGAGAATTTCCTTCCCAATTGAAAATGACCTTGAAATGTCAACCAGAGACAACGAGCCCAAAATCGTTTCTCAACACACGAATATCGTCTCACCAACCGTCACGATCACAATGTAGACTTCACGGACGTTAGAGTTCGCAACTTCGAATTTCTAAATCGCCTCTACTCTCACACGAATGCCTCGTACTGTTTTACGACCAGATACGAGCATAATCATCATCCTCACCATTGAATAAACTTCAAATGAATTGCCAGCCACAACTGAACAACCATCTTTCTCAATGTTCATGTAAGGAATCAACCGTTTATGTCGAATTTTAATGACGTGGCTGTTTCCATTCAATTCTGTCCGTTACGCTCATTTCGATGCTTTTAATTGGTTACGCGTCAATGCAAATGTTTTCGCTTACGTAAGCGTCCGTAGTAACCGCTTGACGTCACTATGACTGCCTCGCTCATGTACGCAAGATTCGTGGTCTCCTAGTTACTAATCCACTAGACGCCAAATTATTAATCTAGATACGCCGACTAAATTATCTAGCTTAACTCCTACTTAGAATTAACATATAATATCAGACAAGTTAGTTTGATAGATAATAGCGATTTAATACGCTACAAATACCCCTCCTTCAAAAGTCTGTAATCAGGCTTTACAATCTCACCTAATTATCTATCAACTAAATTTCTATGAACTTTCTTATTCTATCTTACACAACAATACAACATTACTGAACTTCTTATCTACATTATTATAATACATTACTGATATATTTAAGTACTATGTAATTCCTCTACTCAAATAATCAGACATAACATTATTGCTTCCCTTGATATATCGTATCGTAAAACAATAATTTTGAAGTGCTAGACTCCACCTCATGACTCTCGCATTTCTCATTCTTCCTTCCTTCATGTACTGTAGTCCGCAGTGGTCTGTCTCAATCACAAACTGCTTTCCACACAAGTACCTATCAAACCTACTAATTCCCCACATTATCGCTAGACATTCTCTCTCCTCAACTGAATATCTCGTCTCTCTTTCCAATAGTTTCCTACTCGCATATGCAATCGGGTGGTTTATCCCTTCATACTGCTGTATCAGGACACAACCTATTCCTCTTCCCGAAGCATCAGTTTGGATCACGAATTCCTTCTCTAAGTTTGGTAACTTTAGTATCGGTGTTTTAGCAAGTGCTGCTTTCAGCTTACTAAAACTCTCTTCTAATTCTTCGTTCCAATCAACATTATTAGCTGCTGACTTCTTTGTCAAATCACTTAATGGTGCCATCAGTTCAGCACAATGAGGAATAAACTTTCTGTAATAGTTTATTGCTCCCAAAAAGCTTCTTATTTGTTTCTTCGTTTTCGGTTGTGGCATCTCCACAATTTTATCTATTGATTCTCCTTTAGGACTGATGTCGTCGTTGTTTAACGTATGACCCAAGAAATCTATGCGACCATACCCTAATGAACATTTCTTTGGTTTCAAAGTCAGGTGAGCATCTCTCACTCTTTGAAAAAATTCTCGTAAAATCTTCATATGTTTAGTCCATCCTTCTGTATGAGCTAGTATGTCATCAACATAACTCTCCAGATTCTCGGTTCCATGTAAAATCTTCCTTATCAGTCTGTTATAGCTTGAAGCACTGTTTACCAATCCAAATGGTAAAACATTAAATTTATACAACCCACTTGCACAAATGAAAGTCGTATAGTCTTTTGATTCTTCGCTCATTGGAATTTGCCAATACCCTTTGCAAAAATCAAACTTGCTATATATTTTGCTGCCACTCAGTTTATTGAAGATATCCTCGTTTGACATCATCGGCTCTGGATCAAAAACTGTCACTTTGTTCAATTGCTTATAGTTGCAGCAAAGTCTATTGCTTCCATCAGCCTTCTTAACAACAACAAGCGGTGCTGCGTAAGCTGCTTCTGATCTTTCTATTATTCCATTCTCTAACATTATCTCAATTTCCTTATCAATTTCAGACTGTAGATGATACGGTGTTGGATATGCTTTCATCCTAACAGGTTCATCACTCGTAAGATGAATCTCGTGTTTCACCATGTCAGTTCTTCCTGGTTTATCTGTAAATATGTCTTGATATTCTCTCAGTAATTTCTCTAATTCACCTCTCTGTTCATCTTCTAATTGTGGATTAATATCAACATCCTTGTAAGTCTCAGTTTGCTTACTGACATACAGGTTTAATATCTCCTCCTCTTCGTCTTCACCTTCTCTACCATCATGTACAATAGCTGACACATATGCTATTGTCTCAGAACCTGACAACTCTTCTTCATCCCTCTCGTAATATTTCTTTAGTATGTTGATGTGGTATGTTTTCAGTTTTCCACCATCAACCTCAACTTTATAATCGTAATCTCCGATTTTTCCTCTGACAACAAATGGTCCTTGCCATTTAACAAGCATCTTATTATTACAACTCGGCAGTAACAATAGGACTTTATCACCTATCTCCAGTTTTCTATATCGTGCCTTTTTATCGTAGTATTTCTTGTTCTTCGCATTGGCTTTGTGAATTGCTTTCTGCGCCATGTTACACGTTTCCTCTATACGTTCTCGTAGATCTGTCATATATGTGTACACATCCTTCACCTCGTCTTCCACTTTTTCGTTTGTCCACAGTTCCTTCAATATCTGTACCGGACCTCTACATGATCTTCCGAAGATTAATTCGAAAGGCGTGTATCCGTGGCTCTCGTGTACAGTATCTCGTAATGCGAAAAGTAGTGGTGCCAAGTACCTGTCCCACTCTTTTACTTGTTCACCTATCAGTTTTCTCAGTGTAGTCTTAATCGTTCCATTAAGACGTTCTACACAACCGTTTCCCATCGCGTGGTACGGACTTGTCATCGTGTGCTTGATCAACAACATTTTGTTTACTTCGGCCATTAGTTCTGACGTAAATTGGCTTCCTCTATCTGTATGAATTCTTTGTGGTACGCCCATCCGACAGTAAAAGTTAAACAAGGCTTCCGCCACTTCCTCGGTACTTATTCCTTTCAACGGTATCGCTTCAGGATATCTGGTGCTCAAGTCGATAATCGTTAATACATAACGATATCCTCTCATAGACATTGGCTCTATGGCTCCTATGATGTCTACACAGACATGCTTAAACGGCACATCCAGCACTGGAAGATGTCCCATCGGTGCCTTGTAATTCACTTTCTTATCTACCGCTTTCTGGCATACATCACAACTTAATATATATCGCCGAACTTCTTGATTTATCCCTGGCCAATAAAATTCATTCACAATTTTATCGTGAGTCTTTTTCATGCCTAGATGAGCTGATAGTAGCGAGCTATGTGCTACAGCTAGTACTTTGTTTCTCAACTGTTTCGGAACCATCAACTGCCACTTCGCTTCATCCTTCAATACTTCTTTCCATCTCCGGTACAACAGTCCATCTTTCTTTACGTACAGCACTTTTTCTGTACTCTTCTCATCGCCATTCCACTCAGATGCTTTATCCCAGTAACTCTTCAATGTTTCATCTGTCTTCTGTAATTCCTTTATTTCTTTTGTGGTTATACTCAGGTCGGGCATTTCTGTGACCTTGAGTGGTTTATATTTCACCGCCTTCTTCGACTCAGCTCTCGTTTCTATCGCTGCTGTCGTTTGATGTGCGTCACTGTTCATGACGTCATCACTTCCAACTTTCTCTATTACGTCATCATATTCCGTGCTCATTTCATCACTCTCGAATCTTACTGTCTTCTTGGCATCTTGCCAACGTGAATTAGCATTCACATTTCTCTTGAGTATTCCTTTATACTCAACTTTTTCTTGTTTCTCACTCATAATCGTCTCATTCACTTTCTCTCCTTTGTCACAATTAATTATATTTTCCTCCGTGTTCTCATTCGTTACTGTATATTTTAACCCTCTCACGCGTCCAATAATTATCGGCTTTACTGGTTCATCCATAACCATTGCCTCAACTTCACCAGTAAAATACTCGCTCTCAATGTTTACATTGGCTGTAGGAAAACACCTTAAGCTCCCATCAACTAGGATGCAGTGCGTTTCCTTCCCAGTCAAATCACTATCCTTGATTAGCGATCTCCTCACGATACATGTACTCGCTCCAGAATCGTAAAGACAATTGGCGTCTACGCCATTGACCTTCGCTTGACATTCGTCTATACTTTCAATGTCAATGCAACCATCTTTCCGTTCTGTAACTACCGTACTTGCTGATACACATGGCACTTCCTCTTTATCTTTCCTATCCTTGGGTTCTATTGTTCTGTCAACTTCATTTGATTTCGTATTTTCATTCGTCTGTACAGCCCTGTCCGCTCCATTCTCATAAATCTGTACTGCTGCAGCTGTGTGTTTAACAAACCCTTTGTTAAACACTTTAGTTTTATACACACAGTCAAATGCTTTATGCCCAAATCGGCGGCAAATAGAACATTCGACCTTACGTCCTGTCACTGGTCCTCTATTCATATTTCCCGGAAATCTCTCTTTGGATTTCTCTTCAAATAACTTTCCATTACCTCTGTCATTATCAAATCTCCCTTGAGGTTTCACAGAATTCTCGGCATACTTGTACCCTTGAGATTCACTGTAGGACTTCGCACATATCCATTTGTCCTTTAAACTCATTTTATCCCTCTCCTTATCCCGTTCATCTCTTAATTCTATCTCTCGCAATCCCGCTTGGATCTCAAGCATCCTAAATTTGAAGTCTCTCTCTTTCGACTGCCTCATTTCATCAACCTCACGTTGAAGTCTCGCTTTGTTCGCCTGATATTCACATTCCAGCCTAGCATCACTCGCTTCTCGTGCAAGTTTCACTTCGTTCGACTCACATTCACGCTCAAGTCTGGCCTCGTTCTTTTCTGCTTCACGTGCAAGCCTAATATCATCCGCTTCACGTAGCTTTTCGGCTATTTTACTTTCGGCCAGCTTTTTCTCTTCTTCCATTATCTTCATTTTACTCCTTAGATCTGCTACTTCTTTTGCGCATTCCTCTGCTTTCCTTTGTCTGAAGTTGTCGTATTTGTATCTGACAAATTCTTCCAGATCCTCTCCTTCCAACCAAATTGTACGGCCAAGATCAAACCACTGTTTAAATTCTGTGACTGTCATCTTACTCACTTACTTTGTTAAGTAGTAATAAATTTAACGCTCAACTATGCGCTATATAATTTCACACTCGCTTATAATAATTATTAAAATTATTAAGCGTCACACTAGTGCTCCCTCTTAACGTGATACAATCTCTGGTATATGTTACGCAATAAGGATTATCGCACCGACTCTAATGCTTAAAATCTATACATGCGCGTTGCGCTATGCTTAACAATTTCCAAATAGATCGTCATTTTAATTAGCTTTGTCTCTTCAATATAAATGTCAGTAAAGTTCAATCTAATCAACAATAATATTGTCAATTTTATCCCGGGCGAGCCCCCATTTGTAACGTCTCCGTTTTTATGCTTATTTTAGCAGGTAATTGAAAATGTACTGCATTTAAATGATCTGTTCAAAGAGAAACCAATTCTTTATAAATGTATAATATATTCGAAAACTGTTAAATAAACAATACAATTACGCAATGTTCCTATTTACTTATTTGGCGTATCACTAATTATATTTATCTAAATGCTTATCTGTGTTCCACAGTTGAGATATATGACATATCGTTTCTGTAGTGTAAAACGGCCTTGAAATAGTTCTGCAGATTCTCTGTAGATATATTGTATGAAGATAAGCAACCCGGTGCTATATTTGAAGAAATAGTTCTGCTGATTCTCCGTAGATTCACTGAATGAAGACAAGCAACCTCGTGCTATATTTGAAGAAATAGTTCTGCTGATTCTCCGTAGATTCACTGAATGAAGATAAGCAACCTCGTGCTATATTTGAAGAAGGATAATGAGATACTGTCAAGCTGTGGAATCCAGATCGAATACCAGACAAGACAATATTCAATACTTCCGTAGCATCAAATTATCACACTCCAACCAATGAGAATTTCCTTCCCAATTGAAAATGACCTTGAAATGTCAACCAGAGACAACGAGCCCAAAATCGTTTCTCAACACACGAATATCGTCTCACCAACCGTCACGATCACAATGTAGACTTCACGGACGTTAGAGTTCGCAACTTCGAATTTCTAAATCGCCTCTACTCTCACACGAATGCCTCGTACTGTTTTACGACCAGATACGAGCATAATCATCATCCTCACCATTGAATAAACTTCAAATGAATTGCCAGCCACAACTGAACAACCATCTTTCTCAATGTTCATGTAAGGAATCAACCGTTTATGTCGAATTTTAATGACGTGGCTGTTTCCATTCAATTCTGTCCGTTACGCTCATTTCGATGCTTTTAATTGGTTACGCGTCAATGCAAATGTTTTCGCTTACGTAAGCGTCCGTAGTAACCGCTTGACGTCACTATGACTGCCTCGCTCATGTACGCAAGATTCGTGGTCTCCTAGTTACTAATCCACTAGACGCCAAATTATTAATCTAGATACGCCGACTAAATTATCTAGCTTAACTCCTACTTAGAATTAACATATAATATCAGACAAGTTAGTTTGATAGATAATAGCGATTTAATACGCTACACTACCATAACAGAGAAACAGCTATTGTCCCAAAAGTAACTTGTTTGTTCTCTTCAATTCTGTTCATACATTAATTTTAGGGAATTGTATAATGCCCCTTCAAGAAACCGAATAAGGAGCACTCCCAGCCCAGCCACGACTAGGCTGCCTTACCATCTATAAAACCCTGTAGGAAATTAACTAAACTTTCAGTTCAGTTTTGATTTCCCATTCCATTCATTTGAAGCATTGCATTGAGATATCCGACCACAAAAGTATCTCATTTTTATTACAAATATTTATTAACAAATACTGTATTAAAATTTTAAGTAAAGTTTTGAACAGTCATCTTAATGTATGCCACACTTCTTTTAGCATTTCAACGGCTAAATGTAAAAGTTCTCTTTGACAACTTGAACATACGTCTCAGGTTTGATGAATTATCAATTACAACCAAATAAACGGAAGCAAATCAGGTTAATAACAGCTTTAGGCAAACATGCTGCACGATTGGCTAAGGCCAATTGAACATTTAGACGACACCATCCATTATTTAGAAGTGTAATTTTAGTGCAAATTTTCAAATGGTGCAAATCTTTAGCTGATCCTTGGCTATGCTTGGGTCTATCTAGGCGAGCTCTGCTGTTCATAATTATCTGTTGTCCTAGCTTCATTCTGCCTCCAGTGGGGAGCTGAACATTGGTCCCTCGGTTGGGTCGTGTTGGAACTTCAACATATCAGAGTCGTGCTTTCTCAGTTGTAGGTCCATCTGTCTGAAATAGTCTTTCAACCCATTACCTAGGACTGACTCACTGCTCACCATTGTTGGATTGGGAGCGCCTCTGAGTGGGCTTTTTGAAAGGGCGTCATTTAAATCCTTGAATGAATATGCAGCAACTAATGCAAACTTTCAGCTACATTTGCAAATGTAGGTCAACTATGACATCTATAGGTATAATATACACTATCCTAACTGTTACATTTTATAATATACACTATCCTAACTGCTAAATTTTAAAGAGCCTGTAAGAAAAAAAAATGCTTGAAGTAGCTTTAAGATCCACATGATAAAAACAACATATGCTGCCAGAGACCCTAAATAAACACCTTCACTTGCTTCAATTGTACTTGAAACCATAAACAGAATTTGCATGACAAGTAAAAAAACTGCAACTGTGTATATCAACAAAGCAACCAAGTACAGGTATGAAATCCATCTCTAATGTAATGCCTATAGATGGCTTCAATGCGATCTGGCAGATTACATTAATGTAATTATGCACATATAATACAAACATCTTAAACCAGTTTTGCTGTGGGATAGACAAGACGATGAACTGATGCATTAAAACCAGCTTATACTGCAAACACATGCAAAATGACACTTTATTTTGTCCAACAATCCTGCAGTCAAATAAGTTAGCAACCAAAAAGTTATATAAAATGAGGATAAAGCATGACATTGCTGCACACTCTTGCAGTTGCTTTAATCGCCAGCTCACGCAGTTGGTCATCAGCCAATCAGCAACCTTGGTCATCAACCAATCAGATGGATGAATTCCTGTGTCCAATCGCGAGATGATGCACCAACCAACCAGACGCTGAAACGCGGTTCCACAGCCAGCTGCAGAGGTTTCTTCAATGGACAATCGCCTACAGCAGCAAAATTATACTAAAATTCTCTAATTGTTCATCAAGAAATCACAGCATGCCTCAATTACTAAATGCAACTCAACAGGCAAAGAGGTAAAATTAGCACAAATGTCTACACCAATTACAATCATGATATCATATTCAAAGGATTATTAAGTCGAGATACAAACAAGTCAATGATAGAACACCTTTTTAACGTCTGACATGCAAAGTTGTATGGTGTAAAAGGTATTGTATTGCATCTACACATCTGTAGGGCTTATCCCACCTGTTAGCGGCTTTGTAATGCACCCCCGCAATGGCATGGCCATGTTACAGCACCATGGCGCTCCAAGTGTGAAAGACTTGGTGAAAATAGAGCAGTTTGTGAGAGCGAAAAGATGTGCTTCGAGTAACAATTGCAATTAATAATGAAGAGCATGCCACTTGAGAGAGCTGATACCAAAGTGCAGGACCAATGAAGGCAAAAGCTGGAGTTTTGGACAAAGCAGTCCTTGTTCGCAGGACAAGGAGATCAAGTATGTCACATGAGCGCAGTGGACAAAGAGAGGAGGCTGAATTTGGTAGACAGATGAGATCACGAAGATACTTGGGCACTAGGCCAGAGTAAGATCGGTAAATTAAAGCACCGAATTCAAGCAGTGGGGAAACCAGTGAAGGTGAAGGAGATATAGGATGAGCGAGAAAGAAAGAAAGAGGCAATTGTTTACAAAGAAAATAAAAGAAAGAAGGGCGAGTGGTTTCAGACACTGTAGTACTTTAGATTACCCATCCAACGAACCTAGCTTTATGTTGCTTAACATTAGAGTGCCCTCCCGTGTTATAAAAATATTACATTGTGGGCATCATCATCATCAAAAAGATAACACAGTATTAAGCGCTTTTACTCTTGAGACACAAATACTGTTGCATCAGAAGAAGAAGATGGTTTTGCATGGTTAACTTGAGCCTTCCATTTACTTCTAACATACCATAATCAACTAGCATCATACACTTTCACACTTGATTGGCATGCTCTGTACATTTGTTACAACTTAACTACATGGGATTCAGAGTTTGTGATCTGCTTTCAGCAGCACCAACTCAAAATCTTACAATGCTTTTATATATAAAATGACAAGCAAAAAATGCAAAACTTTGTCTGCTTTACCTTGTCGTACAAACTTTGAAAACAAATGCATCAGTTCTATGCGATGGCGAGCTTAGTCATTTTCAGAGGCAAGACTTCTTCCCCAACCATGAAGTCATCCTAGAATTAAACAGATATACACATAAATGATATTGTTGCACGGCCAAGAAACATTTTCATAGAACGGTTTGTGAATATTTCTGCAACAGATATTGTCAGGATGTGCTAAGTCTTGAACTTGGCTAAAGGCTATGGGAAGTTCTGATAAGAAATTTGATAAATCTGACATTTATTAATACTTGAAAAGCAAAGCAGGATGCATGAAAAAGACAGACATCTCCCATCGATGCAATGGAAGTAACAGCTGGAAACTGAAAATGTAGTGCTCACTATTGACAAGTCCTAGAACAATGCTAAATAGATTTTCACAAGCTCACACTTGTAAAGTACAAAATACTGACTGCAAAATTAAGAATTAAAACAGCAAAGATTGAATCAGCTGTCAAGCTCTGACCACATTATATCATGCTCTCAGCTGCATAGTTATTGAAGTGTACACGACTCAAACTTTACGATATATTACTTACGAGATTATATATCACGCGGACGAGTAGAGAACAACTCGGACATCGTGCAACGTCTTCTCCATTTTGTAGTTCTTCCTACATGAAAATTAAACACACAGCCTCTCAAAACTCACTCTACAATTTACCTATGAACGAGTAAATGATACACAGATTCAACAGCATTCTTCCTACAGCCCAAAATAAATGGAATACTCATTCAGAGGACTTACATAACCACCCTTGCAATGCCTACTCAACAGTGCTAGGAGCCAAACTCCAGCGATAAAGAAAAGTTTTCAGATGCTTGTAAAAGGCATATGCAGAGTCTCTTCCTAAAAGGCCATAGATCAGAGGGCGAGTTATTCCAGGTGGTCAGACCAACAACTGAAAAGGCATCATAATAATCCAGTTTTCAACAAGCCAAAACATAATGGAAATAATAATCCATTTGTCCTGCAAGTCATTCACCCATTATTGTGGACATTACGTGGCTTGTGCCAGTCAGTTTTTAAAACAAATATTGAGCATACATCAAAGGTCTGACAGCACTTGGCCAGAATGTGCTTTGTTCGAAACCAACAAAAATTATTATATTATTATACCTGTAGACCAATAGATTTTCACAAGCTTGCACAAAGTACAAAATACTGATTGCGAAATTAAGAATTAAATGTTCAGCAAAGATTTAATCAACTGTCAAGCTTTGACATGCTCTCAGCTGCATAATTATTAAAGTGCATATGACTCAAACTTTACGATATATTATATATTATTATACCTGTAGAACAGTATTATACCTGTACAGTAGACGAGTATAGTCAATATTGACCAACAAAATCTCATAACTGTGCCATTTAACTTTTTGAACAATGCCATCCTAATAACTTACTATTGCAGTGTTAAAAGTCAACTAATACACAATGATAAAAAAAACATATATAATAATAGGGTTATATTCTATAATGACTCGGTAGCAAGTAACTTTTTTTTATAAATTTGATGAAAAATATTTCCTGACGAAATTGAAGCGGGATTTATCGTGTGAGGGTCGGTTAGGGTTCAGGTTAGGCGTCGTGAGGGTCGGTTAGGGTTAGTTTTAGGGTTAGTGCAGTCATTCAGAAGCTGGATTGATGAACAATAATTTTCAATGAAAAATGGATGAAAAATATTTGCTGACGAAATAGAAGCGGGATTTATCAAACAAATTCTTGCCTAAAGAGAAGCTGGATCGATTCAAAGGATTCTCGGCAAACTAGAAGTTGGATTTATTAAAGATAACAACGCTGCAATGTTAGTTCTTGGTGTCTACCGAGTCATTCTAGAACGTCTACCGAGTCATTATAGAACTCTACCAATAATAGGCATATCCTATTACTACAGGATCTGCCAATTTAAATGGATTCGTGTATTTAGGCGAACCACGAACACATTGTTTATACTGTGGCTCGAAGAAAACACGCACTTACTAATGTGATTTCAAACTTGTCCCCACATGGGCAAGGAAAGTGATACGTCTGCGTATCTTCATCGTATTCCATATCTTCTATCTCTACTTCGTCGTGAAATATAGACATTTTTACTTAATATATCGAATTGCGCAACAAACCGCTCACAGTTTCTTAACGAACGCGTGGTCGATGAATTCTATGGCATTGAATATGAATAGCAACATGCTGTTCACGGAAGAGTCGTTGATTGTATTGGGACCACATCTATATAATTATATTCGTTTTAATGAGAAAAAGACAATCTGACAATAACGCAGAAATGCTAACATGAGTGATAATGAATAATTAGAGTTCAAAGTTCGATAATTAGTCTTAAAGTTAGCTAGTAAATATTTTTATATAGCGATCGTGGGATAAATTGAGAATTGTCCTTTAATGGGAGAGTATGGTTGTGAGCTCTAGGTCTAAGTTGGTGAGAGGAGGGGGGTCGGAGAGGAGGTAAGAGTTGGTAGAGAACACGTTTGGGGTTGTGTGTAATGAAGAAAAGGAGTTTTGCATCAGCTGAGTTGGCTAGTTCGGAGACAGTAGGAAAAGTTTGCTCTAAGTATCCTAGGCGTTTATATAACTTATATAATCTATGATTATATAAGTTATTATTATATTCGTTTAATGGTAACAAAAACTGATAGACACACCGCTATCAGGTACAAAAAGCAGTTTATCAAATACAATATAATACCTATAGAATGTCTTTATATAGCCTTGACTGGTTGGATTTGTCTTTGGATGAGAGCACAATTTAAATGACATAAATTACAAAAAGAATAATTAAATGAGATTGGGACCACATTATATTTTTACCGATTGTTCCGGTCCAACGACCTTATAATGTTATATATTCAGGAATCGGGATACAGAATAAAATTTAAAATTTATATTTAAATAATAATATCCTAATAATGTAATGCAAATAGCCAAAATATCTCAGCGTCACCCAAGTCACGTCTGAGAGGATAGCTTGATCGCCGGTGCTATTATATACACCTGATTTGATTAATTTGGTTACAAAATAAAGCATTTTGATTGATTGATTGATCATTAGCGTCGTCCTCCTCCTTTATCCAAGTCCATGACTGGCACTGCCAAAGTGCAAGCAGTGGCGGAACTACTCGTTAACATCATGGTTGACATCAACGACCTGGTTACCATCCTTTAAAGCCAACGACCTGTTTAAAGCCAAGGCTCAGAAGCTGAATGACTTTTCGAACATTATTATTGTTTCTATGGTTGTTATCGCGTAGCGCACGACAAGCAGTGGCAGCGTGTTATTGAATTATTACGATTTTGTTTAAAATGATTGCAGTTTCAAAAACATTAGTTAAGATTGTGTAGTACACATTTTCAGCAAACTTTGTAGCGGTCCTATAATATTGAAAGTACTGTGTTCTGTAAAGATCTGACTATTTATCGCGGTAACCTTTATTATCGCTCAGAAGCGCGCATTCGTAGTTCGAACGTCAGTCTTTTCGGATAAACTATTATAGTATTGGCAGCTCGAAAATGCCCAATTTTGTGGACAGTTTGATTCTAAATGTACGAAAGTTTTTATTGTTATCAGTTTATTTGTGTTTTAGTTTCTGATTTTATATGGCAACCTGTAAGTTTTAAATTGAACGCATGCACCTCCTTTAAGACTCTGTTACCAGGGCACCCCAGCTCCATATCACTTTCTACTCTAAACTATCTCGTATCTAGGATTTCATACCCTGATCCATCATGTTCAATTTCTTTCGCCGTAGACGGAGCGCACCCCAGCAGTTTCTTTTCCACCTTCTAGGAATGATTCTTGCCTCTGTAATTGGTATTTGTATACTGACAAAAGACAACGTTAATTAGTAATTGGGGTAACCCCGAAGACTGCGTGCCCATTTTCAAAACAGTACGGTTGCCAACGACTGCACTAAAATAGAACGCAGCGGCCTATCACCTGTATCCTACAATGCAAAGCGGTCTTTGATGCCATGCGAAAGAGAAATTTAATTCCAACTTCATAGGGCCTAATTAGTTGGCAACCTGCAGGTTTAATAATATCTTTGCTCGTTTAACAATGCTGACTAAGCAATAATATTAACTCGTATAACAGTACTTTCGAATAACCTATTTAGACGATCAATTTAGTCGTATTTAGCCTACTCCATATTTGTCACTCGAAGCGCAGTTTTTGCATTTATTGTTTCTTCATATATAACTTTGCTTCGATTTATCACTTGCTGACCGCTTTGTATTATGGGGTGCAAGTGATAGGCAGCTGTGCTCTATTTTAGTGCAGTCGTTGGAAACCATATTGTTTTGAAAATGGGCACACAGTCTTTGGGATTACCGTAATTGGTGCCTTGTACTTATCTTTTGAACTGTGTTATAGAATATTTTAGATTATAACAGGTTTATAAATACAAAATATACAGGGTGCGCCAAAAAAAAGTAATCCCCTAAGGACTTTTGTCAATATCTTGGCCAAAAATAGGAATTTTTCAAATCCAGTTTTACGGGTTTGAAGGTAATTCATATCTACGTACAGTGGCCAAATTTCACCGCCATATGTGAAACAGAACAAAAGTTATATCACTTCTAGTGAGACCACCCACCGTTTTTTGACGATTCAAAAACGAAACGCAATTTTTTTAAAGGTTTTTTTGCTAATACCATGGTGAAAAGTAAGAATTTCAAAATGAATCTTTACAGGTTTAAAGACAATTCATATTTACACATGATGACCAGATGATTTCATCAAAATATTTCAATCACAACACAAGTTACACCACTTTTAGTGAGGACACCTACCGTTTTTGACGATTAAAAAAGTAACGCAACAAAAAGTAACAAAAACGTCATATAAACAAGTCATATCTCAAATAACTGTTTGGAACTGAACTTGATAGTGATTCACAACTTGTGTTCAATGTGCCAAAACTTCTTTTGAGTCTCTTTGCAAAGTTCTTGATGGACCTGTTGATTGATCTGACAGATTTCTTATTTACCAATTTGATTGTCACCTTGCTAAGTGACTTCTCAGTGATGTGCAGCTACGCTGGGGCCTTGCTCCTTTTTTAATAGTAATAAAAATGATCATCTGGCATTATCAAAGCCTATTTGATAACAATTATTTGAGATGAGACTTTGAAAAATCGCGTTTTTGCTACTTTTTGCTGCGTTACGTCTTTGAATCGTCAAAAAACGGTGTGTGGTCTCCTTAAAAGTGCCATAACTTTTATTGTGTTTGAAATATTTTGCTGAAACTCTAGCCATCATGTGTAGATATGAATTGTCTGTAAGCCTGTAAAATTTCATTTTGAAATTCTTACTTCCGGCCAAGATATTGGCCAGAATAATTAGATTGGTTTTTTGTTACATTTTGCTGCGTCGCGTTTTTGAATCGTCAAAAAACGGTGGGTAGCCTCACTAAAAGTGATATAACTTTTGTTCTGTTTGAAATAATTTTTTGTAATTTGACCATTGTGCGTAAATATGAATTGGCTTTAAGACTGTGCAGTTTCATTTAAAAATTCACATGTTTGGTCAAGATATGGGCTGAAAACCGTAGGGGATTACTTTTTTTGGCACACCCTGTATATTTTTGCATGCATTCATGTATAATTTGGTACATTTGTCTCAAGCCTATGGCTTTCCATTTAAGCTAAAATCTCATATCTTCAGGAACTCTTACCCAGACATACAATCTACCACATTCACATTTATCTCAACCAGCATTAATTATGAAAAATCTCAAGAACAATCCCATATGTATACAATGGCCTATTGTAAAACAAGCAATGAATTTAGCTTATTTCAACACAGGGATATGCATATTCCAGTGTTGCATTGGCACAGACCAGAGGCATCCACACGTAATTTCATATTGATATGAATATGATTATAATTTTGTTACTTTCTTACTTGGTAGCTTTCAAGTGAATGCCCAGACGAAAGACAATGTGCCTGCGAAACAATTGCCAACCTTACAGAACAGTTTAACACTGTTGAGAACAGTCAAGTTAAAAGAGCCATTAGCGCTCTGAAGCCACTGCTGAATGATTCCTGCCTAGCAGTGCGACTATCTGCTCTTGGCGCTCTGAGGTATTAATCACTAATATTGACTCTCTTGTTTGTAATGAAATTCTTCTTGCAGAGTTAGCCAGTTGCATAAAAATAGCCCTTGTAGTCCCCAGTTGTGAAACCTGTACCAATATCTGAAATTGATGTATGCCAATAAGGAATTATATGTACTGCAAACAATTATCAGCAGACTTAAATGAGTTTCAACGGGCCCCAAAATTTAAAGCTGCACCACTGAGCAGAGCATAGTTTAATTTTTGTTGTATATCATGTTGCAGATCTTGGGTCTAATCTTTGCTTGAGAAACTTTGTCAGAATTATGAAAGTGAAATCAAAAACCAAGCCAAAACAAAGCCTCAGTCTCATATTCCATTGATCATTCAACAGCTATTTTCTATTGTTAGTATTAGTAGTGACAGTTCTAGTAATTGTTCTCAACAGAGGCATAGGCACGATGCTGTGCTATAGCAGACTGAGACTGGTACTAGAAGTTTGTAATGGCCTAAACCTAAAGAGCAGAGAGGACGTCCAGAGGCAGCTGAAATAAACCGCCTCAAAGATCACAGTGGTAGCATGAAGCAAGATCTAAAAAACGTTTGCTCACAACAATGAGAATTTAAGACTGAATCTGGCAGGCAGCTAACTTGAGCCAATGTACGTGTTCAGTCATAGACATCAGAAATTGAGAGAAATAAGGATGGCGGGCAATCAAAAGAGCAGCTGCAAGAAGTACCAAATTGAAGAGGAACCAGGCGGATATATTTTGGTCAACCGACGAGTAACGAGTTACAGCAGACGATGTGAGAACTGATGGTTAGTGGTTAATTTCTGCCAGGTACATGTAGACCTTTCTCTTTTCATGGGCCTGTCACGCTGAGAGCGCTTCTGAATTGCTCTGCTGTGAGAAGTGCTTTACAAATGTTCATATTAGGTTGGATTAGATTATAGTGGTATTGTTTGCTTAAGTAGCCACATGTGGTTGGTTACCTTTGACAGGAATCTCAGCATAGATCTTGAGGATGTGGCCCTGGACATGATGGCAGCTGAACCTGATCTGGTGAAGATTCTGATTGACCAACTGACGCTGGTAAGTGCACTGAAGATTTTTATGCGGTAATGGTATGTATGCAGATAGAATTTGAGGTGACCATAGAATTTGAGGTGACCAGAGAATTTGAGCTGGCCATAGAATTTGAGGTGGCCATAGAATTTGGGGTGACCATAGAATTTGGGGTGGCCATAGAATTTGAGGTTACCATAGAATTTGAGTTGACCAAATCATCCACAAAATTCCACACAATGCACTTAATTCAAAGGAAAATGAAACAGGCAGACCAAAACTATGCTAGACAGGCAATATAAATGATGACATGAAATCACTTGGACTAATGGCGAGGGGAACCGTGAACTTGAGAAATGATGGAGCATAATAAATAGGAACTGATGATGATGAGTGGAAAACTACCACATGTGGTTAAGAAAGATTTTAATGCAATAAGGTTTTCAAACCGTTGTTGCGTTTGTCTTTATTTCTTCTGCTTATATTTTGGTAAGGCGTGTTTTTAGATTCACCCGATTGAAGATGACAGCGGTGTCGTTCCTTTCAATAACAGCTCCATTGGGCTTGAAGCCGCTCGTCTTCTCAACTCTCTTTGGTTGGTAATTCATGAAATCTTCGTTTTCCAAACCGTTATTTTGTTAGGTCTTGTTGCTTGTGATTTAGTTTCTTAGTGTGAGGCAAGAAATTCACGAGGTGTCCCAATGAACAGAGAATTCTGTAAAGTGAGATGTATGAGAAGTCTAGGAGACTACTTAAATATGTTGTTTGGTTCTGCATTCACATGGTCAGAGATCAGGTATCAGTCTGGATTATACATTATTTTAGCATGCACCCAAGGTAATTGCAGACTAATGAGCTAATAGTCCACACCCATGGGGTTGATCAGAATGTGTATTTGCAATAAATTGTCTGCTTACCTCTCCTGTTCTCCTATACAACAGTTGCTTATGTTTGGCATTGCCCTTCCTGTTTCTTGTGCAGAGGAATTGAGAAGGCTTCTTTATCTCGAGTATATACGCTATGCATTTACTTGCAGCATCAAATTAAATCAGGGTTCATGGGACCATGACCCTACTATTGTCTTTAATTCGTGTAATTAGGGTATAAATGTATTGTACCTCACTTCTCATACGCCTCAGAATGATTTTCACCAACTCCAAATGGATCAGTATAGAGCCATAGCAAGGTCCGCTAAATATATCAGCTTATCATGCCTGTTACATAGGATGCAATTGAACAATTCAGTTTAAAATCTTTGCAAGGTATTATGTTTAAATCAATCATTCTGCCTCTGTCCCTTGCTCTCTCTGATGTACCAGGAAATACTTTTAGGCTCAGGCACAGATTATTTTGACTCTCCTTGTGCTACACACCGGAACTGTGCTGGACACCTGTTTGGTAGCATATTCAGGACTTTGTGCATTCTCTTGCTTTCTATGATGTCTTGCTGTTCTAAATTTAGGACTTTAACTATTTCAATTCTTCAATTATAAATTTAGGACTCAACTCTTTAAATTCACCAGTCTGATTATTTTGTTTCCTGGCCAATTGAATTCATTATGAGACTACTAATGAAGTTATTAGGTCATTAAGATTTATCAAGGCCAACATAACCTAATTTAGTCATTTATGACTAGATTTGGTTAATGCTACGCAAGATCTTCAAGGCTCAGGGAAAAGATGCTGTACTAAGCAGATTGCTGGTTTGTCTACTACTCTCGGTTTTTATCCAGTGCAGGCATAAATGCTGTCGTGGTTTGCCACTGAGGTTAGTATGTAAAAAACCTACAGAACAAGTATGTGCACATACCATTTAAAGTAAACCATGGTGTTTCTAAAAAGGTATCTTGGTAATCACGTAACAAGATCATATAACAATGTAATTGGCTTTTTGTTTCAGCATTTCATGTCCAAAAGTTGTTAAAATCTGTAACCAAAGAAAAGTGGGTGAGACCGTTTTGCCATTTCTTACGGCCGATCAGAATGCTCATCGTTTACAACATGCTGTCGGTAGGTTTAATTCATTTACTCATTCAATCATGCATACTAATCAATTTTGTTTCAGTTAGACTGATGGCCCTAACCCTAGCCTTTGTACGAAGCTTAACTGAATTATTTCTGAGTCATGTTGGTTAACTTGGATCATGGTGCAGGTGTTCTGTGTGTTATTATAAACAAAACATTTTGTAGCGTTGCTTCACCTGTTCTCTTTTCTGTCACACAGAGGCAGAATTCATGATGACTGCCTGTTTCAGCAGTTGTGGAACTTTGACAGATAATTAAAACAGTTATTGTTTGCAATTGAACATGAATAATCATCTGTTCTGCAAAGGTTAAATTATAAGCAAAAATATAATAGTCATTTCTTAGAGCCATATGAGATCCTCTCATAAGCACTATAGATGTATATTGGAGGTGACTATTGGAGAAGGCACAGCTGTTAATGTAGGTTTTGTCTCTTGGTGTGTCAGGAAGTCTAGGTCTGTATGACTTGAAGCAAAGTTGACATTTGTATACTGGCACTTGAAGCAAAGTTGACCTTTGTATACATGAAGCAAAGTTGACCTTTGTATACGTGATGCAAGGTTGACATTGTATACTAGTGCCTAAATTTGACATTTGTATACATGGAGCAAAGTTGACCTTTGTATACAACTATACATGAAGCAAAGTTGACCTTTGTACGCATGAGGCAAAGTTGACATTTGTATACATGAAGCAAGGTTGACATTTGTATCCTTTTGCAATGGGTGCATCTATAGGTCAACTGCTGATGTCGTTGAGCGACGAGAATCGTTGTTTGGCTCGAACATTGTTGCAGTCAAAGAATTTGTCAACGCTGAAGTCTGTGATTCTTTCTCCGCATTCTACTTACGAGCAGCTTTATACGAAAGTCGTGACTTGCCGTAAGTTAAACTACATGATAGATTACTGAGCGAATTAGTAACATGCATACATGTTTGTCATGCTTTCGGTGTTGTTTTTAAAAAAAAGATTGTTGGTCACAGCGAGTGCATAGATGTAAATGATGTTTTTTATGTTAGGTCTGATAGTGTTGGTGGTGATTGGTTGGTGGCGGTGGTGGTCATGATTGTTTATCATGTTCATGCTAAAAGTGGGGTGCGGTGGTGTAGTTGGTATGTTCGTCGCCTTGCAGCCGAAGGGTTGCAGGTTCGAATCCACCTCAAGTCGCTGCATAGGGACCTTGGGCAAGTCCTTCACTCGCAATTGCTCAGCGCTTCGGTGTGAAACTCCGATGCAGTGTCCGCTCTGTAGTCGGAAGCGCCTCTGAGTAGAGAGCTTGAAGGGGTGCTATGACAAGTGCACATACATACAAAAGTCACTCCTTTGTTCAATCAGCATCAGTATGTTGTTCCTGGGACGGCATGCTCTCACATTTGCTTGTCCCTTCATCTGGAACTCTCTGCTTCCTGATGTTTGCAGCTCTCATAGCGAGATTGCCTTTCGTCTTAAACTAAAAACTTACCTTTTCCAGACTACCTGTACCGGTAGTTCTTAGTGGTTGTCCGACTTCAATGTGCACTGCTGAGCTTTGTAAGGAGTGCATTATTAAATTTCAGTTATATTGCATTGTATTGTATGGCATAATGGCGGTCTTGGTGGTCATGATTTTGGAGTGGCAGTTGCTCAGATTGTTTTTTGGTGGCAGCAGAAGTGTAACTGCCAGTGACATCAGATTAGAATAGGGTGTTTAGTGTTTACTTTGTGAGCTGAGATCAGCTCTGGACATAGCAACATTTCAATGCTGCTTCACTACTATGGTTGGTATTCTATTAAGATCTGATTGCCACTGAAGAAGATGTTATAAAAATATACTTGTCTGTATGTGTCATTATCTTCCTCAAGTCTTGCTTAGTTGACTTAACTTCACTTGCAATCATTAAAGTTTTAAGTTTTATTTTGACTTGTGTCACTGATGACCTGAAAACTTGTTGATGAGATCTGGTGACGGTTAAGTTGTTGCGTTTCAGGTATCATCTACCATGTGATTTGCAGTGCCAGCTGTCCAGCAGATTTTGAGATAGTCGCAGCACTACTACAGGTTTTTCTTAGCACTCTTCGATGTGATGTCAACACGGCAATGGAAGAACTGGTTTTGATTTGCGAAAGGGAGCTGGTATGAAAACACATACATGTATTTGACAATGTTTATTGATTTTATGGAAACACTGTCTTAGTATTATTGTCAAGAATACGTTGGTCTGTAACATCAACGGCAGAGTGTACGGCTGAATTAAATTTTTGATCATTGTGGTTATCCGTATCGGATGATTTGTTTAGAACCAGATGACAGCCTTTCCCGATAAGAATTCCAATTAAGAACTGAAAGGTTTCACTGTATCTAAGGGTTTGTTGTAGTCCTGATTAAGAAGTTGTGGCTGCTCAGTTTGATAGATCAGACCTGAAATCATTGTTTTGAGGATGTGATAGCTCGGAACAAGATGGCATAAACCAGACCAGAATGGATCAGAAATTAAACCTAATCTGAAAATTATGAATGCTGAGCAAGCAATTTGATTTTTTTATTGACTTTTGCACGTACTGATGAATCTGGTTAAGTACAGCGATAAATTATGTTATATACTGAAAGTCATAATTCTTGGATATTTGTGATTAAAAAATGTTGGCAGGGACAAGATGCAGCATCATTGGAGTTCCAGGAGAAAAGTGAAGCGCTAGCGTGCCTGATAAGAAGTCAGGAACTGGTACTGGAAACGGTTGCAAATATTTTTCTGTCTGGAGGTGAGTGTTGTGTTGCTTAGACGTTGAAAGTTCTTAGACATAGTAATGGTGCTTGCACAGATGAGTCCTGCATTGTGTGGGGAGTTTTGTCATTTTGCCTGTTCATTCATTCATTCAAGTATTTATATAGCACCTCTTCAAGGAAACTAGTCAGCGACGCTTCCAACTCCAGCCAAAATAGAACAGTTTTTAAGTGCTTATAGAATGTGTCAGAGAGTGGCCTAGGCCCTAGGGAACAAGCACAGATATTGCAGTGATGTGTAATTATGATAGTGTTGTGAATGGATAGAGTAACTGCTACACTGCTGTATTTTGAGTTCAAATTGAAGTTCATGATATAAATTATGTGAAATTACTAAATCGATAATTGAGTGTTTCAATGATTTTTTTGATAGCCAATATGTTTTTGCAGATCCTGACGAGGAATGGGAGGATGTTGAAAGTTCAGAGGAAGTTGATTCTGATGATAAATGTGAAGATGATGATGTCAGTTTTAATGGGGCTTCAAATGAAAACAGCAAAGTTTCTGATAAGAATCAAGAAGTTTCTGCTATGGACTTAGGCAATGTTAGTAGCATCCAGCTTCAAGAATTCATTTCAAATCAGCCAGATAGAGTCATAATATATAGTTTTAATGTAATGTGATATAATATAATTTTCATCAGGTTCTCTGCCCCGTAAGCACGTTCGAGTGTCCGTTGTTGCCACTCCATCCACCTTGAGTTTTTCATTCTTGTCCAGCATCATCTGTCTTGGTCTTCCTCTTGTTCTTTTCCATTCCATTTTTCCTTCGATCACCATTTTTAGCAGGGCATCTCCTCTCGGTGTGAATTTTATCTGCTGAGATTAGATGCTTTGCAAAGATGGTGATCGAATGAAGAATGGACAGGAACAAACAGGTATAGATTTTAATTGATTTTCATTTTCTTGTGTTGCATAGCAGAGGTTCTGTGGGATATCTCTTTCTTTCATCTTCTTTCGTTCTCTGAATTGCTGATGTCTTGTGTGTAATTGTAAGATTACATAAAACTAAAAACTCGGTTATCATTCATATTTATACGCAGAGTACCGGTAGTTACTTTTGTAATTTTTTGGCCACTGTTTTCAGTAGATTGACTGTGTATCCTACATCGGACTCAATCATCATTTGTTACATATATGATAATCTTGACATGGTAAACTAATGATGACATATTGAACGATGGACGTTCCAGATTGGCAAGATCGTTGGCAGCACTAGTCTTCATTGCGATAAACAGTTTTCGGACAGACTAATCGATTTTTTATTTTAATCAGTCTAAATTTAATTTTTTCATTTTATTAAATTACCTGTTAAGGTTTTGGTGTTGCTTTTCAGAGCGGTGAAGACCAGTCAACCTTTACTGCAGAATTACAGTCTAAACTTAAGTTGGAGGGCATTTTTGCAAAGGTATTCTGGTAGAGTCATCAATATTTTCAAAGTGTTTCTTTGGTGATTTAGAAACTTACTCTACTAAATTACTATCACTTTATTGTGTTCCAGTAAAAAATTTCTTGAAAATTCATCCTGAAAATTAGTTTAAATTTTGCTCATTTGATGGGAAATAGATATAAACTTATAAATAGATTTTATTTTCAAATAAAGCTATTAATTTAGAGTTATAAGTTAGACTGTTTGTCATTGTTAATCAGGAGGTAACCTTCTTGGCAGCACAGAGGCTTAACTGTTTTTGTCCAACTTTCTGCATGGCAACTTATGACAATAGCTTCTCTGTTTTTGCAGCCTATTATTATGTAGTCACTTGGAAACCATTGTTTTTCATTGATCATGGTTTTGTATTATGACATCAGGAGCATCTGTGGTAAATCTTGAAAAGACTCCATGCAATTATGTGATAAATGCTATAATTGTTTAACTTGTTTAAAAAAATAACTCTGGGCAAGCATGCCTGACTTGAATGGTCTAGGTGATGGCCTGTGATGGTGGTCTGATATGCAAGTGTTTAAATGTAATGCCGTTAATTAAAAAAAGCCTTGATTGGTTGCTTTTTAAGGTATTCTCTCTCCTGGACTTGAAAGATCTGGAAGTTCTCAACCTACCGAGAGACCACAGAATAAGCAAAAGACTTTCAGAATGGTTTGTTTCATCCTTGGATTCATTCCTTATATTGTGATACATGTGTTTACTTTCTGGAACTAAAAAACAGATTTGATGCATTAGAGAACAGTGAAAGCGCGGATGGTGATGATATGGAATCGAGGAGGATGGATGAAAGATGGGAAGGGTGGAAAGAAGCTGTAATAAAGGCAAGCGAAAAAGCAGTTGGGTACAGAAGAGGAAGAAGAAAGGAAGCGTGGATAACAGCAGAAACATGGCAAGCAATAGATGATAGGAAGCAGATGAAGCAGAAAGTGGAACAATCAAGAGAGAGGGGAGATGGTTACCAAGAGGCAGCCAGAGAGTACAAGGAACAGGATAAGGAGGTAAAGAGGAAATGCCGAAAAGACAAAAACAAGTACATCCTGCAAAAGACGGAGGAAGCGGAGGAAGCAGGAAGAAGAGGAGACTCGAAAACTCTATACCGAATAGTTAGGGAACTATCATCAGGAAGAATGGGAACGCAAAAGCTGCCAGTAAAAAAGAAAGACGGTCAGATGACGAGGACACACGAGGAGGAGATGGAAAGATGGAAAGAGCATTTCGAGAGCGTGCTGAACTGCCCCGAACCAACTACATGCAATTCGAACCTAGAGTGGGATGAGGGGATGGAGGAACTTGGCATAGATCTGGAAGACATTAGGGAGGATGAGGTCCAAAAAGCGCTAAAACATCTGAAGAATGGAAAAGCAGCAGGTCAAGATGGAATTCAACCGGAAATGCTCAAATATGGCGGAAAACCAATGGTGGAACAGCTGACCAAACTGTGCGGGGAAGTGTGGAAAGCGGGAGAAGTGCCGAGCGAATGGAGAGATGGCATCATCATCATACCAATTCCTAAGAAGGGCGATCAGAGGGAATGCTCTAACTGGAGAGGCATCACACTACTGTCAACACCTGGAAAGATCATGGCTACGATACTGCTCAACCGCATGAGAAACGCGGTGGATGAAAGACTGAGACAAGAACAGGCAGGGTTCAGGCCAGGGAGGTCATGCTGCGAACAAATCTTCACACTCAGGCAGATCATCGAGAAGGCCTTGATGTGGCAGGTTCCTGTAGCAATAAACTTCATAGACTTCAGGAAGGCCTTCGACAGCGTCCACAGAGAGTCGCTGTGGAAAATCATGCAAAGCTATGGGATCCCGGAAAAAATCATAGGGATTGTGAAAAGTTTATACGACAACAGCCGATGTGCGATCAGGTGTGGAGGAGAGGTGGGAGAGTGGTTTCGAATTGTGACAGGAGTGCGACAAGGATGTGTGCTGTCACCATTGATATTTGCTCTGGTGGTGGACTGGGTAATGAAAAGGGCGACAGGACAAGGACATACTGGATTAAAGTGGATAGATGGCGACAGACTCAGCGATTTGGATTTTGCGGATGACATTGCATTGCTGGACAACACATGGGAGGGAATAAAAGAGCTAACATGCAGAGTAGAAGAGGAGGCAGCAAGAGTGGGTCTGACCATAAACCCAGAGAAAACGAAGATTATGAAGGTGGGAAAGTGGAGGGAGACAGATGAGATCAGGATTGCAGATAGAAATGTGGACATGGTGGAAGACTTCTGTTACCTGGGCAGCACACTATCCGCCGACAGTAGATGCGATAAAGAAATAAAGATTCGTATTGGAAAGGCAAATACGGCTTTTGGAAGGCTAGAGAAGATATGGAAGAGCAATGGATGTAGCCTGAAGATTAAGATCCGATTGTATGAGGCTATAGTGTTGAGCACACTCCTATATGGGGCTGAGACGTGGCCAATGACGGTGGCAAATGGAAAGCGACTGGAGGCGGCACACCATAGGTGGCTGAGGCGAATACTACACATCTCATGGAGAGATAGAATAACAAATAAAAGCATCAGAGAAAGGACTGGACAGGAAAAAATGGAGTTTACCATCAGAAAGAGGCGACTGAAGTGGATGGGGCATGTATCAAGAATGGGGCAAGAGAGGAGAGCAAAACAAGCAACAATTTGGACTCCGGAGGGCAAACGTGGTAGAGGGAGGCCAAGGAAGAACTGGATGGAAACTATTCGAGAGGATTTGCAGGGGCTGGAGATGACGTGGAACGATGCTGTGGAGATGGCGAGGAACAGAGTGGAATGGAGAAACTGCATTGCCCGATGTGCAGAGCTGCACGGGAAGGACTAAGGTCTAAGGTAAGGTGTTTACTTTCGCAAGGCTTGCAAGCCAAAAACTACCGATATGGTTTTAGAGTGATTTGAAATTTGTATTATATTTGATCAATGTTTTTAAATGGTCAACTATTAATATTAAATCGATATATGGAAAGTGGGTCATTTTCTGAGTTTATCCCTTGTTCTATTAGACACCAACTCTCTAGAAGTTGCTAATTATTATTTTTATTCAGTTCTTTTTTATAATGATTATTTGTATTTCATTCATAGCATATGGCCAGTTAGATGTGGTGTAGTGTTGAGAGTGGTTATGGGTTTTTTGTACAGCATTTGTACAATAACAAATGATCTCATGAACTACATAAACTTCTTTCTTAGTACTTTGTCCTTCCTGTGCAGAACTGCACATCTGGCAGCAACGCATTTCCTCCACTCGTGTCTGTCCATCGCCAGCTTCTCCGTCTCCTCCCACGACTTCTCCAGACATCTCAAGTAGTCGCTGATCTTTTCCAGCTTCTTTGGTTCTCCATTCAAAATTCATGAACATCACTTGCTTGGCTCTTCTATTATCATGCATGTCCAATACACTTCAATCTTCTCCTTCTGGTGACGTCTTCACATCTTCTTGTCCCATCGTCTCTCTGATGGCTTTGTTTGTACTGTTGTCATGCCACGATACATATAAGATTCTTCTCAGCCACTTATGATATATCCTCCCGTCTTTTCCTGTTTGCCACCATCATTGGCCATGTCTCTGATCCACACAACAGCATGCTCAAAACTATGCCATCGTATAGATCAGCGGTTCCCAACCCGTGGCCCACGGACCAAATGTGGCCCGCCTGGCCTACAAAAATGGCCTGCAGCATCTCAGTAAATTAAGAGAAATGTATGTAAAAATTGACAATTTGGACATGATAGAATATATAATTCTTTTCTGTTAAAAATTATTTTATTTGGTCCTTAATAAATCGCATCAAACATTCTTTTTTGATTCAATTATAACAATTTTATATGCCTTTAGTTAATTAAATTTTAGCCTCGTGGCCCCCTAATGTCCTTCAACTAAGAAAAAGTGACCCTCTTGTCCTCTAACTTAGAAAAAGTGGCCCGACAGTCAAAAAAGGTTGGGAACCACTGGTATAGACGAATCTTAGTCGTCATACTGAATCCATTTTCTTCCAGATGTTATCAGGCTTCCCAAATGCAGCATTTCTTTTCCTGTACATATTTTTTATTTCTCTATATCGCAGCTGGTGTCCGCTGTTGTTAGGCTACTATTATGTAGCAGAAGTCATCCACAGATTCAACCTCACGGTCATTAATCACAGTCTTGTCGTCTTCATTCCTTTACGATCAATGCAGAAAGCAGGTTTTTAATTTAGAAATTATTTCCAAATAACAAGAACAGGTTGGTTGATGTGATTGACAGGAAGTTGTTTTTGATGTTTAGATGAGGAAGTTGATATTAAATGTATAAGAAGTTGATGTTACATATTGAGAAGAGGAAGTTGATATTAAATGTATAAGCAGTTGATGTTACATAATTGAGAAGAGGAAGTTGATATTAAATACTAAGAAGAGTAAGATTATGTTTTGCAAATTCAGCATAAACCAGAAATTACAGATGACACTTGGCTGTCTCAACAACCTTCTTACTGCCTCTGAATTGGATCAGCTTGGTGGAGGTGATATACTCTACAGACTGACCGAATGGCTGTTGGAAAAGGCGAAGAAGTGGCAGAAAGGTGGGTAATTCAGTTACAATACATTGCCAACTGTAATGCTTTTAGAAGCGTTTATTTTAGTCAGCTGAGAAAACTGGTTAGTGGGTCATTCCACGTCAAATCAACCAGGGGTGTACATCACACCCCTTTGGATTTTTCTGAAAATTTTTGTGCATAAACTACATGCAATATAAGGAATAACAGTGGAAATTTGAGCAGAATATCTCAAAATTTGACCGAGATATTAATTTTTAAAGTTAATGATCAAAAAACGAACCGCGAGAAAACGGCATGATACACCAAGTTTAGGCTGATATATCTCGGCCATGAAACGAGCAAGAGGGCTGAAATATTTTTTGTACAATCAGTTTTTTGTGCTCTTTCCAAATATGCAAAAGCTGGATGGAGCTATTTTTGGTTTTTGATATAAAAATTAGTAAATATAGCACAGACGCCAATTCTCACTCAAGTTTTGGACATCATGTCAGCAGGCAGGAATGAAATATAATAAAACTTGTACTGGTTTTATATTGAGGCACATTTGTGCTCATCAGACATATAGTCAGTACCTGATTAGTTTCATCATTAGTGTGTTTTCCAAGGATGTTTTCCTTGTCATGATCGTGAAAATGGAGTCCAAAGCTCATCAAAAAAGTGACAATGTGTATCTTTTGAAATTGATGAAAATTTGCACATATATTGAGGACATGCAGATCCTTCATTGGTGCAAAATTCAGGATGGTGTTCAGCCCCGTTTCTGGAAAATTATTTTTTGAAGTCGACCAATATTTACTGTGTCGCGAGCAAATGGCATGATCCACAACGTTTGGACTGTCATATCTGAATCAGGAAATGAACCAGAGGACTGATATTGCTGTCATGTAATCACTTTCTTATGCTCTTTCCAGGTATGTAAGAATGTTGGTTGTATTCCCAGTGATTTTTAGTTTATAAGTTTGTAAATATTGCCCAAATGCCAATTTACATTTATTCGGACATGAAAATGACATGATCCACAACGTTTGGACTGTCATATCTAGGCCACGAAATTAACCAGAGGACTGATATTGTTGCCATATAATCAGTTTCTTATGCTCTTTCCATGTAAGTAAGAATGTTGGTTGTATTTCTTGCGATTTTTAATTAATAAGTTTGTAAATATTGCCCAAATGCCAATTTACATTTATTCGGACATGAAAATGACATGATCCACAATGTTTGGACTGTCATATCTAGGCCAGGAAATTAACCAGAGGACTGATATTGTTGCCATATAATCAGTTTCTTATGCTCTTTCCAGGTATGTAAGAATGTTGGTTGTATTCCCAGTGATTTTTAGTTTATAAGTTTGTAAATATTGCACAAATGCCAATTTATATTTATGCGGACATGAAAACTGCATGATCCACAATGTTTGAACTGTCATATCTGGACCAGGAAATTAACCAGAGGACTGATATTGTTGTCATGTAATCAGTTTCTTGTGCTCTTTTCAGGCATGTAAGAATGCTGGTTGTATTCCCAGTAATTTCTAATTTATAAATTTGAAAATATTGCGCAAATGCCAACTTGCATTTATTCGGACACATACTATTGTATATTTTAGATATACCGGTACTCAGATATCCTTCTTTCTTATGATAATGACTCACAATTTTCCACTTGACACAATGTTAATTATGGTAATAGATGAAATTTAAAATTATTTGGAGGATATCTAGCTATCTATGTGAGTCATCATTATATGGAAGAGGATATATCTGAGTGAGATAACAGGTATATACAATTATGCATGTCCGAATAAATATACGGGAAATTGGAATTTGTGCAATATTCACAAATTTATAAATTAGAAATCACAAGAAATGCAACCAACATTCTTACATATCTGGAAAGAGCACAAGAAACTGATTACATGACAACAATATCAGTCCTCTGGTTAATTTCCTGGTCCAGATATGACGGTTCAAACATTGTGGATCATGCAGTTTTCATGTCCGCATAAATATAAATTGGCATTTGGGCAATATTTACAAACTTATAAACTAAAAATCACTGGGAATACAACCAACATTCTTACATACCTGGAAAGAGCATAAGAAACTGATTATATGGCAACAATATCAGTCCTCTGGTTAATTTCCTGGCCTAGATATGACAGTCCAAACATTGTGGATCATGTCATTTTCATGTCCGAATAAATGTAAATTGGCATTTGGGCAATATTTACAAACTTATTAATTAAAAATCGCAAGAAATACAACCAACATTCTTACTTACATGGAAAGAGCATAAGAAACTGATTATATGGCAACAATATCAGTCCTCTGGTTAATTTCGTGGCCTAGATATGACAGTCCAAACGTTGTGGATCATGTCATTTTCATGTCCGAATAAATGTAAATTGGCATTTGGGCAATATTTACAAACTTATAAACTAAAAATCACTGGGAATACAACCAACATTCTTACTTACATGGAAAGAGCATAAGAAACTGATTATATGGCAACAATATCAGTCCTCTGGTTCATTTCCTGATTCAGATATGACAGTCCAAACGTTGTGGATCATGCCATTTGCTCGCGACACAGTAAATATTGGTAGACTTCAAAAAATAATTTTCCAGAAACGGGGCTGAACACCATCCTGAATTTTGCACCAATGAAGGATCTGCATGTCCTCAATATATGTGCAAATTTTCATCAATTTCAAAAGATACACATTGTCACTTTTTTGATGAGCTTTGGACTCCATTTTCACGATCATGACAAGGAAAACGTCCTTGGAAAACACACTAATGATGAAACTAATCAGGTACTGACTATATGTCTGATGAGCACAAATGTGCCTCAATATAAAACCAGTACAAGTTTTATTATATCTCATTCCTGCCTGCTGACATGATGTCCAAAACTTGAGTGAGAATTGGCGTCTGTGCTACATTTACTAATTTTTATATTAAAAACCAAAAATAGCTCCATCCAGGTTTTTGCATATTTGGAAAGAGCACAAAAAACTGATTGTACAAAAAATATTTCAGCCCTCTTGCTCGTTTCATGGCCGAGATATATCAGCCTAAACTTGGTGTATCATGCCATTTTCTCGCGGTTCGTTTTTTGATCATTAACTTTAAAAATTAATATCTCGGTCAAATTTTGAGATATTCTGCTCAAATTTCCACTGTTATTCCTTATATTGCATGTAGTTTATGTACAAAAATTTTCAGAAAAATCCAAAGGGGTGTGATGGCAAATTGCCACTTTGCTGGTTGATTTGACACGGATTGACCCTAGTCCTAATGCATTGTCTGGCAATATTCAGCATATGTTGTCATATTCTTTTAAATCTACAGCTTCTCGTGTATTGTTATATTTGATCTGAAAACAATTATTTCTCACTTGCATTAGACCTTGCTTTTTCTGGGCAGTATCTTTTATACAGTTTGTAATCTTATAATAATTATGATAATGATAACAGCAATTCACGTTGCACTGGTGCTGTGCACAGATATGCCTTTACAGAGACACCTTGAAACAATATTGCAGCTGTGGATACATATTATACACTGGTTTACATTTAACTCTTGATTTTTTCATGGGTATTATTGTGTTGGTACATTTAAATTAGAGATGGTTATGTGCAGCTGATGCAGCAATTTTATCATAACAATTTTACTAATAGTTGCATTGCTAAACAGAAACATTTAATGCTTCATAACTGGTCAATCAATCAAAATAGATGAACTTTTCTAACCTTGGATTTGAATTACTGTTACAGAAGACAGTCCGCTATTCACACAGATCACTGGTGCCTTAAGTTCAACAATTCAAAAACTTGTTTTGATCAGTCATCCAAAGGTTTGTATTCTCCACTAATTGCTACTCTAAAATAATTATCCTAAGAATGGTTGAAATGGCGATGTAGTGAAGTTAGCTATATGTCGTATTCGATGGGCAGAAACCTGGGAAGTCAGAGTCTTGATGTTATTGTTGGTTGTTGTGGCTTTGTTGACATTTGCTCATTGAATGTGCCTTTCTGAGGTTATTGTAAGGTGCTATATAAATGTCTATATACATGCATACCAAGGTGTATGGCTGCATCAGCTGATTAATTATCAATTAGGGAAAATGAATCAGAAATGAGGCACCACTTTTGTCTACTGTTCTTTGTGTAATATTGGATTTCTGTCACGTGATAGAGGTAAACACTTGGATTACATATAATTAGTTATAACTGACCAGGTACTGTTTCACACAAATAAATTAATCGTGTTTATTAATCTAACTTTCAAATGTTGAATGAATTTGAGATCCTTTTGGCTATTAAAAGTATAGAAAAGTGTGAGTACCGTAGTCAGAATTTTCTGTCTAAACAAGTTATGCTTAGTGAGGAATTAGGTTTTGGAGTTCAAATTCATGCTCTTTCATTTGAACTGCTATATCAGAACTAGTCCTGAAACTGAGAGTTTACTGTTAAATCAGGCAATAAGTGAGCAAGTTTTGCCAATTTTAGTAGCACATAATTTTTTATGACGAGAGATTAAGACTAGAGGTTCTTGATACCATTTTACCAATGGATTTCTAATCACTAAGCGTGTATGATTGTATGTGTATGTGTGACTTGTGCTTTTCTTTCATTGCAGTTTGAAGAAACTTGCGTCGTACTTCTGGAGAACTTGTTTGAGTTGGGAAAAGTCGATAGCAATGATGACGATAAAACTGCGCAAGTCAACTTATTGCGATCGGTTTCATCGGTCGGAGTTCTCATTGCAAGAAAGTCTCCTACCTCACCAGCACTTTTAGTAAGCAACTTTTTAATACAGCAGATTCTGGATGCAACTAATCCTGACATAGACGTACTCTTCGATGCATCAATGGTGAATGTACATTGTACATAGAACTGTTTGTTTGTATGCGCACTTGTCATAGCGTTTCTACTCAGAGGCGCTCCCGACTACAGAGCGGACACTGCATCGGAGTTTCATGCCGAAGCGCTAAGCAATTGCGAGTGAAGGACTTGCCCAAGGTCCCTACGCGGCGACTTGAGGTGGATTCGAACCTTGAACCTTCCGGCTTCAAGGCAACGACGCCACCACTACACCACCGCGCTGTGAATGTACATTGTATATAGAACTGTTTGTGAATGTACATTGTACATAGAACTGTTTGTGAATGTACATTGTACATAGAACTGTTTACAGCTGGGTTTTTTAAAGGATTTGTGTCAACTGCTATTGGTGACATGTAAAGCAAGATTTAAAATCATGACATAATCTAGCTGCTTACTTTAAGTTGTGAAAGAAACACAGGCTTTTCATTTGTAATGAACACTAAGAAACAGCTTCATGAGGTGATGAAACTGCTCAGTTTTAGTATGTGTGCATTATGACACGCAGCAAATAGCATTATTAATCAGAAACTTTTGGCCTGATTTTAAAAGTTGTTTTTTTCCCTGATTTTTATGTGTATGAGTCCATCTTTTTTGAATGATTGATCAGTCATGAAGCAAATTGAAGCATAAAAAATGTTTCCTTTTAGCAATGGGTTGGTAATAGAATTATTAAGACTTGTGCAGTTTTTAATCAAATGCTTGGTTCCTTTTTTATGGAATGAGTTACCTGGTGGTCTGAAAATCTGTTAGTAGTTTAGGAGTTTTAGGATTTATTGTGATTTGTGGTCTTGTGAATTGTTTCAATTGCATAACTGTGCACTGTAACCAGTTGTGGTCTGTCAACCGGATTGTTCAAAGGAATATTATTATTACTATTATTATTTAAAAGCTTGCTAAAAGGATTTCTTTTGTGCCATTGAAGAATTATGTTTCATTACTTTGCTGTCATATGAGTATTATCGCTATGGTATGGGTTATGCAGTGCATTAATATGCTTACTGCTCATTGGTGTATTAAAGAGTACTTCAATACTTCTTCTGTTTAATTGTTGCTTTTGGGGTATTTTTTAATTTATCTTAGTAACCATTTGTCATTTTGCTTTTTTAGTCTTCGTTCCATTTGCCATGACGTTTATGCTTTGTATCTATCTCTTTTGATTTGACTAATTATAGTTCTGCAATGGTGATCAGAGCCACAAGGAGCCAATCTGAGTTTGCATTCATGCAGGATTTTATTCACTCAAAATATCTTCATTTCATTTTTGCTCTTCTTTGTCCTTCACTGAATCAACCTGGATGTTTGCATGTATTGTGACACTTAATCTAAGGACCTCAGAGAAGTGCTGCCATTCTATCCTAAAAGTAATGATTTTCAGCTCTCACTTAGAACGAAATTACAGTAATGACTGTATGTTAATTCTTCAACTTTCAGAAAATTGCCGAGTGCTTGTATCATGTTGCAAGCAGTGAGGATCATCTCTGGTTGTCAGCTGAAGCTCTGGATGCCATCTTAGATATCTTTGCTGAGGATGACACAGATCTGATTCTGCGTGAATTTCAAATGGTCGATAAACTACAAGGTCTATACCCGAGCTTCCAGAAAAAGGTATGCTTGGCAGGTCCTGGGATCTTTCTGTCATAATAGCAGAACAGATAAATATACTTACATTTCTCGTATGTGTATATGAACACTTGTTATAGCGCCCTTTCAAGATTTATACTCTGAGGTGCTCCCAACTACAGCGTGGACACTGAATCGGCGTGAAGCTTCAGAATTGTGAATGAAGGACTTGCTCAGGGTCCCTATGCGGAGGCTTGAGGTGGATTCGAGCCTGCAACCTTCTGACTCCACGTCACTGAACTTACCCTAAACCACTGTCCCCCACATGTTGTGTGACCCGCAGAACATCGATGTTATTGTTATTTTACACTTTCCTCAACCGATTGCCTTCTGAGATCAGTTTGAAAGTTGTCTGATTCGTTACAAGGTGATGCGTTTAACTTACTGTCAAGTTCTGTTACTTGCTCAGCGCAATAAATATTGTACTTGGTCATCGGACACTTCTTGCCTTTTACTTTAATTTTTACTGGAAAAGTTTTTGGATGCACATGTTTTGTGCATTATATGATTGATAGCTTGGGACTTACTTGCTTTCCAAGTGTTTTGGCTGTAACTCAAACCATTAATGCTGTTCTGGTCTGTGCTTAAGCTTTGTCCTTATACTACATTTTCTAACTAAGAACTTGTGTTTGGATTTCAGTTCCAGACGAAACAGAAGACGTTTGATGAGAAGCAGCTTGGTGTGATTGACACGGTCCTCTCGAATCTACCGCCTTTCATCGCGTACAAGACTTCTCGACTCTCGGCCGCTCAAACACATTAGAACTAAATCTCTGTCGCTTTCAATGGCTTCAACTCTGTTATGCGAATCCTCTCAATGCCACCGGAGAAATACTCTTGGCGTTGGAAACCTTGTCAACAGTTCAACTCTGAAATCTTCTTGATTAAAATCATGTTTATCATTTTCATCCTAACTCACATTGAATAGGTAAAAACAGAAGTTGTGAGTTGGATAATGTTTTTGAATGTTTAACTGTGTCTTCTTAGAAAATGGTGAAGTGGATAGGAAGGTGGATAAGAGTGTGGTTTGCCATTCCTTACCACAATGTTGAAAGAGGATGGTGTCAGCAAATGTATGCGTGGAGTGAGAAGGAATGGAAGTGGAGTCAAGAGACAACACAGGGAGATGAACAAGTGAATGTGCTAATTAGGTCTGATTGAGTTGGTCCAGGAGTGTACAGAGGAGGACCAAACACTTGACTGGGAAAATGTTCGAAGTGCCCGTGACAGAACAGGTGTATAGTATCTGTTTTTAGTTTTCAGGTATCTACGTTTTTACTATGGCCCATGTCTCAGAATGGGTTGAATCCCGGTTTCTTTCAGGGTGGAGTCCTGGCCACAAATAATTTTGGTTCAATTGAAGTCCTGGCTAAGTGATTTTGGAACATGTCGCAAATTTCGCCTGAAATTTGTACTTTTATTAAACGGTGATTTCTGGCAAACTATTGAAATAACTAACTAGGTAATATAATGCCAAGTGGGGACTTGTGCATTTGGCATGATGCCAATAATGTCCCAGTGGTTACATTTTGTTCCCCGTTCAGATGATCCACTTCTCTGCGGACGTAGTATGACCCCATTCCCAAGACACCATGCAATATCAGACCTGCATAAGACTGAATTTGATCTGTGGTCTATGCAAATTATGGGATATGCACTAATAGCACCATCACAAGGGGAGGATGGTGTCATCACAATTCTATACCAATGTGTCTAGAAGAAGTGGGTATAATGCCGAATGCAGGTGTGCACATCTAATTTCATTATTCACCTACTTGGGGTTGAAGCAATGTCTGATCGCCAGTCACATTGTAGTTGACTACCAGCTACTTAGGACCTGGTGGCTGTACTCTACCAAAACTGTGACTCTCGTTGGTAGCACACTTGTGGTTGGGGGTTCAACTCCCTGTTATACAGTATGAGAGTCACAGCTCGTACGTAGCTAATTAAGGACCTAAGATGATTTTATGTGACAACAATAATTGTTGGAATGTCAACATTGAATGGAATCCATGCTTTATGCAGAGCTCGTATTCCCGTATGCCCTATAGGCCTAGTGCAACCATGCAAATGTCGTCTAATCACTCTAATGCACGCAAATGCTGGCTGGGCGACTCTTTAATCTTTTAGGTTTAAACTCCCAACTTTTCTTTCATCAGCTCAAATCCGCTAGCTCTAGCATATATGTTTCAATGGGAAATTAAGACAGTTTTGAGGCATTGAACTTAGAAACAAGATTTTCATGAAGTAGGATAGGCCTATTTTTTGTGGGCTTACTTTGTCGAATTCGCTTAAGGTCTTGACGATTGAGTTGAGGACGTCCGCATATGCTAAGGACAGTTGCTTTGCTAGCACTACACGGTGGACGATAGGCAGCCCCACTATTAGGTAAACTTTCACAATTCATACACCAAGGACTTCCGGACATTAATTCTATAAATAGAACGTAATTCTATGAATAGAACAATATCCGTGGGAAATTTGCATGCCAATCTAGTTCGTTCACACTGCAACACGCAGAGTATATGGGACGTATGGGTTTTGTGATTTTTCTAGCATAACATTTTGAAAAAGAAAGAAAGCTTGCGCGATCTGTACCGCGACAACCGCCCACGTGGTTATGGTTGAGCCCGCCGTGGCCGTAAGTTATAACAAAACCGTCCAACGTACGGTAGTGTCTAAGTAGTCGAGGCCTGATGCGGCATGACATGGCCTCCCAATGACCTGTCACTGAGATTTCCTGCCACACTTTGGTCGTTAAACTCTAGAAGCTCGTCGATGCATCAAGCCATCCGCAAACGAAATTAAGTTATTGAGAGTCAGACTGCAATTGAGCAGCTGTTCTGGTTCTATGTCGCGCTCTTATTTTATGCATCTCTGCCACTTCAAGCAAATCTAATTGGTTCAAGCGCAGTGCGTTTGCAGGCGGTTCAATAGGGCACATACTTACTTACTGACTTAACACGGTTTGACCATTCTCAGCGTCTAAGATATCTCTCATCAACGGCATTGTCCGTTACCATGGTAACGTAACGTAGGAAACGATGGACAATCGATTTCTCTGAATTCCGGAAACAATAGTAATTATTGTACAGGGCCCGTATGCACATGAGGGTATAACTCGTAATTTGGCTTAAATCTGGCCTATACAGGAATACTGGGTTATTTCCGTATGCACGGCTTGAGATTAGCGAATAAAACTAGGTATAACGTTATTCCAATTCCGAGGAAGGAGTACGCCGGCTACTCCCATTGTGAACAATAGACGGCCGACGATAGCTGGACAGCGCGAACAATAGGCAGCCGTCGACATTTCCCTGGGGCCCGTCTTTAGGTCTGAATCTGTTTACCCCACGCTGCACCGACCGCATATAAATATCTTTCACGCATGCGCGCTCAGCTATAACCCATTGAATTGGGGGGAAGAGCAAGCGTCATGCATCGTCGGGTGCAAGGAATGTGTAGATTAGTTATTCTCGCTGCTATTTTTTCTCGTGCATAGGCTATGGATACATTCCAACGGCTAGCCTATATCGGGAATTGCTAAGTCGAGTTTAAGCACTATATATGATTACCTTATGCTGTGTCCTGTGCATACCAGCCCAGCACCGCATCGTGACGTCATAAATATGGATGCGTAGGCTACGTTGATAGGCCTACATGTTTTGGTCATCTTTCGCTGTAAAAATATTTTTATTATTGTAAGCCTATTGCAATTCAAACGAATTTTTATAGAGTGGTAGGTCTACACGGCTGTTGGTTTTATGATTTTTGCAGACATACGAACAGTTAGAGATATGCAGATAGGTACCGCTACATTATTACATAATTATAGGCTAGTTATTAGAACAAGAACATTTTGCAGGACATTATTTGTTTCTTCCTCATCATTCACCAGGTGCTATTTGAGCTTCAGTTGTTTAGTCTCGACGTGGCGATGTCACTACGAAGCACAACAGCAGGCACAACATGACTATTCAAGTTAAATATTATATTGAACCATCGCTATCAGTGACAGTGTAGCCTAATTATCAGAGCGCTGTATAATTTGACGAATGAATAGATGAATGAATTATATAGCTGAACGACCGACGGCAAACTTATCCGCGGGGACCGAATGATGACACTGACACATAGGCGCAACCACCCTATGGGACCCACGGGACGCGTCCCCCCAACTTTTGAGTGGTCCCCTAACTTTATTATTATGGGACCCCAACTTTTAGGACGTGATTGCACCTATGCACTGACCCTATACATAACCCTAACCGACCATCACGATCCCTAAACCTGAACCTAACCGACACGTCGATCCCGGATATTATAATTAAACCCGACCGCCAAGGGACACGTATATACAGGGTGCGGCAAAAAAATAACCCATTACGAAAATTGCGATTTCTCGAAAACCGCTGAATATTTTCTTAAAAAATTTTCATTCTTATTCGTAACATATTTCTGCGTATTATTTGAAAATTTTATGTCAGTATCTTTATATTTGTGATCATGACATCAGGCAGAGGAAAGAACTGCATTTTTTCAATTTAACAGGGCATTCACGAAATAGGAAATCACAATTTCACATAAAGCAGCCTGCAGTGTGCCATAATAATTAAGGTTTTATTGACCGATGAAATGATCTTTTACATCAATCCACCCATTAATACTCAAAACAACCGCGTCAGGGAGAAGAAGAAAAACACCGATATCCATCCAAGTCGCCTGTTGGTCGAGAGAGCCAAGTTCTCTCCCAACATCATGGTTTCTGCAGGTGTCAGCTATGAGGGCAAAGGACGCTTGCACTTCATTGACGAGAAAGCCAAAGTCAATGCTAAGTAGGCTACTACGCGGAGAATCTTTTTCCTAAGCTTGTCGATGACTGGGCGAAGAAGAAATTCCTGTCTTGGGAAATCAGTTCACTTTTCAGCAAGATGAAGCGCTCGCTCACGGCGCCAAGCTGGCCCAAAATTGGTTAAAAAGTCACTATCCGGACTTCATCGACAAGGATTCATGGCCACCAAATTCCCCAGATATGAACCCACTCGACTATGCTCTCTGGGGTGCAATGCTTGAGACTTACAACAAACTTACCACAAAGCCATTTACGAACTGAAAACTACGCTGCAAATCATCTGGAATGACTTGCCACTTAAGACCATTCAGAAGTCTGTCCTGCCACGGGCTTTCGAAAACGTCTGCAAGCCTGCGTAAAAGCAAACGGTGGTCTCTTCGAACATTCATTGCACAAAACTTAACAGCTTGGCCTAATCTTGTCAATAACAATACGTAACCTTGCGCTTTGCTACATTTCTGTTTGCGTCGCTACTTTGTTAGGCCTACTTATTGCTGTTATTGCTGTCACTATATGTCTGTTGAAACGAAAATAACATTGTTTCACTTCAGGATTGCACCATTCTGGTGTTCATGAATCGAATTTCATTAGATTTAGCCAAGTTGTAGATAGATATGTGTCAAATAGACTGGCGAAGTTTTATAACAAAATATACAGCGGTTTTTGAGAAATCGCAATTTTCGTAATGGGGTATTTTTTTCGGCCGCACCCTGTAGATTTTCCAAAAAGTCATGGTCGGTGGCATAATATGAGGCCGACCAGCGGCGCCCGCAGGATTTTTTTCTTGTATGCACAGAAATTTTCGATGGAGGGGGAACAGGGAAAAAAAATTCGTCAATGACCTTTTTTTTAGTCATCAGCCAAAATTTCCCCAAAAACATACCTTTTCCATCCGCCGAAAAAAATGATGACCTTTTTTTTAGTCATCGCGCTGTACGCCAGTGGTTCTCAAACTTCTGCAGGCCACGGACCGGCAATAATTTTTGGGAAGCTTGCGGACCGCTAACTTTAATGGCAAGTGCAAATAAAAGCGTACTATATATAAGCCATTATTAAAAATACTATATATATGTCTCGGTGCTATTTATAATTAGTGTTCTGTTCCATTAATTAAAACATTCTTAACAGCATTAATTTCCCCCCCAATTTAATTGTCATTTAATAACATTTTTAAAAGTTAAACAAAGTTTCAAACAAGATTAGAATTTTGTTAGAGTGTAGGCCTATAAGAGGATCTGCAAAGATAATGACACAATGTGCTCTAATGATTGAAACACCTGCTCCAAATAAAACACAGAAATCAGAATATCTCCACATTTTAAATATTGTGGATCCTTTTTTCGTGTGAACGGTCAATTTGTTTATATTTGAAATTTTATGTTATGTTATAAAATTAAAGCATCTACATCCAGTAATGCTTGATCAGCGTTTACTTTACTATCGCTCACCATGATAGATCAACAGAAATAAACATGAAACCCACTGCCATAATTCAGAATAAATAAAATATTATTGTCTGAATAGCCATTTGGCAAGATAAAATAAGGCACGGGCAACGTCTTTTTTAACTTTGAGACAGAATATTCAATAAATTTTGAACAACATTTCGAATAGTTTTATAATTTTAAATGTATAAATCAATAATAATAATTTATTTTTCACTCTCAGACTTCTTCACGGACCGGTGGTCAAGTCTCCGCGGACCGGCGCCGGTCCGCGGACCACCACTTTGAGAACCACTGCTGTACGCACTTGCGTACGTGCGTACGTCTGCGGGCGCCGCTGAGGCCGACTGCTGTTGAAACTAAGTGTACGTCCTTATGAATTACGGTAGCCTATGTAAGATCTGATCAGAGGGCAAAGGGAAGCACTTGGATCAGATGAACAGAACCGGACATGCGCACAAGTAGGCCTATATTGTATTTGTAGCCTATATTGTCTAATGATTCTAATCAGTAATTGCGACGTTATGTATAGGGTTATTTGGAGGGAACTATGTATAGGCCAGTGGTTCCCAACCTTTTTTTACTTTCGGGCCGCTTTTTCTAAGTTGAAGGACACGAGGGCCACTTTGCTTAATTGAAGGACATTAGGGGCCACAAGGCTAGAATGTTATTAACTAAAAGCATATAAAATGGTTATAATTGAATCAAATTATAATGTTTGATGTTATTTATAGACGTCAAAATAAAATAGCTTGTAATAGAAAATAATTATGTGTTTTATCCTGTTCAAATTGTCAATTTTTGTTTATATTTTGTTAACTCTTTTGAGAGATGAGGGCCATTTTTGGAGGCCTGGCGGGCCACTTTTGGCCCGCGGGCCATGGGTTGGGAACCACTGGTATAGGCATGGGCGCCCGCACATAGGGGCAAGGGGGCACTTGCCCCCCCCCTGGAAAATTGAAACATATTTTTCTAACTACTACTTTTGGGGTTTAAGAAATTTCTTCCCATTGAAATACTAATGTTACGAATGATAGGCTTCCGTGAAAGTCAGAAATTTAAGTATAGAACACTCTAGAAATAAAAAAGCTTTTAATATTCTGCCTTACAAGTATTTTTTCAAGCTCTTGCTGCAAACGGCAACAATGACTTTTAACCCTCCTGCGGGTGCCCGTTCAAATAGTATTCCTATCAATTATGGCCTACTTGTCTGGAATCTCGCTGTAGTGTAGGCTAATGCAATTTTTCACAACTGCACACAAATTAATTATCGATAAATTACACGAATGTAAAATTTTGAAATTTATCAACAGCTCATTGAAATTAAGACAGAGAGATCTACATATTCACCAGCGTTATGGAATCAAGTCTGCTTTAAGTCAGGCTGCATTTTGTCCATTTTGCATGCTACCAGTACAGAATTTGGGTAGGTCAAGCTGTAGAAAACTTGGATAATTGGCTCTGGTTATCACGCCTCGAGATTTTCTCCCAAAACCGACGTCTCGTCTGTTCAAAAGAATTGATACCCTATTCTTCTGATCCTCGGGATCCTCCACCTTACTAAACGACACCTGCATTAACATCTGACCCACTGGCTACCGGACTCAGACCTCTTACTAGACTTACTTGAATACCCTTTGAACAACCTGCTGACTCGATGCAGCGCTTCTGAATAAGCTGGTGCCTTACAATTGACTTTCGAGTGGCACTTTAGAAGTTTAGAAATTATTATTAAGATATGGAAGTAACTTGTTGGAGCACTTGCCCCTTTAAAACTGATACCTGTTTTTTGTTTTCATTTATTCATTCATTCATTATATAGTGCCCCTAAAAAATAGGTTTTTGAAGGGGCACTATTTAATGAATGAATGAATAAATGAAAACAAAAAACAGGTATCAGTTTTAAAGGGGCAAGTGCTCCAACAAGTTACTTCCATATCTTAATAATAATTTCTAAACTTCTAAAGTGCCACTCGAAAGTCAATTACTACTTTTGATTTTTAATAAAGTTCTTCGCATTAAGAAAACTATTCATATCGAAAATGACAAACCTACACAAAATGAAACTGAAAAACAGGCATTAAGAAACCTCTTTGAAAAATACGCGTGTTTTCACTTTCCAGCGTTTGCAATTTTTAAGATCTTGCGACTAAGAAATTTAACCGTGACCATCTTAAAATTTTGCCCCCCCTGCAAAAATTTCTGCGGGCGCCCATGGGTATAGGCCAATTATCTTCCCAGCATAGCTGTAGATCTATTTTTACTATAAATACCCTGCTTAACAATAGTAATATTTCTTGTCTGAGTTGATCATATACTACTACGTAGAGGCCGTGTCGACCAGAGCATAGTGGCATATACTAACAGCTCCCATGCGGTCTGTTCAGACTGCTCAGAAGTCGAATATAGGAAGTGGAAGCTTGGGATTGGGAAATAGAGACTGGCGAAATAGCCTATAGGCTAAGACAGATACAGACAGAGACAGACAGAGAGAGATAAAGAGAGACAGACAGACGGAAGCAGCGGCAGATAGACAGACAGAGATAGTGATATCGGTAGCCATCTGATCTTACGTTGTGTCTCCCAAAAGGATCACATAAACTTTGAGACGCGTGATATGCGATCATCCGAGGTGACGTATAAAAACTAAATTGGCCCTTAGCGCCAGAGTTTTATAATTGAACGCATATGTTAGAAGAAGAAGAAGAAACTATACATCTGTTTTACAATATATATCGCACAATAGGCTCATAATAAAGGGCCTGCATGCCATGGGCGGGGGGCCCTATCCATTTTGCATTCAATAAACTGCTGTTCAAAAGACGTCCGATTACGCATGCACATGTTTTGACAATTAAGGGTGCGCGGTGGTCAAGTGGTTAGTATTCTAGCTGAGCTGTCCAGCGACACGTAGAGGGTTCAAATCACCGCCAGGGCAGAGATTTGTGTTGAGATTTGTGTTCCACCTGTGCCCGCAAGCCCCTCCTCCACCCATGATGAGTAGATCGACCGTCAGAAGATGAGACGGTGAGGGAGAGGACTACATGGCAACTCACCCTCATAATATGCCGCCGAGGTTTAAGAAAATTAAGTCGCTAACACTTCATACGGTCATACCCTTAGCTGCCTCACGGCTATATCTACCGGAAATGCTATTCTTCTTCTTCTTCCTCCTCCTCCTTTTCTCCCTCTTCCCTTCCCCTTCCTCCTCCTCCTCCTCTTCCTCCTCCTCCTCCTCCTCCTCATCATCATCATCGTCGTCGTGGTCATCATCATCATCATCAGCAGCAGCAGCAGCAGCAACAACAACAACAACGACACCAACAGCATCTTCATCATCATCGTCGTCGTTGTCGTCGTCATCATCATCAGTTCCAAATCCCGAGATAGCCTACGTTTCATGCCAACATCGGCCGCAATCGACCGAAATAAGAAGCTGCATTTGTTTATTTTGATTTGTTCGTGCAGGAAATATATATGTATAGTAGAAAGTTCGTGCATATATATATATATGTATATATATGTAATTGTATGACTATAGTTATTTATAATTATATGCACTATATATTCAGTCTGGATATAGATGTCTAGGAGGCACGTATTAGGTCTTCGAGGAGGTTCTGTGGTACTTGAGAGACTTGGTCCAGCGTATACACGTGACTGTTACGACCATGCGGTTCCTCAATAATTATTCTCTCCGAGTTTACTCTCCAGCCGTCAAGAGCTAGACAACTGTGAGTCTGTGAATGTCCTTGAAATGACCTCATCTTTTTCATCCTCCTCCTTTACCCCACTCACCTTTCCACTCGTTCATCTCGTCCCTTTTCCATCCATCCAGCGCTCTCCTTTTGTCGTATGTCATTGCATCGTCATGACTTTTCTCTTATCAGAACAAAAGCCTATTATCTTTTCTACCTTTCCTATATGCGTCACGGAACAATGTAACCTGCTTATATACAAATATTTGTGTGAGTGTGTGTTGACTGTGCGTGCATGTATGTGTGTGTGTGTGAGTGTGTGCGTGCGCGTGCGTGTGCGCGCGTGTACGTGTGTGTGTGTGTGTGCGTGTGTGTGTGTGTGTGTGTGTGTGTGTGTGTGTGCGCGCGCGTGTGTGTGTGTGTGTGTGTGTGTGTGTGCACCACTGCAGGGAATGCCTGTATACGTTGAATAGGCTGTGGAAGGGCACCATAATTATGTATGACAATACATCGTTTCTGACAAACTGAAGGTCGGTCATTAATCAAACCGCTTAGTAAATGCTTCATGATGTGACAATATTAATATTATTATTATTGAAGATGCATCATTGGCACGTGCAAAGATGTATAGGTCTACATCATTATATATATATATATATGTACACATACATATTCAGTTGTACTCATATATACATATGTATACACATACACATATATGCATGCATGCATTGCATACATACATACATACATACATACATGCATACATACGTATATACATACATACATACATACATACACACATACATACATACATACATACATACATACATACATACATACATACGTATATACATGCATACATACATACATACATACATACATACATACATACATACATACATACATACATACATACATACATACATACATACATACATACATACATACATACATACATACATACACACTTACAATGTACATACATACATACATACATACATACATACATACATACATACATTCATTGTACGTACATACATTGATGGTGTGGTAGATCAATATGGCACACATGATGCACATTGTGTTAGGTCAGGACCGCCTCTGATGAATCTCTCTTGACGTGGCCCTATACAAATTTGCGGCTACCATTACCATTACGACATCAATATTTTCAGCAGCTCAATCTGAGTATTTATATAGCGGCTTTAATAATCTTTCAATCGCTTTGACACATAACAATCTGAGAATCTGAGATATACTAATTAATATTAATATTATTATAATTAATATTAGTTAGTACAAATCCATCCATCGTGCATTGATTGTCTGGTTGACGGTCACAGTCAGTGCCGGCGCTAGCACCCCCCGTACCCCCCGGCCGGGGGGGGCCCCGAGTTTGAAAGGGGCCCCCAAATTTAGCTGGTCATTATGCCTATTTGTGACTGTACAGATCCGGTCTGGTGCATGCCTCAACTAACCATATGGCACTGCCATGGCAGACCTAATGCAAATATCATACTGATTAAGAACGTATAAGTATAAAGCCATTAGAGTTTGAAAGGGGCCCCCAAATTTAGCTGGTCATTATGCTTATTTGTGATTGTACAGATCCGGTCTGGTGCATGCCTCAACTAACCATATGACACTGCCATAGCAGACCTAATGCAAATATCATACTGGTTTTGGGTGTAAGTATAAAGCCATTTAAACTAACTCAGGCAATTTCGTCCACTTTCTCAAACACAACGTTTATAAATTGTAACTTATTCTAATTGCTAATTGGAAGAAGCCTCAAAATAAAACCTGCGTGAGGCCCAAACATTGAGGCCTGTGTAGGTCCCAGATGTCCTTGGTATGTGTCTGATCTCAAGTTTGCAAGGGGCCTCAAATGTAGCTGATAACTATACCTTTCATGACTGTTCATTCTTGAAACCACGCACCGAATTATGTTTTAACGCAAAGCATACAAAATAATATCACGCAAACCAATAGAGCATTGTCCTTCAACCAAAGATCAGTCTTTGGGGTGTGGACAGGGCACGGCCCCGCAATTTGTGGTTGGGACTGAATTCTTGTATCCCCAATATTTCAGAAATATTTCATAGCATCATCCACTGCCCATCAATATTGATGAATTTTGTTAAGATGACAGCCTATATCCATGCTATCATTGCAGTTGGCAAATCGGACAAATTTAAACAATGTAGAGGGGACACTCTGAAGTCCTAAACCACGACTAACAGCATTGAAAAATGAATAATTTTTGTAAAGATGACAGCTTAAAATTCTACCATTACAGCATGAAAATTCCAACAAATTTAACAATTGGTAGGGGACATTTATTGGAGTCTTACACCATGTCTTTCAGCACTTATATTATGAGAAATTTTGCTGAGATGACAGCTCAAGGTATGGGGGGCCCCAAGTTTTTTTTTGGGGGGGGCCTCAGGTACCCTAGCGCCGGCACTGGTCACAGTGGTTACAGTACACTTGTAACAGAGTATAGTTGGTGTCTACAACATGTCAGCAACTATTGTGGCAATATTATAACGCACGTGAGTAGATGCACTTGAAGGGCGCTATATAAATCTTTGAAATGGATCAATTTATTCTTGTGGTCGACGATGTCTGTTTGGCAACCAGGGTCGTTGAAGCCGAAGTAAGTTGACCTTACGTTGCCAAAGTTGACTTGTAACGGTAACCATCAATTAATGTATCGTAGGCTAATGTAATGCCAGCATTCTTATAAAACATGTAATATAATTCCAGTTTTCTATCAAAACATTCTTTAATGTAATGCCAGTTTCTTTAAAAAGGGTTAGGACATGGGGGTTACCAACCCCTTACCTGTAAAAAACAATTACGGCTACAGAAACGACAAAAGGAGTCGCCCAATGTTCTGAAAAGAACGGAAGGAGAGAGAGAGAGAGAGAGAGAGAGAGAGAGAGAGAGAGAGAGAGGAGAGGAGAGATGAGAGAGAGAGAGAGAGAGAGAGAGAGAGAGAGAGAGAGAGAGAGAGAAGAGAGGAGAGAGAGAAGGAGAGAGAGAGAGAGAG